>JAREIS010000106.1:2305000-3505000 GCA_030060385.1 Muscicapa striata striata | reverse complement strand
TTCTGTCTGCCAGGCAGATGAAACAATTCAGAATATCCCTGAAGTGAAACTAATACTTTCACACACTTTAAATATGCATATCGAAATATTATCAGTTGAAGTCTCTGTTTTTCTCAAGCTTGGTTTGGGAATGCTTCAAAGCAGTCATTATCTCTAGAATTAAATGTATAATTTATCCCAGGCCTATCCCTTTAGAATCAGTATTGTGTTTTATTCCCTGCGAACACTTAATGAAGTTAGTAATTGTTTGAATAGACACAGAAACTGGTGGGGCAGTAAGTGAGAACAGATTATTGTTTTAGAATTACACCCAATTTCATGGTCACTGTGCAACTAAAGGCAGTCTCATATGGCCAAACACAAAGCAAATCGAGGGGATACCAAAATTGAGATTATAATTACTATATCAACAATGCAGACAACATTGTCTTAGGTGAAAAAATTGTTAAAGGTAGTTATGTAACATGAACTCATAGAACTGTATCATGGCAAAAAGGATCATGCCATCCTAAAGCATACACCACCAAGGCAGAGTAACGAAGAACAGAATTTTGCCTTTTTATATGATTTGGCAACACAACTGATAAAATACTGAATTAAATCAACATGTTAAAGAAAATATTGAGGAAATATGAAGAAGTTTGAGAGGTCCACAAAACTATACCAGCAGGAAGATAAATCTTGTGTCATAAAAATTGAGGGGCTAAGTTTTTTTGGTTGTGAAAGAGAATATTAAAAAGTTACTTGATTGCTCTGGATAGATATATTTTTCACGATTAGAAAAGGTTTTCTGGTACCTGGAAACATGGATTTTCAGCTTTGCTCACCCCAGCCAGTACCTGGAATCTGTTGATAAACAAGTGCAGGATTCAAACACAGATTTCTCTGAATGCAGAAAACCCCTGCAACAATCATCTGGAGAACTTCTGCTGCAGGGCCATTACTTAAGTCTTTACTTTAAGTACATTATTTAATGTAGTTTCTAGGTGAAAACTTGTATGAGTGAATGATGTATCCTAAGGAGTCTCTCCTGAGATTGCAGTCTAGTCTCTAACTCATCCCCTGCCGTGTATTAAGCTTTGAGAACAGGAAATCTTGCACTGCCCTGAACCCACCATAACACTTGGACGTTTGCATTAGAGTAATGACTGTACTTACATCATGCTTCAGAGCTTCAGCAAGTCACTGTCAGGGATCAAGAGGGATTATTTTTTCTTAATGCACAATTGACTAGAAGCATGATAGAGAGGGGTTTTTTCCTTCCTTTTAAGCATGATTGGATACAGATGAAGATGTGATAGCATGGATTAGTCTTTTGACATAAAAAGGAAATCCATTTGGGGAAGAGGGGATTGGTTTATTGTTGGAGGCTCGGAGTCTTACCTATTTACAGTTTAGGGGGAAGGAAGGAATTTTTGCCTCAGTCTGGTAGGGTATATCATAGGTTTCCTGTTCCAGGCTTCATCTCTGGCTCTTTCTGGCTCTTCTCTGCATTCCACCTAGACTGCTGTTCATATTCCCTACCTTCAAGACCAGTGTTATGTTTAATCTGTATGAGAACAAATACAGCAGAGTGAAAGGGGGCTTTATCCCTCTTGAGCATACCTTCAGTCACCCTGAAAAGAACTACAAACCATAAAGGCTTGTTACACATCCATCACTGGTATAACATTTTAGCTTCTTCTGCTCTTGTCCTGTCATCTCCTCCCTCCCTTCCTTCCTTCCTTCCTTCCTTCCTTCCTTCCTTCCTTCCTTCCTTCCTTCCTTCCTTCCTTCCTTCCTTCCTTCCTTCCTTCCTTCCTTCCTTCCTTCCTTCCTTCCTTCCTTCCTTCCTTCCTTCCTTCCTTCCTTCCTTCCTTCCTTCCTTCCTTCCTTCCTTCCTTCCTTCCTTCCTTCCTTCCTTCCTTCCTTCCTTCCTTCCTTCCTTCCTTCCTCTTTACTATAATTCTCAAGAATTTAGTTTTTAATTCAGATTAGGAATTAGGCTGATATGTAGATGATATTTTACATACAACACGAACTGCTCAATCACTCAGCAAGTAACAGAACAAATAGAGTTTAATTCTCTGGTGATTTAATCAGTGATGTGTTACACTACTGGAAAGAAACCTGGCATTAGGATTTCTTTGGTGGGTTGGTTGGTTGGTTGGTTGGTTAGGGTTTTTTGTTGTTTTGCAAGCAAAGTTTTGGATCAAGTCCAGGCAATTATAACATACTGATTTTATCCTAACCAGTTGGCACAAGTAGTTCAGGATCTAGGGAGTAAGAAACTATTTCTTCCAGAACATTCATTCTCACAGGCCTTTCATTGTAACAAGTAGTATTTTTATTCTATCTTTTAAAAAAGAATGACTGAAACTTAAGATTATACTATTAAAAATGTTTAAAGATTTTTAATACAAAAGCTGGTTGTGCACAAATGGCAGATGTATGATACTGCTCCACTTTTTAAATCTCTATTTTTACCTTTAAAAATAAGAATTAATGCTATACTGTACCTGGTCCTTTGTTGCATGACAGATTTTTGCTAAACTTCTCTTCAACTCTTCAGGCTAGGCTTTGTTTGCAGTTCTCAACATATTTGGTGACTAGGCCAGTTTCACATTGCATCAGTTCACCCACTTCCAAGAAAATGTTTCCAAAGGCTGTGTGTACTTCTGAAAACATGAAGACTGAGGCACCACTGTTTTCTTTAATAACTGATGAAAATAAAATGTTAGTGATTAGAATCTATGTGGTTTTACTTGATTTGGACATATTCCACAAAAGATTTTAAAAAAAATACAACCAACTAAAAGATCATCCATTACCAGTGGGTAATTTCCTGAACACCAAAATGCAAAACATCCAAGAAAATTTTGCAGCTCCTCACAACTCTCTGTGTGTGGAACTGTGCACAGTAACAGATGTTTCCACTGCCACAGAATGCACTGAAAACTGCCAGGGAATTTGGCCCAGATGTGCTATAGAATTACAGTGACCCTGGTAATAGTGAAACTTTAAGAAGCAAACACCAGATGTCCAGTAAAATGGTTAAAAATGAGATCCAAAGCATTTTTTTTACCACATCATCACAAACAAATACAGAGTGAATAAGCTGAAAATCTAAAGTACTACTTTATTATCTGTCATCTCTAAGATAATTCTATGTGCTTGACTTACTGTGATATAGTGCCACTTGAATATAATGTCTCGTAGCAAAGCTGCATTCCCAGCAGCTTAAATGAATTTGAAAAATGAATTAATTAGACAGGTATATACATTAAATTTAATACAAGGTTGTATTTTTCTCCTTAGCTCCTTTCTCTACTCATTTTGCTTGGAAAGTGATTGTGGCTCTGTGTGTGCTATGCTGCTGCCTTACAACAGCCTGCCTGCAGCCAGGATAAATGAACTGCTGTTAGTGCCAGCTAATGTAGTTCTGCTTTAGCTCAAATGGTAGCAGGCTCGAGCTGCAGTACCAGGGCTCCATGCACTGCCTCATTCTGTCCCTGTATACGTGGTAAATGTACTTCTCCTACGAAGTACAAGTATTCATTACATTATGAGGCATTGCTTTGTGATTTCTAAGGGGTCCGTGTAGGGCAGACCCTGGAGAGGATGGAAAGCATTGCGTTTCTCTTTCCACTCTATTGATTATTTATGATTTTTTGTATCCCCGAGTATAAGTTTTAGACATTCATTATCAGAACATACTTAAGCCATTTTTAAGTGTCTCTAAACCAAAAAATAATTTCTGTTACAAACCCTGAGTCAAAATGTGGAATTCATGAAAGGATGGTTGTGTTTCTTAGTGGTAAAGATCTGTACAGGATAGTAGACATATATCAGTATTCATAAGCTAGATTCACTGTTTTTGCTTAAAGCCTGAATATAGCACTACCCTGCTCTGTTCTGTCTCTGGAAACAAATGGTAACAAGATTTTTAACTTGGAACTGGGGTTATAGTCTTCATAGATAAAAAAGCAGAAAAATGTAAAGGGAGAACCACAGGTACAAAAAGATCTTGGATGCTTAGAGAAAAAATTAAGGAATGTATAGTCTTTGAAAACGAAGGGGTAATTATGTGCTCCAAAGTCTCTTAAAATGTCTTTGCAAAAGTTATGGTATAAATGCTATTAAAATAAAGAGGGCTACTCCGTCTTGAGTAAGAGGTGAATCACTGGAGAGCTGTCCATAGCTCTGTTACTCACTATCACAAGAGAAAGGGTAAAAATTTGTTTACTAAAATGTATATTCTTCCCTGGAGGAAAAAGTCATCATTAACTAACTAGTGCATCATGACAGAGTAAAAGATAAGATAAACTACAGCTTTCAGGAATACTACTGCTTATCAATTTATGAGTTATCCGGGTTTTTATTTATGCAGCTTTTTAGTTGATCTTCAGCTGGCTTCAGGTGATATCCTTGTCTGAATTTTTGTAATCCAAAAGGAGAACTAAAGGCTGTTGACAGCACTTCTGAGTTTCACAGGGTTTTTTTGCTGTGTTGTCGGTTTTACATAGTTTCAGTACAAAATAATTAACTGTGTAGTTCTTCTTGAACTATAGACACACATTTTATTAAAAGCTCACTGATACACATGGAATTTTCAGCATTTTTGCCTTATAGCAAAACAGAACCCATAAAAGAACCTACTGTGTTGTGTACCAATGCTGATCAACTTGGATGCTTTTTTTTTGGAGCATTGCCTGTGGATGCCCAACACTCCAAACGACTGTTCCTTCAAGACCTGCTACAATTACAATCCAATCCTTGCACTTGGAGCTCTTTGCCCACCTTCCTCTTGCAAAACTGCTTATGGCACACTTTCTTGTCTTTCACAGCTGTTTGCAAGGAAGCAGCGTGTTACCCCAGTTAAGAAAACATGTTCTCATGTCCTTGCTGGCTGTACTGTCCATAGGTAAAGTTTTCACATGTCTTTACATCAGCTCTGGAGAATACCAGGCAATCATTGAGTCATGTTAGTGTTGTTTATATCAACTTTGTAATGCGCTGTGATGATGGTGAAAGGGAAGTAACATGGTTCCAAATTGCAGTTACACTCAGATATGAGATCATGGCAAACAATGCTGCTGTAGAGGTGTAATGGTAATCTCTGGCTAATCTGTCTGAATTCTAGATCCATCACAGAGCTGGTTACCAAGCAAGCCTCGTGGCATGTTTGTGAGTTACAAAGGAAAAAAAGATTCTCTTATGGAAACTCAGACAAAATTAGAGATCTACAAGAAAAGCAAATTTGATCAAAAATTACTCTCTTTTTGACATGTTGATGGTTATAAAGATACTTACATTTTAAGTCAAGAAAGGCAGAAAGTTTTGAAACAAAAAGAAATCACTCTGTAGACTGCAAAATAGCATGTTGTAGTTACTTGAACTGCTATATCAAACTATTTGTTCATTTTTTCAAGGTAAAATACCTCTTATGCTTTTAAAAGTAACTTAGGAGGGAGGGTTCATTTATTTTGTTTATTCAATGCCCAAGTGGCAAAATTTCTTTTCTGCAGAAGAATTCAAGTTGTGAAGAGTGCTGGATCAGAAGAGTATAGTGAGAAAAAGAAAACATTTCAAAAGAGATGTTCAGGTTAAACCTGCTGAGGCAGGTCTGCTGCTCAAAGAACACATTGCAAGCTTTTTTAAAAAATAAATAATCCAGTACAAACTGCCACATCACCAAGAAACGGACTCCATTACTTTTAAGGAAAAACCTTACAGATGTCTATGCAGTAAGACAAGATGACATAGAACGAGAGTAGATCACTGAATAATAAAAAGCAATAATAATAACAATTAGGAAAATTAGCAATTAATAATATTTAGGACAACAACTTCTACACTTCTTCACACATCCGCCTTGCCTGTTGATTTGGTCTCAAAAATTATTTACACATCCCTGCATCACAGTCTTGTAGCAGGATTTTCATCATAAAGGTATATCCCTGGTGCAAATCCTTGAAAAATCTCTTTCTAGTAGTTTAACAGTCAACATTTTTTTTAATCCTTTGGTAAATCTTTGGTAAATCTTCTTAATTTCTTAGTCATTTAACCTTACCTTCCTGGTCCGTTTTCTCTTAGAGAAACTCTGACTCAAGTTAGTCACTTTACAAAGCAATCACATGACATCATAGTGCTTTATGTTGTAAATTGTGCAAGAAGGACAAGCAAAATGTCATCGCAGTGTGGGACTATCATAGTACTGAAGGTAGAATCTGTTGGAAAACATGGCTGCATCTTGCCTGAAAAGGCACCTTTCATGCTTAAAATGTATTGTGATTTAAAAAGAACTTAAGTTTGTATTCACCGTTAACTATTTTTGTTCTTAGATGAGAGTAACACAGAGGAAAATTTATTAATCTGTATGGTATTTTTAGGATATTTTAGGTGCATGAAGAGTAGGAGGTATCCTTTTGGGCATTGCTCCTGCATCCATGACTGTCAGTGTGTGATGCAGATCTTCATATTACAGTGTTTTCTTAAGCAGTGTAACCTGGGCTGGGAGGAGCTGTTTGGAACAAGGTACTGGAGCTGGGTTTCACACCTGTGCCCAAACTGTATCACACTGCACAATGGCACTCCAAAGGTGAAGGAAAAGATCTGTGACACTGCCTCTGTACCTAGGGACAGGAGCTGTATATGTAGGAAATTTGTGCTTTCCAAGGAATTGGTATCTTGTTCCCAAGTACTTAAAACTTTTCAGATAAATATCATATAAGAACTTCCATATTTGATGACAAACACAGGTATTGTCTGTCTTTAGACAGGTAGTTGCCATTCACACAGGCTTCCTCACACATCTGTGTAGTAATGCCTTTCACTCCCATGGTATGTCTAGATGCCACAACTGCCTGCCAAGTGGAAATTCAAGTGCCAGTATGTGTACATGTTCATAGTGCTGTTCACTGCCTGAATAGTGCTACAAATTCTGCACACGTTGATCTCAGGGCATATAGCATGTTTGCTCTCTACTGGTGCAGCTATCACTAGTATTGCTGTTACAAAATCAGGGATCTTTCCTTATTTTCCTGCTAGATACTGTCAAGGGAGTAAGAAAAACACCCCAAAGGTCAGGGTGTTAAAAGATGAAACCAAATTGTTAGTTCATCTTTGTATTTATTTAATGATGCTTTATTCTTTTTAATGCTAAAAAGAGTGGTCGCAAGCTTTTTTGAAAATTGGGAAAATTATGCATGTTTTTTTTAGTTTGTTAAATATAATATATAAAGTCACTACTGGCTAGTTTTACTTTAGACTTCAGGAGATGGATGTGTTTATGAATTCAAATAATTGCAGACAAAATTTTGCACCTGCAGTTACGGTTGCCTGCAGTTCAGTTCAGTTTAAGTATCTGCATCATTGATTGCATCTGTAAGTTAAAAACATCTAAGTAACCTAAATTACAAGCAAAAATAATTGCAGGTGCAAAACTCATACAAACACAAAATGATCTCTGAATGTTGGTCTTCAGAATCTCATTGTGAGTTATTCACTGTATCGTGAACCTAGATTCCTCTGGGGGAGTCACTAATCTGTATAATGACACTGAAAGCCTCTTGAATCTTATATTTAACTAGCAGATGGGAAAGAATACATGGCGTCATGTAACTCCCTAGGGATTATACATGTGGATATTGAAGAGTATAACTTATTCCAATGAAGGCTAACATTCACTTGCAATCAAAAATTTCCTTCCTGAGCCACATTTTTTCTGATGGAATTAAAACAACTTAATGTTGTATTTTTATGAAGTCACAACCAATTTAAGTAGAACACATTCCCAGGGTGAGCACATAAATTTTGCTCATCTCATGACTTTTCATTTAATGAATCACAGCATCATTTTAGCACAGAGAAATGCTGTCAGTCTTTTCTGGAAAACATATCTAATTATCCTCCCTGTTATTTTCATTTTTTATTGTCAGATGCAGATTTCTAAGCACATCTCCAAACACATCTATTTTTTTCTTCTGGTATCAAAACTAGAAATCTTTTTCTTGCATTCTTTAGCTTCAATAGACATAGGTGTGGAGCTACTTTAAAACTGTGACTGCTTCCTGTCGTACCAGTTATGGCAGTACTGTTGGCAAAAGGGGAAAAAAAACCCATAAATTCTCTTCTAGTGTTTGAACAACTAAAACTCCTTCTGAACAAATGAAACATTCTGCCAATCCTGACAATCCGAAATGCAGTGAAGAATTTTTCTGTTTCAGAAGCTCTAGGCAAAGCTGTTTTGGCATGTCTGTAGCCTGTTCCTCTTGCAAACAAAGGGGCAGCTAGAGGGAAAGTCTTTGGGGGAAAAAATGCTGTCAGTTGTAAGAAATGAGACATGTAGACCCATTCTACAGCCCAGCTAGTGATTACACGCAGGTAATTTTGTAAGAGCCTAAACCAGCTGCCAGTGATAATAACGCAGCCATTTGCACTGATTTCAACAGGAAATACATCAAACAGACCAGCTTAAGGCTTCTCAGAAGCATGGGCCAAACTGGTATTTCCTTCATTGGTGCTGGGGCCAGACCAGAAGGAAAGTGCTCGGAGGGCAGAGGCAACGGTGGCAGGAGCCCTGCAGAGCAAGGGCTTTGCCAGGCTGGCTGCAGGGGAGCTGCAGGGGAGTTCCAGGGGTGCTGCAGGGGAGCTGCAGGGGTGCTGTAGGGGTGCTGCAGGGGAGCTGCAGGGGTGCTGCAGCTGGCAAGGTCCTGCCTCGCTGCCTGCCAGCTCCCAGCACTCTCCCAGGCAGCCCCATTATTCCCTGGAAGCAATGCCAGCCCAACTTCACAGGTGCTTGGCACTTGCAGAACAAGGGCAGAGGTGTGAGCCTATCTACATTTTTAAAAATCCAATACAATTTAGTTCACATTAATCTATTAGACAAGCAGTACACAGTAACAATGTACCACTTAAATAACTGATTTATAATCATCCTTGGGGACAAAAATCCAGAACAAGTTCCTTTTTCCACGGATGAGAAACTGTTGAGGCTGTGTTGTGTGTTACAATGCGAGGCTACACCTTCACCTTCCTAGATTGTTTTTTCTTAGGTGCTTGGGTATAGTAAAACACAGAAATCATGTGAAAAATATGTAAATAGCATATAAAAGTTTAAAAGCATAAAAGACCATCATTTGATTAGAAAGAAATTTCAACAAACATTCCTTTTTAACTCTCACTTTTTACTTCCACAGACACAAGCAAGGAAGGAAAAGGTTTCATCTTTCAGTTTCTTGAGGGATTTATATTTAGGTGCGTCCTGTAACTCATAAAAATTCAGAGTGCAGTGTGGAAAGCCAAAAAATTAGCAAGGGTTTTGTCCAAGAGATTGAGAGGTGATTAAAACTCATGGAAGAAAGACTCATTTCTCAGTAAGAATAACAGTCACATGGATGATGGATCATAATAACTTCATAATCTGACCCACATGCAGTAAATACAGTGATGACTGTCATTTTGAATAAGTGAGGGGGATTGATGCTGATTATTAATCCATTTCTTGGCCAGTCTGATTGCTTCTGAGCCAGCTTCTCCACTGTTAGTACTTTCCTGAAGTATCTTAATAGCTTTCACCGACAGCCTCTTCCTTTTTAACCAGTCACTTTTCATACAGTGTGTTGTCCTAACTTATTTGACAGATTCTTTCATTAATTGGTCTGCTTCTACTATTCCTATAGCTGGAGGCTTGATCTTCTTTTAGCATGTAGTGTAACAGTTCCTACAGGCACAGGGTAACGTGTAATTCTGTTTTACTTGCTGCAAATAATATTTATGTTTTTCCTTAATTCCCATGTGTTGCAATAAAAGCTTTATAAAAAAAAAGAGTGAAATGTGCTATGAAAATAAGGACCCAGCATTTAGTGCCAGTGTCTAAAATGACAGATATTTGTATAGCAGACAGATAAATAAATAAATAATTATAGCTGCATAATATAAATTCAGAAGCCAGTTTAGCTAACTGTGTCATAGATACGTTTATATGAGGTTCCTATAGAGATGTGTATTTAACATTTTCAGTAGGATAATATGCATAACATACTTCACAAGAAAAAAAAAAAAATGCTATTTGAACAGCAAGAGCATCCAAGCCTGATTTTCTGTGAACATGTCCAACCTTTAAGATCTTTTCAAGTATGTCCATCTCTGTGCCAGTTGTCCCAGAATGACACAGCCTTCCCTGTGGCATACCTCCTCAGCTGGGCACATGGTTGTAAATGCTGGGATTGAGGGTGGACTACATGTGTGAACTTGTTTTGCAGAAATCCATAGCATTTTAATGGAAACAAATTAAGGATTTGATCTCACTTTTTAAGCAAAGCTGAGTGTAACCATATTTTAATTATCATTTTTGTGAATTTCTCTTTACAGCATGTTAGCAGTGCGAAAAGGCAGCAAATGAGATACTGACATGTTGTGCTTATGTTGAGCATGTATGTACCCTTTTTTTTGTGGCAAACTGGCTTAGAAGATAAAAATCAGTTTCTAGAACTTCTGCCAGTATTCACAAAGGGGCTAAGTTTGCAGAGGTGACCAAGGTGACAAAGCTTCTTCTCAGTGGTAGGTACTAATTCGTGCCTGCCATCACTAAGCATTTGCTTGTTTTTTCTGAAACTTCTGGGAATTTAAAATCTTTTAAATATCCAGCTAGGTCAACACAAAGATCACTTCAGACTATAGTTGTGTTAATGTAATATTGCCCTGTGTCAAATTATTTATTTTCTGTTAGTAATAAATTCACAACATGCTACATAACATGAAATTGAAAGTTACCTTTTTCCTGATATAAATGAAAGTTTAAGCAAATTTAATTATATTTAGACATATTTTCTTCCTCTTTTTGAACAACACCCACCTTCTTACCAATCATGTCTTCAAAATTCCTTCCCTTTGTTTAAATAAAACATTTTGTAAAATCCAAAAGTTGTGCATTTGTGTCATGTAACTGATGTGGTCATGAAAGCCAGGTCTTTTATTTATACTTGGGATAATGCAGAGGTAATGAATTGGACCTAAGAGGTTTTTTTGTTTCTATTATAAAACAATGTGGGTAAATGCCTTGGGTTTGACAGCAACAGAAGAAAGAGAATATTGTGCTTATGCCTTCAATCAGCTTTATTAGATCCTTAAAGGGAAAATTATGTGAAAGGCAGAAGAAGAAAACAACAAGCTAAGCAAGATCACAATTTCAGTATAATTCAGAGAAAATAACTGATTTAGGTTGGTCGTCTTGCCAGGGTGAATGACTCAAGCCTTCCAAACAAGAAATGGAAACCAGAAGGATAGGGAAAGCCTGCAAGAACAAATTGAGAAGATGTGATTGACTGTAATGTTTCAAAATCAACTGCTGCAAAGATGAGTTTGGGCTCTTGCCCAGAATACAATTGAATGGTGATGTTCATTTAGACCCTTAATGCTGAAACAAAATAAGATGTGGCTGTGTTTCTGTTAGAAATTTATTTGTTCTTTCCAGTGTCTCTAGCTAGGGATATGATGTCATCTCCTCTTTCTTCTATCAGACCCTGCAGTGATTGCTGTTGCTGCTGTTTCATAATTTTTCTGAACACCAATTTTTTGAAGGAAGGCCTGAGTCCAGGTGATAATATCTCTCAAATGTGAAATGTCATCACTGTTCATTAGGTGACTTTGAAAAATTTCTTACTCTGTGAGCAAATAGGCTAAGTCAATTGGCCAAGCAAAACAGAAGTATAAGATCCTTGTGCGTGTATGTGCTTTTTGACTGGCAAAGCCAGTCGAGTTTTTGTCATTATCATGCTAGTTTTCTTAATTAAGTAAATGGTTCATTCTGCAAAGATTGAAATAACTGTCTTTAATGAGTACAATTTGTAAAATGTTATTTGCAAAAGTTGGGGACAGCTGCTTGTTCTCCACCTCAGGCACAGGAGGTTCTAAAAGCGACTACGCTTTATGCAAAGAATTAGTCAGTTGACAATAGGCAGTGATGGGATGGGATTGTCTTCTACTTCCTCCTTTCGTTTATTCCTTTCATCTCACTGGCTGTGCTTACTAACCTTTTTCTGTTTCTATTTCAAATCAGGAAGGGAAAAAAAACCTAAACCACAGCTCATAATTAAATACTGAGCTAGTTCTTACCATGTTTACTGAATTACATATTGCATATATGGATGTATATCCTCAAAGTTTCATGTGTTTTTAGATTTCTTAACTTAATGTGTTCCATAGGAATAGACCTTAACTCCTTCTTGTCTGTTTTCCATGAAGAGATTTGCTTCCACAGAGGAAGGAAGTTTACTGATGATACAAATCTGGGGGAGTGGTTGGTATACTAGAGGGCTGTACTGCCAGCTGGGTGGACTTTGACATGCAGGAGAAATGATCTGACAGGAACCTCGTGAAGTTCAACAAGGGCAAGTGTGAAGTCTTGAGTGTGAGGAAGAATAATCCCACACACCAGTATTATATTTGGGGCAATCAGCTGGAAAGCAGATTTGCAGCACAGGACCTGTAGGTCAAGGAAGGTGTTTACTTCCTTCCCCCCTACTCAGCACTGGTTAGACCACAGTTGGAGTGTTGTGTAATTTTGGCTCCTCAGTACAAGAAAGACATGGACAAAACACAAAGAGCTCAGTTGAAGGACCACTGAAATGATTTAAGGACTGGAGCATCTTTCATATGAGAAAAGCCTGAGAGAGATAGAACTGTCTGGAGGAGAGAAGGCTCAGAGGGAAATCTGATCAATGTGCACAAGTACCTACAGGAGGGTGTAAAGAGGATGAAGCCAAGCTCTTCTCAGTGGGGCTCAGTAACAAGACCAGAGGCAATAAACACAACATGAAGCACAAGAGAGTCCATATGAACATCAGGAAACACATTTTTACTGTGAGGGTAACTGAGCACTGGCGCAGGCTGCCCAGAGAAGTTGTGAGATCTTTCCTTAAAGGGTAGTTGCTTCCTGAAGATACTTAGAAGCTGTCTGGACATGGTCCTGGATTACTGGCTCTAGGTGGCCTTCTTGAGCAAAGGGATAGGTCAGATGATCTCGAGAGGTCTCTTGCATCCTCAAGCTTTCTGTGATTCAGAAGCAATGAATGATTACTTTTCATATTTTCAGTTCCTGTTTCCTTAGAATTTTAAAATAATCCACTACCTGGTCTAATGGTGACATGAATCACTGGTATTTTGACATTGACTTGTGGTATAATGCTGGATTGTTCTTTAGAAGCTACTACCTGCCTTGCAAGATTGCTAAGATGACAACTGTATTGCTCAAATTTCTAGAATGTCTTCCTCTCCACATTCTCACTGAGAAGTTTTCTCTGAGATCCTCAGACTGTGGAAATGTAACAAGGTTTATATATCCAATAGCTGTATGCATTATGAATGTACAAAAAGGCAACCTAGGAAAGGAGCCTGTTGTATTTTGTAAGGCTGGGTAGTGCTGCTGTGTGTTTTTAAAACTGATTTGTTGCTCTACACTGCATATTTCTCTGCTTATGAATCTCTTAATAATGAAAAAATCCGGACCAAGACTGTTGCTTTTTGTAGTGAGAGCTACACCAGCTAGTAAAGCAGTGAAGGACATTAATTTTCCAATTCCAATCATGTGGATTAGTAGAAATAGCAAGCAGGATGCCTGTTGTAGATATGCTTGCAAGGGTTTAGACTGAGCTGAAAGGAAGAAAGTGTTTACAGGGATCTGTGTTCTTGTAGCTTATCCTACTTGGACATCAGTTTCAGTTTGAACTCACATTAAAATGTATGAATCACCTTCTTGAAGTGATTTGACATTTCAATTGCTTGCTGAATCAGCAATATGCTCTGAGTATGTATGAACCATTAAAGACTAAAACGAGCCCAGGACTAAGAATAAAGACCAAGACCAGGCTGAATGGGGCTCAGAGTAACCTGGTCTAGTGGAAGATCCTCTGCTTATGGCAGGAAGGTTGGAACCAAATTCTTTTTAATGTCACTCCCAAACAAACCCTTCTATGTTTCTGATTGTATGATTCTATTGATCCAGTATATTTATATTTATATTGTTATATCCTTATCTATAGGTATCTATAGGTGTATCCATATCTATATTAATAGATACATAAATATATATTTGTATATTTATGTATGGAAAGTAAGACTTTGGGGAAATTTAAGCATCTGATGACAACTGGATTCCTAATCTCCTACCTTTCAGTATTTTGTCATGGAACCATCATTGTATTAAATGCTCAAAGTGTTTTTGGTCATGGATTGGAGTTCATACATTGCTTTCTTCAGAGTAAGGATAAGCAGCATGCCCAACCCAGAGCATCTTACAAGGTCTAAATTATTCTATTTATATTGGAGAAACCTAGTCAGAGAAGCATTTGAAGAAGGATGGGGAAAATGGTATAGCATTTTAAATTCATGTGGGGAATATGAATTTTGTTGTTTTCTTTTGACATGTAGAGATTATAGAAGAATCTATCGCTGTCATGTCTCTTACACACTCTGCAAAAATATTCCAAATAATAGGCAGCTTTAGAAAGGTGAATCATCACATTCCAACATCACCACCCTTTATCATTTTAAAAAACACAAATGCTTTGTTTTAAGTGTTTTTCTCTGTGTGTAGACAGAATCCTCTTACAGTCCTGAATGAAATGTGTTTACATTCTGAAGATGAATAAGTTGTAGGATATATTCTTGTTGGCTGACAAGATAATTTATGACCATAAGCTAAGACAAGGACGATGCAAATTAGATATTGAGAAACTTTTTCACTATTAGGGTGATCAGACATTAGAATAGTTTGTCCAGAAAGATGATGAAGTCACCACCCTGGAGTCAGTCAAGAGGCATCTGGGTCTGGCACTGGTGATGTGGTTTAGGGGTAACAGGGATAATGCTGGGTTGATGGCTGGACTGGGTGATCTTGAAGGTCTCTTCCAAGCTTGATAATTCTATGATTCTTCTTGGTGACTCCCTTAGATCCCTTTCTGAGCTCTCACCACTCACTATCCAAGTTAGTGTGCAGACCTAGCAGACAAGGACTGTGTCTATTTCTACTCCACGAGGGGATTTTGAGATCTGCTTGTCATTTAAAGCATTCCCAAGACCCAGCATTATGTATCTACACTGGCCTTGTGAGCAGAGCTCAGGCTGCCTGCAAATGCCATGTGTGCTGGCATGTAGCAGGCTGTGTATATATATCTATATCTATATATCTATATATCTATATATCATCTATATATCTATATATCACCTATATATCTAGATATCTAGATAGATAGATAGATAGATAGATAGATATATAGATTGATAGATGCTGCCCAAATGGTTTTTTCCAAGATTAAATACAAGTGTTCTGTCATGGATCTCTGAATAGGCAACTTGAGTTAAAACTAAGTTGCTAAAACTTTTGAGTCATGTTTAAAACTAAGCTTTAAAATACATCGGACCTACCATCTGAAGATGAGCCAGCAGTATTCAGCTGAAGTCATAGTTTTTTCCAAATCTGTATTTTGTGATTTTGTGACTTCAGTTTTTAATATAAACATTGCTGTGCTAAGCAAATTAAAACAATGAAATAATACTTCTTTTTCATTGTCAAAAATATTCCTCAGCTTTTAAATACAATTTCTTGTATTTCAGAAACAAAATTATTCAATTTTTCATATTCATTGCTGATTTCCTTATATCGTCTCACAAGCACATGATATAATTGGTTGTTTAGCAAGTAAGCAGAGAGTATCATTACTTGTCTCTATGCCTGGAAATCCTGAAATGTTAGTTGCTTTACTCAAAAGCAAAAACAGAATTGGCAGTATGGTATTGTTAAGTTGTTTATCCATACAAAAATAATTTAATTTTTTTCTTTGATAGATTACTTGGCTTCTACAAAGGAATACTTCCTCCTGTCTTGGCTGAGACACCCAAAAGGGCTGTGAAGGTAAAAACCCCATGCTTTCTCCCTTAAAAACATAAGTAGGGACAGTGGCAGCTGTAAAACATTTTATTTCTCCCCCACTGACTGAGATTAGAATCTTAAACTTATTTGGCATATTAATCCTCTGATTTTTATTAGGAGGAAAGTTTCCTGTTGATAGAACAATAAAAGCTGTCCTTGATTAAGAAATGTAGGATAAGGCTCATAAATGTTAAGCTAATTTTGACCTGTGTATCAAATGCTACTGAAAAAAAAAGTTGCAATTATTTTATATTGTCAGAATTAATAAAATAGGTTAAGTTATATTTTAGCCTCATAATTGCCTCTGGTTTGACTATTTTGTTTTACTGAAAATGCCTAGCAACTTACAAAACAACTAACAGCTTAATAAATTAATACAAGAAGTCATTAAAGAAGCCACTAATAAGTACTTATTTAGTAGGTTTGAAGTGCTGCCCAGTTTTCTTGTGCTCCAAAGAACACTCTGCTCCATACTCTAACTTATTAAGAGACTGGAAATCGTAATGGGCACAACTCCTCATTGTGCAGAATATTTTACTCCAGCTCTCTTAGAGTTATAGATGCTAGCCTATCAAAATATATTTTCTGTCACATGCTAATCTGATATTCTTGTATTATCCTTTATTTTGATTTGAAGAACAGGATTTTAGTAACATTCCTGAGCAAAATACTTCAATACATCAATTTTTTTCAGTTGAGCCATTCAACCTTTTAAATTAAAACCTAATTATTAAGCACATCATCCTAAAGTTCTAAATCTATCAAAGCAGCCATTGTGTTAAGAGCAAATGTTTCTTAGTCTTCTACTTCCGAACTTTGAAGTTTCCATAGTTGCACCAAATGTGTCTAAAGGCAGTTATTATACAAAATGTCTTGATTTTCCTTTCTTTCTTTTTGTTATTTCTTTCTAAAAAGGCTGCATATGATTCTGGTCCTTAGTCTGCAATTAATCATTCACATTCCAATTCCTTTACAGAGGAATAATATTTGTATAAAGTGACAGGATGTGACCTTGTAACAGAATCCTAAAGGAGTTCTGGTAATGTCATCTTCTTGTTTGCACTGGCATTTTAGATGCAAGTGACATATGTCACTTATCTCAAAATTATTTAATAAAACCAGGAAAACTAAAATCCTATTTAATGGCAAATGGCACTGAAGAATAGATGGATGATATTTAGATTCCCAAAATTCATTTTCTTCATATTATGATGTTTCCTCTATCTCTCCATTTCATTTCATTTGAAACAGGATAAAGTAAATCTGACTGTGCTCTTTAGATTCCAGCATGTATTTAGTTAAAAATAATAACCCAAGTTTGATTTCTTCTACCAATTTGAGTCATTCATAAATTTTGAATCACTTTCCTTTACTCAAATTGATTAAATTGGCTTAAACCCCGTGATATTCCATATAATTATAGAGTCATAAAAAGATGTTAAGTTGGGAGGGATCTCTGATCAAAGCAGAGCTGACTTCATGGTTAGATCAGGTTGTTTAGATGCCTTGTCTAGGTGTGTTCTGAAATCTTAAAGGATGGAGACTGCAGCCTCTCTGTGCTCTTCCTCCAGTCCTTAACTGTTTAACTGTGAAGAATTTTGCCTTATTTCCTGTCCAAATCCTCCTGTTGCAACCTTTGTGGGTTGCTTCTCATGCTTCTGTTGTCAGGCTCTGAGGAAGTCTGACTCTCTTCTGGATGAACTTTGGATGGTGGAAGACAGAACTGAAATCCCCTTAGCTTTCTTGTCTTCAGGCTAAGCAGACTCAATTCTCCCAAACTCTTGTACATCATAAGCTCACAGCTCCTTTAATGTCTTACTTTTCCTCTCTTAGTGGGATGCCTTCTACCTAGTTCTTGAACATTTATGTGAGAACTGAATTTTCTGCAAACATGTGAGGGCTTTAATTAAATAGTTGAATTCTTTTATTATTTACGCTGTTCCTTTGAATTTACTTCTTGTCCAAGGACATCAGGACGATTTTAACTTACCTTGAGACATCAGCTGTATTCTACATTAAAATAATTCAGTGCCAAAACAGGGCTGAACAATAATGTCCTTGTAAGAACCTGTATAATGAAACAATTCAGTGTGACATGTCATATGCCTCTACAATTTTTAACATCCAAGTTGGAATTTTGACCTGAAGAGAATCCAGCCCATCTCAAATTTCCACTAACTTTATTTGACTATGACCCCAAAGGAAAAGTTTTCCATGTTGCTTCCTTTGGCCCACTCTCCAACCTTTATCCTTCTAATAGTATTCCTCATCTAAACCAGCCTCAAGCTGTCCCTTCTCCATTGCCTAAATAACTGGTGAGATGTAGAGGAAGACTACATTCAGGCCAATCATTCTGAGATTTGAGAAAGCACAAAAGGAAAAGAGGAATTTTCTAGGTTCCAGTAGGGTTTTTTTAATATTTGTAATGAACTTTTTTTGAAAGCTTCTAGTTAAAGTATCATATAAGTGTGTAGAGAATAGACAAGGGAGATTTTGTCCTAAGAAGAAATGTACTTGTGCTACTGGAACATTCTATTTATCTGGTGTGCATTTTTGTGAGTAAAAATAAAGGTATTAAATGAATTTTCTTTAATAACTTTAAAAAGTTAAGTGTTGAAGGTACAGCATCATTTTTAGTCAACTGTGTTCTCATGTCTGTCTTGCTATTTCTTTTTTTCTCTCTTTTTATTTGCCTTCTAAAAAGAAAGCTGGTATTTCTGGAAGATGAAAAGTCAAAGTTTATAACTTTCTGTTAGATTGAACTTGGAGGGAAGAAATGATGATGCCAATACAATGGTTAACAGATGAACTTTTGGGGCAAATTTATATTGCTCATGTGTTCCCAGACATCTTGTTTCAAGCATATATTTTTATCTTAGAGTTATTGAGACATCTGGTAAGTACTTTGGTTATTTTCTGTGTAACTTCAATTAAAGTGTATCTTTGCCAGATGGACAATATTGGTTATTATATACACAAAAGCGTCTTTTAAATACGTTTATTCTGAGTAATTTTTTTTTGCATAAAGCTATTAACTTAATACAACTGTAGAGGAAAAGACAAATTATGCTGTGTTTTTAAAAACATTTTGAGTGGACATACTTTATATAAAGTTATATGATACAGTATGAAATCTCTGTTTTTTGCAAAATTGTATGTATGCTAGCCACTCTAGTACACCCAGAAATATTTATATTAAACTTTATTGCTATTGTTTTTTTCTTTTAAAAATTATTTAAAGCATAGTAACTATTAAGTGGTTATTTTATTTATGACTCTAGGAAGCTATTGATTTTTAAGGTAACATTTTAAAGACCAAAAAAATTGCTAGGTAATGTAATTCTTTCTTTATTACAACTATTTTACAGATCTGTAGCACTATGGAAAACATTAAGGAATACCAGAAATTCCATTAAAGGTTAACAGGGTAACAATGACTAGAAAGATGCTGGATAGAGAATAAAGCAAATTTTATCACAATAAGAAATTAATTTAGTTCAGTGAAGCAGCTTACCCTCCCACTTTGCCAGACTTTTGCCTCATTATACCTTCAGCTGTCCAAAAAGATAGAGCTAAAGTAACACTTCTATCTTTCTTGATTATTGTCAAGGCCAATGCAAAAATTTTAAACATATTTGCAAGATATTTGCAAGATTAGTGTTCAATCTGTACACTCTTTGAAGGGTAGTTAAAATCTGGGCTCTAGTTCTAGGACCTTTTCTGCAAAATGATATAATAATCCCAACTGAGGGTATGAAAAAATATCCATCCAGTGACCTGAATATCAGCCCCATCAGTTTCAGAATTTAACAATGCAGTTTTGCATTATGAATACATATTCCCTCTTGTTTTAAAACAATGGTATTATTAACACACTAACACCTAATTCTCTAATGGTTTTGGTATGATTCCAGTGACTTTTCATTTGAAGCAGGTCTTGCTTGAAAAATTTTATTGACTTTGCCATCGGAAAAGGTTCTAAACAAGTTCAAATGAAAATGTGGTGCTTATTACTTATGTTCCTGTATACATGGTTTATAGAATAGCTGTTTTGTTCTGATAGGTCTGTAGTACTGAACTGTGGAGGACAGAGCTTGTCTTCTTTGGCTGACTCAGCAAAGGCCACACAGTCTTTCTGTCTTGTCTTAAAAACTCTATTCCCTTATGTTTCTTATGATTCCCACGTCTCCATTGGCTTCATTGCTCATTGCCTTCCTCTCATGTTGAGATAGTTTGATTGTCTCATGTGTGGGCAGATGCTGTGTGGAGGGATTTTAACCTCCCCTGTGCTCAAAAAATTCAGACTTTCCAAGGATCCTACCTTCATTTGAACCAGCTTGCTCTGAACTGATCAAATGCTGCAGGTCAACATTGGAAAGCAGACAGAAGAGTTTAAAGTTCTGGCTATTTACTTTTGCCAGGCTGGGATGTGAGTCTTGTAGTAGAAGATATGAACCTGCACTGATGCAGTCTTGGTGGAACTGTGACTGGTTTTCCTTCTTCATTCCCATCATGCCAGACATGCTGTGTAAAAGCCACTTTATTTTGTATGCAAAGACATGAATATTTCTTGGACAGATTACAGGACTCACAAGTGAGGACTCATAGTGAGCTGTGGTTAGAGGCCTTTGTTGTTCCATGTGTGAAAATTATGTGGAATAACACCTCCAGTATTTTGATTTTACCTAGAATTCAGGTACCTACTCTTTTTAGCCCACAAGTTCTACCATCCTCATGCTAGATCATTTTCACTGCACTCAGATCTGTCTTATGTGATAGCAACTGGACTGCTTTTTCAGTGGCTTCAGCAACATGTTTGCAGAACATAAATTTAAGACACTATGGGATTTGTTCTGTGATCTCCTTCATAAACCTATCAAACTCTCCCCTACAAGTCATAAAGATTTCCCCCCCACATTGTTCTTATTGGAAGACTGTTTCAGGACTCTACTCTTTTAGTTGCAGGAAAGCTTCATCAGATCTCCAACCACATTCTACTTATGAGTATATTTTGCTTTTACACCTCATTTCTTAATGTTACATATCTTCTTTGTTTTTCATTCTCTTGCAGCATCTCTTTTGCAAACTAAACAAGGAATGCATTTATTCTCCTGAAGTCTTCATTCTTATTTATTATATAGAGATTATTTTTAATCTCTAAATTCTCCTTAATGGTCCTAGTAGCCCGTTTTTGAATATGATGTAGCCTGAGCTGTTGTTTTTTAAATAGTGGCCTAGACTGAGTGCTGTATTTCAGAGGGCATCTTCCCAATAATTTGTGAAATGTCACATATACTCTTTCTCTAGAGTATATATATCTTGACCCACGCATGTTAGACTTCCTGTCCACAGACAAGGAGCTAGGCAGTGAAAGTCTGTTTCCTAAGCCAACAGGAAGCTTCCTACTGACTTCAGTGCAGTCAGAGTTATTCTAAACCTTCTTGGAAGACCATTCATTTATTATGCTTTGATTCTTATAAGAATTCACAGAAAATTAATGGGTTTGTGTGTCAAGAAATGGTAGGTTGCAAGGTGAGCCATTTGCAATTCATTTGCTTTTCACCATGTTGGTGCAGGTGAAGCTGATGTTATTTCTTGAGATTCAAACACCCAAGAGTACAGCTTTCAAGGCATCCTCAAGGAATTGCAGATGCTCAGAACTTCGAAGTGCCACTGTTTGACAGCAGACAATTGACTGAAAGATTTTTTTGTAAAGAGAGAACAGAAAAAGAAATGTGCCTGTTGACAGTAGAAGATTATAAAGATGACAGACTTTCAGTTTTCAAAATCCACAATTATATCTCTCTGATGAGAAGCAGACTCATGTTTGAGAAATGCAAAAGTGATTGCAGCACATTACATTAAGGATGTGAGGGTGATTTCTTGGAAAAATTGATATATCTGGTACTACATTTAAACTAGTATATGAAAGTTAATGCCAGAGGAAAAGTTTATAAATTTAAAATAAGTCCTATATTATGTAAGTTAACTTTTAGATAAAGCATTACTTGAATTGCACTTATGCTGCTATTATGCATGACACACTAATACAATCAGTTCTTAAGCCTGGTTGTCTAGTTTTGCACATCTAACACTGCTACAGAGACTGTGAAATAAAAGTGGCTTACGTGTATATTGCAGAACTGCATGCAACTGCTCAGGATATGAGGTAGTGAAACTCCATTGTAGTCTGCTTTTTACTAATTGGCATAAGTAACTAATAATTTTTTTTCAATTCACCTTCTATTCACAGTTCTTTACCTTTGAACAATACAAGAAGCTGCTGGGATATGTGTCATTGCCACCAGGACTGGTATGTATGGATAGAGAGCTTCATGTTCTAATGTAGCATGTGTCTGCTGAACAGTCTGTCTCATCGACTTCCTCTCATAGAAGAAGCCCAAAATTAAAGGGTCCAGCTCAATCCAGAGTTTTTCAAAACAGACTTCTCCCTTGAAAACATTGATAAGAATTTATCAAAATTGATAAATAATGTTTTATATCAGATAATTCCCTATAACGTCATAACATTTGTTAACATGGATAACGACAGCCACCATGGAAGAGTCTGTATACAGCTTGTCATTCTACATTCATACAAAATAACAAAAAATGTCAATACTATCAATATTTATTTATTCATGTCATAGTGTCTAGTTTAACACTTCAACCTCAAAATGCTATTCTCCAAGCCACAGTACAATTGTAACAAAAATACAGATCTCAGCCTTATTTTAAAACTTTATTAAAGAAACATAAGTTATTGATAAGAAATTGCTTCCTTTGAAGTAAATGAAACAGTCTCTTGTCCATCAGTGGAGTTAGGAATTCATCTCAAGAAATAACTGGTCTAAAAACAAAATGCAGGGAATAAATATACACAGAAATGTTTTATTGCTAAGATGTAGCTTGCATGTGTAATCTGCATTCTCATGTGAAGATCTTAATTCTGCTATTATGCATTAGAAGTACTTTTTATAAGAACTACTGCTTCCTGTGGTGTAATAATGTAAAGCATAGTAAATATCTCTTTTTCACAATGATGACATCACAACTTTAGGAAAAACATTTGACCTTTTTAAGACTGTGCTATAAAGGTTTTGGTAATTTCAAAGTTTCAAAAATTTTCAAAATTTTCAAAATACTCTTTTAGTGAGTATCGTTTCCTTTCATATCTCCCTTTAATTGCAGTGAGCGAATGGTCATGGAATTCTATTAACTAGGTTCAAGCAAGTTTCCTCTTCCTCTTAATTATTCCACTGGCCTTATAGTAGCTTCCAGTCTCTCCAGTTTTATCTGGTATTTTTCAGCAGTTCTCATCCTTAGGTGTATATACAGAGACTGATACTTGTTCTCTAGCAAGTGGAAAGAACAGAGCTGAAGGTTCTATGGTACCCCAGCACTTTTCTGGGGGGGAAGAAAAATATGCTGAAAACTTGTAAACATGAAATATCTGCCCAAAAGCTGCTCTGATTCATAGAACAGATACAGCAATGCTCAGAACAATCAGAAAACCCCTCACATTTTTGGTGCAGTACTGTTACTATAGAGGCATTTTTGGTCCTAAAGTAGTGAGGGAAAAAGAAGGCTGAGGGGGATTCTGGTCTAAGCCAGGCAGAATGTTTCTAGGTACCTCAACAGACCTCATATCAAAGCAATATTTATTATTAAAAGACAGATGCATAGATTAGCACCATCTTCCTACTGGCTTCAGTCTCATGGTTGATGATGAAATGTTACCATCTTACTGGAAAAATCAATTTGTTGGTAACACAATCTGCTCCAAAGACAGCAAGATTGGAGTTTGCCACTACCCTTCTAACTTTCCATTCCTCTCTTTCTTGAGCTCTCAGGAGTGTCTGCTCAAATCCCTCTGTATTCAGTGAGTTTTTTCCATTGTTGTTTTTTTCCTTGCTATTGGTGTCTTTGAATTTCAGCAATTGTACTCATTATAATGTATTTTGGTCCTGGGACTTTTTTCAGCACCTATAGAGTTTGGGGATGTTAAGTGAAGGCAATAAATATGTAAAGTGATCATTAAATTTTACCCCCCTGATTTTTCTCAATTGACCTAAATATTTTAATACTATTTATTGTTTAAAACAAATTAAAGTATCTTAAAATGCCATGTCATGATTGAATATTCAAAGCAAAGCAATGAATATCTCTGTATCTATGACTGAAATGCCACCAGCTTCTAAGAAAATGGAGTTAATTCATCCTTGCAATGAATGCTGACGTTTCTCTGTGTGCCACTCATTCCCATACAAACTTTTCTAGGATTGTTAACTACTAGGTGAACATTCTACTTGTGCAATTTGCTTAAGTACTGAACTATTTTCATTTTTTACATGTATTTTTAAGTTAATATGTTAGTATTATGAGCTTATTGCTCAGTTCAGAGATTTTATTTTTTCCATTGCTGCATAACTACACTTATATTTGTGTTATTATTCAGAGTCCACCCAAAGATAACATGAGGACATTCTTTTTCCACTTCTTCCACATTTGCGTAATAATCTGGTACCACATTTTCCCTTCCAGCTGAAAAGAGAATACATGGACATGGAGTACTATGACATTTTGTTTTGATTGTTTTGGAATATGGTTTATGGCTATTGTCATTTTGTCTTCATGAACTGTCAGCATCTAATCAAGGGCTAAAGTTGTTTAGCAATAGAATACTGCTGCATTACTGTAGTCTTGCAGCTTGCATTGTATCCCTCAGTTTCACAATCTGATGTTGAGGAAATTTTACTGCTTAATATTTAATTTCCATGTTAACTTTCCTAGGCATTTGCAGTCGCTGGCTTGGGCTCTGGGTTGACAGAGGCAGTTGTTGTTAACCCATTTGAAGTGGTGAAGGTTACCTTACAGACCAATCAGAGTGCCTTCACAGAGGTAGGAAAACTGCTCCATTCTCCTTTTTCTGCTTTATTGGGCATAATGCACTTCAAGGTTCATATTTAGAGCATATATATAATATACATATATCTATATCTATATCTATCCCAATATAGATATAGATATAGATATAGATATATATATAGATATAGATATAGATAGATATATAGATAGATATAGATATAGATATAGATACAGATACAGGTATAGATATAGATATAGATACAGATACAGGTATAGATATAGATATACATATACATATACATATACATATACATATACATATACATATACATATACATATACATATATACATATATACATATATACATATATATATATATCCATGCAAATAGTTTTCCCCACAAGCTTAACAGAAATGCAAAAGGAAGAGAGCCAATAGAGCATGCCTTCAGATATGCAGAAATGCATGCAGTATTGTCAGAGGCATCAGCATCTCCACTGGAAATACTCTGCGCCTGAAACGCGCCTTCATCCCTCCCAAGCAGCCAGCAACCCAGCACTGTGAGGAGCTGTATCCAGGAGTACAAACTTGAGCCCCTGTACACAGCACATTTACCCCAGCAGGCTCCAGATGTCAAGTGAGCACTGAAGGTTAGCATAAAACACCACAGCCCTGTGCCCTACACAGAGTCTAGCTGCTGTATTTTACACACATTTTTGTGTTTCTTGGATGAAACTTTTATTAGCACAAACTGGGAAATTGTTATATAACAAGTGCATTGATGGTTTAAATTCTTGCTTCACTTCAGAGTTTTGGTATTCAAATATTGTTTCATCCAAAGAAGTCGTTGTGCAAAACATTGCCCATGATTCTGGGGAAAAAGATTAAACTGGAAAACAGTGATTCATAAAAATCAAGTGTTCTCAGGAATGCACTAGCTTCTATTAATTTTTAATGCAGAAGATGTTCCAGGATAAAGTGAAGTCAGTAATACAGTTCCTTTTTTTCTCACTGAATAAAAATAACTGTTGTCAAATCACCTTTTTCAAAATCTTTTGAGAAATCAGCTGTACCATGGTAGAAGTGCCAAATGACATAAGCGTCACATGAAAAGGTTGGCTGAATACCTGGTGGGACATGATTTTTGCATATTCTACTATTAAGTTTTGACTGACTTAATACTTGCATGCCTTGTAGCACTCAGCTACACAAATTTAGGACAGCTACACACTTTTAGGAGATGCACAGTAAAGAGATTTATGACCTGGGCATTTACATAATCTGTTTGGGCCAAGCTCCTCAGGTACACTCTGGAAAAATACAGCTACTGATTTCCAAATGTCATGGAGCACCTACTCCATAACTCATCCAGAAAAGTATTTTCTTCCAGAATAAATTTTTAAATGTTTGGTAAACTCCTGTTCGATTCTTAATACATATGAAAGACTTGTTTATTTGCTGCAAGTCTCCAGTCTAGACATTTTTTAAACTTGGGCAGCAAAGCCACTAAACAGATAAATAATGTAAAGCAAGAGTAAAATGTTTCGGATCCTAGAAACAGAGAGACTGAAAGTAGGAAAAAGCAATGTGTGAGAGGATCTGTCTGTCAAGAAGATGATGTGATAAAAATTATAAACAATTGTTGCTGCAGTAGTAGTGAACTAAGCAGATATTCTGGATCTTTCTGCTTTGCAGTTGTGCAGATGTAATTATCCTAGCTTTAAAATCTCTCTGCTTTTAAATATAAACAAACCACTGTTACATCTTGAACAAGTTGTTCCTTGTAAAGTTGCAAAGACCAATGTATCCTTTCACTTCATACAAATTTTTCTCTACTGAAAAATTTAAAACAAAGTCTGAGGTGGTTTAGTTTGTAAATTTTAGCCAATTACTTCCATTAGTTACAGCATCCCTTCCTTGATGACAATCAGAATACTACAATAATCAAACTGTAGCTGTCCAAAAGCATTCTGAGTTGTTCAGGTGAATATTCTCTAATTTAATTTAAATGCAAAATTTCACAAAATCCAAATAGCATATTATTATACAAATAAAATTGTGACAGAATGGTATTTGGATTCTACTAGAAACCTAGTTTACATTAAAAATATTAACCACTTGCTCTAGGGAAAAAAATCCAAGGGAAATTAAGTTCTTAAATCACAAAGATTGTTATATCACAGACATATTAATTTTTAATATATCTTTTTTAAGTGTTAGAGCTTCAAAATTCACTGTAAATTAAAAAAAAAACTCCAGTGACTTCATACCTTGCCATCAAGTTCTCATTAAGAGAATGTTAAAGAACATTCCACAATAAAGCATGTAAACTCAAGCCCATTGGAAGAAGCATGTCCAGAGGTTATATTATACAGCATAAGGCATTACCATGCACTGTTTTTCTAAAAGGTCTAAGTAAAGTGTGTACCTATCCCATTGTGGAGCTTTCATACTACATGATGAAACCTAATGCAGTTCACATATTTCTCTGACTATTGTATAGAAATAATAAATATATCTTGTTTAAAAGGAACAAGGAAGAGCATGAACCCATACACTCACACCCAGACTCCAGCACACCCCCAAAGCAAATATTCACACCCTGCAGTGACAGCTGAATTGTTCTGTGGTAGCAGATCATCTTTCGAGGGTTGATAGATTTAAAGAGGAAGGCCACTATAAATCACGTATCAGCCCTTTTGTAATGTGGATTGCTGTGGGTAAAATCAATGGTGGCTTTTTGTTAAAGCAAACTGCAAGAAGCCCAGCACCATGTTGTTTGGCTGTCCTTTTTTTTTCCCCCTTTTCCTGTAGCCCTGGATAGTTCACTGGCTATAGAAGCTGGTGTGATGATTAAAATCTTCTCACCTGACATAAGAGCTACAATTAATTAAAAAAATACAATTTCCAGTTTTATGATGAGAAGAACCTGACTCCAGATTCCACTGAGTAGGTCTATATAAAGTAAAAGTCAACAGCTGTGTGAAGTGCATTAACTCCAGGTGTTTGTACAATAAATTCCTCTGTCTAAGGTCCTTCCATCATCCATGATGAACCACAGACCTTCTGTGGCTTGATCAGTTGACATGACACATTCTTTGGTAAAAGGGAAGTGCTGCCAGAGTCCTCTTTGTTACTGAAGGACTGAAAAGGGAAGTCAGGTGTAGATATTTCAGGTGTCTATATTTGAATTTATTAATCCCATCTCAGGTGTTCAGCAAGTGACAGGCTTCCCCTCTGAGTCATAAGTAAATCCATATTCAAGAAAAGGGATGTCAAGGGATACCTTAATATTGAAGGTTGCTGTATTATTTCTTAAAGGTCTAATGTCCATTTTTGGAGCCCAAAAATGGTGTTATTGCTAGTATCTGTGTTTAGTATCTCCATTTTAGAAAATATTCTGATTTGAATTCTTGGGAGTAGATAGAAAAGTAAACTCTAGTAAAATATATGCAGAGCATTAACAGGACAATATTAGTTATGAAATATGAAAAAACAGAATGAAACTTTGATTAAAGATTAAACTCATCAGTAACCTAAATAAGTAGTCATATGCTGTTTCAGATATAGTAGCATCATTTGGCTGATGCTGTTGATCTACACAGTGATATTTTGAAATGGAAAGTTATTAAACAAATAAGTATATTGAAATTAGTGGTATTCACAGCAGTGTAGTCAAAATTATTTTATATTTTCATGTTTGAGCCTCCTAGTGGAAGTCATGTTTTGCCTTTCTAATTATAGATTTGGTTACCCAGAGATTTATGGCTTTATGGGTTTTTTGGCTTTATGCTTTGGAGAAAGCCAAACTCTACTCAACAACTTTTTGAAAGTAATGTTTCTATAATGCTGCTAAAAAATGTAAAATATTCAGAAGGGGAATATCTAATTCTCAATGTCATGGTATATTCAAAAAAAGATCAAAGATGCATGAGGTCAAGTAGATTCTGTCTGATATGAGGCAGTTTCTTCCTTTTTGGCTTCTATGAAATGGAAATCTGTTACAGTACTACTCTTTTACAGTACTCAAGACCTGCTTTCATCTTATTCTGCAAACAGAAAAATGAGGAATCTTTTTTTAATTAAAGTTGTGATTTTTATGTGGTCACAGGAAAGGGAAAATAACAAATACGGTGATACTTAATATAAAATTACAAGAATTGGCAACGCTATGTTTGTCAACAGGATGGAAATGATGCCGTGTTTATTGTTTTCTTTTTGTAAAGCTGATCTCTTCCTTCTTTTGTTTAACTTGTGTGTAGCAACCATCTAGCTTTGTTCAAGCTCAGCAGATCATTAAAACTGGTGGTCTGGGCTCCCAAGGACTCAACAAAGGCCTTACTGCAACACTGGGCCGTCATGGAGTTTTTAACATGGTTTACTTTGGATTCTACTTCAATGTGAAAAACATTCTTCCAGTCAATAAAGTAAGTTCTTCATACAGTGCAATAGACAATAAGATAAGAAGTTTGACATTTTAATTCACACTCTATTTTTCTGTGCAAAGCTGTGGTATTTAGTGATAAACAGTGACTGACCTAGCTCTGTTTTGCAGAAATCCATCGCATTTTAATGGAAACAAATTAAGGATTTGATCTCACTTTTTAAGCAAAGCTGAGTGTAGCCATATTTTAATTATCATTTTTGTGAATTTCTCTTTACAGCATGTTAGCAGTGCGAAAAGGCAGCAAATGAGATACTGACATGTTGTGCTTATGTTGAGCATGTATGTACCCTTTTTTTTTGTGGCAAACTGGCTTAGAAGATAAAAATCAGTTTCTAGAACTTCTGCTAGTATTCACAAAGGGGCTAAGTTTGCAGAGGTGACCAAGCTGCAGTATGTAGGTTATCCTGGCCAGGAACTTGGACCTATTCACTCAAAAGAGAGTTCAGCCTAGAAGTGAAGGATGACAGGGAAGTTTCATCCTTATGGGAGAAAGACAGTCCAAACCAGGATGTAAAGGGTCATGGATAGGGACTTTATATCATTTCTAATAAAAGAAAAAAATCATTATAGCTGCAATTTCACTTAAAGAAATTTTGATAGTCCTATATGACTTTAAATAACAAAGGAAGTGAGCATTCCCTTTACAACAAAATGTAATTTTACTAATAAAAATGCAAAAATATCAGCAACTTTCTAAATGACTGTGTGAGAAACAACTAATGGTTTATTAATGATTCCAGCATGCTACTAATTGAAGTCTGTTTTCACTAATGTGATTTTTAGATGATGACAGTTAAACAGTCACAGGTGTAATATGTAGTGATATACATGTAAGAAGGTGCAATTCACATCAAAAGGGATTGGTTTCTATTCCCAGATGAAGTAACACCTCTTTTTTTTTCTGCACTTCTGAGTAGCCTGGTATTTTTGTTGGCAGCATTGTGTAAATGGAGAAAAGCTCCACTTCTTATTTGCAGATTATTACAGTAAATTGAATTGTTCAAGAGCAGCTGACCCACAAGTTTCTACAAGTTTCTTACAGTGTATCTAAGCATATTTTACAGTGTAATTTAATCACACATTCTAAAAACTCAAGGCACAAGCACAGTTTGTTACTAAGATAGGAGTAAACACTTTTGTGTTGATCAAAAGATTAAAAAATTATAATCACTATGCAGAAAATTCAGGAAAATATGCAGGTAAGGACAGAGACTAGTATGCAGCTCCTGTGGGAATCATCGGAAATGTTCTTGCATAGGAATTGAATAGTAAGTGTTTGGCATAAGCATGGTTTCCTAGCCTTTTGGATTTTAGAAAATAAGAAGTAAGTATTACATTATTATAAAGATTCAGAGCTTTATGAGCTAAAGGAAATTAGTACTTTATACAGATTTTTTATGGTGCAGGAAAATTTTAACATCTACAACACGAGTTTAAATATACACAGAAAACAAAAGGGAAATTACTTCAAAGTCAGTGGCCCAGCTGTCCTCAAGTATTATCAAAATCAAGAGGCAATTTAATCATTGTGGGATTAACTGCAAATAAGTGGAGAGGTTTGCCTTGTGCTTGACCACCAGTGCACAGTGCCTTACATGGTGGCTTGCACAGTGTCTGCATCTGTGCTGGTAAATGGAGTAGAGCCCTGGAGCTCAGCTGCCTGTTCTGCTGGACACTCCCTGGCACAGCTCCATCCCTGGCCAGCCAGCATCACTTCCTGGGTGTGCCTTAGGGGCTGGTGGAACCCTTCCCAATGGGCTGGTTTCATGCAGCCAGTCTGTTTTGAATGGTGATAGCATTCTGTAGTGCTCATAAAGCTAAGAGGACTCTCTAGCCAGCCAGCATCAGTGCCATAGACAGTACAGAGGATATAGCCAATAATTCTGATCAAACTCCCATTAAAATCAAGGCAAAACTTACCCTGAATTTAAGAAGACATAGATCAGGCCTCATCTGGCTGGTACCAGCCAACATTATGTCTTAGGTATTTATATACATTGAATTTCATTTCAGCAACTGCTAAATTGAAGTATTTGCAATAATTTATGATCTGTAACTTAAACCTCTTCTGTCAGTGGGCAGGTACTTTAGGCTTAGAGTTATCAACCCTTTACAAGGAATTTGGTAGAAGCCAGCTTGCAGTTAGTCTGAAAAATATGGAACTGTTGTTAATTTGTCTAGATTTCTCACATACTAGATTTCATTACAAGATCTATTTTGTTAACTTTGTGTATTTTTCCAGAAAAGAAAGTTTTAAAGCCAGTCTTGTAATATTGGCAAATATATAAAAATTATAATATATAAAAATTGAGAAGAATACTACACTTGTGAAATAATTTTGACTATTGACTATATATTTGCTGTCCACCATCTGTGACATAAGTGGAAAATGTGTGAAGGTCTCTGAATGAGCCTTTTAGCTGTCAGCTAAACTGTGCATTAAATTTGCATCCCAATTAGGGATGTTTGCTGCCTATTTTGCCAAAAACAATAAATTTTGTAGATTGAGTGGTCAAATTATATCAATTACATGTGTGCATTGTAAATGTCCATAATGAATAATTTTTCATATGTTCAGTCTATTCTGCTAAACAGACCATTTACAGCCAACCTTGTGCTCTGTTTACTGAACATGGAATAAGCCAGATTTCTTTCAATAGCCACTAGTGTACCAACCGTAGAGAATTGGCAGCTATGCCTATGCCCTATCAATGAAATTATTTTGCAATGGCATCTACTTTTATACTGCATTTCATAGGTGTCCAGAAGCTTTCTCTTTGCAATTTTTAATCATAATTAATTTTTAATCATAATTAAATTTGCTTTTAAATATTACTTTCATTAAAGCCTTTGCTCACTACCACCTCCAAGTGGCTGCCACATTTCTTAACAGTGTGAAAGTTCCTCACACCTGTTAAAAGCCCCCTTTGACATGTGGCCAAGACTGATTTCAAGTTGGGCACTGCCAGCCCCAGCCAATGCAGATGTGCCTCCTGTTACCAGGGCTGCTGCATCACACCAGGGGTGCTGAGCAGTTCATTGTCTTGTAAGAGAAAGGGGCTCTGAACTTCTAGAGGCCAAGAAGAGAAGGGGAACCCAAATGGGCTGTTCATCCTGGTGAGTAATTAAAATAGCAGACAATAATTTTATTGTAGTAGCTTTCAGATCCTTGCCAACATAGAAGCTCTATGCAGGAATAGAGAGTGAAAAGTAGATGTGGTGCAATGGATTTGAAGAAATAGTAAGCAAAGGTGATTTAGAAGACTGGATCGGAATGAGTGGTGGAATAACCTCAGAGCCACTAAGCTCTGCTTTAAGAAAAAAAATTACTTTTGATTTTTGACACCTAAATTTATATTGTAATGAAATTACTCAGATATTACAGTGATTCATTTCATTGAAAAACCTTTCCCACAAGGTTTATGATAAAAAATCAAGTTATAGCAAAGCTGGTATTGACTATGGTACATTTAGTTAGTCGAGTTTGGTGAATGGGGAAAATGCTTCAAAAGGGGTCTGCTTTTATTCTCCTGATACCAGAAATATTGGCTTTATTCTATTTGCATTTAAATCATTGTATGTACAGAATCAACAGAATTTTTTTGCTAAGATCTTTGCTAAAAAAGGGCTACAGTTCTCGTAACACAAGCGATTCTATTTTTTTTTAAGTTATCAGGACGTTTCATGTTTTGTAAAATCGAAGTATTGAGGTTTTCTGCAAGAAATAAAGAGATCTGTTGATTTTGACATTTCTTTCTTAACACCTGTATGAGCTTCATCCAATGTATATTATGGAAGATTTAATTTATTTTTCTTGTTGCTAATCTGAAAACTTCTTTCTTGGTTTCTTTTTCATTAAAAACATACAGGTTTAGGAAACAAGAAACTTTCTTATTTTAACATTGTGCTGATGTTATAACCCGGCAAGATCATTTGTTATTTTAATAATGATTGTCTATAATTAAAGCACCTTCATGACAGAAGTAAGCTGCATATAAAGAATCTGATGTAGCAAAAAAGTGTCCCTCTGTTGAAAACTGATAGCAAAACCAAATTATGTGCATAGGAAATGTTCTGGAACACACTTCCCTGTGACTTCCACTACTTAGAGAAATAGGATTAAACCTGCTTCAAGGGACTTTGACTCTCAGATAAACTCTGGGCTCTTTGATGTCCTAGAAATGCCAAAGTAGGAGGTCTTTCTAAAAGATCAAATAAAACCCAGTTGAACTGTGAACTGTGAGTGAGCAAAGAAGTTTTTAGATGCACTTCTAACCTACTTCTAACTTTTACTGTGTGCATATAGTAGGGTTCAGAAACAATCTGTTGTAAATTCTTCAGCCAATTAGCTGAGTGAATTACCACCGTTTATAATGCTCAGAACGTGGAGGCTCTCTTGCCGTTGTGCCGAGTTGGATTGTTAATAACAGGAAGCTAGCACTTCTCAGTACAGTGGATCAGCTACATGTGAAAATAAATGTAAAAAACCTGGAGGGGAATGGCAGCAGACTGAGATTAGTCTTTATTTAATTTAGCATTTGGGGGTCCAACACACAAATGAGTGTTTTAGTAGGCTTCATGGTGGAAGTTGCTGTCATTTGTAAAATATTCTGGCCAATTAGCTAATAGTGTGCTTGGATTTCTCCTGTTTTGATACAGTAATACTAAGTACATTGTGAAGCCCAATTATACAAATCATCCCCATATGCCATACCAGTCTTTCTTTATGAACTGTGTTTATAAATCCTGTGTGAGGAAATGTGTACTTCAGCAATTTAGACCATGTGTAAAAACATAGCCAATAGGATTGTCAAGAAAACAAGTTCCAGCATAGGAAATCCTAATGTGTTCCGCTAAAATAACACGAGTGTGTTGTGTGAGTTTTCTGATTAAATGCTTATTACTTTATAGTTCTTAACCTGCACAGGTCTTTCCATTTCCCTTTTTTATTCTTTCTTTCCTCTTTTTTTTTCTTTTTTTTTTTTTTGTAGGATCCAAATTTGGAGTTTTTGAGGAAATTTGGAATTGGGCTAGTCTCGGGAACAATAGCCTCAATTATTAACATTCCTTTTGATGTTGCAAAAAGTAGAATTCAAGGACCACAGCCAGTTCCTGGAGAGATCAAGTACAGAACCTGTTTTAAAACTATGGCAACAGTCTATAAAGAAGAAGGGTAAAACATTCTTATTTTAATAAATGTCCAGACCTCTGTTTTAGTTCATATGGGTCCATAAAACCACATTGTTATATTTCAGATTTGACGAGGACCATTAAGCCATCCTGAACTCACATATCAAAAGAGCCCAATGTAGCATTTTGAAATTTTATTTTATAATTACAAGGGCATATCTTCCTGCTACATATGAACTGTTACAAGAGACTTACGAGATGATTATTGCATTGTGAAAATTTATTGTTCCCCAAGTAAATGCTTCATATATCTCGTGTCATTTTTTCAGTTCTTCATTTTGTAAAAGGAAGATATTAACAGAAAACAGACTATTTCTCAATTTAATCTAATTGTAATTATGCAGGCCTCTGTACCTTTAAAATTATTGCTGAAATAATTAAAGTAAGGACAGATCCTTGTGGTAATAACATTTTCCAACTTTTAAAAATATTTCTCGAGTGGTGACTGAGTTGTGGCTTTGATATTCAATTATATCAGTCATTTTGTCCCTGTATGCAGCTGTTGTTAACAGACTTGTCTTGAAAGTAAACCCATCTCGCTGATTAAAGTCATATTTCTGATTGGCTAGGCTCACAACATTGCTTTTGTGACTGAACATTGATTAACTTTTTCTCTTCATCTGATCTGCCTCTGTAAAATGTTAAAATCCAGATACAGCTTGCTATTGAACACGTGTAATTTCAAATAATTGCCTCTAAGTGCTCTGCCAGCATTTTAACAAACATATGCTACAATTCCGTTCTTCTTTTAGAGCAAGAATATTGTTTGAAATGTTTTGTTTGTTATTCTTCTGCTACAGATTTCTGGCTCTGTACAAAGGCTTGCTTCCCAAGATCATGAGGCTGGGTCCAGGTAATTTTCCTTCTGTCATTTCTGTTTTGCTTTTGTTCTTGCTTTCTCTTCCCATTTTTTTCATTTTCTTGAGAAAATGTAATGAGTATCAGTCATATAAATGAATCAAAATGTCTTTCACTTTGAACAGTTTATTTTTAAAATAGCATCATCTAGTAGTATCATGGATGGATTTGGCTAAATATGTGTCTAAGAAAGTAATTTACACATATACATTGGAGAATTGCAGATCCAAGTAATTGCTGGTTTGTGCAATTATTTTATTTATGGACAAACCAAAGTACATGCAAATGACAGAACTGTAAACCTTCTGGAAGTTTCTTAAAGTTTCCTATTCCTTCTAATGTGATTGTTTGAGTTCATTAGGACTATTCCATACCTATATGAAGTCAGCCTAAAATGTAGGTTAGAGTCTCTCCATAAAATGCACTCAACTAATCAAAGCACAGCTCAAGCATATCAAATTCCAGTTATTTTCTTCTTCTATGGTCTGTGGGGGCAGACACTAAAGAGCTGATAGCAGAGCTGGGAAGAGACTTGTATGGCCCTGGAGAACAAAGAGGACAAGGATATCTTAAAACTGGGGTTGTTGTTTGACCCCTTCTTACTAATTGTTACTCCAAACGTGAGAGCACAGTGGTTGAGAGCTGTATCTTCTTTGGCTTTTAGAGAGTTTTTTTTTCCTGACTGGTTTTGATTAATCATGAAAGCAAAGCACTGGGCCCTCAGACTTTGTCAGCCCACAAAGGCAGTCTACGTCAAAAAGAGCAGAAGCCCCAATTTGAACAGTATCCCATTTCCATGAAATTGTATTTCCAGTTGTTCAAGCTGATTGTTTAATATGCAAGAACACACATAGGTAAAGCAAGTAGGTACAGAGCCTGTTCTGCAGTATAAAGGAGGCATTAGGTTTGTCTGTAAATGTTTGCATATCCAATCCATCTGGCTAAGTACTAGACCGTGCCTGGTTATTGTGCAGGGTGAGGGAAAAGGTGGGGAGGGGAAACAAGGAGCTCTGGAGCTAAAAGCCTTTTCCCTCACACTCCAAAGATACTAGATTACATACAAGACAAAGAGAAAGCAGTGTTTAGCTTTCCCAGTACCTCTTAGCACAGCAGATTTTGGAATAAAATTTTCCATCTTACAAATGACTATGCATTCTGGCCCAAATCCAGCAGGTCAGTTACATGTGAACTTCATTCTAAATACTTTTGTAGTTATATTGGCTAACTAACATATAGGTTTAACTTTCTGGTGAAACAATAATACAGTCTTTATTGTGACTGGGAAGGTAATTCCTTCTTCCAACGTGAGTGTTTACAGGAAAAGAGATACACAAACAGATCACACAGTATGAGATTTGGTATCAGCCTTGATTTGAATTCAAATCACACCTTAGACATTTTGTCTATGATCTGTTTGTTGGTCAAAGCCTTTTGCAAACCTCTGCTCTCTTTAGCTCTCTGTGAGTTCCTTTTCATAGAGAATTTCAAGTTTGATGATGGTTCCTTAAGATAAATGATAGGGAGAAATCAAATAGGAATTCTGTGTGCCTGGTTGTCTTGGCCTATCCCTAGAAAGGTGAGCCCAGTTCAGCAGAAGTCTCGTTTGTTAGAGGTGCCACTCCAAATCACCAACTGAACCAACAGTCAAAGGCAAGAGATACTTATTCCCCAGTGCTGGCCCCCACAAATACATTTTCACTCATGCAGCCTGGTTCTCTTTATCCATGTTCTCCAACTAGAAGCTTGTCTGTGTGTTTAGTTATATATATACCCTCTGAAATGTTCCTTTTTTAATCTCATACAGTAATTACAGCCCTGTTACAGTCTGGCTTCACTAACAGTAAAGATATTTTATGACTTTCAAGCTGGGATTTTATATTGTCACCAGTTCTAGCAAATAGTACCATTTCATTAGATCAAAACTTTGCCTGTGGATTTTTAGCCAAGAAAGATTATACTCACTTCCACACCATGATTTTCTGCTTTAGACATGGTTAAAATATAGGTGAAAACCTCTCTTGAGTCTTACCTGGGAACGTTTATATCATCCTGAAGAGGAATTTTTCTCATTCCACCAGTCAAGTTGCTCTTTCATGGCCAAATCTAATTAAACAGGCACACAAATATACATATATTCAGATTTAAAATTTCACTTTTAAAAGAACAAAAAAAAATAATCTTGACAAAGTATTAGGAAAAATCACACTGAGGGTGAATTTGATTTAATATATAAACATTTATATCAACTTTATGATCTACTATTAAGTAAAATTGGTATGGTCTATGAATTGGTGAATTTTTAGCGGACTCTGGAAATAGTAGAATTATCTATTTTGTAAATAAGCCTTGCCATATTCTTGTCTATATTACAAACTAGAAATGCTCTATAAAATCTCAAAAATACTGGATTTTCTGTGCAGTAAAATGATATCTTTTCTTCCAGGTGGTGCAGTGATGCTTTTGGTTTATGAATACGTTTATGCATGGCTTCAGGACACAGTTCATCACAAGTAGCACTTCTGAAAAATGTACTCTTTAAAATTGCATGCATTCTAAAATACACTATAATAAAGCAAAAGTGATTCTTATCCTTTATAGTGTTGAATACTCTGAGATTGCACTGATGTTAATACAGTTCCAAACAAATATGCGCTCTAGATCCTGATCCAAGAAATCATTTAAGTACATGCATTTCTGCAAGTGCATAATTAAATATCACTTGGCATTTGTAATTGTTTTGCTGGACCAAGAGAAAATATAAAGCAGACATAAGACAGTGAGTTTTTAAAGGACAAAGTGAAATTCCTTGACACAGAATCATTCTATGTAATCGTATACTTTTTTAAAAATTTCACCTAAAATGGCGAGATAAAAACTTTCAGAATATTTTAAAGGAAAAAATAGAATAATCCTAGGGGGGCAGATACTAAGCTAATGTAAACTGACAGCTCCATTGACTCCACATTAAGAAAATTATCCATACTCTACAACTCTTCAGGCAGTCTTGGGTCCAGTTTCAATTCAGCCCAGTATGATTTCAGCATTCCTGGGAAAGCTTTTCAAGTTCTTCGGAGTTTGGATAGAAAAGGACAGCAGAATTAGCCACAACCTTAAAAACATGCATACTGCTAAATATCCTACTTGTTTTTAGCTGTATATATGATATAAGTCTCATTCAGATCATGGAAGATACTGAAAGAAATTAGTGTGCATTAAGTTACATAAAAAAGCAAACCAACATGGGATTCATAGAAGAAATGAGTAAATAAATTAACAGAAAAAAGTAATTTTAGGCATATGAGATTTTAGTGCAAATTTTTTATCCACTTTGATATCCTATGCCAAAAGACCTGTCCTATGATAAAAATGCTCAGTGCACCTTGACTGCCCCTTTAGCCTTCCATTTCCACCATTGAATGGTGAAATAAAGTTGTAGACTGATAAACAGCACATCTGCAGTTGTAATTAGCTAGCCATACACCTCAAAGAAATGCACCTTTCTGTAGATAAAAAAAGTTGCTCTGAAGCTAAAATTTAATATAAATACACAGGGATGTACTTGTGTTCTTACTAGCCATTCTAACTCCATGAAATACAGTAAATTCTGCTATGCTGACTGAAGACACAGTTTCTGTTCGTGCAGTTGTGCCATTCTACATTTCTTTTGAAAAACTCTTTAAATAATTTAAAATCACACATTATTCTGTTATAAAAATGTCTCCATTATCTAACTTGATTTGTTGTCAAATGAGCATATATCTTGCAATTGCTGAAAGTATCAGTATGTCCCCATACTACATTCACTCTGTTAACAATAAGGTCCTTCCTCTGAAGAAGGTACAAACATTTTCCTTAGCAACCCTAAGGAAGTATCTTTCTGCACTGTTATTTGAAAATGGCATTTCATGTGTGAAGTCTCATCTTCACAAGTGTTTTTAATGCATTGGAAAAGCAAAAAAATAGAAAAAAATAAAACTTAAAAAAATTTTAAAATTAAAATCTAAGAATAGAAATGTGTTTTCAGCACTTTCAAGGATGCCTGTATTAACATGCTCAATAAGCCTTTCTTTTGTCTGAATTTGGCAACGGTGGCTTTTCATACCTATGCTATTTCATAGCTAAAATCAATAAAATTAGCTCTGTTGAAGTTTATGGTTTTAAGGCAAGTGTTCCTCGTTGCATTTTATTATCAGTACTTGGCCAAAGAGAAGAGAGTACTAAGATAATTTCAAAAACTAAAGCAAAGTACTTTATAATTTGTCTTTTATTAATTTAGAGCATTCAAAATATAAAAATAAAATGCTTTTAACATACTGTATATACATATATAGCCTTTGGTTTTACATCCTTTCCAACATGATTTTTTTTCAGTTAATAGCTCAGCCTGATCTTGGATAAAAGGAGAAACATTCAAAAACAGAAAACAGCATGGTGTGGGAAAACAAACCTATGAACGTGTCAGCCCAATGCCCTGTTACTCCTTGTGTAGTGTGGGCTGAAATTCAGATTTACACCAAAGATGTTCTGAACTGGGACCATGCAAACACAGTTCGGTTGAAGGGATTATGGTAAGGCTTCACTGATTTCTTTGGAAGCATTTAACACTCTGGGAATGAAGTGTAGACTTTTCAGATTAAAAAAATTTAAAAATTTAATTCTGTGCCCACATCTACTGAATATATCCCAAATGCATCTGTTCATCTCAGTGGGTTCATTCCAGATTTATACCCTTGTACTTGACAGCAGCAGTTAACCCTTATTTATCATTTTTTGGGAAACAATTCCCTTTTTCTTTTTCATTTAATGTAAAATGGTTTCAAGTTGTGTGGTTAGTAAGTGAACATGTTGCAGTTTTCAGTTTACCCGTGAGTATAAGCAGTGAAATAGTCCTTGGGCAAAGGAGTGTTCTACATTGCAGGTTTACATTTTAGAAAGAAAATGTAATGGTTCAAAAAATCCATCACAGGCAGTTCACCAAAAGCCAGGGTCAGGCACTTTTGCTCACTCTGAGCAACACTTTGTGCACGCAGCCCAGCTGAATTCCCATTCAGGGGCAAGGTATCATGTACAGCAGGCAGATGCACGGAGAGCTGTACCTAAACAAACACAAAACAAAAATGGTTTATGATGGTGTGTCCCATGGGAGGAATCATTCACATCTTATCCTGTCCTTGTTTAATAAATTATCCTGATTTAGCTGAAGATAATGAAAATAAATGGTAGAAGCTAAGGATCTGTCTCTCTGTCTCCCAAAATACACTAATTCCTTATTGGAATGTCAGGAAAGACACCTTCTATTCCAGAAATGACCTCACGTTACTCAAGAAAATTTGGAAAAGTTTTAACACAGACACACTATATTACAGGCTTGTGAAGCCTTGAAGCTCAAAAAGCTGTGCTTTGAAAAATCTGTCTTCCTTTTCTTTTGTTGTTTTCTTTTCCCTTTGGTGCCCCTTGTTTGAGTTCTGTGGAAAACAATAGGTAGACTCACTGAATTCTGAAATCCAGTAGAACAACTAAGCTGAAAGCCAAAATCCTCTTGCCAACTTAATCACTTATCTACTTGATCTTTTTCTTATATTTTTTCCCTATATTATCTTTTGTGAACAGCTTGTCTAGTATTAAAGTGATTTATTTTTCATGGTGTTAAGGCTCATCTTATTTCAACTATAACAGCATAAAGGCAGATTAATCCATCATGTCAACTAGCAGTGTGGCAGAGTGGAAATGCACTTGTGTGCACTTTACCTTTAGTGGTTTCAAAGAAACATTCTTGAAAAAGTTTTCTACTTTTTCAAGGGTTTCAGCATCTCATTAAAGCTAAACAGCTGTTGAATACCTTGGAGGCTGAAGAACATGAATCACATCCAAGATCAGATCTTTGTTTCCTTGGGCCAAAATACAATATCTGTATTCTTTACAGAAATACAGTTCTGTTAACTATTTTTTAGTGCAAGAAGCAAAGGTGGCAGCAGCCAGCAGAGTCCATCCATATTTCAGTGGACATACTGTACATGACATAAATACTGATTACTTAGATTGTTATGAAAATTTACCCACAGCCATCTTGGTGATGAAAGCTGAAAATCCACAAAAAGAGAACTATATCTTAAGAGGGAACTGTATTTTACTTTCCCACTGAATTTGTGTTTAATATGGGATGCAGATAGAGCAATATATGAAGAATGGTATTTTCTCCTTTGTTTTAACTATGTCTACAGTAATTTAAGTTATTGAAAACACTTTTAAAAATGCACAATATATTAATAGTCTATGATGGAATATGAAATGTAACACCAGGCTTTTTTTTTTTTTCCACATTCGTATTCTGAACATACCTACAGCATGGGAAAAGCATAATAATAGTCAGAACTTTATTATTGCCCAAGGAAAACAGGTAAATTTTCAAAAACCAGAATGTTAGCTCTCTTGGGATTAAAGTTTAAAGCAAAATAACTGGCACGGAGTACTTGCCACTGCATACAGAAATGTAGAAAGGAAATTTGCTAATATTAAATAATGTCTCTGTTTGTAGCACCACCACCAGTATATCTATAAGGGGAAAAAAAATGCTTCAGAACAACAATGTAAACTTTACCAAGAGCCATACTTTACATTCATTAAAGCAGAAATTAAACACAAGGTCCTCTTTTAAAAATTACAACATAATCTGGACACAAGTTAGCTGAGAATGATGGTACAATTCTGTTTCTCAGTGGGGTTTTTGTCTGATAGAGCTTTTCAAGCATCTCTGCACAGGTTGCACACTAACAGCATTTTCCTCTACAGTTTTCCATTTTGTTCAGGTATTTTCCAACCATCTCTGTTGGTACACTTCATATTAATGTGGTGTTTCATGAATCTGGGAGGCTGGGTATAACTGTGGAGAGTTACTTAGCTGGACTTTTGTCTTTGACTCTTCTGCCAAAGAGATAACTTTTATAAGATGCTGAAGCCTCCACTGTAAGCACAAAAACATGACGAAAAACCCCTACCTAAATCTCATCACCTATCACCCCACCATGCAAAGACATAGAAAATAACTAGAAATCATCTTCTTAACTTAAGAGGAAAAAAAAAAAAAAAAAGTACTGGAAGGTGAAAACAAATGCTGTCAAAAGCCTCTATTTACAAATGGATAAAATCACAAAGATCTTACTACTGCCTGACGCTGGCAACATGCCAGAAGAATCTGAAAGCCACCTATTGCCTTCATTCTAGATTTGATTATCAAAACCCAATAAAACAACATTAAAGGACCTCTTAATAACAGTAGATTGTATAATCTCATCAATTAAAGGGTTGTTCTCTAGGCAATTGGCAAACACTTCCCATTCAGCCACCTTTGCTGATTCAAGGCATAGCAGAATTTTCTGCGGTGATTTTTCTTTATTGATTTTTGCACAAATCTTAGTAACAATTGCACATTTAGAAAGTTTGTGATGATTAAGAATAAATATGTGTGGTTTGACCAGGAGAGAGTGGGACAAGGCTCCACGAGCCCTTTGAGGGACACAAAGTCTTTAAGCGCGCAACACCACGCTTCTCTCAGTTTCTGATGTCGTCTTCAGCTCTTTCAATCCCAAAAGCCTCACGGGAGACAAGTGACGAGGAGAAATGCCGAGCCTGGCCAGCGTGAGGAGAGCAGTCCTTGAGCCAGGCCGGGGTGAGGAGCGAGCAGCTGGCGGTGCTCCCGGGCCGCGGCGCCTCAGAGCGCGGAGGCCGTGACGGAGTGGCCGCCCTCCCTGGCTGTCTGCACGCCCTTGAAGGCCAGCGAGGCGGGGATGTCGCAGCCGTGCGGGGACAGCGCCGCGCCCCCCGCGTGCTGCCAGCCGTGGCTCGCCATGTAGCTGGACGGAGCGGCGCTGTACGGCATGTAGGGGGACACCTGGGCTGGCGTGGCGTAGGGAGGCATGGCCGGCGCGGACACGAAGCTGCTGACGGCGGGGAGGCCGTTGGGTGCCTGCAGGGAGAGCGAAGGGAAATGAATGTCTAAGAGAGTAAGGCACATTGGATCTGGCATGACGTGAGCTGCCCTCAGAATCTGCTGGGGTTTTGCACCAAGAGAGAAATCCATAACCATTCTCCTGAATTTCAGGGGCTCATGGATCCTTCTGCTTTGCTTTTAAGACCAGTTACCCCAGTGTGATCAGAGCTTCACACCTGTCCCAGACAGGGACCACCGGCAGATATTTAGGGAACACACAGCAAGAGTGGGGCAGGAACTGCCAAGCCCACTGTACACCTGCCGACCTTCCTGCTGTTCCTGGACTCCTAAAAGCCCATGGTTGCATCTTATCATTACACTTGAGAGCTACTGGAAGGATTTGTAATGAGTCTCTCCCTTCTCTCTCACTGAGCACCTTAATGCACTTAGCAATGATTTCCACAGGCTGGAGTAGATGAACCGCAGCATTCCCCTACCTTTCCCAAATTTCACTCAGGATGTTGGTCACTGTTGCAAGCCCCTGTTGCTGGGTAGTGCTGGGTGTGCAGTGACCACAGCCATCCCAGCAGCAGCAGGGACAGACCCATCCCTGTGCCTCACCTCTCCTGCCCCGAAGGAGGGTGGGCTCAGCCTGAGCTGCCACGGGCAGGTGCAGGCACAAATCTGAGAGCAGCACTCCCCGGAGTGAAGAGGTAACAGCGGCTGGGGAGGTGGAACATCTTGAACTCTTTGGTAACTGTTTGTTCAGAGCATGAGTCAGAACTATAGTACTAGTATTATTGATGGTGTCTTTTAAAAATGTGTTTTCTAGATACTTGGGATAAAAAAAAAAAATTGCTAATGTTCTTTGCTCATAGCTTTTCTTGGTTTCAAAAGGGCTTCTGTGCACAAAACAATTGCAGGGCTGGGTTCTTCCCTGCAAGCTATTTTCCTAGGTCCTTCTGTAGGCTGGAGAGAAGGGTTTCTATTTAAATAGAGAAGGGAGAGTCCTTCAGTCAGCTATGGTATGATTTCACAATTTATGACTCCTTATTTAACTAAAAAGTGTTTGGTGGTTTATTTCACACCCATAAATGTTTCTTCAACACAACAGGTACAAACCAAGATCAATTTATCTTTCTCAAGTTTCAATTAGTAGAGTGTTAGTTTTAGGATTTGGGGTAGAATTTTTTCTCAAAAATGTTTCCTATCTGGATATGAAAGAAGAGTATTGATTCAGAAGGTCTTGTAGCATCATCACATGGTATAACTGGACCCAATCTGATAGTGCCAAGTAAAGAAATTAAACAGACTTTTGTTTCTGCTGAAACTTCACATGATATTAACATTTCACTTGTTCAATTTCTGCCTGGATTGCACCTGCTTGATTTCCAGTATTTATCTTTATAAAGGGCACTGGTCTCTTTTCAGGCTCATGAGTTTCCTATCCCTGTAGCTCACAGTTCCACTGTCTAGACTATCCTCTCATTGTCATTTGGGAAACAAAGCAGTAATTCTGCTGAACTCAGTCGATATAAACCTGTACAGAAATCTAAAGCAGCAGGAGACAGCAATGGGATCTTGGCCACAAGCTTCCAATACAAATATTAATTAGTACAAACATACAGCTGCAGCAGCAACATAATTGTCATTCAAAATCCATTAATACTTTGTTGAAGCTGAACTTGCCTTATTCTTTTGAGAATGCAAATATGTGATCTGACCAGTAACTCATATTACATACCCCCTACTGTGACTCAGAATTACACTTTAGCCTCAGCTCTAAGTATCAGTGTTTGCAACAATACTAATTAATACAAACCTGCAAATAATTGCACTGCAAATCCTTACAATTCTTGAATCATGTGGAAAATTATTTCATTGCATTTACTGGAAATAAAAAGTGGAGCCCTAAAAAGCTGCTTTTCCAATGTGCAAACATGAAACAAGAATGAGCATCTCTGTTTTTTGTAACAAGCACCAACCCTTTGCACAGGGGCACTAGAGCCATTGAAGCCAGGTTGTAACAGTGGGTTGTCAAGAGCCACAACCCAAACATATTCTGCACAGAGAAGTACAGAATCCCTGAAGGGGTGGTTGCTGGAAGGAGAAAATACATGGGACAAGTCCCTGAAATCTCAAAACCATTGAGACAGCAAAAACCTTCTGCTGCTAGACCTCAAGAGAGGTTTTTTGGACTCTGTGAATCCACCCTGTTCCTCAGGCTCTCCCACTCCCAAGGGGGTTGGTACCAAGCAGTGGGCTCCAGGCTGTGCCTGGAAGCCCCATTTTGAGTAGGATTCCTCATTATGAGTGCTCATGTTCTGTGAACCCTTAGCTGTGCTTTGGAAGGGATGTGTTTGTTAGTAGGTACAGGGTAGATCCACACCAGGCAATGTGCCAACAAGGCATCTCTTTGCTGGTCCAGCAGTGTTCAAGCCTGTGTCCTGGTCTCCTGCATCTCCCACAGACAAGGCCACCAGGGGTTCCTCAGCAAAGGCTTTGAACTATAATTCATGGGGAAGCCCAGGTTTCCTATTGAATCCTACTGCAGGTGCCACTTGGGTTGTTGTTGATAAAACAGATGGAAATGGACCAAAGTCACTAGTTTCTGTAAAAGCTTAATTTAAAAGAATACCTATATAGAATTATACACAAACACACACACTTATTCAAAATACAGCTGTGAAAACTGTTGTTTTTAGAGTTCTTTTAGTGTTCTGAATGTCAGAAAGATCTTGCCCCATCTACTGAGGGCAGGATGTGGAGGCAGTTGTGTAGGGACCACCAGCTGCAACCTGTCAGAGGCCACCAATGCTGTTTGTCATCACTGCCTCACTCAACTGGTGAATCATTTTTATTTTTGTTGCACTGCAACAAAGCTTTACCACTCAAACCCATGATTCTGTGGATGCCACAGATGCCCTCAGCCAAGCAGGCAGTACTGGGATGGGTAGGAACTGGCCCAGCACAGAGTGCAATTCTGCCTCAGGGGAGGTTTGAGCCATACCCACAAAGCAGTCAGAGGCTTCCTCTGACCTGAATTAAAAGACGAGGGGATAGAAAAAATCTCACTCCATATGATTTAACTATGCCACCCAAAAAAACCAAAAAAAACCAAAAAACCACAAAAACAGAAAAACTGACCAAACAAAACAAACTAACCAAAAAAATCTAATTTTCATCTCTGACTTTCATCTGTGAAAGACTTGATCTAATAGTCTTGACACGAGAGTTTTTACTTCTAAACAGCCTTAGATACAAAGTGAAGGTTATCAGAAGGGTTGAATCTTGTCTGTCAATCTGGCACTTTTTACAAACATGACATTCACTTAAAATAAATGGAGGGGATTAAGTTCCATGACCCTGTATATACTGGATGAATAATTCATCCTGCAGTATTTCAATCAGAGGAAATGAACACCAAAATCTAAACATTCGTAATTAGGAGTGCAAGAACCCCACAGTGTTTATGGATTTTTAAAACCCTAAGAATTTGTTTTAAGTGCAGAGGTTCTTGAACCTGGTTTTTAAGTTTTATAAATATTTTTTTTCTTAATTTGAACCATCGTTTTTCAAGGGAAATCTAATTTTTTAAAGCAAACAAACAAACATGTAGTTGTAGCTGAGCAAGAACCTCTGCTATGTAAGAGATAAGGGCTCCTGTTTGAAAGTACCTACTTTCTGGCTTCTACAGAGAGAAACTTTTGCTCTCAATTGCTGCCTCTATCAATGTTTTGAGGCAACTGATGGAATAAGTATTACCAAATTTTAGAAATGCATTTGGAACCTAGAACATATGACCTCCCACCAACTCACAAATTCATTTAAAGATACCAGCAAAACAAGAGTAATTGGGTCAGGATCACAAGTTGGGTCTGGTGCCTTTCTGCCAAGTTGCTGCTGTTACCTGCCAGTGATAGTAAGAGGAATATTGAGGTGAGAAATCAAAACCAGGGTGGGCATAAAGCCTTGCTTTAGGTCACACAAAATGGTACTGCTGAAACAAGCAGACTGTGCGTATTTTCACCAGTAAAGGAGTTGGTTGAGTAGTTTTAATAGATGGAATCTTTAGTTTTGGTCACTTTAGATACAATACTAACTAGAGACTACTTTTTTGTCATTGTTTTCAGCATGTTTCTGATTTGCCACACAGAAGGATTGGGTGGATAAAAAACAAGTCTAGAACCAAGCTAATGTGAGAATGTCACTGGAATAAATAATTTCTATTAGTTGCTTGGAATCTTAAAAGTCAGAACAATTTTTCCCCAAACCAGAGGAAGCCACCACACACCTCAATATCTGTTTTGAAGGTTGTGCTTGTATAATGTATTGTAGAGCTTCAGTCTCCTCTCTCTTTCACAGTAAGAAGACACAAGGGTACAAGCTTTCTGGACAAACTTCCCAGTCAATCCACATCAGACAAACTACCTGATTTTGGCTTTTTCTGCCTTGGTCACAGAAGAACCAAGAAACATGCAATCTAGATTTCACTTTTGGTCCTTGTGGTATGAATTCTAGTTATATATTGTAGTTTCATTCCCTTCCCTGCTTTTCCTTCTCTTTTACTTGCTAAATATGTGTTCTCTCAGTATCAAAATCAGACCATTTCCTATGTTCTCTTCCCATGTTGCTTTTAAATGTTTCAGAAAATGACCCAGAATTGTAACATTCAAAATCACAGACCTGTATTTATGTTAGCTATCATTTATGGCAATAAAGGATCTCATTTCAGTTTTATGTGAATACAAACAAGAGCAGATTTCATACCACAAATGGATGCCACCTCAATTTTACGGTCTAACTCTAAAGTGAGTGTCCAAAAGAATATAAATTATTTTTCTTATTGTTATTATTTATAATTATTTAAATTACTTGGCCATTGTAATATAATTGTTACAATATTTAGTTAAATAGTTCATGTATTGCATGGACTAAGAATGCAGGCTTTGTAGAAGTATTCTCAATTACTATTTAAAAAAAAAAATGTTTCTGGAGAAACAGCATAGCCTTCAAGTTTGAGTTACCTAATTCAGCAGCCCGAATGAGCTGGGACAGTGACTCAGCCCAAAATCCCCTGCTGCAGTCATCAGAAGTTCAGTCTGTGTCATGGCTTAAGGGATACACCTCTGGTGAAAAATGTTGCTGTTTTTGTTTATATCTCTCAATTATGACCCTAACTTGGATGGAATTAATCCTTCCTGTCCTTGGATCAGCAAGCTCAGTGCATTGCCTTGATCCTGCAGCACAGCCCTTCCCCTAGAGCGACCGAAACCAGACAGCAGAGGTACCAGGGAGCAGATACTGGGGCAGGTACCAGGGAGCAGATACTGGGGCAGGTACTGGGCAGGTACTGGGGCAGCTACTGGGCAGGTACTGGAGCAGGGCTTCCCAGCACAGAGGATGCTGGCAGCAGCTTTCTCTGCAGGGACGCTGCCACAGCGCCGCACACACACTGACACCCTCTCGCTGCTGGTTTTCAAAATGAAAACCTTCAAACATTTTCTGGAAATGATGAATCTTTTCCAAATGGCCTGAAAACACAGCCACGAAGAAGCTATTGCAGAAGTAGTTCTTTCCACATCAAGCAAAAGTATTGCAAGGAGCAAAATATCTAGTCCTTCAATCAGAAGAGCAAATTAGCACAAAAATCCAAAGGATATCTCATTTTTAGTGACATGCACATAATCAGCTAAAACGATTATGACAAGATGAGGAGCAATCAAACACAAACTGCAAACATCAAAACATGCTAAATCTCGCTTCATAATTGGAGGTTAAATATCATTTATAAATCAAGTCAACATATGGGATCCCAAGGGAAGAGTAAACAAATTTTCCAAGTAAAACAGGAGCAGTAGGCCAGTAATAGATCTACAATTTAGGAAAATGGTATTACTGAATTATCTAAGTAATAAAAACTGAGGTTTTTTAGGTTTTAAAATTCATAAACTTAAGCTATATTTTTGTAGAAATTATAGCTAAATTAGAGCTAAATTCTGAAGCCGCAATTCAGTGCTACAGCATCAACAGGAATAATGAGGTGATAGCACAAATGTTCATTCAGATCAGGGTTCCACTAAAATTAAAGTGCCTGTACAGGTAAGTCACAATTACCTAAAGAAGAAGGGTTACGAAAGTGAACACTGAGTAAATTTTCCCAGTTTATGATAATGGTTCTTATTTAAAATATTTTTAAGAAAAATTGAGATAAAATTGCTAAGGTGTATCTGAATAACCTAGCCAGAGTTAATCCTACAAATCACAGTTTGCTTTTTATAATGCTGGAAAATATTCTTGCAAATATTTTCATATTAGACTAAATATCTATATTCTTAGATGAATTTACTTATTTTATAGAACATATTCCTGATTTGATTTTCTATTAATTTCACTGCAATCAGCAGAGAATAAGATTCTGAAAAATTAGGACACTGACATTAAATAACTTTGACATACAAAAAAATCTTAAACAGAAGAGGCAATGTTTTGTACAGAAGATTAATTCGGTGTGTTTTGTACATAGGATATTAATTTTGCATAATATTATAAAATATGATATTTACCATTATTTTCAAGAAAGAGTGAACAGTGATAATACATTGGAATTGAGAAGTTTTTAAAAATAACTCATGGGCAAGGTGCTTACAGCTCTTCTGTTGCTCAGGTGAACTGAGTCGATTTACAGAAAACTGTGATTTGAAAAAGGATAAGAGACATTTCAAGAATGGAGAGTTACACTATTTCTTTTTCACTGTAAGCTGTGCAAAGCAATTCTTGTAATCTAGTTTAAGTCACAGTTAAAACGGACTAATTCGCATGCTGGAGTACTCAATATTTCAAACATAGTTAGCTACTTGATTCTATACATTATGTCTTAAAAAGATGATATTTTCTTTACAGCTATTTCTCCCATTATTAAATTCAATGCACAACAAGGTACTGCATAAGAAAATCATACTACTTCCTTCTGAAATAAAGTACAGTCCTTTCATAATGAGCAGATCCCATTCCCTGTGTTTAACGTGCTTTTTTATTAACTTAAAGTTGTTTTCTTTCCTTACAGCCATCCCCAGCTGCAGTGAATAACACAGAAATCAGATAATATCAATTGAGTGTTTTAACTATAGTTGGGACATGCATCAAGATCACTCTAAATTATAGTTTCTTATCCAGTTTTAAATCTCAGCCTCTTCAGGGAAATAAAATCCCAGTTTTGGAAATAGTAATAGTATCTTGAATTTACACACCATCACCAATCCTTTCCTGAAGGAGCCAGGGGCATTTTATGTCTTTTCCAAAGCAAACTGCAGCAGAAACAAAAGAAAAGGAAAAAAAAAAAAAAAAAAAAGAGGTGGGGGGAGAGGGGGAGAAGAAAAAAAGGAAAAAAACACAGAGGAAAGAGCTTTAGGAGAAAAAGGCATGGTGGATAAAAGAGACAGAGGTTGCTGTAAAACCTAAGCACTCTCTGAGGGAAAAGCAGGGAGCAAGGGTTTCCAGTGCTTCCTCAGAAGCGTGGTGGGTTTAGACGCTTTCACAGCGAACTGAGATCTGCCACGGCACACCAAGCACACACTAACATGTGCACCCAAATCTCTCCAAATGCAGATTATAGTTCAAGGTGTGCACTATCATTGAATGGTTGCTCCCCTTTCATATCCCAGTTAAGAAGGATGATATAAATCAAAGCCACTGCCTTTCCAATGAAGACACTGGGTCTTGGGGTACATTCTGCTATTTAACAAACTTCACAACCAGACTATGACAAAGTGGGGTGAACACAAATCCTGGTTGTTGCAAGCACACAGCCTGGTTCTGATGACAAAAACACAACTTAAGTCTTCTCTAGGCAGATCTACTGGGCTTACGAAGACAATAGGAAAGGACAGAAAAAAACCACCCATGCCATATAAGCAAACTCCTTTGAGTTGGAATTAACAACAGATTCCCATACTTTTAGAACAGATTTGCACAATAATTCCCCCTTGGTATTTTGGCAAAATCTGGAATTGGGCAGGGCACACATGGACACTAAACAAGCAAATACACTGGAAGAAATAAACATTTGTTCTTTTCTATGCTGTTGGTTAATCTCATAATGAGAGAACTGAAAGGTTCTATGAAAAATGCCTTCTTAATATTATATACTTAGCAATATATTGTCATTTCAATACACTGTTATTTAAATGAAACTAAGGGATGAGACTTATGGACACAAACACTTCAAAGGGATTCTTGATGTCTAGAAGCTAGGCAAGTATGGGGTCAAACTGGTAAAGTCCCCACCTTGTTCTCTTCAGGGGCAGCCAAAACAGCAGTCTCCTATGTCTAACAAATCTCTGATGCTGCAGAGGCAGTTACTGGGAAGCTGGTACACTAAGGAGGGTGAACCTACTACCCATCAATTATTGAATGCCTATAGTTGTTATGACTAAGTGTGTAGGCAATTCCTAAAAGCTGATAAACTGCCACAACAGACAAATTCAAACACACTATGCAGTCCTTATATACTTCCCAATCTACTGCAAGAACCAAAAGTGAGCAGGTCAAATTACATCTAATACCCCTGCTCCTGGCACTCTGCTCCCTGGCTGTGATGGGTATCTCCCATCACTCCCACTTTACAGTCCCTGGTCCTGTTTGTCGTTGGGTTGGGGTCCTTTGAGCAGAAGGTGCTTAGAGTGCAGTTTGAGTGTCATCATGGTACCATTCACTCACCTCTCTGACTTTCTTTATTAGTTTCATCCGGGTGGAGTGCCCTGAAGCCATGTGGGTTGGTGGACAGGGCACTGTGTTTTGGCCGTGGAAGCAGGTGGCCAGTAAGAGGCAGGTCTCACAAATGGGGTTCGAATTGGGTGCCATCCAGATCACCTGGGAAGGAATCGGGTGCATGTAGTGGGATCAGCTCATCCCCCTCACCCACAACATGCAATGACAAGGATGCCTACACCCTGCGCAGGCTTAGGGGCAATATTGTGATAGCAGGCCTGGTCTGGAGATCCTAGTGGGAGTGACACAAAACCAGACAGTCTGCAAGCCAAAGTCTGAACCCCTGCACCAGTCTCTGCTAACAATGCTGCTAGATACTATGGCAAGAAAGCAAATAAACACCTCTCCTTCAAAGCTTCACCCCCCCTCGTGCCTGGGTATGACTGAGGAGCAGTAGTTCCAGACCTTTGCCATTGATGGATTTTGCACAGACCCAACTGCCTGGATCCTGCGTTATAATATAGATGCCAAATAAGTAATTTGCTAATTATTTTTTTCAGTACATCATGTGTGTAGGAGGACCTTGTAATTTGCCATAATATTTAAGGGTACATTTTAATGCTCTCCCCAAAGAAGTTGCCCTGTGTTGTGCGTTCTAAGCAGTGCAGATACAGCTATGCATGGCCACCGAATATACAGTACATTGTTCATCTACAAATGAAAGATCAGGAACTAAATGTTTAAATTACCCACATTTTCTGTGCAAGTAATTGTCCAGAATTGCACCGACATTTGCAATCACTTGCCCTAAAACGCAGCCTTGCCCTTATGTGCTTGCAGCATACAGAGCTCATGCGCCCCAGCCAGAATGCAGCCAAAGGACAGGGAGTGATGTCCCAGCAGTGCTGAAAACTCAAGCCCCTAAACAGCTGATGAAGTTCAGCTGAGACAGACCTGGGGTAGTTGCTGCTTAGGGGTCTGGCCAGTGTGTCAGAGGAAGATTTCACTCAAACTGTTCACAAACCCCTCTGAATTAGGAGGAGTGTTTCTGCAGCTCCAGGAGGTTTGGGATCAGGCTCCAAACAAGCATACCATTTCCAGGAGCGAGCTTGTTCTTAGTCCCCCCCCAGTTACAAGCTTTTTCCTATTAATGAGTATCAGCTCCCTTTGGCAATATTCACATCTGCTTCCTGCAATGCACACAGAAAGTTATTGCGAAAAGAAATTATTTCCAAGCTATTTGTCTCTCAGCAAATCATACAGACATATGTCAGGTCGTCTTCATTCTCATACATGTGTAAATACAGACCACAATTTTTTTTTTCACTTTGAACATCCATGATGTTAGTCCAGCAAGTCACAAGCATCAGATGTCTGAGATCTGCATTTTAAATATAATACATGTTTATTAAGTGTTTTGATTTCAAATGCAGGTTACAAATGTGTGCATATTGCAGTCATTTCAGCTATTTTTTCTTAATGCAATCGTCAGTACAAGCTGTGCAATGCAAAAGAAAATACTCAGAATATTCATCCTTTGTAACAATAGCATAATTATCTGTAGAAGCACCTGAACACCACACAGAATGTGCCTCTCTGCATAAATAATGCAATATAACTGAATTTTGTATGAAACGTGCAACAAAAAACTGTTAAACTCTTGGAAAAATATATTTTCAGTTTCTCTGATTCATAGCCACCCTGTTTGAAAGCCATATGACAAATCTGTGAGTGTGATACACCAGGGAAATTATGCAATTGCTTATGTACAAATGACAACCTGGGACATCAGGTAATTAAACCTGAATAGAAACTTGACAAGGCATCTTTTGGTTTCCTGTGGAATGTTTTGTACAGAATCACAGCCAGGCTGAGCTTTCAACTCCCAAAACCCAAATATGAACAACATTGCAAACAAACGCCTCAGGAAATCCATAATACATAAAATGAAAAATGTTCTACATCCAGAGGTTCAGTTTCATGTTAAACTAGTGTGACTGCATATTGTCAAGGCAAAAATGTAAAGACTTCCTGCCTTTTTTGTGGGTGAATTCCCACTGATGTGTGGGACAAGGGCTGAAATGTAGCCATTGGAACCGATTGGAGAGGTCAGCCTTGGCTGCTGCCTGACAAGTCTGGGATGTCAATAAGAGTTTTGCCTACAAAGAGGCTACAGTATCCCATGTCTTAAAACAAATGTATATCATTTAAAATAAGTGATCAAATAAATATATTGTAAAAGTACTCAAGACCTTGTTCTTTCGTCTCCATTTTTCTGATCTTTCTCACACAGAGGGATTTTCCAGAGGATTTCTTGAGAAGCAAAATGTTACCTTCCATGACTAAGGCTAAGGAGCAAGTCTTTCACTTGCCTAGTAGTTATGGAGCTATTTGCAAGCTAAGGACAGGTGAACTTTGGATATTGGTGATGCTTAAATACAGAGATGATACTCATTGGAAAATGCAGAATGACCTAACACACAAAATCCATTGTTAACGTGCTTCAGAGCACATTTCCTCTGGTCCTGTGGTGAAATTGGGAAGCCTAAGTTAAACATCCACACTTGATTACTGCCTCTTGTAGACACCTCTGGTTTTGATAATACAGACATAAAACTGGAATATCACAGAACAATCACTTCACTTCTCTGGGGGAATTCTGATATCTGCCTCCTTAAGACCCTTAAGAAGTTTTGCAATGAGCTTTGCCCAAAAGGGATAGGAAAATAGCATTTACCCTGAAGTAAAGAGCCTATTTCATCATAGTCCTTCTGGCATATTAAGTATGTCTGAGACTTCCCCCTTTTCTTACAATTCCAGATATCCCCCTGCTAGATTCACAAATGAACCAACATCCTCTCATGTTCCCTGCTCTTCTCTTTACAACCAGAACAGTACACATTGCAATAGACCACGGATCCCACAGTCAGAGAATTTTGTAAGTCTTTACTGTCACTCACTGCACTTTCAGCGAAAAGACAGTAAGTCGGTGCTATGTGCAGCAGGAATTTGGTTCATAAACTTCACACTGTCTGGAATAAATAGTTTGGCAAAATAAATGTGGAAAAACTGCAAATAATCATATTTTCCCATCCTTATTTAGCATGATTTTTTAAAACACATTCTAAATTAGAAAGGTAGTGAACTTGGGACAGACAAAGCAGTTAATGCACATTCACATTAATTCTCTGGATAACAATTCTGAATACTATATGAATAGACAGGTCTATGTGTTGGAACTTTCCAAAGCCAAATTCTGTTTACCTATATTATTACAGAGAAGAAGCTGGGAAGAACCTCTTCTAGATTTTATTTTCAAGAGTGGGGTTCTTAATAAGGCTTTTCTGCCCTTTGAAACTCTCTGGACAATTTATTTGGATAAATTAATTTCATTTTATTAATAGTAATTTTCTCAAATTTTGAATAGTATGTATGTTTAAATAACATTTATCAGGTGATCTTTCAGGTTGAACAAAACTTTAAAGTAAAACTGGTATTGACAATAGAACAGTGATTTATTATGAATACAAACTCATAAATATTGAAGGTAAAATAAGAAAAAATAAAAGGTAAAGAATAGTTTCCAAACCAGCATTGAAATTTATAAATTGAAATTTCAATATTATTATAAATTGAAATTTATAAAACAGTTTCTCAACACGTCTGTTGAAGTAAATGAGATCCATCCATCCTTCAGAGGCCATGGTTTATAGCCTATGAACAAGATCCTGTGAATATTTCAGCAGGATTGTGTGCAGAAGGCCCACCCTGGAATCTAAGACAATGAAGCCACAGTACAGCTGCTCTTACAGAATAGTGATAAGTCATATCTATTATTTTTTAGCAAGACTGTTGCTGCTTTTTTTAGTCTTTACAGAAAATTGTAGAAGTAGTAATGCTAATCTAAGTCTAATTTTATCTTTAACCATACAATGATGGCTTACACTATAGCGCACATTATTTGTGATATTAAATGAATATAATAATAATAATGGGATAATAGAAAAACAAAACAAATAAGACAGCATTGAGAGTGGGTACTGTTTAAAAGGCAATGTATGTAATGAAGTAGCTGTTCGCTGTCAGGATCTACAGTAGTTCCTTCTCTGCCCGGTCTTTGCAACTATTCCCACAGTTTGTGCTCCGTATCTTGAACGTGAAAGACTCTGATTCAGCTACTCTCACCACCAAACACGAGTTACAAAAGTCTGCTCTGCATGGATCTAAAACCAGACACAGAACTCAGAAAATATGTCCAAGACTTCTGTCTTTGAACGGGACAAATGCTAAACAGCGATTGTGGGTTTTCTTTGACTTGGTTCTAAGTACAACAAATGCGTGCGTCTCTCAGTGTGTCTGAGAGACCTCTGATGCTTTTGAAATGCTTCCATCACACAGAAAAAATGTTTTCAAAACCTGTGCTTTCCCAATGAGTAACAGTTGAGCCTTTTATAGCTTTTTCTCCTGGCATGGGACTTGATTAGCAAGTACAAAGATTTAGACAGAGATTTATTAAGTAACAGTTATATTGTGTTGTAATTAAAACGTAGGAAATTCGCCGTCTACTTAAGCGTTTAAAAATGCTTAATGTAGGAAGCAATTACACCTCATTTTCAAATTATTCCCCTGACTACAGAGCACGCTGCGGACGGAGCAAAGCGCGGCTGGATGGGCGGAGGCGGCGGCGGGACGTGCCCGCTGGCCCGGCCGGGCGGGGGCGCTGGCGGCGGGTCCCGAGCCCCGCCGGGAGGGGCAGCCCGGCCCGGGATGCGATCGCTGCCGCCCCGCCGGCAGCACGGCGGGATGGGGCCGGGGCAGGGAGCGGAGAGAGGAGCGCACAGAGCCGGGCTTTTTCCCGCCCGTCTTTGCAAACCAAAACCGAGGGAAGTCCGGCACCGGCTCCCGACCGAGGACGGCAGCCCGAAGCCGAGCTCAGGAGTCCTGTGCATCACCGCCCGCACGCCCTCTCTCTTTACCTGGCTGTATTTGGCCTCCTGCTCAAGGGAGCTCTTCTCCAACCCGTTCGCATGCTGGGCTGGCGGGTGGAAGCTGTTTCGGCCCAAGCTGCTCCATTCCTCCACCTTGGGGCTGGGGTAAGGCGAGGTGTCATTCACCGCTGGAAAGCAAAGGAGCGGGAGAAAGGGAGTTAGAGGCAGAGGCTGGGATTTGGGGATGGAGGTGGCTTTGCTTCGGGATGGAGACGTCTCTCTCTCCCCATGGGAGGCAGTCTATGGGGCAGAGCTAAGGGGAAGCCGGTCAATCGCCCGCCACATCTCGCTGAAGCTCCTGGAAACTCCTTGAGAGGGTGATTCGTGGGCAGAAGGGAGTCAGCTCCCTCCGTGAAACCTGCTACAGAGATCAGCAACCGAGCCCAGGGCTGGCTGGCTCGCTCGTCTCCACGTCCCCGCAGTAGCGGGACGCAGCCACCGCCCGCCGCTCGTCCCCCAGTCTCCTACAGGTATCTCCTATGGGTCAGAGGAGAAACGATACTCCGTGTTGCAGACCTGACACGCCTGCAGGAACTGGGCTCCAAACACTTTTTCGGAGAAAAAGGAAACGAAACACAAAAGTAAATAAATAAATACTACTTTTTTTTTTTTTTTTTTTTTTTTTTTTTAAATGGGGAAATAAAGGGAGGAAGATAAAAAAGTGCGGAGGAAAAGAGATAACAGTCCTATTATTCACACGCCTATCAGCTGCGCCATGGGCATAGCGGGATCTTTCGCAGGCGGACAAATTCCTCGAGCGGCCAAATTCCTGCACCAGGGAGCCAGGCGAGGCTCAGGGGGAGCCCTGCCCCGAGCCCGGCCGCATCGGAGGGATGGGGAGCCGTGGGAGGGGGCTTTGCTGCGACACCACCGCGCTGGGGAAAGGCACAAATCTGAAGTTGTCTTAAGAAATTGAGCTCCCTCGGTGAGCGCCCTTTTCTGCTGATCTCACACTTTCCCATGAATAGGGGCTTCCTTTCCGTGTCAGCAAGGTCAGTTTACCCTATAAATCAAGGGCGAACAGCCCCCATCTGCGGCACCGGCCACTCCGCAGCCCCGACCCTCTGACGGGAAGGGGAGGGGGGAGATTTCACACTGCAGAAAGACGTGTGCCGCTGCGGGGGCTGAGGGAGACGGGGCAGATTCCGAGGCACCCGGCAGCACCATCAGAGGCCTGCCTGCCTGCCAATGTGGTGTTAATAAAGGAGAAACTCGCAAAAAAACCAACAAAACAAAACTAAACCGAAAACAAAAAAACCCCCTGCATTTTCCATGCGATTATAATATTCTCATTCTTTTTAAGGTTCACTGCCAACACTACCTCTAGATTGCCTCAGAAATGATGGCAAGGCATGTGTTTGTTAAAGTCGACTCAGAAACAAGCACATTTGTTTGTGCCGGTGAGGACGAGGATAAAGTTTATATCGTGAAGGGCAAAGAAGAACAAACTTACAATTTTTTGCATGCATGCATATAAATAAAATATACTTGTGCGTGCATATGTGTTTTTTGAAAAAAGATCACCTTTCTGATGAAATAAGAAGAAAATTATTCTGCAATGCTTAAAGGACCATTTTGCATTTGAAATGCTGTTAGGACTGGATTGTTGATGTTTAAAAGGCAGTGGAAACGGAGATCACAGCTCCCACATATCCACTAATACAGAGAGAAGAATGGGACAGAGCGATCGCTGTAGGTAAACGTTATTTAGGATTGTTGTTTTCAGTGACACTTTGAGAACGCTTTCACTGTTAGCTCACTGGCAGAGACCGAAATGGAAAAAATGTCCCTTGCTAGCGAGCGGCCGGGAGACGCGACGCAGTTTCCAGGCGGAGAAACACAAAGAATGTGAAAGGGATAAAAGAGGCAAAACTTAGGCCTTTAGTTTTCCTAGACCACCGCTTCGGAGGAAAATACAGCATCGGAATGAAAGCAATTAGATGACATTTGAACTTCCTGCCGAAGCAAATTTGGCCTGATTGCGAAAACTACAGAAAATTGACTTCTCAGTAACGCCAAGGCAGCGCCGTGACCGGAGTGCGGCAGCGAGCCTCGGTCGGGATCGGGACCGGGACCGGGACCGAGCGTGTCCTGGTGCCGCCGCACCCCGGGCCGCTCCCGCCGGCCAGGATCGCCACTGCCCGGGCCAGAGAGGCGGAGGGGATGTTTGCTGGGGCGCCTGCAGCCCACCCAGGCCCTTCGGTCTGCCCACGTTCCGAGACGCATCCTCCAGCAAGCTCAGTACCCGGCCCCTGCTGGGGAAAACGCGAGGAGTTTCCCGAATCAAACAACGAAACCACCTTCGGAGAGGAAAGAACCCCCGAGCAGGGGACCGAACCCCTCCGGCCCTGTCTGGCCGCCTTTGTAGCCCCGGCTCCCCCCCACTTCTCACCTTGGTCTGTGATGGAGCGGATCCCCAGGATGTCCGTCACCGAGTGAGAGGACGGCCACGTCCTGGGCATGGCCATGGTGCTGGGGATCGCCGGCACCCCGGGAGGGGTGGACACCTTGGCTCCCGCAGCAGCGATGGGGCTGGGGTAGGGGTAGATGTGGTTGTAGGGCAGAGCAGGCTGTGGGGGCGGCTGGTGCTGCTTGTAGGACTCGTAGTGGCTCTGCTGAGACAGGTTCCCGATTTTGTTCCGGAGGATGCGGCTGATGGAGCTGACCGACGGCACGTTGTACTTGTCACACACGCCATCGGCCAGCAGGCGATCCCGGATCTCCCAGGCGAAGATGCCCGGGTCCCTTTGTTTGTAGGTCCGGATATGTTTTACCACCGTGGGAGTGGTGACCCGAGGCTTGCTGCCGCCGATAGCCCCCGGTAGGATGGAGCCGGTCTCGTTGTAGCGAGCCAGGATTTTGCTGACACAGCCGTGGGAAACGCGGAGCTGCCGGCTGATGTCACACGGCCTGATACCCAGTTGCGCCAGTTCCACAATCCGCAGCCTGATGGCATTGGGCAGGGGTCTCCCGTTGACAAATACCCCCCCGAGCTGGTTCACTTCCCCGAAGGCAGGTTCTGCAAGCAAATGCACAAACACAGCCGTCGGACACGGCGGACGGCACAGAAGGGGGCGTCTGAGCTGCTCCTCATCACAGAGAGATGTCACAGACAGGGACCCCCTCCGGTCACTCCTCGCACGTTTCTTTATAATCGCGGGATGCCCCCGAGACTGAAGGAAGGAAAGGGAAGGGAGGAAGAGAAATGAGAGGGGGAAAAAAGGAAAAAAAGGGAAAAAAATAAAAAGAGAGAGAGAGAAAAAAAATAATTAAAAAAAAGAAAATACAGAAAGAAAGAAAATCTGTGGCAACAAATGTCGGAGCTCTCCGGACTGTGCATCAAGAATATTCCCAAAAAATAAGCACATTCCAGAGATTAAAAATGAGATCGCCCCAACAGACAACTCAGCTTTATTGCCACAGGAAAAAGGAACGCGAAGAAAACAAAAAGAAAAGAAAAACATCTTCTAAGACGTGGGGGAGGGGGAGGAAGGAAAAGTAGTTGAGGAAATTCTTTTACATCTTAGGAGAGACGAGGGCAGCGCGGTGCTTCTGAGTCGGGACTAACTTTTTAAAGACCGTTCCTGGTGCTGTTAGCGCCTTTCGCTTAACAGCACGACTACACTGGGCTGTAAAACAAGCGCGTTAAAATGTTAACTGCTACGATCGGTGTCAGGAATAATATACAACGTGTCACGGGCTCCAGCCGTCCGCTCGGCTGCGGTCCTGCCTCGCACTCGCCTAATAACACTCATAACAAGCCGACTAGTCATTAGCTCTCTCTCTCCCCTGCTCCTGACCCTCAACATGTTCTTACAACTTGTAGGAACACGAGCAAAGTCAATAAGGGAGCCGGGGCGGTGGCAGATGAGTGCGCACGGGTGCTCCCCCTCTCTTGACAGTACTTGAACCCTCCTGCGGCTCCCGGCCACTTACCCATTCCTCTGAGCGGGGCACCTCGAGGCCGGCCCTAAATCCCAGCGGATCCCTATGCCCAGGAACCGACTCCCGGCCTCCTGCGCTCCTGGCCGCACTGGCCCCGAGCCTCTCTGATCTCCGCTGAGGAGGGAACAGAAGCGTGAAGAAGAAAAGAACTACAAGGAAATCTACATCCTGACGAGAGAGCCTTGACTTCTGCATTTCAACCTCAGGACAGCGTGGGCAGGGCCGGGCTGGGCCGGGCCCGCGGCCCACCGCCCCCCCGAGCCCGCCCCTGGGGCGGCCCCCGGGCCCAGCCGCCCTGCCAGTGGCCAGGGCAGATGACGGACAGCGCGGCGGCGGCGGCCCTTCCGCTCCGCTCCGCGCCGCTCCGCACCTGGGCCCGCCGCGGGACGGCCGCTCCGCACCTGCGGCGGTGAGTTGCGCGGGGAGTCGGGCCGTGCTGAGCGGGGCTGGAGCCGTGCAGGGCCCGGGGCACCGGCAGGCAGCTCCGCGGGGCCGGGGCACGGCTCGGCGGGTAACGCAGCGCCGCCCTTCCTGGCCCTTTTCCCGGACTGAGCAGCCGGAGAGGGGGCTTCGAGCCTGGCAGAGCGGTTCCCCCTTTCCCGAATAAAGCAGAGCAATGTCTTGGCACACACACTGTTTCCCCGCGTTCAGTTTGCGGATGCGGGGGATAAGTTGTTCGCGGGTTTAATCGCCTTGTTATAATAAAGCACCTTTTCGCTAACGAATGTTTCGTGGGCGGTGTACGAGAAGACCGTAAGCGATGAGAGTTGAGTCATTTTTGGTGAAAATCACCAACCGGTCAGGAAACGAGCTGCATTTTCCCTTGCCTTGGGAGGAGACGGGACGGGGCTTGCAGCGCCCGGCACTGGGATGCTGTGTTCTCCGGCCACCGCAGACCGGCACCGGTTTTGTTTCCATCCCCACACTCATATTGCCCCGCTCTTAACCATAGAATGTCAATGCCTCGCAGCTGACTTCAGCTTTATAAAAGGCGCTGACACATATTAGCAATCAAAAGAAAAACAGACAAAGCTGGTAGGAATTAAAGAATGTGTGGGTCACGGCGTGTATGTGGAAGAATTGTTTGGTTTGGCGGTGTACGGATCCTGAGCTGATCTTTTGTGTGCGCGTCTTATGCCCTACGTTACACCACGTTCCACACAGAGATCATGGACTCTCAGCTCCAGCTAGGGATTTGTCTTGTCGTGGTTTTTTTCGGCTTGGTTTGGGTTTTTTCCTGTATTATTCTCCTGAGGTCCTTATTTCTGGGGGGTTTTGTTTGTTTGCTTGCTTGTTTGTTTGTTTTTTAAGAGAGTCTCAAAGATACAGACTCCGTAAATTATATAAAACGTGAAAAGAAGTAAAGCGGTGATCCTAGTGCGCGAAATATCACCAAGTAAACTACAAAATTTATGTCGCTGGTGTGTATAAACGTTGTCTCGATATTATTTTAATTGAAGTGTAAGATATTTTTAGGGAAAAAAAAAAAGATATTTCAGAGCCTCTACATATCACAATGAGCATTCCTAACTGAAGAAATAAGATGTTGCAGGAGATCTCCCAGAAATTAGCGGCATGTTGTAAAGGTTTTGTGGTGAAAAGAAAGTAATCATGGCTCTTTTGCAGCTACCTCTACTTGATCGAAATATCGGCGGATACTTCTGTGTTTTCCACATGGGTTTAAAAACAAAACAAAACAAAACAAAAAAAAAAAAAAAAAAAAAAAAAAGGGCAAAAACCAAACAAAAACCCTAACAAAACCAGAACACCACAACAGCAACTTTTCTATGGCAGTTTTGTGGTATTTTCAAAAATGCTAGTTGCCCTTTCAGAACAGCGCACCTGTAAATTGTGGTTCTTCCTCAACCTGGATAGAATTATCCTTGACAAGGGGAGCACATCCGCTCAAATGCCACTGCCCGAAAGTGCTGGCATTTTGCGCAGGCAGTATAGCACGCGTCTGCTGAAGCCAGCAAACTGTGTTGTGAGCTTCTTTGGCTATTTTTAAGGCAGAAGACATTGAACTTGTGGGACCCGGATCCAGCCTTAATTAAGTTATTTATGTAATTAAACAACGAAAGGGAGTGTGAGTCGTAAAACTTTCGATCCGGTTTAATGGGGTATTTCTTGTTGAAGCGGAGTTTCTTGTCGGGATCCCCGACAGAGCTGCTCGCCCCCAGCGTGTCTCCCTAGCCCGACGGGGCCTGGGCTGCTCGCCGCCCCGGCCGCCCTGATCAGCTCTGGCTCGCGTTGCTTTGGCCCGCTCCAGCGGCGTGTGGCCAGGGACAATGCCGGGCGCACGGGGGGTGTGAGCCCGACCCCGCCGCCCCCGGGCCCGCTCGGCGCCCCTAAAGCTCCCTCAGGGTTGCTGGGATGCTCGGGCGTGACCCTGCGCTGCTCTCCCACGCTGCTCGGGCAGCTTCTCTTCCCATCTGCGCCTATTGTGTTCACAGTTGGGTCCTTCTCTCCCCCCTCCGCCCTGTCCTCCAACCTGTCTGTTCCCCCTCCTTCCCTCTCCCACCCCTCCACCCCCGAGCCCGCCTCTGATCTCCTGGATATTTTGTTTCTTTCCCTTTCTCAATGTGTGTTCCTGATGTGGTCCTGTCGGAAAAGCTCGTTTACTCTGCTCGGGTCTCCAGTGGTTTAAGGATAATGTTTATCAGAAGTGAACGTGCTCAACTTGTTTCCATTCAACTGCTGAGTGTGGGCTGAAATACCAAAGGTCACATCTACAGTGAGTCGGTAGAGGGCAGGGGGAGACGAGAGGAGTATGAAAACATAATATACAACAGCCTGTTGATCGCTTCTGACCTGCCTGGCAAAAAGATTAGTTTTTTCAGGTAGGAAATCATTGACGAATCGGACGGGAAAGGCGGTAGGGAGAGCTGGGGGCGCGGGGTCGGGGCTTCTCCAACCGGGGAAGGGCACGCGTGCCCGGGCAGGGGGGTCACCCCGAGAAGCCGGCGGCTGCCCCGGCCCTCACCGCGGGGCCCCCGGCCTGACAAAGCAAAGCGGGAGTGGTGGGGGGGAGCCGTAAGAGACTCGAGCCGGTGCCAGACGGGAGCCGGGCTTCCCCTCCCGTTCCTTTCCCTCCGTGCCGGCGGTGACTGAGCGGGGCCGTCCCGCGGAGCGCGGCCGCGGGCACCGGCAGCCGCTGTCTCTCGGGGGTGCCTGCCCTGTCTGCCTTCTCCCGGCTCTGCAGCGTCCCAGAGGGGAGCCAGAGGCGCTCCCCTTCCTCTCCTTCCCCCAAACTCTGCTCTCTCGCCCTCTATCCTCCACGAAACAGACTCGGCGTGAGCTGCCCGCTGCAAATCGCGTGTGCGGTGGCAGCAGCCTCGGTGCGCGGCCGGAACCGGCGAGGCGGCAGCTGGCAGTCCCTGGCTGCCGCCGCCCATGGAGGCCTTCTCCGGCGCTTTCCGGGGTCGGGCACTTCCCGGGATCGAGCAGGCCTCAAGACAGTGCCCAGCGTTCCGCAGCTGAGAGCGGAGTCCCGGCGCTGCGGTGTCCCGCCGCTCCGGCAGGGCTCCGGTGCTCCGCCGTGCTCACCTCGGCGCGTCCTGCTCCTTCCTCTCAGAGCCGCCTTCGTGAGGCCTTGCTGTGCCTCACTCTGCTCCCCAGATGCCTCCGCTCTCCCCTTGTAGGAAGAAACCAGACAAATCCAACGCAGCGCACACTCCAGCCCCTCTTTGAAGCCGCAGATTTTTATTGATTTTTTTTTTTTTTTTTTTTAAGGAAGGAAGATAACCCCCTGTCATTCCTCGAGCTGAGTGGGCTACTGAGACACTATTAAGGCAGAAGGATGCCCACATGGTAACGCATTTCGTAAACAGAAGTCCCTTGATCCTTCCCAAAGGACACAGGCCCCCGGCCATGTATGTAATTGGGTGACCGTATTTTCCGAGGTGGCTCGGTGCAGGTCTGAGGGACGGGCATGGTGCGGCGGCCGGAGGGACTGGGGCAGCTGCCCTGTCCTCCCCGCCCCCAGCTCCTGCCGTGCGGCTCGAAGCCGCGAAATCCAGCCCCGGAAGCGATGCAGATAGTTTGGTGGGCAAAGAGCATCTTGGAGCCTGAGCACGGGTGACGGGGTAACGCGGCGGTGGTGTCGGAGAAGATTTTGGACGCCTCTGAAAGACAGACAGGGAAAAGCGCGCAGAGACAGGTGGAAGATCAGCGACAACCCAGCGACAACCTCGAGTTATGTCCGGAGGTAACCCATCCCAGGGGGAAGGTACTGTATAAAATTGAGAGAGTGAGACCCACGGAACTTTGAAATGGGACTTTCATTTTGCACAGGCTATTCCTATACGTGAGCGTGTAAAATCCCACGGAATCTCCAGGGAACATTGACGTTTTCTGCGAGGAACCAAACGCAGGGTGAAGGGGCCTCCACGCATCACTGGCTGCCATGTGCATTTCCTTATGCCACAGAATAGCAGAGCACAGAAGGTTAGCGAGGGCAGCGTGCCTTTGCAGGCAGAGGGAGAGGGTTCAGGGCCGCTCTCCGTCCTGGCTGACCTCGCCGCTCCTCCTCCGAGCCTGCCAGCCTCAAAATACCCGGCCTGACCCCCAGCTCTCAGGTGTGCTGACCGCCCCCTCGTAGCCTGGGACACGAGCACACCCACCGGCAAACGCTTGTGCGAGAGAGAAGGGGGATTTTCACAGGGAAATGTCCTTTCCAGCCGGCGCAGCTGCAGATAGGGACCGCTGCCCCCCAACAGCTCCTTAACCCCCTGGCGACCCCCGGCCCCTGCCCTTCTGCAGGGGTTGGCCTTGTTTCCCACTTGTCCTCCCCTCTTCGGGAAAAAGGGCTTTTTGAGAATGATACTGGCAGAAGTTGCTACGTCGTTGGTAGATTTCGCATTTCTTGTTATAGCCTGCTACCTTATTTTAGCTCGCTAAAAACCACCGGCGTATACATTTGTGTTTGCGCAAACTGCTCGCGTTCATTTACTTGTGTTTCCGGAGGAGAGGGTATTTTTACCTTAATTTAATTAACGTAGGATTCAAACCTGCAAGGAAATACACGCAACTGAAACTCTCACAAGCTGGCAGGTAGAGAGGGAGCTGTGCCGTGTGACAATGTGCTATTTCAAATTTAAGAAATTGTTTTAACGCCAGGGATAAGACGGAGAATGGAAATATAACAGGATTAAATTTTGTTTAACAAAGTTTCGTCAGATACAAATGAGCCGTGTCTGGGCATTTCCTGCATATTTATGAAACAATGATGGGCAAAATAAAATCGGGTCTTGGCGTCACTTCGGCCGTCACAGACCCAAAACCTGAAGAAAATGAAACAGCAAGAAATGGAGACACAAGGCTTTTAGGTGTCCTGCTTTTGAAATAAGGGCACAATCTCTTGCAAAGCTCTCCCCTGGCGTGCAGAAGCAGGGAAGCTCAGCTTCAGCGGTCAGGAAATGCGGTGCCGGGCCGTGTCGGGGGTCGGGCTGGAGCCCCCCGCTCGCTCTCTAGCAGCTTCTCCCGCCGGTCGGAGCCGGCAGGTTCCCTGGCCTGGCCGGGGCTCTCAGTCCTTAGGACACTGCGGCGAGCCGTCCCCCGGCCTGGTGGGAGAAGGGCAGGGTTCTGTAGAAACTCACACTACTCGTGGAGAGTGACTACGGGCATTTAAGCCATTCTCAGGAGAAAGGAGGAGATCTTTGCTCCTTGTCGGGGTTGAGCCCGCCGCCTCAGGTCCGTACACACTCTCTGCAGTGAAGGCGTGTGCGTGCACTTCACTGGAACACGCTGAAGCCGGGTGAGCAGGTGAAATAAATGCACAGTGGTGCTAAACCGGGAGACAGGACGGGGGTTAAGGATGTCCCCGAGGACCAAGTTTCCCCGGCAAACCCCTCCGCCCCCCCGCCGCTGCCGAGACGCGGGGCTGTCCCAGTTCCTCTCCCTGGCGCGGGGAGTTCCACCTGGCCTATGGCATCCGTGCCATTGTCATATCCCTTTCACCTTCTCTTGAATAGTCAGATCGAGACTGGGAGGGTTAGGTGGGGTGTCTTAATGATGTGTTAGCTGCTTGGACAGATTTAATAACTTTGCCGCCAATCGTACTTAGCAACCCCTCTGGAAACCAGACAGTATCTCATTAGGGCTTTCCTGGTGCAAGCATTTGACTTGAACGAGCCGTGTTGAGTTAATTTCTATTTGCACTAGGATTTGTTTAATGACATATAGGGGAATAGATAATTCTCGTGGACCAGACCATTAAGCTACAGCGAGCTAGATTTTAAAACCATATTTTTTTTCTAATAAAGAAATCGGGTTTTCATTTGTCACATGTTACATGAATTTAGAGTAAATGAAAAAAAATAACTCTATTGTTCTGCCTTAAATTATAGGAACCAATTGGGAATTACTAGGCAATTTTCTCAATTTCTGCCTTCCCTTCTGCAACACCTAGTACCAGTGCCACCTACAGGAATAATTGCATTTTCGAGCTGCTTTCAAGTAACCAGGAGCGTTTGAGAGTCCTGGTAGCTCTGTCATCTTCCTGGAAGTCTGACTTCGAAAGGCGTTGTTTTCCTTCGTGGATTTCGTTTGGGATCACGCACTGACGCAGGTTCGTTGCTCTGTGCCGCGGCAGTGGGGGGGACGGAGCCCTTCCCGCGGGAGCCCGGGGGACGCAGCCAGCCCAGATGAGGGGCAGCACCACTGCTCACCCCAAGAAGCGTTTCGGGTGTCGCTGGAGGTGCCCCGCTCGGTGCGGAGAGGGGGCCAGGCAGAGATTGGGCTGCCGGGAGCCCAGCACCTCTAAGGATACGGGGGACTTAGGAACTCTCCTGCACGGCGACTTAAATCAATGCCAGTTTATCTGCGAGCTGTGCTGTCACGAAAGGCAGCTTAAGCCAAGCGCTGCTCTGGGGACCTCCCCCGCAGACCTCGCGGCACTTCTTCGCTTGACAATTTATAATGACAAATGTCCTTCAGTGGAAGAATAATGATCCCCTCCCTCGTGTCTTTGGTGGAGGAGGCCTTGGCTGCCAGGGAGGATTTCCTTCGCTGCGGCCGTGCAGTCCCACGGAGTGAGGCCGAAGGGGTGCAGGGGGCTGGGGAGAAGGACGGCGAGCAGCGGCTCGGGCTGCGCTGCCACAGGTGGCTCGGCCGGGGAGGAAGTGTCCTTGATTGAATCTGTGTTCACTAATCCCTTCCCACGGCTAACCTGACTCCTTAAGTATTTGTTTTTGGGACTAAGGCAGGTTATGATCCTTCCTGACCGGGCTTGGAAGTGCATCTTTTATCTTTCTCGAATCTTTGTCTTTAAGGGTTTCCAGTTCCTATAGCTTTACCTGTGCAAAAACACTTTATCCAAAAAAATATGTACACGGATACCTTCATCCTATGCATAAGGCTCGTTTATGCCCTGTTGCTCTGAACCTCCGAGATGACCTGAAACTCTTCTGCAGGTGGGAACAGCTGTGTCATGCAGTGCACAGAACACAGCTGCTCGTCCGGGTGAAAAAGGGCTGCGTTTTCCTTCAAAACCATGTCTTCTTCTGATTACATAGTCACAAACCACCGAAGTGTTTGGGATTTTTTTCCCTGATAGAGGAAGAGAAGAGAAGAGAAGAGAAGAGAAGAGAAGAGAAGAGAAGAGAAGAGAAGAGAAGAGAAGAGAAGAGAAGAGAAGAGAAGAGAAGAGAAGAGAAGAGAAGAGAAAACAGAAACTAGGTATTTGGTCTATGATGGAAGGTTTGTGGCCATTTTAAAGTTTTACTGCCTGTAGAAAAGTCGGTCATTACCGCCCCGAGGGTTTTCTTTCGTTGAGATAATAAAAAAGGACACAACTCCTCCCCCTCCCCCCCGCCCCAACAACAACAGCAACAAAAGGATACGAGAAAAAAGAGCCGAGCTGCCCTTACTAACTGTCCCATCCCCTCCTGCCTTGCATGGGACCTCGGGGGGCGTCGACCCCAGACGTGACATCGTTGATGCGCGTGAAAACAAATTACTTGCGACATGAAATAGCAAAGACGTAACCGGGCGCGGAGTTCACTATCAGTTGCGGTGTTTCATAAAGTGAACGAAAGTTTCTTCCTCTCCGGCTCAAAGTTTCCGCGATGAAACTCAATAGGTTTTTTTTGCACGGCGGATCCGGGGTCGAGCTCTGCCCGCTTACACCACGCGTGGAAATGAATGAAAGTGTTATCCCACCACCACTGCTGCAAACCGTGCAGATGCCGTATTGCAGTCATCCCCAGCCGCCCGCGCCGCCTCTCCTCGGCCAGAAGCCCCTCGGCGGCACAGCCCGGGGGCGGGGGGCTGCGCAGGCCGGCGGGACGAGCCAGAGCAGCCCGCGGCCGCCGAAAGCCGCTGTGCCCGGGCTGCCAGGGCGAGCGGGCCGCTTCTCGCCGTCTGGTTTCGTTTGCAAAGCCGTTCTCTCCTGCAGCTGCGGTGTCATATGAAAAGAGCAAAACCCACCCAGCTCATTTGCAAAGTTGAGGCGCCGCAATATTTAATGCAGAATAGTGCTGGAAATATATATTTATTTATTTCATTTGGAGAAAAACGCTGTTGCGAGAAGATTGCTACCCCTCCCCACTGCCTGCCTAAACGGGACTCGCCTTCCTGGAGGGCAGATGTCCTTCGGCGGGAGGGTTTTTTCCCCCTCGGGATTCTGGCAGAGTCAGAAAACGACAGTTCAGAGTGACTTCTGCATGAGTTTTCTGCCAAATGCAGCGATAACGAGTAACCCAGGGACGATGCGGCGCTAGTCGAGGTGCTGAGGGGCATTTTGGCTTCCCCGTCGTGCTGTGACTCTGCCCATATACCCCTTTTCCTGCCCGCGCCGATGTCCCTATGTCCGGGACACAGAGCCTGTGTCCGACAGGGGGATCTCCTTGCCGGGATCCCCATCCCCATCCGTGCCGGGAGCCCCGAGGGACGCGTGCAGCCCAGAGGATGAGGAAGACGGGCGGCCCGCAGCCAGACCCCCGGGACGTCGGGTCGCTCTCTTGTCCCCTCCTGCAGCTGCTCCAAACCCAAACCCCGGGCACCGCCCAGGGAAAAGGCGCAGCAGAACCAGGGCCAGGGCTGCAGGAGCGCCCGGCTCCTGGCAAGTGAGTCCCGATGTGGGGAATTCCCAGACTGGAGGGCCGGATACGGCCTTTACAGTCCATGTGTTGTCCCGAAACGGTTCTTTCACCCGATGTGCAAGAAATCGATCCGCACACATTGCTCTGGGATCGCTTTCAGCGGTGAAGCCGCAGGAAAGAAGGTGAGGGAATTCTGCTGCGTACGGCGCTGCGCTGAGCACCGAAGCAGAGTCTCAGCAGCTGTGGGTGGCTCCAAGCTCCACAGCGGCTGCTCAGGCTCCACCGGGAGATCCCGGCGCCACCGACTTGGCGCTGACACAGGGATCGTGTCACAGGCCCTGCTGCTGACCACCCGCCTCTGCCAGCGCGCTAGTCTTACTAGTGCTTCTCTTGACAATTTTCCTCCTCACCAGGGATGAGATTTGAACTATCCCCTTGTGGGACATTTGTCTTCGGGGCATTGTAGTTCATATCTGAGCTCCTAATAAGGCAGAAAGTGTTCGGCAGCAGGGGAGGGGAACATAAGGGCTGTGGGAAGCGTGGATTTTTCCTGCTGCTTGCAGGAAGACCTATACTCTGTGACCTAAATGTTTGTAGGAGACATATGTGACGGAGAAAGGTTGCTGGCAAGAAGTCCAAGAATAACTGCTGTGAAGGACCCCATGTAGCTCTGCTGGAGATGCTGCATGGTGACTTTCCACACCCCTGGACCAGGGCTTCTCGCCATGGTAAATGTCGGTGCTTACCCTATATCAGGGAAATCACAAGTGACCTCGGCAGGAGGCCGAGTCGGAAGCTTCCCCTCCATGTCCATGCGACATTACTGAATTTCTCTTGGCTTCCCAGATAGAGATCTGGAACACAGACCTAACCCAGGCCAGTGACCCTTTACCTGCAAAGACCTGCTGCCGGTCACATCGCAGGGGCAGCATGGAGTGGCCGAGGTGCGGCTTGGGCGCAGATCCATTGATTAGTTACCATATCTATGAACTCAGCAGTTTGGGAAACTCATCTCAGCTTCATCGTAAAAACATGCAGATCTTTGTCCGACGTCTCTCTTCTTCATCCAGAGTTCTGTGAACAGCCTCTGGATATCGCGGTATGAACCAGTGGTTTCGATCTCCCTCTTCACATAAATACAAACATCCTCCGCTTATAATAAGATTGAATGTCACTTACAGGGAAAAAACCAAACAATGTTCAGTTGTTCTGCACATTTGAAGGGTTTGTTTGTTCTTTATATGCACACAATTCAGGATGAAGGTGCGAGCTTCCATGCAATTTGAATAAAGTGCCTTTTCTACCTTGTAGTTTTTAACCTACACCTTCCACAAGTAAATTGCGACTATCAAAAGAAAACAATAATGTACTATAAATCCCACTCCAGCTAAATATAGTTGTAAAACCAAATAATTGTAATGTTCTGAATGGAAAAATTTATTTTAAATAATCACATCATTTCAGTTGAATTATTAATGTATTGGTGTCGCAAATTTACAATCATTTTATATTTACACATTTGCAGCAACATAAAAGACACAAAAATGCTATCAAAACCAGTTTCTTGTTTTAATAACTATACAACTGTTTTTTTAAAAAAACAGTTATGGATGTTTTCTTCAAGTTTAAAATTTCTCTGCCTATTGCCTTCAGTACTTCTATGCCTATAAGCATAAAATGCAGGTTCGCATTTGCAAACAAATCTGAACGTTCCCTTCAGATAAAAAAAAAAATCTGAAAGGGGTACAATTACCCTGGGAATATGTAATTCAAATGATAAAAAATATTTTTATTTTGTCTTTCAGGAATGCTTTTATTTAAAGTTAGATATAGTTTTTGTGCTTGTACTGCCCGCTTTTTATTTTCTTTGAATGTACGGATGCTCATTGAATTTCGTCTTTTTTAGGCGGAAGTGTCTGCATGCAAGTGCCCACTCGTTGGATTAAGGGACAGATGTTAGGCTGTTAGGACGTGCGAATTCACTGGCAGTGGGGGAAGGAATTTACAGGCTCTGTATTTGTGGATCTGTGTGGAAAGGCCGAGCGCAGGGAGTGGATGACTCGCTCCAAGCGCCCGGCTGTGTGAAGCTGAACGTCCGCCGTGACACTGAAGGACCGCGCGGGCTCTTCCCCGCAAGAGCATCGTTTTCCAACCTCCCCTGGTGACACCCGCCCGACGCCAGCTCAAGGGGACCACATGAAAACTGCGTGAGCCTGTCCCTTGTGCCTCGCTTTCACAGCGGCTATTTCCCTTCTCCCGGTGCCAGGGGCCACACCGCGCCCCCGCGGGACGCAGCCGCTGCTTTTTGTGACCCGCATTCGGAGGAATGGGATGCAACGAAACAATATCGGCTGTGAACGGGGTAAAATTCGCGGTCGCTCGGGGTTTTATCCCTTCGGAGAAGCCAGCTTTTTGAAAGGAAAGCTGCACACCGGGTAGTCTCACGTTGCCCACGCCATCCTCACCTCCAGCAGGAGCCTCTCCCGAAAGAGAGGAGCATCTTTGGGGGTGAGGCATCGGGACCGTTCTGCCTTGGCACCACGCACCGCGGTGCGGGTGCTGCGCGTAGCTCGGCTCCGCGGGAGAAGAGACCCCTAACACCGGCTGCGGGGAGCAGAGAGCCTCGGGGCCGAGAAATGTCCCCGCTTTCTTTCCCGGCAGTAAGGGGAGGGTATGCGACAGCCTTTCCCATCGCACTGTCCATAAACAGGGGCATATATAAATAAGAGAGAGAGAGAGAGAGAGAGTTGTGTGTATAAATACAAATATATGTGTGTTGTGTGTGTTTCCAGAATTAGATGTGTTTTACACGAAGCAGGACATTTTCTCAGAGCGGGACGTCGTTCTTTTCCGGGGAAATTTGCCGGAATAACCAGACCAGCCTTTGCCCTGGCTCCTGAACTGATGCTCCCCGACTGTGTGCTTAAAGCCAACTTGTTTTTTCCTGTTCGTTTATTTTGCTCTTGGTGTGCTTTTGGACTCTCTAAATAAGCTGCCGGTAATATCCCCTAAATCCCTTCTGGCGTCAGAAGCAAACGTAGCAAACGGAGGCACTTCTGCCAGTTTTTTTCAACTTCTCCTTGAATTTTTGAGGCGGATGGGAAAGAGATGGGGCTACGATGGACAATGTGGACAGAGAGGGAGAGAGAAGCATATTTCCTTGAGCCTGGGGAGTGACACTTCTCCCGGCAGGAGCCTGCAGGAGCGGCTGCGGGGAGCGCTCCCGGCTCCGCACCGGGACGGGAGCAGCCCCCGCCGGCTGAGGGCAGCTTCGCTCCGCCGGCTCGCAGAGGTGTTGCACGTCTGGAGAGGCTATTGTGCTTCTTCTAGAATATATCTATCTACACACTGCAAGATAAGAAAATCTGGTCTGCGAGAGAAATGCTCTGCCCGCACCGGCGGTCTTCAGAGAGTCTGAATTCGCAGGAAGGGGAGGCAGGAGCACTACATCTTTGCTCCTTAGGGAAATCTAGTTTTATTCTCTTGCTAGGCTGATATTAGGAGCGATTAGCGATTTGTAGCAATGCTTGTCTCTTCCTGTTTATCAGAGATCTCTCTGGGAGCAGCCACCACCCTCCAAAACGTCCCGTGTGTGGCTGTGACACAGGGGACCCCAGAAGGGGCTCAGAGTCGGACCTCGATGCCCCCCGGCCATCCCGGAGTAGAGGTGTGATCCCCAGCTGCCGCGGGGCTTTTTTCACAGGTCTTGGGAAAGCACCACTAGGGGAGAAGGAAACAGGTAATGGGAGCTCCTTTCCCAGGCATTCGATTACGGTCAGTGCTCCATCCAAACCATGATGCTGCAAGCCTTTGGCCCAGGCAGTCTCTGGGTCCCTCCCGGCCCTGGGGCAAAGGGTGATCCTATTGTTTGGTGGTGACTGCAGTAACGCTGGATCCCTACAGCCCCGCAGCTGTCGTCTTCCCCCTTCTGTCTGCCAACCATCCTCTCAAAGTGCGGCTTTGCATTTAAAAAAATTTAAAATTGAGATGCGTCTCAGCAGCTGATCTCAGATTGCTCTTAGCTGTGGTTAGAATAACCCTTGCTTGGTGAATAGCTGGGGTGGAGGAAAGTCTCTCAGCTTAACTGTGCTGGGAATTTTCCACTTTCATTTCAGTGGCAGAAACTGTGTTTTTTCCACAGAAAGCGTTTCAGGCCTCTGTGTGATTAAATTCATCTGCATCATTTGGGATGGGACATTGCAGTGACAGAGAATGAGTCTGTGACTTTCTGGTGGGTCATGGCAAGGCTGCAGGCATTGTAATACAGAGAGTATTCATATACCAGAGGGTTCTCTCTCACTCACTCCTCCCCTATCTCCCCTCTGACCATGAAGAAAATGCATTTACTGGGCTAAATGCATTGTTTATAACTCCCTTATATGCTGGAGTCAATCACAAAATATTTGAGAATAACAACTAAGTTATTAAAGACAGATTCAAGCCTTATTCATCTGGTGTATGGTGCCATCTGCTTGAAAGAAGGCAAATACTGTGATGATGATTCTCTTATTTGCTGTAACAAGACCAGAGGAAGGAAGACCAATACACTTCCAAGGAACAGGTTAGCTCTCGCTAACAGCAAAAAAAAAAAACCAAACTAACAAAAAAAACAAAACAAACAAACAAAAAAAACCCCAAAAAAACAAAAAACAAACAAAAAAAACCCAAAAAAACCAAACAACAACAACAACAGAAAAAACCCAGCTAAACAGCAGGTTTCCCATTTTTCATTCTTCCCTCTGCCAGTCCCAGGATTGCAGTTTTAACTTTCTGATTTCTCTCTTTCTCTGGTATCAATATTGCACTTAGATGAGATCACCTGCAACCAAACAAGGGCTTCTCTGCTAACGGTCCCTGTTCTTGAAGTCCATTTTCACTTTACCAGCACTTCAATGCTACAGAAGTCCTGTAGTCTTTCCTGAGACCCAGTGAGTCACCTTTTGAAGCACTTAAGAAATCTCTGTTTTTTTCTGATCTTTCTTCAGGTTGTATTTGTCTGCCCGCAAGGATGCAAACCTGAAAACCTCTTTGCTGATCTGCAGGGCAACAGTCCCTTCAAGTTGATCACAGTGCATGAAAAGAACAAGTCCTCTCAGACAAATGAGTGTGTTAAAGCCATCAAGGTGATCTGCTGGCCCAGCTGTGTGGCAGAAGCCCTTCCCTGCACTGCCAAGTGAGTGTAGGAGCTGTCAGGCATTGGCATGCCTGGCATTTCATGCATGGTGCCTAACACCAGCACAGTCAAGCCCAGGTTTCCAGGTATGTTCTTTCTGGGCTTAATTTTAACCAGAGCAAGTAGTGTCTTATTAATCAGTGAATTTCACTCAGTCTTAGTCATGGAGATGGAATTGGTCCTACAACAACATCAAAAGCTTTTAACCTGCATCCTTTCCAACTCTCCCTATGTGGCCTCCCCACCACAACAACAAACAGAAGCTCCCAGAAAGCAGCAGCAAATTCAGAGCGATCTGGCTCCTCACCAGTTTGAATTTTACCAGGTAGTGTTTGCTCTAAGACCTTGAGCTATAACATGTCCTTACTACTACTGAACTCCTGGGAAAACATAAATCCTTCTATGCAATGGAGCACTAAACACTTTCAAATATACTTATCTAATGGATATCAGTACTGACTTTTGTGCATGCAGCTTCTAACGTGAATCTACCTACCCTCTACTTTCAGAGAACAAAGACCAAAATTACTTCATCTTCTACACAAGAAGTCCCTGTATTTGATTACAGGAGTGGATTACAATCTGTCCCACTCTCCCTGCTATTACCCTTCCCTCTGTTCCTGCACTTAAATCTGGACATATATGGACATTGAGGAAGAGGTTTTGTGCCTACCAGCAGCTACAATACTTGAGTGAGTACTTCAGCCTGGTGCATGGTGATCAAGACAGGCCATGGATTAACAGCTGAATAACTGGGCACAACACCTCAGTACCAGCTTGCTCTGTGTACAATGACTCATCTCAGGTTCTTCTGGAATACTTTTCTGACTTTTTATTCTCTTCCATTTAGGTCACATCCAACTCCATATTGCAAGGTGCTGAGTAACAGCTTATGATCCCTATCAAGTAATGGCTCCAGGGTTTGTTTACCAACACCCACTGGAGACTCCAGCTTTTCTGTAGAAACAGAAACTGAGCCCAGGTTTATCCAGGTATCAAGCTGTCACATTCCTAGAGGCCTGTAGAGCAAACTGGCCTTTGTGAAGAATGTTTACCATGACTGTGAGGCAGCTGTGTTTAGAGAGTCATTTCAAGAAAGTCGAGAAATAACCAGTAGGATTTCCATAACAGATTTATACCTATTTGTAAGGGAAGAACAACTGCTCATCAATTGGAGCTTTGCATCCATCACAGGTAATACAGTGAAATAACAGTGATGAGACTCAATGTCAGACAAGGATGCAGAGAAGTCCTCAGAGTCAACTCCAGCCCAGGTTTCAATTTATCAATTATTTCAGGATCTGTTCCTGAAACATTCATAGATAATTGGTGTAGTCCTGATCTCTGTGCCCATGCAAAGTATTCCCTCCCAGTGGGACTGACATTAGTTTTAGGTTCTTACTGTATGAGCATTGTGCCCATAGCCCTTCTGAATTTTTTGTTGCTTCCAGCTTACTAGCAGTGGAAAGATATGCTGCCAGATTTAGGAAACAGGAGAGAGCTAGTCACAGAGGCTTATCCCAGCTTCAGGGCAGGAGAAAATTTTGCTATAAACAATATCCTGTGTATAAGGAATTCTGTCCACTTTCTTCTAAACTGCAGCACCTTTCTATCACAAATTTCTCTTTTTCCATGACCCCAAGTAAAAGAGGACTGAGCAAACCATGAGGAAGCTTATTAAGGGTGTGCCTCTTCCCATAATTGACTGTGGAATATTTTGCTTTAACTCACTCACTTAGATAGTATTTCACACAGACAGGACAGGTTCTTTAATGGACAGACAAATAGATCAGCTGTACTTCTGCTTTGCTTGGATTTTTTCTCTACAAATACATTGTAGGAAAATGCCTCCTACAGACTTTGGGGAAACATTTTAAAGCTTATATTAATCTCCTCCTTTCAGAGGTGAAACTTTTTCAACTCCTGTAATTAACTCAAGATTTCAAAATTTTCCAGTCAGACAGTTACAGAAATTTTAAGGTATGACTTCTTAATATTTCTCCCAAATCCTTTGCTTGTTTCCTTTCATTTGTAACTTCATTGACAACGAAGATTCTTGTCTCACTATGACCTTATTTTCTATTTTTGCTGTTGACGTACATTTATGACTAAAACATGAAGTTATCATTACAGTAAAACTGGTAGAATTGCAAAAATTATATTTACTACCCAAATGAAATATCCAAATACAATGATAAATAAATTCAGTAACTGGGATAAAATATTTATATTCTCTGTATGAATGAAAAGTGCAATATTTTAGAAGCCATAGGGCCAAATTTTGCCTTACAGTTCACCTGCTGTGTGTTACAGAGTGAGTAGGGGTACCAAAAAGTACAAAAGAGGATTTATGCTGTGTAACAGATGACAACTGTCTAGTAAGCTCAAACTCTTGCAGCTTATGCTTTCACTCTGAAGTTCCTTGAGACAGTTATTTGATTTATGAGAGTCCAATTGGCAACTGGCAAACACATACATGCAAAGAAGCCACAGAAGCCAGCAGCAGCCAAACACAGGCATCTGAAGGCAGAAGATTGTTTATGAAGTAAAACTGCAAATAATACAATAGTACTCCCTTACCTCCTCCCACAGTGCCCCAGCACACCCCTGCTGCTCTTTCCCTTAAGTAACTGTAGTTCAGGATGTGGTGGAAACACTGGAAGGGAGGAAAATCATTCCACAACTGTTTCTGCAGGGTTTCACTAGGAGGAGCCACACGATATGTAATGAATGTGCAGAGCTGTTTGCAATTAGTACACATCCAAACTGCTCCCAGGACAATATTTTTGCTACTGCCATTTATTTTTGTAATAAATACTTTTCAAATAGATCAGAAGGTAAAATTGACACAATAACTGTCATCTTTTGGTTTCTTAGTATGCTATTTCTATAGACTTCATTCTGCCACCAAGAGGACAGTAACTCTAATTACCACATCACATACACACCTTATGTAGGACTGCAGTATTTTGTAAAATTATCCTATATCTTCCTCTATATTTAGTACAACTGTGAGCACAGCTGGGCATGATCCTACTTGATGATTCAGGTAGGTATCAATAATAATATTATGGGGAGTCAAGAGTGGGAGGGTGACTTATCACTTAAGTTCCACAGTTCACCCCTAGAGAAAGCATAGATGTAAATTTAAGGTACTGAAAATGGCACAGACTAACCCTACTTCAGGTTGGAAAACACAGGGATGAAAAAGGATGAATAATGAGGGGGACTGCTTTTGGAAGGACATTTACCTTACTGTTACCACCCTGACCTTTCAGGAAGCCCAAAAGTCCTTGTGGCCATGTCTGTAGAGAAGACAGCTGCAGCTCAGTCTCCTGTTTCACCTCTTGGACTGCTGTGTGCCTCTGAGGTGAGTAATGCTGCATGCCTGCTTCCAGGAGCAGGGGTAAAGGTCTCTAACTCCTTCCCACTTCCAATCAGACTTTTTTCTGCAGGCAACATGAATCCCTTTTCCCAGCAGTAAACTCCTGAAGGCTGGTGACAGATGGGTGGCAGTACCATGTGCAGGGAGTACAGCTGTCAGTATCTCTAACCTGGCAAGGCACACATCTTCCAGTGTCCGAGAGCCTCAAGACATCTGCTACATCGTTCAGAGAGTGGAGGGAAACTCTTCTGTTGGAGTGATTCCCAGGGATGGTTAAGGATGTGTGAGCTGGAGCTGTATGAGTAACTGACCCTAGGGAGGACCAATAGACATCAGCATCAGGAGCCCTTGCTGGGTCACCTTCACCAGCCATAGGGGTCCAGTGAATTACCCACCAGTGTTGTTCTGCATTTCTTCTGTTACAGGAACCACAGCTGAACTGTTCAAAATCCCTGAAGTGTTTATTTTTCAGTTCTGTACTGTATAAGGGGTCCACACTATATAAAGATGTAAGAGAACAAAAAATAGATATCCCATTTTCACATTTCCAATGTACACAAAGGCATAAAGTTTCTTCCACAACTAGAAAAAGTCACACACACAATTCTTTGAGTATTTTTTAAGAAAATAAATTGCAGGGTTTTTTTTTCAAAACTAGCAATTCAACATTCTCCTTACAGTGAGTTCGTTGTGAATGCAGGCTAGGGGCTTGGATGTCTCCCTGCTTAAACCTACTGTATTAATTCAGTTTTCAGCCAGACTCCATTGAGATCTCTGTGAAATGACTGATGTGACTTACCAGTATCATACAAGCTGTTCCAAGACTATGAGCAAGGCCCTGCAATATGGCAGGGGGACTGGAGACTTTCCTGAGAGGGCTCTACCCAGTGATGGAAAATATATTTGTGTTATTACTTTAGCACAAGTGTCTTCTATAATGCTAAGGTTTGCTTTCAAATAAAACATAAATTGCACATCTGGCTGGAAGAAATAAATGCAATAGTGCTTCAAAGACTATCTGTCAAGCTTAAAAAGCAAAGAGATGAGGATTTATTGGTGTTTTTATTATTAACATAAAAGCCTAGGGATCTCAAAATAGACCAGGGTTATAGGTAAATATGGGTTCTATTTTCTTCTTTGTTCGCCTTAACATATTATCCGAATGCTAATATGTTTACTGTCTGCACATGGGTGCTAGCTTAATCAATACATGGATGTAAAAGACTGTAGAGAAAAGTATGCACTACAAGTATATTCATCACCTTAAACATTTCAGAAATATCTTCATTCTGGAGATACTATTTGCTTAAGAAACCCCAATCTTGTACTTTCCTGGTCTTTCAAGACCTTTGTGAAGCAGCAGTAGGCTGCTGCTCTGCAAAGGCTTGGAATGGACATCTATTTGCAAATGAACAAGCAATGAAGGAAGTGGGAGTTTCTAAAATAGATTACTTATAAAATTATGATTTAAGGAAGCTGGGGTAAAAATAACATCTCCAAATCAGCAAATATTGGGTGGCTTGAAGACATACACATTAGATTTCCTGCCTGAGCTGCTGGTGACTTCAGCCTCCTTTCCAGCAGAAAATTATCCTGTGCAATGCTGGTTAAAGCCTTACATGAGTCACTCGGAGGTGTTGGAGGGGCTGTAAAATCCTGGTCCCCACTTTCTCCTAAAAATTGTCTGCAAGAGGTTCATTTTTGCTGTGTCAGGGCCAGGCTGAATCTTTCATGGGATTTAAATTAAATCCTTGGCAACTACTTTTCTGATTTTATAACAAAATCTGACCTATGTGTTAAAGTGAGGACATTGTTTTGCTGGGTTATTGCTTAATTGCTAAATGAAGAAATATTAAGTACAAATTTAATGACTCATACAATATTTCCAAATGACATGTACTATAAAGTCCCATTTACATCTACCACACTGGTGTTTAACTCACTTTCCATTATTCCTGAGGCTATTAATGTCAGTAATTACAGCAGGTAACATGTCTAATATTGAGTGTATTGTGGAATAAAGCAATGCTGAGCTCCTGGAGTGTGTTTTATATTAAGTACAAAAAGCTTCTGATACAGTTAATGTAACTATAAATCTTAACTCAAATGCTTATATGTCTCGTTTATGACCTGAATAAACTCTGAGGCAGAAGCAGGGCAGCTGAATAGCCACTCACTGCCAAACCACATATTCAGCAGAATATGCACTTACAATATCCTTTTCATATTGAATAATAACTGGAAGAGAGAAAACAGACTGTGTATTTTCTCTAATTTAAGTTGGTTTTTTTCCAGAACACTGAGTTTAATGGTAAAAAAAAAGCCCTAAATGCACACAAACGTTAAAATCATAAATGTATAAAGAGAATATAAAATAGTGTGGAGGATTTCTTTTTCCAGTGGAAATACAACCTGCACTTATGATAAGAGCTGCTCTACAGGTTTTGATGGGTTAAATATTGAACACCCTGCCACTTGGAGAAGGCACATTGCTCTGCTCCTTTGGGGAGGCTGCTGGATTGTCCTGGGTGTGGAGGTGACCAGAAATCAGAGTCACCTCTGGATGAGCTGGAATTCAGTGTCTGTGTGAGGTGACAAAGGAAAACTGGGCTGTGAGGGCAGAGCTTTGGAAGGAACCTTTTGGAAGGCTGTGCTGTACAGGACTGATAAGATGAGTTGGTCTGACTTTGTGCTCGCTTGCACTCACTGTTACAAGCCCTGAGCAGGAACAGTGTGTGCTGAGAACAAGGGAAGCACCAGTTAAATTCCTGTCAAGGCTCCTATCCCAGTGCCAGCCCCAGTGTGCTGTGGCACCTGTGTGTCCCCAAACATCAGCACACACCTGGTGAGTTTTCAGCCCAGGTGCCTGAATGAGAGGGTGGCTGTGGCATGGGTGCCTGCAGGATGAAACAGGGAGTGAAATAATTTGATCCACAAAAAATAAGACTTAGGTGCAAATTGCACTGGAGATCACAAAATTAGGCTCAGAGAAAGATCAACTAGTGGAAAGCAGAAAGCCCTACTTCAATCAATTTCCACTGAAATCAATTCCTTTGGATGGGAAGTTCTTCTTAAAGACCTTTGGTACAGTATGACCCTTTAATATTAAGCATGTCAACATTTAAATTGATGATGCTATTTTTTCAGAGCTATTTACAAGGGGAGTATTTGTAATAAATTATGTAAGACATCTTTTCATTCCATTTCCCTTTAGAAAGAAATATTTGGTAGTTTAAAATATTTAATGTAGTGGAAAATCCAAAGGGAAAAATAAAGCATCAATAGACTATTTCTGCAGCAGAAACCACTTGAGACCTGCTTAACCACCTAAACTCTTCTCCAAATTTATTTGGAAAGGGCCATATAAAGAGCTCATCACTTTCCATCTCCATTTTCATATGTGTGGCATATGCAATAGTTTAGCTCTGTACTCACACTCCAAACTGATCTTGATGGTGAGCTGGAGTAACTTGAGATCACCATTTCTTTCTCCTTATGACAGTTCTGGAACATTTGTTTGACTAATTACCTTGTTACTAGTCAGCTTTTTTTTTTAAATATTTTACTTTATTTATGAAAGTGCATGCACAAGGAGGGTGGGAGCCACACACACAGGATACCATTTTAAAACATTAAAGCATTATTACACCACAGTGCTTTCCCTGCACTTGTGATAGGAAATCTACACAGGCAAGATAAAATTCTACTCATGTTCAGTACTTCACCCTGTCTATTGCTCAGTACAGACCAAACTCAAAAACTGACATGAAGGAGTGATCAAGGTCTTCCTCATTTAAGTGCAAATCTTCCCCTTATTTCAAGGGTTGATGGTCGAAACTTGAAAGCATGGAGATTATGAAGCATAAGGCCCATATTATGGGCTGTGCCTGTTTCTGTATCAGTGTCTTTGTACATATATATACATAGATACATAATACATACATATTTACTTACCTCTTGTGCTGAAGAGTTTTTTTGCTGTACCCAAACAATAAAGCACTACTTTTAAAAGCTGAACCCCATAAGCAGCAGCATGTACTTTCTACCCATACCCTTATTTCTGTTTATTTTCAGCAGTGTCTAGCTTAGCAGAGCCTTGCATTCTTCAGAGCTCAAAAAGAGATCCAGGCAGTAACCCCACCTCTCAGCCCTTTACTGCAAACCCCTGTGGAAATCCTGGTTAAAAGCTGCACAACACTGAATCACAGCATCGGTGTCAACACTACATATATACATTTATTCCGCCAGAGAAAATTATGTTGCCTGAAAAACTGATGGCTAGCTTCTCTAGGGCTGAGTCACATTAGTCTGACAGACTGCTTCCAGAAAGAGCAGCACAGCTTTAAGGATGAAAAATGTCTCATTTATAGTAGAAGTGTAAGTGGACATCCTGAAGGGATGTAATTTAAAAAAGAAAGTAGCTGGAGTAAGGAGGGGAGACGTGCTAGATGATGACAGGTGGTGATATCCCAGTGGGAGATAATTTACTTCAGCACTTCTTGGGGGCTCTGTGGCTGCAGGAGGACTAAAGTAGAAGAGGATGATGAGAGAGAAATAAAGACCAGGTATCAAAAGCAGCAAGGAAACAGTGATAAGGCTTTAAAACTTCACACATGGTCAGAAACTGCAGCTAAGAAGCAGAATTCAGGAGGTGGAAATATGAGTGTGGAGGCCCAGTGGGATTGGGACTTAATATCCAGATGGGAGAGACCAGCACCTCCAGTTAAGAGGCTAACAGAGAGAAAGAATTAGCAATTGAGACTGGCTGGGAGACAGGAACAGCAGTGGCTGAACCAAGCAGCCAGATATGAGGAAATAACAGGAATGGGACCCAGATGGTTAGAGGGGAGTAAGACAGAGCTGGAGGAGGAAACATTTTTTAGACTCTATAGCTGGTCATTACAGAGCAGAAAACGGGTGATGAGAACCCTGGGTCATGATGCTGCTCCAGTCTCAGCCTCTAGGAGAGGTGTCCTTTGTTCCACAGAGAAGCTGGCAACCCATTATTACTACAAATTACCCTGTTAACTCAGAGGGCAGAAGTCCATAAGGAGAAGCTAAGAGTTAACCCCAATAGCGTGAGGCATAAAGGTGTTAATACGATGCCACATAATAGGATTTTTGTTTTCCACTTTGCTTCATTAAGAACCTAGGAAATTACCTACAAACACTCTCTTTAGAGAAGCATGTGAGCTGCCAAAGCAAATATGCAAAGTTAGCAAGTGCCAGAGCTGAAGTTATCTGGGCATTTTTTTACCTTTTCACACCAATGCACTGGCAATAGAGGAAGCCATACTCTTTTTCCACAGAGGATGTGTCAGCCTTATTCAGGCTGCTCAAGATAAGCCAGGGCTGTGTAAAGAGAGATGCTCAGCCCCTTAGTCATTTGTTTCAGAGGGAATGGTGTGTTTTGAATGAAATTCAGGAACTGGGGAAAGCAATGAACACTATCTTGCTTTAAGTTACTGAATGTCAGTCTGTAGCACGGATGCATCCCTGCCTGCTTGTGCCACATATCTCTTGTACAATCAGTAAGTTCTTACACCAAATTTTGCACTATGGTCACTAATTGCATGTTCCCAGTTATATGGATACCCGACTTGAGATTCCAGGGTCTGGTTTGGAAGAGAGCTGAGTACTCACAGCTGCAGCAGGACTCAGTGGGAGCTCTGCTCTGAATATCTAAAAAAATTACATAATGGTAAGTACCCTGACAAATTAGGAGTCTTAAACTGAGCACAAAATCACAGCACTTCTCTGTTCTTCTATTTTCCAGCTGTAAAATTAGGATAATAATAGGGGTGATCCAAAAATAAATACGCATTTGTGAACTGCTTAGAGACTACAGCCATCAAAACCAAGACAAACAAATTAAATTAAAACTCTTTCTTTAGATCAAGATCAACTGGTCAGCAGTTAATTTGGGTTAGGCCACATGTTAAACACAAGGTGAAAGCAAAATATCTAATGGCCTTTCCACAAATGAATGATGCCCACCCTGAGTAGTGAATCAGCTAGGGATCCTGTGGGAAAGGCACGAAGTATGTAAAGGTGACATCACAAAAATGCATATGGAGAGTGTGGCTATTCAACCTGCTGCACAATTGATATCACAACAAAAATTATTAATATGATATATGTGTAAATGGGATTAGGGATAATAGATGCTTTAGAATTGTCTTCTCTTTTGAGAGATTTTGTGATTGAAATCAAGCTAAATATTGCATGCATGTGGTATTAGCCAACCCTAATCCAGCTAAAAAAAAAAAAAAACCAAAAAAACAAAAACCAAAAACCAACCCAATGAAAAAACAAACAAAAAATCCAAACAAAAAAACCATCAAACCCAACAGTATGTGTATGTGCTGTTACAAAAAACTAATAGCAGCTGGGTGACTGCCATATATTACCTGGCACACTGAAACTGTAAAGTCTGCTTTCACCATCAGTGTGACTTATCATCTGGAAGTGATTTAGTTGTGCGGTTACCTTTGGACTTCTGGGGTATTTTGGCTCTTTACTAGCAAGCAAATAATGATGGAGAATAAGACTTTAGCACTATCAAGTAAACAAATAATTGGGCTGGAGATTTCAAAACCAGAGGTGAGAAGTGATTTCGAAGCTAGTCAAAACTCTGTAGTTTTTATCCTCCATGGTTGTTATTAAAAGTAGCTCTTAAATCCACGTCTCTGCTCTCCCTCACTCCCCAGCCTCCTTTTCCCTTTACTATGTGGTATGCAGGGAACATTGATTGAAATATACTGCTGCTCAGCTCTGCACAGTCCATGTCCATAAACCGAGTTTGTTTTCTGAAGTAATTTGCACAGTATAGATCTATATTCTCCTCCAAATGTACACACCTGTAATTTCCATCAACATCACTAAGAGCTACTTGTACATAATGAAGGGGAAATATGTGCTACACTGGGCACTTCACACGAGAATCTCCGAATGGGTTCATGTTACCTCCATCTGACTGAAAAACCACGAAAAGCACCTCTGATAAATTTCTTATGACTGGTTCACATGGCAGGTGGCCCTCCATTAGAAATAGAATAGTTATACCTGACTTCTCCAATATTTATGAACTGAGGACAGAAATTTCAAGAACATATCAGCCCAAAGGCATCATTGTGTGTGGGATCACATCTTTCATATATCCTGCATCCCAAAATGCTTTTGCAGAGGTATCAGGTACTGTTAGTTTAGCAACAAGTAAATGCAGAAGAAAGCAGAAATTAGAAAGTGATGACAACTGAGATGATATTTACTCATAGTAAAGGTTGAATTAAGTTTCAGATGCAGGAGCTCTAGGGATTTCACACAATACCAGCTGAGGCGACAGCATAGAAAGGACCAAAGGGGATGCCTCAGCCTCATTTACAGGAAAAGGGGAATGAAGAGGGAAGAGTGTAACAGACAGGTGAGCTTAAGTGTTGAACTGATTTTTTTACTGTTTTGGTAACAAAAACAGTGTGACCAACAAGATCAGGGTAGTGATTGTCCCTCTGTACTCAGCACTAGTGAGGCCACAGCTCAGTTCCTGCATCCAGTTCTCAGCCCCTCACTACAAGAAAGACACTGAGGTCCTGGTGTGCATCCAGAGAAGGGCAAGGGACATGGTGAAGGGTCTGGAGAGTAAGTCATATGAGGAGTGCCTGAGGGGACTGGGGTTGTTTATTCTGGTGAAAAGGAGGCTCAGGGGTTGAGACCTTACTGCTCTCTACAAGTATCTAAAAGCAGGCTGTAGCCAGGTGGGGGTTTGCCTCTTCTCCCAGGCAACTGATGACAGAATGAGAGGACAACAACCTGAAGCTGCAGAATCTCTTCACAGAAGGGGTCTGTGAATTAAGGGCATTCCTAAGGACACCCCAGGGAGGTGTTCAAGAGTCACAATCACCATCCCTGGAGGTGTTCAGGTAATGAATTAACCTGGCACTTGGTGCTATGGTCTAAGTTGGCAAGATGGCATTCAGTCAAAGGCTGGACTTGATCTTAGACCTGTTTTCTAACATAAATGATCCTGCAATTATTCTAAATGTGACTGAGCACATATTATTATTGAGTGACTTTTAGACTCCCATTCTCATGTACTCACTAGGAATTGTGTGAAACAAATTTTTATGACTACTCTGTGGAAAAAGCACAAATAAGTAAAACTTGAAAGATGTTACATAATATACTAAGCTCACATCTTCTGAAAGTATTTTCAATTATTCAGTTGGAGAAAAAATACCTCTCTTGTTCAGATCATATTTTTAAAAAAATTATTTCTTAGGAGAGTAGCACAGTACTAGAAGTCATTACTCAGAGAGGTTATAAATTTTTTGTCCAAGAAAGGTTTTAGAGCTGAGCTAGAGACAATTGTGGCTGGCCTTGTCTGCAGTTTGGGATGGTGGGAAGTGCAGGGCAAATCTTACAGCCCCCTATTTCCCAAAACCAGCAGCAGCAAGGGAAATAGGCACCCTGCATTTTTTCTCTGTGGAGACAGCTCTCTGTCTCTCACACCAGTAATCAACAGAAAAAAAATTACACTGAAATATAAGCTGTGAGAAAGCATCACAGGTTGCATAAAAAGAGTTTCATAAATTTTAGATAATGTTTCATATTTGCTTCATAAGGTATAGCTTATCAGTGAGATGAAGAATAGCTCCCAAACCATCAAACTGATTTAATTTTAAAAGGATTTAAAATAGGTATAGCATTAATGAGGAGTCCCTCAGAATGGCAGCCCTAGGAAGTGTAATGCTGTCTCATGCCTGAAAGAGGTTAGGGATGCCAGGATAGACTGGTGAAAGGATGATTGTTCTGTGAATCCCATGAGACTTACATGGGAGCTGCTTCCTTACAGATGAGATTTCAGCTACTCCTCACATGCCCAGCAAGAGAAGAGTGGGTATGCAGGGAAAGGGGCTCCTTCAGGGTCAGGTACCAGCTGTGAGGAATGGAGCAGGGTGTTGTGAAAGTCAGTGGTATGGGCTGCTGGACATGGGACTCACACTGGCAGAAATGCACTTACACACTTCCAGACTTTCTTAAATTCTGCTCTACATAGTTAAGATTAAATATTAACCTGTTCTGGGACAATTTTTCATAAGACTTTGCCATCCTTATATGTGTTAATGCTTCCAATATCCTGAGAAACACTTTTCAAACTAGCTGCATCAATTCCTCTAGGGGGAATGGGTGTGGGACACACAGCAGGTTTTGCTCAGCAATTATGCAACTGATATCCATTTCCTAACCAACAACCAGACAATAGCTGAGATTATGCCCAGAGTAACCAGACCAGGATCAGATCCACATACAGTTAGAATGAATCACAGCAATAGTGCATTCAGAACAGTTTCACAAAAGGACCAAGAGAATCAGTGATCTGGATTTCTGTTGCCTCTCTGGAGACATTCAGAAAGCTCATGCTTCTTTTATTCCTCAACAGCTGGTCCCACTCCTCTGGCCATGGGGCCCAGTGTGGCAGCACAGCCCTGCAGTCCCCTCCACCTCTGACTCTTATTGTCCAGCACAGTCCAGAGCCAGGGTGAGCCCAGCATGTGCAGGGCTGTGGCAAACTGGCACAAGTTGAGCCCAACATATTTCACATTCAGAATGCCACCTCTATCCTGTGCATCTGTGACTGGCAGGACAAAGAGGCTTTTGCTTCCTCTTCTTTTTGGTCTCTCCAAAACAGGATAGGCAGGAAGTCAGATTTATGACCAGTCTTGGATATAGATAGTTGCACAGATTAAAGTACTGAGTAGCAAGTGACATCCCTCAGCTGGGCTGCTGTAGCTGAGTGTGTGAGTGCTCTTAGCACACTACAGATGCAAGGGATGGTGTATTAGGTGTTAAAGAGCTCTCATGGGTATGTACAGGGCTTCAGTAACAAAGAGACAGAAATTCTTCCATCCTTCTTCCCTGCCTTAGAGAAGGGAGATTTGCAATTAAAATTATGACTAATTCACTAATTGGATTATAATGGGATTTACTTTACTGTGCAGATCCAGAGGAGAGTAAGGTGGTATAAAATATCACACCTGCCCCTCACCCACAGGTACAATTATTTTAAGGTGTTTTTTTTTAGTTAAAGAGCTATAATTGGCTCTTTGCTTAAGTGACTTGAAAGAGTTACAGAACTAGCAATATTGGGTTAGCTTTTTATTGGGAAAAAAATATCCAAGCTTGGGGCAATGCAGATGCTCTGTCATATTTTGCTTCTTACACCTATGTAAGATATTTGGCCAAAACACCAAGAGAAACTTCTGATGAAGACAATATATTTAAATATTCAGAAAGAGATCAAAAAGGGCTCTTGCCACAGATTCCCTTTGTCAGATTAATGTTTTAGGGTGAACCTGATACTTAAAATATTTGCCTTAACTTGCCTGAAGCAACGTAACTACATGAAGCAGTGTGTAAGGTTATGTAGAAAACACCTCTTCAGAAACACTTCTAACACTAAAGCAGTTCCCTGCAGCAAGCAGGCACTTTGAGGCTGATACCTCAATAACACCTGTGTGTTGCCAGCTTCTGAACTTCTAGTGACCAGTGAAACTTCCAGACATGTCCTTTCTGCACTTTTTTATTGGTTAAGTTCACAGAAACCCCACTTAATTATTGCATAATGCCTCCATGAATCAAGCTTTTACTGTGCAATTCTAGTTGCAGTAAAATAAGTGTGCTTCATATGTTAACAATTACAAGCTAGATTTATAAAACATCACACAATGTTTGCATTGGCTTTTCTAACTGCTTTATCCACAAAACAGTGATAATATACCTAAAATAAATTCAGTTTCCTTCTGAAACTCATTAAACTCTTGTGTCTCTGCACAGATAACTCTTCAGTCTCCATGCACTCTAGGAATGTGTCACATAAAATAAAGATGCTATATTCCTGCTATTCTGTTTTCCTGTTCAACCAGGCAGATGTGTTAGACATGACTGGAGGCAGGTCTAAGCTGCATTTCACTGGGTTTGAAGTTGCAGGCAGATCATCTGTGATAGACTCAGTCCTAGAGAGCAAAGGGAATTACAGCAAGGATCTATTCCACTATAAAAGAACACCAAGAAGAACTTTGCTTTGAAATTCTAATTTATGCTGCAAGTTCAAGTTTGCTCTGCTTCCACTGGCTTCAATGAATGTCATCTGTACTCACACAGCTGTAAAATGTTATTTATACTTACAAGTCTAGTGGGGTCAGAGCTCCACAACAATGGTGTAAAAGAAGCCAGAGCTGCCTTACTGTAAGTGGAGAACTGTCCACAATCTCAAAACAAAAATTGAAAATTGCAAAACCTAGATAGAAATTCAAATCATATTTATTTTTTAAGAAATATTTAATTTCCTACTTAATACTATCTGACCTTTTAGAAGTAACTCACAGTTTTATACTATAAGATAAAAAAAAATTCCTTTCTAATTCAATTTTTTTCAAAATTTGGCTTGTTTCTGTTGTTATGGTTTTTTAATATGGACACACATTTAAATTTATTTAGCATTTTGTGGAACATTATTTATAAAAGAGACTGCAAGGAAGAAATTGTTGATGGAGAGGACTCTGCATAAACAGGATATCCCTGCTTTTTGTAGATGGTAGAAATCATAGCAGTTTTACCAAAAGCCAAGTGAATTCCCTGATTGGAACATGTGATCAGCTTGGAAAAAGTATGGTTTTGTGCAATCTGTTTCCTGCCCAACTGCAATTTTGCCTTTGGCTAGACTAGCACCACAAGTCATAATCAATTAAAATTCCTGTTTTTCCTTTTGGAACCAGGCACTCAAGCTTTTTTTGTGAAAGTCTTAATGGTGGGTATATGTGTAAGTGTGAATGTTTTCCTATGTCATTCATATTAATGAAGGCTTGCAGGTGTATTTGTAACACATTTTCTGAAGTAACTTGCAGAAAATATTTTTTCTTTTCCTTCTCTTTATGAAGACAGGCCCCCTCCAGCATCTGCATATAAAATCAAATTTTGTGGCAAATCTGACATTCCACACCTTCAATCAAACCATGAACTTGTACCAAGTTTAATCTCTTCTCGGGAAAAATGGTCTAGGAAAAGACTCAAACTATTCTCCATTACAGAAGCAATACACTACTAATGAGGCACAGAAATATTCCTTCAGATTGACTAATCAAAACAAATTTGTTTCTTCTTCCATCACTTGAGTAATAGATGTTGAAAGTCACTGAATTATTTGGCTCTGAGTCTAGTTGAAATTTCTCTTAATGGTGAGTATGAGATAAATGTTACAGATGTGGCTCAGCCCTGAGCAGCAGAGAATTTCCTTCTAATAGGTGATACAGCAGTCACTCTTATTACCCCATGGTTCTGAGGTTTTCTGAAACAAAAGCACAGAAATCTGCTAGGAAGACACACAGCATTTGCCATAATGTATAAACCTAAAGAACTCGTCAAGCCTAATGAAATGTTCTCCTCTTTTCTTTAGAATTTGTGTCAGTGTTCACATTTTCCCTCAAGAAGTCTGATTCAAAGCCTAAAAGCAGCTCTTCCTGGACTGCTAGAAAATCTTAGACCAGGAATTTAGAGGGAGTAACCCAAGAGTGCTCACCTAGTGAGGCTCTTCTGCAGAGCACTGATAATCAATAAACATAATAGGATTCCCTGTGTTCAAAACTCAGAGATTAACAAGGAATCAAATTCCCATCAGAAGAAAAATGTCAAAATGAATCTCCCTCAGAAAAGTTTTTTTCCTGATGTGGTGTCTTGTATTTATAATGACCATATTTTACTAGATAAGAGGGATTTTACAGATTCAGACATGAGCTTTTACAGATAACTTGTGCAGAAACAGCAGCATGAAGGACGCTTACCTCACATATACAGTGAACTCCTAACTAACACATACAGTATTAGCACAGAAGAGACAGATATGTGATGTCAGATCCTCCCCTTCCTCTGGATACACTTTTTTCCTTGCAATATTTTGCCTCAAAAATGTCTTATAGAGGTAAAAGCAACATCAGCATCCTTTGCTTCCTCTTTACACTGCAACTGGAAATTCCACTTAAACGTAAGGAAAAAGAAATTACTTTGAGTGTAGTAAAAAATGGGAACAAGTTGCCTGGTTTCTTTATAATGGAAATATCCAAACCCAGACAGACACTGCCCTGAGTAGCTGACCCTGCTTTGAGGGGTGGGATTGGCCTAGGTTTGAATTAGATGATCCCCAGATGTGCCTTCCAACATCAACAACTCTCTAATTCTGTGGCCTTGCAAAACAAAAGAATTTAAAAATGGGACACATACTGGAAGTTTATTACCTTCTCCCAGTTCATTTCAAACCTCCTGACCCTCATAAGGGTAAAGCCCTCTGACCCATGCTCACAGACCTACACATTTTGATTATGCACCCATAAAGATTTCCTGCATCATCAGGGCAATATGTATGATATAACTGAAAACTTGCACCCGAATATTTTCTAACAAAGTGTACCCTTGTAACTTGTAATTTGTGATTGCATATTTGTTCTTTGAGAATCAAATTTACAGACTATACATCTTCTTTTAAAGCCTTTCTCTCCTTCCAGTTAGAACATCCCTGTCTGTGTCCACCAAAATAATTTCATGCCTTAACCTCATAGCTGTGCTTATTTACCTCTTATTCTGCTCTGGACACAAAGCAAAGCTCACCTTGACTTCTGAAGGCTTAAGGACTGCATCAACAGAACCTTCTGACAAAATAAAACCCCAAAACCTTAAATTCAAGACCATGGTGTCATTTTGCTGTACCAGTTTTGATTCAATAGTGTGATTTTTGCATTGCATAATCACACATGTTTAAGGGATAGTACATTTACAGTTTCTTGTGCCTGGTAATGTTTTCCAGCCCACCAACTTCAGGTGAGCCAGATGGGTTTGCAAAAGTCATGCAACATATTTCCATATGTGCACTGGTAAATCTGATGTGTCTGTGCATAATAATTGTGATACTGCAGGTGTCTGTGCCAGTCCAGGGTTCTGTGAGAGGCTGGTTCTGTTTGGAAGGGTAGAGCTCAGAGATAGTCAGATACAGGAGCTCTCTCAATATATACATATATATACATACATACATACATACATACATACATAGCTATACACACATACATGTATACATACATATATGCATACATATATATATGTATAATGTGCTGCCTTTCTTAGGCACTTTTCCGTCTTGTGATTAACATGCAAAAATCCCAAATGCAGTTATTCATTTGAGACACAGGCAATGACTGAGTGATTTAGACTGAACCAAAGAAGGCAAAATATTAAGAAATGCTTAAACCCACCACAATATGTGCTGGATTTTTTTTTTTTTTTTTTTTTTTTTTTTTTTTTTTTTTTTTTTTTTGTGCTGTACACACTGAGTCAGAAAAACTGATTTCTCTGCTACGTTTTTTTAGACCTGAGCATAGGTCTGTAATTGACAATCTCACTGAACCGGTGGTGGGTTTGTACCCACTTTGGACCGGCACACAGGGTTTCTACAGACGGGAAGGGTGGGAGATGTGAGCATCCAAGCTCTACAGCAAGAATTACAACCTGAGTCATTAGGTGCAGCAGTGGTGCGGCAGCCAGCAGAGCCTGAGCTATTGCGGTAACTCGCCATAGCTTTGCTGGGAGCCGATGCTCCGCGTTGTTTCCTCTAGAGGGGAGTAGATACCTGTGTTCTGCTGCCAGCACAGCCCGCCTGCATGGCCCGTGCCTCTGCGCTCACCGCCCAAATTCCCCGCGCACGGCGCTGAATCCCCGGGACAGCAGCGCTGCTGCCGGGGGAAGGCGCTGGCCTGCGGGAAGCCTTTGGCGATCCTTGCGCTGCTATCAGATGGGGACTCTGAGGCATCACCTGAAGCTCTGCCCAAAGCACAGCCACGGGCTGTGCAACTGGGCAGAGCTGAACAGCAGCTCAAGGAGTTGTTCACATCACCCGGTCACTTATAAATACTCCTGGGCTGTCTTCAGAGCCCTCCTCCACTGCAGCCCAAAGGCATCCAGTGCTCTCCTGTCACACCCTGGAGCTCAAGGCAAAAAAAAAAAAAAAAAAAAAAATTAACACCTAGCTAAATTAAGACCTAATTAAGTTAAGAACTAAGTGTGCCTGCTTGCCTCATGGCCATTCTGGGACTGAAGTTTAAAATAGAAATTTGGCTTATTGTAAGCAGAGGACATGCTGCTCCTGTGGAAATGTCAGTCTTGTGGTTCCGCAAAAGTCCTGAGCATCAGTAATTCCAAATATTGTAAATATGAAGAATATAAACAAAATAATGAGTATAAATCTTGCCCTCCTCATTCCTACCAGTCATTCAAGAGATAAGGGAACAGAATGACAGCTTGCATGGATGTTGTATATAAATGATCTCCAGATGGAAAAGGAATGTCTCCACTTACTTGGAGTTTCCAGATGTGTAGAAGCCCCAGACAACTCTCACGTGCACATTAACAGCACAGCCCATGCATAAGGTGTCTGGAGAAGCTGAGCACCTCTGCTGTGCTCCTGTCTTGGGCACATGTGCTGAGCTGGATGTACCTGCAGTGTGCACAGGCTGGCCATGGATGCACCAACACCTCTTGGAGCTGCTCCACCCTGCAAGGAACCAGGAGCCCCCAGGGCACAGCACAAGCATCCACATGGATTTCCCCAGAAGAAGAAGAGGAATCTTCCCTTTGCAGGCAGTGGAACTAGAAGATCTTTTTGGGGCCTGTTTTGGCTTAGAGAAATATTTCCAACTTGTATTTTCTTGAGATCCAAGCTGAACCACAGGTAATTGGTGACACTAGACAATATCCAAAATTAGAGATTTTAAGAAGATAATATACTGAAAAGAATTGTCACCTTTTTCCTGTCCAGGAAAAAACTAGAAATATTGAGGAAAAAAAATTAAAAATTAAAAAATAAAATCGGATTTTATTTTTCCTCCTCAAGTCTGAAAGCAGATCAGGTATAATTTAGTTAGAATTTAGAAACTCTTGCAAAATAAAAATTTCAAATAAATAAATATTAAAGAATGTTAAACATCGTGGTACCATGGCAAGACTGCATGTGAAGACACAGCAATTTTATTTTTATATTGACACATATCTACATTGAGGAAAATCTTACATTGCAAAATAGAAAATTTAGACTCAATCTCTAAACCTTGTGATCTTACAAATACAATATTACAAAATATATGCAATATTATTAAGCTGAGTCTTCAGCTGATTCCTCTTTCAAAGATCAAGAATTACCTTGCAGAAAACAGAGCAGACTTTTGGCTACATCCACTCCCTTGATCCCGACCTGCTAGGCTGAAAATCTCAGTTACAGAGAAGGAGAGGGCAGTTGAGTTGCAGAAACTCACAATATCCCTCTTATATTTGTTTTTGTGATCTTGAAAGGCCAAGAAGAGACATTGTAGTCAACAACAGCAAAAATTCCTAGGCTTGCTAAAATTCTTCCTAGGAAGAAAAATAATCACAGCATTTTAAAGTACTTCCTGCTTTACTTTAGAATTGATGCTTTTTTACCATATGCAGTTGTTTGGATGTGAAAAGTGACTTGAGGTAAACAGAAATCAAATAATGGTGGTCCAATTTATTATAATTACTGCTGGTTCCATAGAACCTATAATTGTAGTTAAGGTTTTAAAGTATTTTACTTTATATAGCTTGTTGGATTGAGTCATAATGAAATAAGAAGAGGGTAGAACAGCTGAGGAAAACCATACACCTTTTTTCACTCCCTTGCAAAAGGGCTTTTCACTCTCTGAATGAGCTGCAGTCAACCTCTCAGCTTCAGATAATAGGTTCTCTTCAGTTACTAGCTGCTTGTTGGATCAATTTAATTTTTTTTCCAGAGAGAAAAGTCTGGAAAATGCTGGGATGTTCATGAGCTGTAAGACAAAGCTGGTGGCCTGCGTGATTCATCTATGTAGCTTTGCTCATTTGAGGACAAAAGCCAAATTAAATATCTGCTTTTGTTTTGAAGTAGTTTATGGAACGCAGGGATGCCATAAGTTCCTTGCCAACAGCTAAATTCACATTAATCTATTTCAATGTCTAGACCTTTCTGGGAGAGGAGTCACATCCCTGAATGTGGCTGGGTCTGGCTCCTGTACATGCTCTTGGGCTCTGTATTTATCCTGCAGATTACCAAACCTGCTGGGTGCCAGGCACGGAGGCCACAGCTTAGCCAGTTACGCAGCCTGTCTCTGCATGGCCCCACCTGGGGCTTGGGAGGAGAGGTGGCCTGGCAGGCTCACACACTGGGCTCATGGCATGGGGACCAGTAAGGGCAGCATGATGGGGACAGGGCCAAAATAGAGGGGGAAAAACATGCTCTTGCTTCTGGGAGATTCCCTGTTGTTTGGGGATCCTGTGGCCAGCTGGGAGGAGAGAGGAGCAGTAAGACCCTCATGTTTTAAACCCAAGAGAAATGTGGGCAGGCAAAGGGAAATTCAAATATCCATGATGTTTAAAATCAAAGGTAAATTGACTACAGAGAACATCTCTTCCACAGAACCCTGACAATCTCTGTATCATGTTATGGTTAGTGATAACCAAGAGACTAAATTCTGGGGGAAGTAATAATATTTTTGGTATGAGCAATCTGTGCTTGGACATTAAGTATTTTAATTAGGAAGAACAAAATTTTAATTTCTGTAATTTCTTTTGGGGAACTTCTTTTCCCTAAAAAAAAAAAAAAAAAACAAAAACACAACAACAACAACAAAAAAACAAACCCAAAACTTAAAATCAGAATAAAAATATCAAAATTGCTCATGACACAAAATACTTTAAAAAGACTCCCACAACAAACTTCAATCTTTTTGCATTGACTTCAGTGCTTATGGTTTAGGCTATTTTGTTATTTTGCTAAAGTCAAAATATTACAGCTGTATTGAAGTGCTTTGACCATAGAAAGGCAGGGTACTTCAAGCTGATGGAATGAAATATTTTAATATTTTCCCACTGAGCAACTTAGATAAACTGTTTATCTTAGTGAGCCTTCAAAAAATATAGAACTAGCAGCAGGCTGCAGAAGGATGCAAGAAGGAAGATCACATTGTGGAGCCAGAGAAATAAATGGAGTGGAAGGTTGACAAGAGCTTTTCACTTACCAGTTTTAAAGGGCTTTGCGTGGGAAGGAAAGACACTTTAAAAATAAGCATTGCTAGGATTCCTGTTCTGTGCTGTCTTAATGCTGCCATGAAATATTTCAGGTTGTAACAAAGAAGGGAATGCAGGAAGGAGGAAAACAGACTCTTTTCTTCTCATGTTCAGGTCCCAGCAGCTTCCTTGTCTGCTTAAAAGCCTCTAACATCTATGTGATTTTTACTGTTCATGCGTGTTGGCTGCCCTAGAGAAGGCAATGCAACACCAACACACAGAACGTGGACATAAAAACCTGGTGCATTTCCACAAGCCTCACTCCTCCAGGCTCTCTGCTAACTTCTAGCATATTAATCAGTGGCATACAAGCCACTGACTCCAGCATGCACAGGGCCATTAATACTCCACTTGCCAGGGAAAGAAGTGTTTCCATCCACTCATTTTCCTGCAGAGCTAAGAAGTACTGTTCAGTTTGGAATTACTGTCAGAACACACTGATCTCCTTCATCCCACCTGCAATCTGACTGAGTATCAGAAGATTGCCAGAGAGCTTAATTCCCTGAAGGATTTAATGCTGCTGCTGCACATTTAAGCCTGCAGACTTATCAACAGTTGATATTTTTCTCAACACATGGTTTTAAAGGCACCAGCTTAGTTTGTCTTTATTTAGTTTTAGAGCTTAAAAACACTAGCTCAGTTTGTCTTTCTATCCTTCTGAACAGGACCAAATAGCTACATTGCAGGAAAACCTCTACCAACCTTTTCCTCCCTAAAGCCATATATACCTATTAAAATCACTGTCCCTCATGGCATTTAGGGCTAAAACAATATTTTTCATTCTCCACTACCTTTTGAGTCCCCTGAACAATGTCAATTCTTCAAGACTGCAGTGTGACATGTCATTACTGTAAAAAATAGAAGTGCAGGTTGTTATTTAAACTAAGGGCCTCACTCTGCCAATAAACATCAAAGTACATTAAAGTAGATACAAACACAATGCAGATGCCCTGGAAAGGCATTTTATACTGTCAGAGGAACAAGATGAGGCCTTTGGAGGGCCCATGAGTCTCACAGATTTATAGTAATTTGACTTTTTCCTTCAAAGCCCCAAGTCCTGAAATCATATGAATGTAAAAGAAACAGCTTTCAAAGAAGGTTAATTTCTAGCTTTTGTCTACACAGGACATCATTTTTCAAAAGGATCTTAGAACCAATTACAATATGATTATAATTAGCCCATTTTAGGGGCAACATTGCAGCATGTTTTTTTCATATTATATCTGAAAAAAACCCTCTGTTGAAAATACTTGAAAATATTTACTTGTGTAGTGATGTTAAGAAAGATTACAGTGAGGGTAATATACTGTTTCTGATGTAAATAAAACATTTTGAACTGTATAACTCCTCTAAAATGTTGATGCTGAATGCTAATTATAGTGATTCTTTTTTTGATAGGCTAATGTATGTCTCAGATTATATCCCAGGAAAAAAGCTGGAGAGGAAGACAAGTTCAAACCCAGAGACAGAGAAATCATGCTGCTTACTTGCTACTTACAGATTTCCAGCAGAAAAGGAATGGCTAGCAATTTTGAAAGACCAAAAAGTTAGGAAAAAAGCAGAAGCTGTGGCACTTTCCTTTCCACTGGTTGAAGGGACATAAGCAAATGCCAATACTCCCTTGAAGTAAATTCCTACCAGAGGGGGCCAGACTACAGCCTTTAGTGTGTTGTTACAAACTCTGCCTTTTCTGTTTCAAGTTTATTCATAGCTGTTTAATAACAAGTGTGTCTTTAAACAGCTCTGTAGAAATGGACAAAGGAGATAGATTTTCAATAAAAGTTCATGGACCTGTATTATGGCAGAATACAGAAGCAGTACCAGCTGTCATTCCATGGTATAGTTATATATGACACCGTATGGAAGAAGAAAAAAAGGGAAAAAGGAAAAAAAAAATTAAGAAAAAAGTAAAAGGGAAATAAAGAAAAAGGAAGCAAGGGAGTTTTCTGCACTCTGGATAAAATCTCTGTTTAGTGCAATCCTTTCTCGAAAGCGCTGTAGTGTCTGGAAGCCGTGCTGCCTGATTCTCTTCTCTGTTATTCCCATTTGCATGATGCAATTTTCTGGCCAGACAAGCCTGACTTGGGCATCCAGCTGGGCTGGGAGTGGACAGTCCGTGCTGGAGTGCTGCTGGACGCAAAGGAATAAGCATTAGCTCTTACCTTCCCTGCTGTTTCTTGGCATGCAGCCTGTTCCCAAGATATTATCTGAAGCTGCTTGTGGAGATTTATGGCTTATTTTTATAGCAATATTTTCAAGCCATTATCTTCCAACTTGTAGCTATAGGCCTCTATACTCAGTCTAGCAAAGACTCAGTTCTGTAAATCCACTTGTTTAAGATTTCCCTCATGTGTGCACACTAAACACATTGTTAACCTTGACAAGCAGTTAAACACTTAACCAGCACTGCAAAATTTCAGTTCATTTTCAAGTGTTGTAAGCCTTCATTTTTTTGTCTCTTCTGAAAGCCTGGAATGGTAAGGCAATAAAGGAAGGAATAAAATAGTCAGAGCTAGCAACTTAACTGGTTTATACCTAGGTAGCTCCACCAAGTCAGTGAGGCAATAGAAATATACACTGAAAATCCAGCTTTATGTAAAACAAAATCTCAGTACTCACTGGTGTTCATAAATCTACGTGTATTTTGTTCCTCTTTTATTGTTTTGCTGAGGGTGTTTATTTAAGAGTTTTGGGAGCTTATTAGTCAATATTGGTTTGAATGTGCTTGAGCTGGCATAGCTGCCTTGAATAAATGAGAATATCTCAGACTAAGACTCCTGTCAGTGATTTATATCTATATCTTTACAACGAATGGAAAATCCAGGCTCTGATTCTGTATTGCACTATTATGCTTTATAGTTAGGGTAACTCAAATGATAGGATTAGAGATGCAGAAGAATGATCTGAAGAGGTTCTGAGCCTGGCCTCCCTTCACTGGGTGTGATACACAAAATGTAACATGCTAGTCATAGGCAGATTCTGTGGCCTGGGTTTTTGGATTTGGAAGAGGAAAAGGGAAAATGTTGCTGTAGTGGTTACTGCAGAAGTGAAATACCAAACAGAGCATATGAGGATCAAAAATGAGCAGGAAGAACACAAACTTAAACACTCTGCGTACAAAGATTAGTTACATAAAATAAAAGCTGGAAAAAATAAAAGAGCCAAACGAGGCAGTACAGGAAATTTCTAAAAATGTTGCTGTTGACACTAAAGAAAGACAGAATATTTTGCCTGCAGCTGCAACACAGCTGTCACATCCAAACAAATTAAAACCCTTTAAGGACCAAAACCCACAATAAACTGTAACACTGTTTAAGTGAAACAGTATCTTTTATCTGCATCCCAAGCCAAATACTTATTTAGGGAGCAAAAAGGTATCCCGGGAGCCCCCAGTGGCACAAAATACTGTTCTAGGTCCAGGAAAGATTAAGTACTGATTTTGTGGATGTTAAAATACATCTCCTTGCTGTCTTGCTGCCACTGTAAGAATGACGTGGTTTTCCATCTTCATTCGAAAAGTCCTGATGGCATATTCTGAGGCTGCTGATTTTGGTGACCTAAGCAATCAGAGGGTGCAGATGTACCACTTTAAACTGAGTGCTGCAATACTGCCTAGCAGCCTGGCCTGTTTGCTGCAGGGCACTTCAGACAGTACTGTACAAAAAGAGCAGCTGGGCTCTGCGTGCTGCGAGAGGTTTGCTCCTAGGAATGCCCCAGCCACCCAATCCCATCTCAGTTGCACTTGGTTACCAAGAAAGTTTTTGCATTCATTATAAGGTGCTTATCCCGATTTACAAAGCCATTGAAGAACAGAGCCCAAGTTACCTTTCTGAGTTAGTGACTCTTTACTCTGCTGGTCACAGGCTGAGGTCAACTGGTACAGGTCTCTGTGCATCCTCAATATGAGCTGCACCACTTTGGGTGGTCGCTCTTTCAGCCATTGTGCACGTGGCCCCTGCAGCTCCTGGCAGTACCAGCACTGTCACCTTCCCTGTGCTCAGACCCCACAGGCAAGCTGGGCTCAGCAGCCCTTAGCTGGATGCTAATCACTGATTTCTGAAGAATCATTGCTAACATTGTTTTTTCAATCATTTCCCTTTAGTGTTTTGAGATGTGTCTGTGAGACAGGCACTAAAAAGAATGTTTGCTTTTTTTTCCCCTCTGCCATTCCATTTTTATTTTCTGTTTGCAAATGCAATTCCCCCCTGTGGTACAGCAGGAAAGCATGCATAATGTAACTATGTGAGCACAGCTGAACTTTTCCCTACTCTAAAGAAAACATTTATTATGGACTGAAGCACAGAATAGCTTTACAGAGTACTTCTTTGATTAAATTCAAAAATAAACCAGCTGCTGCTGTAAAGAAACATAAAATATTTATCAAATTAAATATGGATCATGCAATCTTATGTTGACTGTTTAACCTTAAATGCTTACTAAATCAATGCAATAGATCAGAATTCACAGAAGTCATCCTTCTAAAGCCATTATTATTAATCATTACTTTAAGTTCTGTAAATCTCTTTGATGTTGGCCATAATACACATGATTGTGTGAGCTGGAATTTCAGCTGTATTGTTAATCAATAGATGTTTTTGCTGACTGGATAAAAAAACAGGGAAAGAAAACACATCAGGGAAGGAAAAAAAAAAAAAAAAAAAAAAAACCAATTTTTTAAAATATGTCTGCTCCAAAAACAGTAAAGTAGCTTTTTTTCACTGATGTAAGAAATTCCATAAAGTGTAAACCATTATACAAAGGTTACTCATTATTAAAGGTATGCTACAAAATGTCATGGCAATAGAGTGTTGTCGTGGGATAAATATATCTCACTTTGAAATACTCTCCATAAATTCCACAGTCACCACAACTTCCATTTAGCTGCAGAGGGCTGGCAGGAATGTTTTGTTTTAAAATTAATCATCCACTGCTCTTCCTTCCTGTCACTAGGCTTAAGCACTGCAATATGAGGGAGAAAATCTTGGAAATGTTTTTTATATTCACCCAGTGCCCAAGCCTGGAGGCAGAAATTGATATTCACAAACCTAATCTGGGGAATATCACAATTTTGAGAATTTCAGTGAAAGCTCTCACTTAGGTGCAGTACCCAAAAATTAAGCTGCTGTAACTCAAGCAGAACTGACCATTAGGTATTTCAAGTGGTTAGTATGTGACCTGCAAAAAAATCTGCAAAAATATTATCATGAACAAATATTATCAAGTGGTTAGTATGTGACCTGCAAAAAATCTGCAAAAATATTATCATGAACAAGGGCCCAAGCATAATTAATTCCATGTATTTTGATTTAAGAAGGATGTCAGCACACAATTAGTGACCAGAGAAGTTATCAGTTGATTCGGTTGAGTTTAAAATTGTATGTGTGGAGCTGGCTGCACACTCCTAAAGAAAACAGCTGATGTACAACATTACCCTGGGATCAGCTTGAAAAAGAGAGCAGAGATGGGGAGGGTCAGCAGTCATTTATTCACTATTAGTTATTGTGTATTCTTTCAGCCCCTTGGCTTTTTGTACCCCCTGTTTCCTGAGCCTGTGTGTTCAGGATTTGTCTGATGCCTCAGATGGCTTCTTCTCTCACAAACTTGCCAGAGGATTTGCTGGCTGTTTTTGTAGGGCATGAAGCAGAGTCAGATTCTGCCTTGTTTCTACACTCACAAGGATTAAACTGCTCTGCAGCACACACTGCCCCTGCCCACAGTAACCTCAACGGGAATACATGACTCTGAAACATCATGCAAGTCCACTCAAGGTCAAAAAAAACCAAAAAGCACATCTGTGAGTATTCATAAAGATTAATTTCTCACAAGGCAGCAGGCTGTGTGCTCAGCAGTTGAGCAGTGCCATGAAGTTGTGCTGGGAGAGGAACATGATGACAAGTGGGGGTGAACTGGTGTGAAAGCAAATTGGATTTACCTACATTGTTAATTTCTGCCCATAAGTAAAAATTAGTTTTTCCTTTTTTAACAAAAAAGTACTAGTGCCTGGCTGAAAGCTTTATGAGCAATTGCTCCTGGTTTTTTTTATGGGAGCTCCAGCAGTCACATTTTGGAAGCTATTACTTAATATGATGTCACTGGGTCTGCAGGTGAGTAAAATACCCAAATAACTTTTCTTTTGAAATGTTCTTGCAGCAGCTGTTTCAACACATGAATCATAACTTCTCTGCCTTGACAACTGCAACCATTTGAATAGCTTCACTGAACAAAAGTGTGACACACACAAATCCAGAATGAAACACAACTGCTTCCAAGAAATACCTGTTTCCACAAACTCTTGTCAGTGATTATTTAGAATTTTAAAAGGCATTTTATGTACCTAATGCACCACTTGGATATCCAAAAATCACACCACATATAGCTATAGCAATTGTTAGAGAAAGCTGATTTAGTGGAATCTGACCTATTTTAAAGGCAAGGAAATAATTCGAGGAAGCACAAAGCCATACGGGATAAAAGTGACAGAACCAAACCACATTTCAGATCTTCCTCCATCCTCATCTAGCATATCTCTTCTAGATCATGTTATTTTATTACTCAAGCTGGACTTTGACAATTGCTGTGCAAATGAACTTTTGAGAAAATAACTTGAGGGGATACTTCATGCAAAGTCTCACTACATGTAAAGTAGCCCCATGAACAGATTTTCTTTTTTCCATTAAATGACTACATTTCTGCATCTGACCCAAACTAGATCTGCCTCATTGGAGATCTATTGCCCTTAGGGGCTATACTTATATAATATGACAGCAAAGTGAGGACCAGATCTTTTAAAGTTTGACTGCTCAGTTTTGATTATTTAGGTTGGAAAAGACCTCTGACGTCATCGAGTCCAACCTCCAGCACGGCCAAGTCCACCATTAGACCATGTCCCTAAGTGCTGTATCTTCATGTCTTTTAAACACCTCCAGGGATGGTCACTCCAACACTTCACTGGTTCCACTGCTTGACAAGCCTTCCATTGAAGCAATTTTTCCTAATATCCAATCTAAAAATCTTCTGGCACAACTTGAGGCCATTTCCTCTTGTCCTGTCACCTGTTACTTGCCAGATCTCCAGCCCACTATGATCTTCCTTCAGGTACTTACAGGGAGTGATAAGATTATGCATTCCCTCAGCTGCTCCTCATCAGATTTGTGAGACAAACATTGAAGAAAAAAAGAAGAAGAATCATCAACTGTGAGATATAAAGACCAATATTATGCTAAATAATGAGTATAAAAAGTGTGTGTATACACGTACATGCATAAAATCTAGAGAATTATATGTGTGAAACTTGTTGTAAGTGAAAATAAACTGTAGCTTCTTGCTGCACAAACCTGGAATAATCTTTTTACAACATATATTTGCAGGAGCAAAAAAACAGCTGAATATCAAGTGATAAAAAAACCCTGAAAAGATCATTATCCCATTTTTAATTACATGGAAATTGAGACATTTACATCTGGGCTTTGGCCCATGTACAGTCAAATATAAAGCTGATTTTATTGCTATGCACTGGACGTGACTCCCCTGTAAACTCCCTCATGGTAATTTGTCAGCCAAAACCTCTCTGTCACTCACTGTGTGGCATGCCTGAGCCAGCTAACTGCACATGAAGCCAGCAGAGTTATTTTACTCCGTATCTTAAAGGCTGCTGTAGTCAACAGGGTGCAAACAATGGGGAAAATTCAGCCGAAGAGTGATAAGAAACTGCAATTTTAAAATTGAATTTCTGGACTCATATCTTTTTACCTGCAGTATCAGGAATAAGTCTTTCTGTTTTGGAAACAGCCATGAGATACCTTTTCTTAAACATTTTCTTTTGGGATCTACAAGTGCCTTTTAGCATTTGTACAATTTCACAAAGTACAAGGCTATCTTTTTTTTGCCTGAAATCTGAGAAAAAAAAAAAAAAAAGCCTCAAACACATTTGATAGATGGTCAAAAGTCTCAAACCCCATTATGTGTGTGGCTTGAGAAAAATCCCATCTTATTAACTCACTAATAGGAAACACTTTCTTGACTTTGCAGCAGCCTCCTCATGTGATGGCCAGTCCATCAGTGTGTACCCAGCCTTCTGGTGACTTGGCATGTCCCAGAGGAAAAAAATAAAACCTTATGAAAATAATAAAGGGACTTTTTTAGAATTCTGCAAATTTGGCTGCCAGTTTTATTCTAATGATTCAGTAGAATTTAACTAATAGAGGATATTTATCAGAACTCAATGACTACTTTAAAATGTAAGAGATATAATATAGCGGAGAACAAGGAATTACACATTGAAATCAGGTATATATCTTTCTAAACTATCCAAAGCACAAAATGCCTTTTGTCATTATGAAGGTCTGTTGAATGTGATGGCGTTGGTCAAGGGGACAGCTTTCCCAAAGGAAATTTTTGTTTGTTGAGGTCTTTAATAGTTTAAAGTCGATGTATTTAGGGACTTTAAAAAAAAAGCTCTCCAGGAGGTGCAGGTTGTTTGGATGTATCAAGAAAAGTGCACAGCAAATTTCATTATTCTAGAAGACAAGTGTGACAAATAAAACATACAGAAATACATAGAAACCAGTATTCCTGCAGGGTATATTCCCTGTCTTCCACAGTCTTGCCCTTATTAGAAAGTGCAATGACTATCAGTTGCAAAGCAAAAAGACAAATAAGGGGTTATATTAATTTTCAAAATCTAAACCTGGTTTGTAGTTGAGAGGGAAAAATAAAAGATAGTATTTTCAGACGATGAAGGAAAAAGGTATAAACTTATGAGAAAGTTCATTATTGCAAAAAAAAAAAAGATGAAGTAAAGTATTCTTTGGTTTTTACATAAAAGATGGAATTTTGCCTGTTTTAAAATAAATTCTAAAATTCACATTAAATTCTGTGAGGTCGGGTTTTCATTTCAGTCAGTCCCATGTATTGCATTTAATGCCTAGGACTACTCCAGCTGGAGCCAGACCGACTCTGTATTGATATTATTTCCTTTTTTTTTCTTTTTTTTTTTTTTTTTTTTTTTTTCTTTCTCTCCTCCTCTATGGAAGTGTAGGGACGATCAACTGGTTTAGGAAAATACTGGATTTCTGCATCTCACATACATCGTTTTGGTCAATCTGCTTTGCAATCCTCCACTGAGCACAGTAAATGAACCTATTCAAGTAGGGAAAAAGAAAGGGAAAAAAAAAAAAAAAAAAAAAAAAGAAGAAGAAAAAAAGGAATTATAGAAAAAGCCGCCGCTATTTTCTCAGGTGGTCGGAGGTGTTTTTACAGCGGGGGCTGGTAAGGAGGGGTGCCGGGCAAGGGCGCGGCGAGAGCCCCGACGGGACGGTCCGACCGGGATGCTCTCAGCGGGCCGGGCCGCTTCTCGGGCAGGAAACCCCCGGTCCCTCCGGGGCTCCGCTTCTCGGGGAGCAGCCCGATGCACACTGCAGGGTTACCTGCACCGGTGTGCCTTACGGGGTGCCGCGGCCACCGCGCCCCCGCTTCGTCCGCTCCAGCGGCTGCGGGGACACGGCCGCGCTCCCGGGCTCCTCTCTCTCCTGCCCCGCTTCACACGAGCCGCAGCCAGGGGTGGTCGTCGGCGGATGGGCTAAAAAGTGCGCTGCGTGCAGTGTGAAAACAAACAAAGATCTTTAATTGTTTTTTCACCCCCCTGGAAAAGCGAAAATTCATTTAAACGGGCGAGGGCCTGGGGGAGCGAAGTGTTTCTGTGGGTTTAACTGGAGGGACGAGGTGGTCTGGCACACGCGGCCATCCCCTCCGGGCCCACGGAGGCCAGCAAGGTCTCGGCCCGTGGGCCCACAGGGACGGGCTCATGCGGGGCGGATCCTGCCGCAGGACCCCACCGCAGCTGCGGGCGGAGCACACCCTCCCGTGCGCCCTGCCGAGCACTTCTAGCAGCAGAAATTATTGCCCCGTCTCTTCCCCGTGGACACCGTCGGGGAAGAGGCGGCTGTCGGTGGGACGCCGAGGGGAGCCACCAAAGCGGCCTGTCCAGGGGTGAGCGGCAAAGCCACCTCTCGGTGCAAGGATGCCTCCCCAGCGGAGCGGCGGGTCCGGGTCCCGTGGGCAGACATGCAGGAGTCTGGCCGGAGAGAGTGAAATCTGAACCGGCAAACCCCGAAATGAAGCCGGGCAGCCAGAGCTGAAAAGCGTCCAAGTCTGTCTCTGGCAAACCAGGAGATGAAACATTTCAGGTTATTACGTTCTGCCTTTGAAGCAAACCGTTTCCCTCAGATAACAATGCGTAGGTATATTTAGACAGCTCGGCTCGTCCAAGGGGAATGTGTCTTGCGCTATTTGAGAAAAAAACACTAAGAGTAAGTGCAAATATTTGACGCTGAAGAGCTCTTAAGGCTTGAAGAGTACCATTTACTTATTTCTACACATCAGTGTGGGCTTAGGATGTTAAATAGATTAAAAGGCTAAGAGAGGTCACTGAAGGAGACTCTCTTTCTCATCCTGACTTTTTTTCGTCGCAAAGTTTTTGCACTTTCTTTAGAGTGTCCTTGGCAAACTCCTCCTAAGAGCCACCTCGGATACTGTATAAGTTTGTGGCGCTCTGAACCCCGGCCCCCTCCCCTCCTCTGCCCGACCCCCCCGAAACTCCTCTCCTGCGCAGGCATTCGGCAAATATTTGCCTGGGGAGCCAAGATATTAATAAGCACTTTTCGGTCGCCTTTTATACCCGGGGCGCCCGGGAGCGCGGGGCAGTGGCGGCGCTGCCGGCCGGGCCCGGGCAGGTGAGCGCGGCTGTACCTGGCAGCGGGGGGGCCGTGTCCCCTGTGCCCGTGCCCCTGTCCCCGTGCCCCCTGTCCCCGTGCCCCCCTGTCCCCCCCGGCCGTGGGCTGCCCCGGCGGTGACACGGGCAGTCGGCCCGAAGGGGACACGGGGGCGACCGCGGGAGTAGCCGCTCCGCCGAGGACGGACACGTCGTTTCAATTTAATCTCATTTAAAAAGACGTAACTAATAAATTTGTATGGACGAGGCTGCAGGAGACGTAAAGCAGAGTCGATAGTGGTTCAATCCCATTGAACCCTATTGAAAACCATGACAACAAGGAACAAGCTCCGATTTATCCCGGCGAGTTAAAGCACATTGTGGGAAGGCGTCAATCACCTATTATTCCAGATCTGAACAAATGCAAAATCTTGACTGGAACAAATGCTTCCAACAGGTCCGGGACATAGGGCTACATTTCCCTTTTGTTCACGGCCTAGCAGTTGGCATGTATTTGTGCTCCCCTCGCTCCGACCACCCAGGACGGCTGGGAGGCTGTGCTCGGAGCTGGGAGATAACTACTGTCACCAGGCACGCTTGATAGGTGGCTGCAGTAATCACGGCCTGGGAATCGTTTATATGGAGCCTGTCCAGTCCCGAAGAAATATGCGGGAAGGTGGCCAAATGAAGCCTTGTGCCCCGTTCATCTCGCCCACAAATCTCGCCGATATAAATCTCACCTCTCCCTTGTCGTTATTGCTCTATTGACATTTTCCCCGAGAATTGAAACTGCTCCCAGAAGCGACACCCGGACCAGGGCGGGGAGGGGCGGTGGCGGCCGGGGGCACGCGGGCAGCAGGTCTGGGGGACGAGAGAGGGGCTGGATAGATATAATCTATACACAATAGCTTATAGATGCCTGTTTGGACAGGGAAATTAGAACTGACAAAGCGGCCGGAGTGAAGAGTATCTCCGCGTGTATCTGAGTTTCCCTTTGCGGGCCCGCAGCATCGCCGCAGGGTTTCGCGACGTTCCCCGTCGGGGATGAGCTGTGAGAGCCTCGGTCCGCATTAAAAGAAAGCTGATCAGCTGGGGAGAGGCTGCGTGTCTCCTTCCCTCCAGGCTCTGCTCCATCCAGCGGAACTCGCCTCCCACTGCTTTCCGAGGGGAGCGCCGGTCCCTGCAGCGAAGCCCCTCGGCCGGGAGCTGTGGGGAGGGCACGCAGGGAGCTGCGGCGGGGGCTGGCAGCCTGTCGCGCCTCCGCGCTCTGCGCTCCCACGCTGCGCGCCCCGCGGGAAACATCGCCCCCATCGGCCGCTGGTACCGCTGCCCTGCAGCTGGGCACCGAGCGCTGCCTGCCGCTGCGGGCTTGCACTTGAACGGCACGCTGGACTGCTTGTTTCTGTACCGTGTTTTCTTACAAGTGGCGGCCACCGAGGCTGGGCAAAGCCCGACGGCAGCTTGGCGAGGGGACGGACCCCCCAGTGAAAGGATGAGGGGAGGTGAAGCTGAGAGAAGGTGCTTGTCCCGGGGTGCTGCCGCCGTGCATCCCCGAACCGTGCCCAGAGAGTGTCAGCACCCTCTCCTGTGGGGCGCCGGTCCTCGGCTTCGTTTGCTGCCTCTTTCGGCAGATGAAGCGGCGGTCTACATGGATGGTGCGGATAAATAGACGCGCCGTGTTTGATCTTTTCTCCCTCTTCCCAGCTGGACTCGTTTCAGTCACTCACACACCCCGCCCAAGGGGATATTCCCTGAGTTAGTATAACGCAAACTGGTGATTAAAAAAAAACAACAACAAAAAACACCCCTACCCCTCTCCCGACTCTTCCTTCCTCGCCCATCATCTTTCTCGAGAAAAAGGCGCACCTTCCATCTACCATGCCCAGGAGACGCACAAAAACCCATCCCAGAGATCCCATTCCTTAAGGCATACATCCGCCAGCCTTCCCAGCCGAGACCTCAGCCGAGGTGTGAAAAGTGCCCCGTAGAGGGTAGGAAACCTGCCAACAAGAAGAGAATTTGAGATAGCACTGCAAACAGCCCGGCAAATAAAAAAATAACGACTTAAATTCCTTCCAGATTTAAAGAAAGAGGCAAGGGGGGGGGGGAATAAAGAAGGAGAAGTGGGGAGGGGGCTCTCGGCATGCTCTGCGGATGTCCTGGGAGGATTCACTTTGTCTGCGGATAGAAGGGACGCTGGTGGCTTCGGTGGCGGATGGAGGGGGGTGGTTGTTGGTCATCCACATGCCACCCAAGATGTTATTCACTGCTAACAATTACCATTATCTGTCCCCACTTTTGGCTAATCAGACAGAATATGTAATGATGACGCCTGTTTCCTGCTGTCTTTGGGAGGTAACGGGTTATTCTCTGATGGGGGTGGCGGGAGGGGGGGTTACACCTACTCCCATTAGGGCTTTAGCACTTGACTAATTCAGGTACTTAGCATCCTATAGACAGGGACGGTTTGAAAGCAGGCAGTGTTTGCAGTGGGGAGGACTGTTTATATAAACAGGACACCTCTGTAAACGACACTAATATTTGGGGTTAGGTGGCGATGGAAAGGAAGGTCCTCTTGATCCGAGAGGTTCCCCAGTAACTGGACACAATCATTTCTTCGCAGCTTTTAAGGAAGGGGATTCGGTTTGGGGTGATATTTTTTTGGGGGGTTGTGCACAATCTACCATGGCCACAACTGGCAGGATCAGTTTTACAGTGAGGAGCATTTTGGATTTACCAGAGCAGGATGCTAATAGCATAAAGCAAGCCTCTGACCATCACCACTCAGCGGAGAACTACAGCGGCTCGCCGTATCGAGGTTGGATAGAAACAGACAGAAATCACTATCCCTGTGAGTATAAAACGGACAGGAATTCTCCATCTCTACAAAATTACCTTTTATTTGTTCCCCCGCTTCCTTTGAGGAAGACGCGAAGCAGCGAACTGACAGTGTGCATAGCCTACCGGATCGGGGAAATATAGGCTGGGAAATTTATAAAATATTACTGAATTGTAACAACGAACCAGCAGAAATGTCCCGGCCACGATTTTAAGACAGAAAAGAGGGTTTGGGTTTTGTTATGGGTTATTTTGGGAGGTTTTGAGGGGGAGTTTTTTTGGTAGGTCTGTGCATGTTCCCAGCTATCTCAGAAACCAAAGCCTCAGGCTGTGTCCACAACTCTCTGCGCGCTTATCGTTTAAGCCCGCTTTCCGAATAAATTTTTTACCGCCTCTTCACTATTGCAAGAAATCGCGATTTTTTGTGCTAAAGGTTTTGAGGCCACCCCACGCTCCGCAGAGGAAAGCCGAGCATCCCCCCGTGCCTCGCCTCCCCGAGCTGCTGCGGAGCGCCCTGCGCGCCACCGCCCAGATCCACGCACCTGCCGCCGCGGCGGGCAGGCTGCAGCTCGCAAACCCAGCTGTGTAGCACATTGGCCGCACCTCGCACATATAAATTGTGCCACAGGTATACGGCTTTTATTGTATACCTGTGTGTGCGCAGGGGGAGATCGTCCTTTGAATGGGTGCGGGAACACCACCGCGATAAGTTAAATATTAAGGTAATCGAGCGGCGAGTGAAAAGCAGTTATGAAAGGACCAGGCAGCCTCATAGTCTGTTTCAGTAGCCAGGGAACACGAGGGCTGGCAGCCCGCAATCCCTGGGTTGTGCGCTGCGAAGCAGCCATGCCCCTGCGGGTATCGCCGGCGGGGAAAAGCGGGTCACCCACGGGAGGACAGCCCTCTCCACCCCGTGGGCTAGGTTTAATGTATTCCTGGGGTTAGCTCACATCTCTCGTTGACTCTTGGGGTTAATCCGGCCCGCTAGACAGCCGGGGCTCTCCCTGCGAGAGGCGTTTCAGCTCTCGGCGGCCTCCTCGATGCCTGCCTCGCTCTCCGGCCCGGCTGCTCCCTCTCTCTAACCCACTCGCTGTCCCCAGCTTCCGACGAGAGCGGCCCGGAGATGAGCTTGCCCGACTCCACCCAAAGGTCGCTCCCCGCCCGCGGCTCGGAGGCCGAGGAGAAGAAGAAGAAGCGGCGGGTGCTCTTCTCCAAGGCGCAGACGCTGGAGCTGGAGCGGCGGTTCCGCCAGCAGAGATACCTTTCGGCGCCGGAGCGGGAGCAGCTGGCCCGGCTGCTCAGCCTCACCCCCACACAGGTGAAGATCTGGTTCCAGAACCACCGCTACAAGATGAAGCGGGCGCGAAGCGAGGGCCCCGGCAGCCCCCAGCCGCGCCCGCCCGCCCTGCTGCGCAGGGTGGTGGTGCCGGTGCTGGTGCGGGACGGGGAGCCCTGCCGCGGCTGCCCCGCCAGCCCACCGGCGCCCGCGGCCCGCCCCAAGCTGGGCTGCGCCCTGGCGGGATGCAGCGCCCAGGCCGCCCTCACCCTGCAGGGCTACCGAGCCTGCCCGCCTGCCGCCGCCCTCGGCGTCTTCCCCGCGTACCAGCACTTAGCGCATCCCGCCGTGGTCTCCTGGGGATGGTGACAGCGGCACGTAGCCCTCTGGGGCCGGACTCATCCCACGGGCGCGGGCGGCCCGCCCCAGCCCCGGGCCGTGGCGCGGGGAAGGCGCCGGGGCACCGGCCGGGCCCGGGCCCGGGCGGCGGAGCGCGGCTCGGGGCGGCCAAAGGCCGGGACGGAGCTGGCCGGGGCCACGCTCCCCTACGCCGGCCTCACCCGAGGGCGAGGATGCCGCGTGAGGCGCGAATTTTTAAAACCTCTGCTCCTCCTCCTGTTCGAGAGATTCCTTGTTAAAAATTAATGATCATCTTAGCGACCTAGTGTATTCTAAAATAGCTGACTCTTCCAGTGACTAATAAAATGATTTTTGGCAAGTAAGTTTCTCCCGGCGGAGAAGTGTAGTTGTGACGATTCAAACGATTCCTGTTTAGTAGGATTGCCTCGTGTGCTATAAAATCTGAAATATTTGTCTCCAGTCGAATTTGACTTCCAAGTTCGTTTATTTTATCTATATGACCCGGTAAACGTTAAATAAATTTTACTGCAAGCATCTCACTGTAAACGCGGTGATAATTCCTACGAGAAGCGTGAGCCCGGAGTCTCCCGCTCCGGAGATCCCCGCTCCCCTCAACTTTGCGTTTTAAGCGGCTATGTCCTCTATAGAGCCACTAAGGCAGGATCCAGAATTAAACTAATCTTTCCGTTAGCCTGAAACTGTTCTAAATTTCGACTGAAGAAGGATAGCCAAGAAAATTATGTTTTGTGATAAACTATCGATTTTATTACTTCGAGGTGAAAATAATAATATATATTTTCTGCCAACCGCCAATGGGGGAAAAGCCTTAAAACCCCCTACAGAACTAAACCTGAAATATGGACTAGACCGACTGCTTCCATCCCTCCGACAGCACCTGCGGACCACGGACCCGGAGGGAATATTTGGGGCAAAGACCCCACCGGGATTGATGCAGACAACGCCGCGGAAAAGGTCGACGGAAATGGACCCGCAAAAGATATCTGAGTGGGGATTTTATCACTTTTTTTTTTTTTTTTTTTTTTTTTATTCCCTGGAAGGGCACAGTTTTGGACGAGGCATGCCTCTGAGATGTGGTGTGCTGCCTACACGTCGTGGGGAGCCCACGGAGAGCGAAGCCGGGAGGTGCTGCTGATGCCGTCGCGGATGAGGACGCGACCAAAAGCACACACCGGTTTCCGTGGGTGATTTTGGCCTCCTCCCCCGCCAGAATGGCCCCGCTCTCCTCCCAGCCCTACCTTACACAGAGCTCAGCACTCTCCACCTGGGCGGCTCGGTGTCGCCTCTGTCCTCCGTGCGGGAGGATCAGACCCAGCTACAGCGCAGGAGAGGGGAGAAGGAAGGGACGCCAGTCCTCCCACCTACATCCCTTCCCTGCTTGGACAGGGAGCCGTGTGCCGAGATGGAGGCGCGGGGCGCATCAGGCCTCTGGGCTGTGCAGGAGGGACCTGGGGACACATAGCTTCTGTGTCACCTGGGCTTGTTTTATTGTTTGGTTGGTTGGTTTTTGGGTTTTGATTTTTGTTGTTGTTGTCCTTCCCCCTCCCCTTTCCCTTTATTTTTCCTCCTGCCATCCGAAATCTCTTTTTTTTCCGTCTCAGCTGCTGGCCACCTTGTCTCCCATATGGATGGGGTTATCTTAGAAGAATCTCCTAGAGAATCGCTCCTTAAACCTCCTTTTGTCTTGGAGGTTGAAAAGAGCATTGTTGTGCATGAAAAGGACCTAGACAAAATCCGCACTGTTTCAATTCAGAACTGTTTAATCAGTCCCTAGTGACAATTTTATGGGTTTTAGGCGGTACAATAGCATCTTTTAAAACCTTGTGGCCTTCATGAAAACAAAGGGCTTGAATTTTATGGGCTTACAACTCCAATTAGAACAGTGCCAATGTGTATGGGAGATTATCAAATTTGTATCATAAAACCCCTCTATAATAAATGATTACTGGAAGCTGGGGAGGGGTGGAGGGGAGAAAGGACCCAGACTTCAAGCAATGGACTTTGTCGCATGTAGTTTTAAAAGTACAGATGCTGCCCTCCATTTTAACCCTTTGGGACCCAGCTATGCAGCAGGATCATCTATAGAATTAGTGTGATAACGTCATTAGAAAAGGAAACAAAGACAACGGGACCAGACTGCTCGTCCTCAGCACAAATCTACCCCACCGAGTGTTTGTAGCATCTCACCTGGAAGGGTCCTTCCCTGACTCCTCGCTCATCTGAGCTGCTGTCCTGTCCAGGAACACACACACGGCCATATGAAAGCTCTGTAAAATAGGAGGGCTTCCTTAAATTACTGCTTTTATGAGCTACTGTACATTCAGGTAATGACAGGGGATGTCCCTTCCCAATCCCAGGTTGCAGTGATTTTCTCTGATCACTGGCTGCAATGTCACCTGATGTGGGTTTCTTCACAAAAAATGTGAGATTTGCATGTTGCCTTTTACCAAACCCAGGGAATGGGAAAGGTGCAATTCCCAGGCACTGGCAAAGGCTAACCAGGTGTTCTTGCACAGTGAGTGAAGTCATCTCAACAGGGGTGCAGAGAAGATGGCAGAGTCACATTCAAGCATAGAGAAAAGCAACCCCCTTATTTTTAATGCATCCAAGTAGAAAGAAGAATGTATTAAATAATGAGACAATTCAATAGTCTAAGGAGATTTACAGTAAAGAAAAAGTTTTGTGAAGAAGAAAGGGTGAGGCCGAAAGTATTATTTTTTCCTGACAGAAACAAATTACTTTGTCTAAATTTTACGTGCATTTGGCAAGGAAAATAGTTAATTTTACCAATGGTTAAGCTGTATCTAGGAGATACTTAACAAGTGCCATTGAAAACAGGTTTAGGGCAAGAGAAATTTAGTGCCTTTCAGTGTATTTTCTGTTAATTTGACTTGTTTTTTGATAAAGCATGAAATAATCTCAGCTGTTGGTTTGGATTTTTTTGCCTCCTCTTCAAAGGGGTGAATGTACAGTTTCTGCCTTTTCTCTTTCTTTCCCCCCATCAGGTGTCATTGTTACTTTCACCTGGCAAACAGGCCTGTGAATTTCACTGAAACTAATGAATAAGCATACCATGATCAAGATCTAATGCCATCTTCAGCTAATGAAAAGCATTGCTAACATCTACAAACATACTCCTGGGTTCTTTATTCTTAGTCAGTAAATAAACTATTGACTTTGCAAAGGCCCAGCCCTGTTTCAGTGGGAGCCCCTGGGCACATGCTTGTTAACTTAGAACTAAGACATTAAAACAAGTCACCAGATTGCCTCTGTTTTTTGGACTATAGTTCTGAAAGAGCATATGATCAAGCCTCTTTGTGATACTTTATGAACAAGTTGAGTGTGTCCCTGCCAATCCACATCCATCATTCGTCTTTGTGTATATGCACACTATGCATTTTAAAATTTGCAATAGATGAGAAACATTACCTCTGAAGCAGAACTCTGTCATGCTCCAAACTCTCTTGTCACTGTTTTAGGAAAGGCTCCTGGCAGCCTTGCAGTGTGTATGTCTTGGTAAATGACCCATCTGGATTGCGTTGTTAACTAAGTGTAGGTCAGGTCTGTCAAAACTTTTGGAATTTCATCCCCTTGTACCTCGTAGCATTTGTTAGGAATAGGCCTTCCACCCTTGTTGAGAGCTCAGCTGATGCTCTAGAATCACACTGAGCTCTCTTTGCTTTCAGAAACATGTCCAACTCTTTGTGGAGAAGCCTAGTTCTGGCTCTCCTTGTACTCAGTGACCTTCACAAGTTGCAGTTTATTGTTTAAGATAGTGTCTTACTGGACTTGAGTCCCTGATAGCTGCTTCTTGAGAAATGGGAACAGCTAAGATAGAAGGAATAGCAGTTTATGAGCCTTAGTAGTGGTACTCAGCCTTTTCTTGAAAAGCCTAGATAGTCCAATTTCCTTTTTCTCAGATGGTGCTTTCAACCCCTGAGCATTGGACCAGTCCCATACATATTGGCAATCAGGTAGTGAACTCTGTCACTACAAGGGCAGAATTCCTGCCATGAGCAAAGTATTGCAAAACAAAGACTCCACTCCACTTACTAGACATAAAAAAAAAAAAATAGACAAAAATTCAAGTGCCACCAGTATCAGCAACAGCAGAAGGACCCCAGTCACCTCATGTAACTTTCAGGAGGCTTCTGACTCACTGTGCTGGTTTTGGCTTGGATAAAGTTAATTTCCTTACAGTAGCTAGTATGGAATTGCTTTGAATTTGTGCTGAAAATGGTTTTGATAATACCGAGTTCTTTTTGCAATTGCAGAGCAGTTTTCTTGTACTGGCCTTTTCTGGTTTTCATACTGTCCCACTAGTAAGAAAGCTGTGGGTGTACAAGAATATGGGAGAAAACACAGCTGGGACAGGTGACCCCCACAGATCAAAGGGATATCCCATGTCATATGGCATCATGCTCAGCATATAAAGCTGGAGGAAGAAGGAGGAAGAGGGCTGTTCAGAGCTCTGGAATTTGTCTCCCCTAGTAACCGTTGTGTGCGACGAAGCTCTGATGAGCACTTGCCTGCCCATGAGAAGAAGTGAGTTGTTTTGCTTTGTTGTTTGTTGTTTGCTTTGTGAGTGACTTTTGTTTTCCTTCTTAAACTGCTAATTTTCCTACCTTTTCCTTTCAATTCTCTCCCCCATCCCCTCAGTGGTAGAATGAGCTGCTGGCTGTGTGGTGAAACCATGGCACTCAGTTTAAAGTAAACCTCCTGTGGGAAAGGAGGCAATGGATGGAGTTACCCACAGCAGAAAAGTTGCTTTATGTTCCTCAGGCATAGAGCTCAAGTAACACTCGAGCAGAGGAGCTCAGATCAACAGGAACATTATTAAAATTATTTTAAAAATCACACAGCTACTGGGTGCAACAAGCCTAAAGGATCTCTGTCTTCCACTAAGCACAGATTACTGAGCTATGAGATCAGGTTGCTTTTTATCATATTCAGGCTCACAATTGCCTTCTAAAAAATGAAGCAAATTAGCTGTCTAGACCAAGGATATTGGCAGTTGTGCCAGTTTTCATCCTGTTTTCTCCAATGCCTTTCTATTTAAAATAGGTCATAAAGTGTTCTGGAAAAAACAAAAATCTCTCCAGAACACAGCTATAACTTTTTCAATATTCAGGACCAACACAGAGAAAAGTCAATTTCTGACATACACTGGTTTCAGGCTGCCTTCCTGAATGAAAGGAGACCTAATAATTTATTTCTTCATAGACCTTTGCTCAATCGAATCTTAAACTTCAGAGTTAAAGATCCTCTTCAGAATCTGACAGAATTTGATTCTAGATGAGTAATACTTTAAAAGAGAGAAGAAACAGAGAGACACAGCAAAAAGACATAGGAAAACCAGTAACAACAGTGAAAAAAAATAAATCTCACCACTTTTGGTGCACAGGATACATTTTCATGGGACTGTCCATGTTCTTTTTGAACAGTCAGGGGCATCTCCCACACGGGACAGCCCTGATGATTAATTCACAGTGTGGACAGAAATGATTTCTTGACATTCCCACAGTGTTTGATTTTGCAATATTTGTTGACAGGAAGCACCTGACTTTTTACACCAGGAATGCAGTTTTCCTCTTATGTCCTTATTTTTCTGTTTGAGTCGGTGGGGGGATTGCAAGGTAATGGCTTTATATTCAACACTAATCACAATTTAATTAAATCATAAATATAACCACTTAAAAGTATAATAAAATACAGATTTGGAGAGAAAAAAAAAACTGTTGTTTGTGTGCATTCATGTAGAGCTCCTAATAGGACACATCTGTTTTCTGCAAAATGCAGTATCATCCATGATTGCTTTGCCATCACATTTCAGAAAACTCCCCTGCCTCTGCTCACTAGCACCATTTGGGAGGTCCTCATGATCTCTTTCACTTCTCTATTGCTTTCAGGGAGTTTCATGTTATCAGACATCCTTCTGTGCTATTTTTATGTACAATTGAAAGATGGATGTGACTCAGTTTTTTACTCAGCTTTTCACTTTACTTCTCCTAGGCTGGCCTAGGATGCAACTGTCAGTATCTTTAATGTTGAAGTTCTGCCTTCATCACAAGTATTTCCTGTGTACATGGTTTACCTGCCTTCTACTGGTGGCTGAGTTGATGTTAATATTCTTTCCTCTCTCATATTTTCTTTTTAAACTAGTAATTTAGTACTCTATTTTCTTTGCTCATATCTAACATAATGATCTTGGGGAAATAATTTTAGTACTGTGTAACCTTCAGACTCAATGTGTATGTGTGTGAATGCTACCACATTTTTGTATTTAAATTTGGCTACTGAAAATAACTTTGTCTATGCTTCAAAGAAACCTAGACTTTTTTATTTTTTTGGCTTTGAGTACTATAGTTTAAATATTCCTTGTGCAACAGAGAGTTGAGTTTTTGAGTGCACTGAAATTCTGAAATTTCAAGACAATACAGGAATTCTGTGCTGGTGTTTACATTTTTAAAATATGTTGAAGCACTCAAGAGCCATTGTGGAAGAGTTGCAGGGAAGATGAAGGTTTGGCCATCATCCTGTGGAGTGAAGGTTGGGGTCGGTGTCCTGTCCATTCTAGCTTACCAAAGAGGCTGGTGAAGCAACTGAAGCAGAAGCACTCAGCAAACATAATCTTGGGCATAAAAGGCCTCTCTGTTCAGCTGGCAAAATTTAATGAAGTCCAATAATTTGACAAAACCTACTGTGAAATTTGTTGCCACTCCTAACTAATTATCAGTTATTATTCTAACTAGTAGAATAATAGGGCCCTTTTTTACCAGGATTTGGTGACAAAACCCCTGACTCTGAAAAAAATTCATGGAATATTTGAGCAAATGTGTTCTCATTTAGTCAGGGATATTTTCCTTGTGCTGGGAACAAATTACAGGGATCCCCATGGCTCACAGTGTATTAGAGATGACAGCGCTTGGTCAAAACTGACCCTTTTAACCTTTAGGTACAAACATTTATATTTGCTACCTGGTGGGCTTCAGGTACCAGAATGCCAATTATCACCACTCCTGGGCTACTTTCCTTTCAGATAATCACGAAAGAACCAATCAATCAGTATCAAAAAGAGGGTTTTGCATCAGGTATAGCTAGAAAGCTCTTCAATCCTGCAGTTGACATACCAGCCACCAGGTAAATGGCTTGCCTAGAAGAGTTGCTGCATTTGGGGTAGATGCAGCTGCAAGGGTAGTGGTGAGGCTGTGCAGCAGTACAGGCTCTTGTTTGCTGCATGGTGTGGCCCCACAGCCCACACTGCTGGTGGCAGGAGCTGGCTCTCCTGGGCTGCTTGAAAAATCTGCAGCAAGCTGCATGTAACACTCCATGTGTCTCCTCCTAGCAGCACCCACCTACCAGTGTGCAGCTCTCCTAAGGCAGTGATGACAGCAGAAGGGCAGGTCCTCACCCTTCTCCCCAGCACCTTTTCTCCTGTGCTATGGCAGCACGAAAATCACCCACGCTGTCTGAGGTCTCCTTTTGATCTCCTTTTGTCCTTTCTCCCTCTAGCACTGACTTCACAGAAAATGGGGGCTGCTAAGGACATCTTCAGACTAGGTTTCCAAGGGCACCTTGTAACAGCTGGGAAAAGAGTTGAAAAATCAGGAGGCTGAAGAAATGTGTGTGTGACTGTCTTGCTTTTTCTTTCCTCTTTCCTTGCTCTCTCTCTCCACCATCAGGCTATGCCTACTATGGAATCAGGCCAGTAGCTGCTCCTAACAGCCTCACTTTGCATTTTTCACTATTGTCACTGTATCAGCCAATCATGTAAAAAAAAATGGCATATTGACTTGGCAGGTGCTTCTGTTTTGAACATGATTAAATAACTTTTTATTGTCATCTTCAAAGCATTTTTACGGTCATTTACTGAGTGAAAGGGGCTCTGATTTTGTGAGTATCTGCCAGAATATGTTTGATCCTGTCATCATTTCTTCAGAAAATCACGCGCCTGTAGCTGGAGCGCAAGATATGGTAAGTGCATGAATTGTCCATTGCACTCTGCACTTACAACACTGCCTTCATTGTCAATGATAACAACAGCAGGGGAGAGATCTTGGGAGTTAAACTACCTGCTGTTTTCTCCTTGATGTTTGAGCTCTTGGATGCTGCATGAATCTCAGAGATGCAAGGAGTCACTTCTTTGTTGATGCCCTATTTTATAGGTTGTTTAAACATGTATGCTGTTGTAATTAGAGCTGACGAGAAAGGAGGATTTCTACTTCACAGGAGGTGCTGGGTGTTTTATTGTGCATCAGCATGGCAGAATTACAGCAGTGATGGAGACCTGGGCCATGTTTTGCTGCTGTTCTTGGAGCTGCTTGGTGGATTTCCCTTGAACACCCAATTTTGAGTTCTCATCAAGCTTCCACATATTGAACAGTATTCACATGTACCCCTCAAATTTCCGAATTCCACTGAATCAGCACTTTGCTGCACAAAAACCAGTTAGAGCACTCCCTGTCAGCATGATCTATCTATGCAACAGCCTTCATTGACCTTCATCTGGGCTTACAGTTTCTGTGCACATCAAAATAGAAGTACTTCTTGCTAGATGAGTTAGGCTAGTAATATTGTGTGCATGAAGCAAAGAGAGTTACAAGTAGCACATCTTTGTTTAAATTTAGCAGTAACCAGCTGGCCACATTCTGTAGGAAGCAGGAAGGGAGGAATCACAGGGAGGAAGGGATCTGATGAAAAATCAAGCAGAGGCTATAAAAACATTTCTCTAAAATGGCAGTATAATGAAAAAGGGATGCCAAGCAAAGAGCTTACTGATCATCTGTGTATCACTCATAACATACTCCAGCTAGCTCAGCCCTTGGTTTGGAGGGGACATGCAGGTGCTGGGAAGGATCGCTTCCCACGCATTGTATTTTCTGCAGGATTTTTTTTCACAGACAAAACTTATTTGCACTTCATTAACACCCTTTGAGACAGGCTGTTAAAGCACAAGGTGAAAAAGGCAGAAAGTTGAAGAAAATGAGCATCAGCATTCCTGAGAACAACCCAAATGAGGCTGAAAGCAGAGGTTTGACTCTCGGAAAAAACCCCTAGGGACTAAGTGGCTCCATCTTTCCCTCATTTTCATCCTCCTTAGTCCCCCAGGACTACTGCTCCTTAACTATTGGTCTGCCATCTGTGCTTCTTTCAATGCTGGCTGTGCCAGAGCTTCCCTTCGACCACCATTACTTTTCCTCTCATACAATTATTAACAGAGAAATAAAGCTCCTATAAAATCTGTTCTCATGGAACAATTTGAAAGACAAAAGAGGCAGTTAATAATAACAATGTCCTTTGACATTGCAACAAAGCAGCTCCTCACATCACGAAGGCAAAAACATTTGCTTTCAGGACTTTTTTCTTTTGATTGGAAATGGAAAAGGAAGGAGATGGTTGGAGATACCTAAGACTCACACGAATATCTGTAACTGTGCTGGGTCTGGCTGAGCTGGAGTTAATGTTCCCTACAGCAGCCCTCATAGTGCTGTGTTTTGCACTGGTAGCTGGAAGGGTGTGGATAACACACCAGTGCTCTGGCTACTGCTGAGCAGAGCTGGCACAGCATCAGTGATGTCTCTCAACTTTCCCCCCACACCAAGGGACTGGGAGTGGGCGAGATCCTGGGAGGGGGCACAACCAGGCCAGCTGATCCAAGCTGACCAAAGGGATATTCCATACCATGTGACATCAGCTCAGACATAAAAGTGAAGGAAAGTAGGAGGAATGCGGGGGTATTTGTTATGTGCAGTATATGCCTTCTGCAGAAACCACTACAGGTGCTGAAGCCTTGTTTCTCAGGAAGTGGTTGAACATCACTTATTGATGGGAAATAGAGAATAAACTCTAAGCAAACTTCTGCTTTAGTAAACTGCCTTATCTCAACCTATGAGTTGTCTTCTGTCTTATTTTCTCTTCCCTGTTCAGTTGGGATGGGGAATGGTAGAGCAGCTTGGTGGGCACCACGTGTCTAGCCAAGACCAACCCACCACACTAATGAAGGAATGTTTCTGGCTATATTACTGTGTTTGTTTATGTGCCAGTGCCACATGTTCAAGACCATGCTACACAAGTATTAAAAATCAATGAGTCAGATCTCGAAAATCATGAGGCCAATGTAAATAATAATGAAATTTAAAGAAAAAGGGATAACTTTTTGCCTCCTAGTTTCTGTTTGAAAAACAATTTTGTTACATTTTAAATGTTGTTTGATGCATTTTGCCTTTTCAGAAGAGATCTTTCAGCTCAGTGAGAACTAAAATGGTTTGTGTTTGCATGTGTTGCAACTTCATCATTTGACCTCAAGGACTGGGACATTGAAAATATTACAGTGGCACAGCTGTGAAAATCATGAGTTGATTAATTCTACATTTTCAAAGGCCTGCTATAAAATAATTTGCTCCTCATGTGTTTAGCTGTGATGGAAATGTCCCTTTAGCCTTATCCCTACCATTAAAAGCATCATGTGCCAGCTATTCAGGTGCTGCTTATCACCATAGCAGCAGGAGCATTCATCTGTCCATCCATCCATCCATCCATCCATCCATCCATCCATCATCCATCACCAGCTGAAGGTTTGATCTGATTAATTTAATCACCTGATTAAATATACATTAAATATACATTTCCCCCCTTCAAATGTACACAGCTCTAGTCCATAGCCTTTGACTAATGTGCTATCTTTATTTCTCAGAACAGTCCATTGCCAGCATCTGCATTCCAAATTAGCAACAGATCCTTTGAAACAGTGACTCCCCATGCACATATTTCCCTTCAAAACCCAGCTTAAGGGTATTGACCCTCTGGATTGATTGGAACAGCATCCATGAAGTTGCAGGGGAAGCCATGCCACAAATGTGGAAAGATTCCCAGGATTTTCATTGTGCACCTTGCACAGGCCAAAAGCCACATGGCACTTCTGAAGCCCCATAGCACCTAGTCCCCCAGGACACTTGTACATTATAACAAGTGCTAGACTCCTTACATTAACAGCTAGTGCCCTACTGTAAAAAAACAGAAGAAAGAAATCAAGGTTAGAGACAAAGTAAATGAAAGAGAGAAAGAAGAGAACATGCACACAGAAAGAGAGAAAGCAGAAGTGCATTGCCATGGGGTAGCCATGTACAGCTCTTAGGACATCTGGAGTCTCAGATGTGGCCACTGTGGGGATAGACAATGCACAGGGTGAAATGGCTGGAGAAGCATAAGGCCTGCTGCCACTGAGAGTGTGATTTTTGTGGGCTCTGAAACTGTGAGGCAGTGCCATGGCACTAGCATTTTTCAAACACATCCTGTCAAGCTGCTCCTCTGCTGCACTGCAGAGCGGGGCAGTCTGGGCAGCACATCCACAGCTGAGTAACCAGGGCTGGTTGGGAAGCCAGTCTTTACCTCATGAAAGCTGTGGGTGATGGAGAGATTCATGCTGGCCTGTGAAGGCACATGGCATGTGCCTCCCATGCTTGCTGGACCACAGGACTATCCAAAACAGGTTTCCTCCTACTTTTCTGGTCACCCTCCTGGGCACCTTGGCTATTTGATCCGACTTTGTGAAGCCAGAGCAGCATATATAGGGTAGGTCATGTGGAAGAAGAGTCTGACTTATATTTGCTGAAATGTATTTCTTAACTGCTAAATATTGTACAGAGTAAAAGCAAAGGGTTTTTTCTACCTTGCTAATCAGGAAAGAGGTAGATCTTAGCAAAGAGACAATTATGGAAATCAGGAAGCAATTTAATTGTCTGAAAACAGCTTAATTAGGAAGAATATAATTTTCTTAAATGATAGTAATCATTTTCCTGGGGATTAAGAATAGCAGATCTTAACTTCAATGAAAATAACTTTTGCTATCAGAAATAAAAGCAATTGAAAAAAATAACGAAAATAAATAGGTTGATCTTTACATTTTTGTTGTTGTTATGTGTCTGTGGTTTTTGGGGATTTTTGTTTTTTTTTTTTGGGGGGGGGCTTTTGTTTGGTTAGGTTTTTTGTTTGTTTTGTTTATTGTATAGATATGAAACCAGTATTTGTCTATAGCAGAACATCTTCTAAGTCTGTCAGCAGGGAAATGGCTTCACATTGCAGTGGGTGCTTTCTAAATGTATGGCAATAAACATCCCTCACTGGCCAAAAGAGAAGAAAAACAGTACAATAAGCAAGTAAATGCATTGAAGATGCACACTACAGAAAACTAGCACTCAACACTGCTAGGGGTGTACTTGGAAGCCTAAGTATACAGTCTAAAAGCTCCTGCATTGACCTGTACTTTTAGAGTGATAGGTAAGGCCTGTCTTGTTTAGGGAAGCACTTAATCACTTGCTTAACTTCAGTGAAAACCTCATGATCTGCCTCCTGCTTATCCAGAGGCTATTTCCTAGGAGAAATAAGTAAAATTGTCCAAATACACAAATATGTTTAAGTGTCTTTTTTATTTGCAAAGTTCACCCTTCAAACATCAGGATATTCCAGAATTTAGGCAGCCTGCTTGGGCTTATTTACACTGATATAAACCTTAGGCAACTGATTATACTGAATTTTTCCAATGAAATCTCTGTCTCAGTGTACAAAAGACTGGAATTCCTTTAGAAGGTAATTGCACAATGTTTTGTATTTTTCCAGCTCTTCACATTATTTTTCCCAAGTTAAAACATACAGACATGGCAGAAAATATTTTCTCTTTCCTGCCAATAACATGGTGAGATACTGGAAGAGGGTGTCCAGAGAAGTTGTGGATGCCTCAATCCCGAAGATGTTCAAGACTAGGTTGGATGGGGCCCTGAGCAACCCAGTCAAGTGGGAGATGTTTCTGCCCATGGCAGGGGAGCTGGAACTGGAGGATCTTTAAGGTGCTTTCCAACTCAAACCATTCAATGATTAAATGGCAAGATGACTGAGCTAATCTATCAGTTTGTTGGAGCTAGAAGGGCCATCCATTTCCCTTCCTATCCCTGGCACCCAAAGTATATGGGAGAAGGTGAATAGGTGAAAGGGCAACCATAAAATGCAGCCCATATACCTTTGAAAATGGCTCTTTAAAAATGCATTTCCATACTGCCACAGGAAAGCAGTACATCAAGGACTGAAAAATACTGGTACTACAAAGGAATAGGAAAAGATAGCTCAAAAATGGAGTTTGAAAGAGACCTAATAAATCAGTTCAGTGGAAGCTGACATACAAATACAGGGTGAAAAAGGCTTGTGTAATCCTTGGATTTGGAAAAACAGGTTGGAAAGCCAGAGGAAGGAAGTGATTTCGCTCCACCTCCGTTTCTGATGAGATCAGTGCTAGATAATTATGTCTACTGGCTCTATCCATATCTTGAAAACACATTGCAGGAGAACATAACAACAAGAGCCACAAACTAATCCAAGAAAGATCAAAATAAAAGCTAAAATACTTGAAAAATTATCTCTGCTTAGCTTAACAAAAACAAGACTGAAACATAATTTCATTGAATCATAAAGATCTCTTCCCAGAGACATATAGGGCTATTATGCCAATAATTACGTGAAGAGACAAATGGGATTTTATTCCTGAACCCTGTGCAGTGATAGGGCTGATCCACAGGATCAGCTGTGCTCTAGTCTTCCTAGAGGATACTCCTCTTCAATCTAGGCAGAAAGTCAGAATGAAAATGGAGGCTGAAAGCCAGACAACCCCAGACTTGGAGCAGCTCATGCCATTGGAAATGTGCCAGTAACTGGCTGATGTAAGCACTTTTAAAGAAGACTGGAGCCTCTGTGCAACGCACATTTGAGGCTCAAGGCAGGGTGACATGGAAAGACTGGTGACATACAGGAGGCCAGGAAACACAATTAATTGCTTTCTGATTTTATTCTTGTCAGTGTAAATCAGTGCACAAGCAATACTACTGATAGGTCTGGGATGAACACTGTGGTTCTGAGTCCAGTTTTGCAGACTAGATCTTCAAAGCAGGCAAGCAGGATGGCTTTGAGGAGAACTGCAGAAAAGAGGATGTAACCCCACTTTCCAAGGTAAATTCTAATTCAAGCATTGCATCTTAAATCTTAACCTTCCCACTCAACCATTGTCATTGGAGAAGCTGTTGTTTTGGCTTGTATTTCTCTTGTGAAGCAGTTTTTTTTCAAGCTGAGTAGCACCTTTCACCAGCAGTGCTCAGGCTGAGACTAAAAATTCTACTTGTAGACTAAGTCACTACTTAATGCAAGAATGGCTGTGGCAGAATCTGGCTGCAGTGCTGCTCTTGTGTTGAGAAGCACTTTAGTCACCATCAGCCCTTGTTTGTTTTCAAGAAGTTCTTGAAAGAGTCAAGAAGTTCTTCATGCAGGCATGTAAGATCTAAGAAAATATATTATGCAAAATGTGTCTTAAATTACGTTTAAAGGAGATTTTTAAAGCCACGCAGGTTCTTAACTGGTTGTGTGAATGCTGAAGTTAGTTTTTATCCTTCATGCTTTCTGGGGTTGGCAGGCTATGCTCAGCAGCACAGAATATGAAAAGCTCCTCTAACACCTGCTCAGCCTCACTGAATTCTTTTTAAGATGCCAGTGCAAAAAGTAAACTGGTTTTTGTTTCAAACTGCAGTTGTGGGATTCCTATAATTTTCTTTCTATTTTCCTTTATCTCCCCGGGATATTTCTACTTGTTAAGCTCTCTTTCTGAACTAGAGCAGAGATTTTATTGTTGTGTTGGATTTCCTTACAAAATATGGATCACTAAGCAAAATCCCTCCTTGCAAAGAGGCTGCCTATGTGGAAACCAAGGGAAAAGTCTGGTTGCCCATATCTTGGACACTAGATGAGAATGTATAACTTCAAAAAGCAAACCTCTCCCTGGTGAGCCAGTGCAGCTGCATTCTTACCTCACAAAGGCTGAAAACCAAAGTGGGAACAGATCTGCTGTGGGATCCATAGGGATGGAAAGGCACAATTAGTTGACAGAAAAACAGACAAACTGAGAGCATCTCTAGAGATGTAAAGCTTCAACAAATAACTGCAGGGCCAAACCCTGGCCCTTTCCACCATGCAGGGACTGGCACAACCAAGGATGGAGGACACACATATTTCTTGTGAGAGCACTTGTGTTGGCACCTCCAGACCTGCAAGATCCCATAACCTGGGGAAAAGACAGCTGTTTTAGCAGAGGTTGAACTGTGCAGTCACACAATGCAATTCCCACCAAATCGTGCATTTTTCTATATATAATCCCAGAGAAAACAGCAAATTGCTGGGAATCTGCAGAGAGGTGAGTAGGAGTATTCCATGAGTATAGAAACTGTACACTGAGATAAGTGTGAGGGTGAAAACAATGGCTATAGCTACAGTGAAATAATAGAAATTAATAGAAAGAATAGAAAGGGAAAATTGGTGGATGACAAGTTAACCATCAGCCAACAGTGTGTCCTCAGGGTCAGGAGGAGCAATGGTATCCTGGGGTGCATGAGGAAGAGTGGGGCTTGCAGGTTGTTGGAGGTGATCCTTCCTGTTTACTCCACCCGTGTTGGGAGGAAAGGGTGAAAGCTAGAAGATTGGCCAAAGAGGAGGGAGTAGTTTTGTGCACAGTGACCTTGCCACTGGAAATGCTAAAAATATTGATATAGAAAAACTCCATTTATTATACCTAGTGTGTTCATCCTCTGCATGTTTTGAGTAGAAATCCTGTATAGAGGAGCTCTCACAGACAGGTCTGAGCCTCCTGCTGGGAGAGAGAGAGAGATCATAAAAGCACAGCCTTGTGATAAACTGCACATGGTAAAGCCCTTTGATATATTTCCCCTGCCACTGCCCACTAGGAAGAACTAAGCTTAATGGAGCTTGTGTCTCCATGTGTCTCTTTTCTCCAGGATGAACTAAGCCTAACAGAACCTGTATCCCTGTGTGTCTTTGCTGCACAGCATACTTAGGGAGGTGATGAAATAAATCTACTCTTTGCATTTCAGCCTTGGTTTGGTGGTTGCCCTGGTTACCTGGATGTCTATATTCACACAGCCTCAGTAAGGCCACCACTGGGGGATTGGACTCAACACTGGTCTTCACAGTTCAAGAAAGACAAGGATCTACTGGAAAAAGTCCAGCAGAGGCCACAGAGATGAAAAGGGGTCTGTAGCTTCTCAGTTATGAGAAGACTGCAGGAGCTGAGCCTGTTTAGTCTGGAGAGGAGACTGAGGGGGGATCTCATCAGTGCACATAAATATCTCAATGGCAGGTGCCAAGAGAATGGTGCCAGATTCTTTGCTTCTGCCCAGCAAGAGGATGAGGAGTAATGGCCATAAACTAAACTGCAAGTTCCTCTTCAACATAAGGAACAACTTCTTTGCATTGAAGGTGGTAGAGCACTGTAATGTCATGGAGTTTCCATCTCTGGAGACATTCAAAACCCACCTGGACACATTTCTGTGTAATCTGCAATAGGTAACCCTGCTTTTGTAGAGAGATTAGACTGTCTGCAGAGGTCTCTTCTAACTCTAACTATTGTGTGATTCTGTGAAATCTCTTTGTGTGGGCATGAGTAATATGTGAGGACACTTCTGATTGCCTTGCTGGAGACAGGTCAGCGCAGAAAGAGCTTATCCTACCCCTGCTGGAACAAGTAAGTGGAGCATCTACACAAACCCAGAACAAACCAGAGACTCAATAGAACATTGAAATGAATTTCCAGCATAGCATATGATACAGGATAAACTACCCAGATCAAACATTTCTCTTGTGACCCTAAGACAAGGCTCTGGCACATCAGCAGGTAGACAAGTCAACAAGCCGCTGTACCACCTCAGAACAGGTTTACTGTTTAGAGGCTTACAGGTCAATTACTATCAGTGATTACTAGTTTTTGTAAGAGGACCAAGAAACATAAGCTAATAAAGATATCCCTGCTCCTAAATGGAAAACTGAATATGAGGCTATACACAGTTCTGAGATTTTCATACGGTGATGAAAGAATCAGCAGAGTCTCAGAAAATCTAGTTATTGTGGAGCCGCTGAGCATAGCACAACACAGCTGGGCCACTAGAAGTGGAAAAAAAAAAACCATCAGCGTGTCATAGACTACAATACTGGTTATACAAGTCTGAATAAATGATAGGGCTATCCTGATCAAGTAAAAATATGCTTCATAGATGAATTCACACTCCTATGGCCATGCAAGGAAGCATGAAAGAGAGATTTTGCCTAGGAAACCAAAGCAGTTTCTCCTTTCAGGTATAGGAAGAAATTTTATAAAATTCATACAGACTTGTTTGACGTCTGTGAAGGCAGGAGCATGGCTGAGTGAAACCAGAGGATGGGTAGATGAATCTCTCATGAACCATTAACATGGAATAGGATTAAGTATGCTAAAATTGAAATGAGAAGCCTAATCATTTGAAGCTGACAGCTTTAAAATCTCACAAAACCCCAGTGTGATGCTGGGAAGAGGCCAGGACAAACTGATTTTTTTTGTAATTTCAGGTGGCCACAGCAGATGGTCCACTCACTTCACAGTAAAATTAAAATTAATTTAGATCAGATGAGAATTGCCCACAATATCTTCTTTTAAATACTGGTGAGCAGGGTGAAGGCAGTGACAGTCAAACCTCCTACAGCCAAGTGAAAACCTAGAACTCGTTCTCAAAACATCACAGATCAGTGATTTATGAGCTGCTGGACCAAGATCCTCTTTCAAAAAAAACCCAGAATTCTGCTGCTACATGACTTGGCTTCTTCAAAACAAATATCCAAGCAGCAAAGTAGATATGGCTCCAGTTATCAAAGTAAAACATGCAATGATGACCTGGCGGGGCAGCCCCAGTTCTGAGCCTCGTTGCTTAACTCAATCTGGCCAGCCAAGATTATGCTGCTATTTTAGAATTAAAATGGAATTAAGAGAAGCCAGTGGCAGGAATCAGCAGGGAGAAACATCAGCAAGGAACAATGAAGGGGAAAAGATTTTGCATTATGGAGATGATTAGGCACCTATATGCCTGGCCTTTTAGTCTTTTGCAAAGGCTACTCTCCTTGCTTAGCAAAGGAGACATCACTGAAAAGGCCTGTGGGTTTCTTAGCCCACCTAACTGCCAACTGTGTTAATAATTGTCTTTCTCTTTTCCAAAAGTTCGATTTCCTTCTTTTTAATTTTATTTTTTCATCTAAAAGCAGTAAGAACTGTTGTTATGGTAAATTTCCTACTGTATGTTCTGTTTTAAATAGATGCAGCTTTTTTATTTCTAAAAACATTGAATGAGAGTTCACGTTTGATGTATAAATACATATGTTCAGGACATTTAAGTACATATGTTTCTCATAATTTGCATGTTGTACCACCTGAAATCAAGGGTAAAGTTTCCCTGTAGTTCCTCATGTAAACCTATATTGAATATTCTGTTGATGGAAGGATACCAAAACCAGAAAGCAGAGATTCAACACTAATTTCTAAAGATACTTCCAAGAAAAGGTACGAAAATTACACCCAAAATGCTAAATTAAGAGCCCTAGGCATGGATTATTATGTTCTACTTCTTCTACAAAGGAAGAGTTGGGTTTTTTTTTTCCTGTGAATTAAAGAAAGGTTCATATTATGCAAAACTCACTCGCTATCTGCCTAATCCCCTAGAGGGCAGTATGACCTAAAAATAAATTAAACTGAGCTAGGAAATTAGGATTTTCCAAAGGCTAGTTATGTTAAATAGGATTACACTTCCTCCTTCCTCTGGCAAATTTCCACAAAGGTACAAGAAATAGGGAGATACTTAGAGCTTCCAAATTACATGAGAAAACTAATATTATAAGATTTGCAAGATAATCCTATATTAATTTCTTTAGCTCATATAATACATATATTTAATTTTGCAAACTGTCAAAGCCAAGTGCTCTACTTAAGTATCCTCTCAGGTGGTTTTCTAAGAAGGGTTTTATTTATTTGATTTTGGACGGTCTCTTTTCCCTGTGCTAGCCTTAAGATTTTGCCTGTCTCTACCATTGATCCAAAGGGTTGATCCAGAGGTATCCAAGCACATGGAAGGTAGGGAGCAGTGGCTAATTAATCAGGCATTTCTAATTAATCAGGGATTTGGTGCTCTAAGGTAGCCCAAACGTTCCACACATTACTACAATCGCCCAATCCTCCAGGCTCCTTTTGTTGTCTGAATGAGGGAGGCATGTGTGTCTTTATTAAAATGAGGAAGTCTATATCCTGTAAGCATTGATTTGTATTATGTAGGATATGAGAATCACCAAACATTTTTGTTTTCCAAGCATGAGCATCGTGTTTGTATTAATGGAAATAATGAAGAGCAAGTTTAAGCACGTAGTGACTGTTTGGCTAATATAAATACAGCTCCCATTCATTTCATTCACTTCCCATCCAGAGCTTCACTTTCTGGTTAACCAAGGTTCTATTTCCTTAATTTTCTGAACAAGGAGAATACACACACCCCCCAACAGACCATGTTTGGTACACACAACTTTGGTACACACAGCTCATAGAATCATAGAATACACTGAGTTGGAAACGATGCATCAGGATCATTGAGTCTAATTCATGTCCCTACAAAAGGCACTCCAAGAATCACAGCATGTGCCAGAGACTGTTGTCCAAAAGCTTCTTGAACATGGATAGGCTTGGTCTGAGACCCCTTTCCTGGGGAGCCTGTTCCAGTGCCCAAACACCCTCTGGGTAAAAAACCTTTTCCTGATACCTAACCTCCCGTGACTCAGCTTCACACCCTCATGAGAATGTTGAAGACTTGATGAGGTCTTCCTTCAGTCTCCTCTTCTCCAGTCTGACAGATCAAGTCACCTCAGCCACTCCTCATATGGTTTCCCCTCCAGACTCTTCAATATCTTTGTGGCCCCTTTTCTGGATGCTAACAGCTTAAACATCTTTTTTACATTGTGGCATCCAAAACTACCTCCAGCACTCGAGGTGAGGCTGCCCCAGCTCAGAACAGAGCAGGACAATCCCCTCCCTTGCCTGGCTGTGATGCTGTGCCTGATGCACCCCAGGGCAGGGCTGGCCCTTCTGGCTGCCGGGGCACTGCTGGCTCATGTTCACCTTTTCATCAACCAGGACCTGCAGGTCCCTTTCTGCAGTGCTGCTCACTGGCCTCTCATTCCCTGTCTATTGCAAAAATCAGGGTTGCCCCATCCCAAGTGCAGAAATCAGCACTTACTCATGCTAAATTTCATTCTGTTGGCAATTGCCCAGCCCTCTGATTTGTTGAGGTCTCTCTGCAAGGTGTCTCAGCCCTTTAAGAAGTCAATATCTCCTCTCAATTTAGTGTTGTTGGCAAATCTAGTATTCCTTCCAATCCTGCACCCAGCTCACTTATGAAGATGTTGAAGAGCACAGGGCTGGGGATGGAGCCCTATGGAGCCCCAGTAGTGGCAGGTCACCAGTCTGATGTCACTCCATTCACTGTCACCCTTTGTGCCTGACCTGTGAACCAGCTGCTCACCCATCCCATGATGTGTTTTTCCAGCTGTGTGATGGACATTTTGTCCGGGAGTATCCTGTGAGAGACAGTATCAAAAGCTTTACTGAAATCCAAAAATACTACATCTACTGACTTTCCTAGATCAACTAGGTGGGTTATCCCTTCACAGAAGGAAATCAAGTGCCATAAGCAGGACAATGGAGGGGAAAAAACGCAAATGGATGTAAGTGTTGTAAGCAGCCCTTTAAAAACACTATCATCCTGCCAGAAGTTACAACCTCTCTGTTCACATGGACTCCATGCTGTCATTTTGTCGGTGTTTCGGCTAACAATGGGTTTTCAAGGTCTGAAGGCTAACTTCTGGAGATGACATCTCTGTTTGACCATTTCAAAAAATTGCAGAAAGTGTAGCCAGAGGACTAGTAACAGTCATGACTTTTAAAGCAGCAGACACCATTCAGTTAACAGCTCCACAGGAGCTTTTCCAGGCAGCTGAGAAACAAGCTGAAGAAGGCAGGATAACGGTCCAGGATTATTTGATTTGAAGTTAAATTGATGGAAAAGAAGGTAACGAAGCCTTCTAGCAAAAAAGTCCTATCTAGGTGTACACATTTTTATGCTGGTGTCATTGCAGAAAGTATTTTTTATTTACAGTGGTCCTAGACAAATATAGAGATTCTTTGCATGAGCAAAAACAAAATAAATATGTGTGGACAAATGAATAAAAACCTCCAGGGTTTGGTTGTAATTACCAAGGACAAGATTGATTATCTCAGTATATTTGGAACTACTTCACTCGGTCCTCTAATTCCAACAGCAAAATATGGTTCCAGTCCTTTTAAACTGCATACAGAAACACTCTGATATAATAGCTACAAGGTTTCTGGAATACCCTTTGCATGCAAAAAAGCATTTCTGAAGAAGTAGCTGACATAAAAAATTACTTACATTGCTAAGTGTGACTGTTGGATTTGATGACACGTTTTAGGTTAACTAGTTTACATTTCTTTTGAAGTGAATTTCCTAGCGACAATGTTTGCACTATTCACCTGCCTCATCAAGGCCTGTTTAGAATACAGTGCTTAATACAGTTTTTAACCCATTATAAAGCCATGCACAGATAATTTAAAATGATCATAACAACTAACAAACACGTAATCAAGGAGCTCTTAAAATGTATTAAAATTCAGGTCTCTCGCTATTAGCAAAACCGCTTCATTAACATATTAAGACAATGTTCATTTGATAATTAGCTTCTGTTTTCTTTGCGTCCTGGCAGTTAAATCCTTCCTATGAAGCCAGAGGGGAAAAGTTTATGCCTCTACAAGACACCTTGTAGAAGTTTAGGTTGCATCCTTAAAATTTTTAATCAACCTCCACATTTCCTTCTTGCACTCAGTTTTGGAAATGCTGCAGATTAAAGCCCACTTCATGGTGAATATGGGACTTCAGAACAAGGAAAATGATGGGTTCATTTTCTCCTTTGGACTCATGCTACTCTAGTAACACAGGGATCAAGGGAATTTGGGTAAGAGCATTCCTTGTGTACTCCCTCTGTGGTGCACTTGTGCCTCATGTAGAGCTCAGAGCTTGGTTGAGGAGAAAAACTAATGTGCCAAAGCCCACAGACTGAAGAGTAGTATCATTGCTTTCTGTCCTTTTCCTTATCACCAGTTGTTCATTCAAAACAGTATTTTTCAAGGGAAAAAGAAAAATTAACTATTATTTAAGCTAAAGAACAAGGCATTTGATTCCAGATTTTTTCTGACTACAAATGTCAGGCACATAGGCTGAGACACCTCTGAGCTGCACATGCAATGCTGCATATGTTGCCACTGCAGCAACAGCCAAAAGAAGGAGTTTATTTATAGTGAAGGAAGAGAGAACAATTTATTCACATGAGAGTGCTCCAGCTCATGCTTTGGATGCATCCCTCACCCACCATCACATCACCAGCCATTTCCAGGGAAAGGTTCTCTTCTCATCCTCTCTCACAGATTTTCAATATACAGATAGCCTGGCATTACTGAATATACAAACTAGATCTGGCAGCTATAACTCTCTTATGTATTTAATTTGAATATGTTCTTAAGCCTAAATATTAATTAAATACATATTCTACTCTTTAAAATAACAGTTACTGGATGCTTCAGGTATAAACAGTAGGTTGGCAGAACTACTAAGAAGGATCTTGCAAGGTGGAGTGGCTGGGTTCTAAATACAAATGGAATAAGTGTAGATGAACATTAGTGATGCACAATAAACAATCCTATCATAACTACACATATTATATTGTGGGTTCAGAGATGACTAGTCAGGAATGAAAGTTTAAAACAGATGGTTATAAAAGGAAAATGCCCTTTCAGTGCTTAGTAATGGAAACAATGTTAAAAATGCCAAGGAAAGGAAAAGAGAACAAACACGAAAGCGCATAAAATCATCTGTATCCTGAACAGTATGTACAGTTCTGGTTGTCCTTCTTTAAAGGGACACAGAGAAGGTCAGCATTTGTATGATTTTTTATTCCTTACTCAGTCTGAAAATAAATAACAGAGGGATGATATACTGGAGGTGTATACAGTCCTGAGTGGCAAGGAGAAGACAAATAAAAAGTGGTGATTATCCTTCTCCCAGTACAAGAGCAAGGGAACGTCCCATGACTTTGGCAGGTATGAGATTACAAACAAAATAAAACAAAACAAAAACAAACAAAAAAAACAAAAACAAAAACAAAACAACAAAAAAAGGAGGTTGTTCTCCACAGAATGTCATTAAACAAAAGAACTTTTTATCAAAAATGTGTACTAAAACTGTGCATGAATTCAGGAAAAGAATGGAAAAGTTCAAGCATCAGAAACTCAAAAAATATTAAATATCCTATCTAGCTCAGGAGACTTCTGAACCACAAGTTTCTGGAGACTGGAATATTATTTTGGGGATGCATCCCTACATGTTTTTTTCCTATCTCGTTTTTCTCCTTCATAGATCTACTGCTGACCATTATAGGATATTGGCTAGATGGACCTTTGATCTGTCTTAGCACTGAAGTCCCTACATTCTCAAAGTCTTATACAAAATGAGATTCTGCTCCTGGAAAACCCTTGCAGTAAGAATTTTGTCACACATGCCCTCAGACAAATGATTATATCTGTCCAGCTTAACAGAAATCAAATGGGGCCACCAGAGAGAAGAAACTGCACTGACCACCATTCAATCATTTTCATTTTTCTTTGTTCAGACCATTTTTTGTTTCAGATACCTGCTGTAATGATGAAGAGATAGGGTAGTGTCACTGATGTGTTCTCACTATTGGTGATTTTTGATTATATTTTTACTTCAATTTTTTGTTATTAAATTGCATGCACTGAATTTCAGAAATACCACAAAATTACTTTCACTTGCACTAGCACAGACACAGACTGAAATATGTCTTTTCGTATATATGGACACAGAAGCTAGATGTCAAGCAGAGGTGCTAGGTAATCAGTCTTTGGATCTTTTATATATTTTACCTTAGAAAGTACTCATCTCTGGCTTGATATCTAGTGCAACTGGAGAAGAATATCCTTTTCAAACATCTATTTTTTTCTGAGATGTGTCAAATAGCACTCACAGAAGACAACAACCAAGAAAACAGCACAAAAAAATTAAGAAGAGAAAACAAAATATTTAAGCTTATGAAATATTCTCTACCTTTCTTCTGTCACAACACTAGAAGTCTAAGTGAAGATTTTTCTTTCCTCTTCCACAAGGTTTTCCCAATGTCTTGCTCTGGGACTGCCACAATTCTTGGGGCACGGAAACAACCTTCCCTGGTCTGCTATGGGCTCCCCCTGTAAAGCCCAGCAGGGACCAGCCTGGTCACCCACTCTGGGCCAGGCTGTCAAAGAAGGGCTCAAATCATCATAGAAAACACTCTTACCACAGTGATGCTGAGAGTCCACTCTCTTCTTTCTCCACATCTTGAGCACCTATCGCACAATTGTTTCTATTTCTAAAGGAATGTGGGCCTTGAACAAGAGGAATTGGATCAGGCAGCTCCTGGGTGTAGTGGAGGTGAATCTCTACATGGGGGAAAGCACTTTGGGGAAGTGTTTTTTGAGGAAGCAGCAAAAACTCCACCAAGTTTTTTCCTCCCACAGAATGAGAGTGGCATCTGGGAATGGCAGTGGCATTTGAGAAACCTAGTGCTCATACCTTTTTATTTAACCAACTGGGTCCTGGTTGCCTTCATGAATGTGAGGTCATGACATGGAGTCCCTGCTATTGCCTTTGGGGACCAATTCAACTCCATCAGGTAGCAGCCATCAGCCCTGAAGCACTCACAGTGTGTAACTGATACAGCAAGTTTCAGGTGACTTTCAGTAATTACAACTGGCATTGAGAATGCACTAGGAGAACAAAGACTTTCCTCCATCTAAAAATGCAACACACTTGACCTTGGCACAAACAGCTTTGCCAGATGCTGTGATATATTTAACCTTCAGTTTCAATGTTTCAAAAACTAAGTCTTGAGGTGTTGAAAGCCCTAAATGTTTTTTAATGGAAAGTGACAGAAAACAGCAAATCAGCCACAGAGAACGCTCTGCCGAAAATTGCAGCTGCATCACTGTGACTGGGTGAAAAAAAAAAAAATGTTTTTAAAACAGAAACTGCTGATATGGCTTTTGGTGAAGCCTCTGCAGCAGCTGTGATGGCTTTTAACTTTGAGTTTCAGTGAGGAAAACATGATATTTCTTGCATTGTCATTATTATGAATAACACAGGCGGGTTTCAAAATGTGAGGCCAGGTTGAGGAGCAGATGTAAAGTTGGCTGTGCTTTGAACTGGACCAAGTAGCAGTTGGATGTTGTAAGTATGGGGAACATAGAGGTTGTCAGTCCGCAGCTCAGTTTAACATCAACACAAAGTGATGTTGGTGTTGGCTGGCAGCAGTGACACTCTTGGATAATGTCTGAGCAGCTGCCTCCAAGGATGCCAAGGTACCACATGGTGACAACAAAGCACAGAAATACAAACCAAATGTGACAAGATGCCTGGTATCTCAGGGCGTGCCTGTCCCTTCCTTGTGTGTAAGAACATGTGCCCAGTGCCTCATGTGCTCTTCCTCACATGGCAGAATTGCTCAGCCTCTTGACATTCCATACAGGAAATGGTAACTCTAGGGCAGAGTATCCCATTAAATCTCGGAAAAAATGGAGATCACCTCTTCCAAACTGAACTCTTTTTTGTGCAAAAAATGAGACAACAAAGTGGTTTGTTTCAAGCATCTTGTCTCTTTAATAATATCTGTTCTTGGAGAACAGAAGGCTGAGAAATGCTTCTGCCAAAAGCTGGCTGTAGACAAAATATCTTTATGAAAAGTGCTGGTTTTGAGGAATGAACATTTTCAAAAATAAAGAAAAAAATTCTGATTTTCTGACTAGTTTTTATTGAACTTCTCCAAAATAGAAGGAAAGGATCTTGAAAATCGTAGGTTGTTCATATTGGTCTCTCAAGAAGACCCTAAATTTTCACCCTGGGAACACAAACACTCCAAAAAGGGGTCACTTTATGCTTGAATACCTATTCTCTGTCTGAGAGAGCTGGCAGTAGTTGTTTCTTTCTTTGAATATGTAAGTTAGCAAGAATTGCAATATGAGTATACTACTGGAAAATACAATTCAGTTTTTCTGAGATGGTAACCTTGAACCTATTCTGATTCCCTGCTAAGACTTTTTATGTAAGTATGATTTGGGATTCATTCATGTATGAGCCAGGGATCATCCTCCAAGTAACATTTTGTATTTCTTCCACCTCTTTCAAATTCCCTTCATTATCCCCCATGCAAAATTCCTAGACCTGGAGGCAGATGGTGGGTTGAAGAAAGGGTGTGGCCATGTCAACCATGCTTCATGCTAAGAGCAAAGGGAAAGATTTGCCAGAGATTGGCAAATGCCAAGGACACATATCACCTATTGAAAAGTTGCAAAGACAGTAAGTCTCCTTTGTCAGTTGCTCTGGGAATAGATGTTAATGCTTCCACTGCAGATCTGCTCTTTATTGACAGTTTGTTGAAATAAGAGAATAGGTCTATCAGAGCTGGAGTTTCTAAATGGAGGAAAATTAGGTAAGGGAACTAGGTTTCTTTCCTGTTTGAATAGCTTTGGAGGTAATTTTTAAATTTCTGTATTTTTTGTCTGAAGGAATGGGAAAAGTGATGAGCCACTAAAGATCAATTAATATGATATGAGACCACCAGCTGGCCAAAGCCAAGACCCTGTCCCTGACTCAGTGCTGAATCTTTGACACTAAATTAGGCATTATGCTGCATAAGATGCTTGCATTTATTGTCTTTAGTCAGTACCTTTGTTTAAACTACTTTTTGGGAGTCACTGAAGTGATCTCACAAGTGTCATGGTTTAACCTGTAGGCAGCTAGGCACCAATATAAGCTACCAAATACTGCACAGAATATCTGGCCTAATTTTTATTTTGAAGTTTTAAAAACTGCATTTCTTGGAAACACAGGTGAAGGAAAATAGGAAATAAGAGAAAAATTGTCTCCTTTTTTATCCTTCCTCACTGAACAGAATAGGAATTGAGCTATAAGGTTTTGGGAGCCTTTGTTTTCATTGCCCTGTGCTACATTTTGAACATGAAGCTGAATAAAATTCCACTTATGACTGCTTTTCCCAGCACACTTGGGAACAATATGAGGCCAGGATAATGTCGTCCACCACAGCTTCATGAGCACTGCAGGCCCATGAATGTGTTGTGATCCTCTCCCTACAAAGGGCTTTAGTTCAGGCATAATGCAGCCCCCAAATGGAGGATATTATGGAAAAGATCCTTTAAAACTCGTAATCTTATTTAATGATTTCACATAAAGCTGATGATAATGTGGTAGAACAAAAAAATTATATATGATGATGTATTTTGCATATTAATTAGCTTGACTGTAAAATTCTAAACTTAGTAGAAGACAAAGAAATTAGACATACATGTGCACACTAGTGTTCATTACCAGACTTTGAGTAATACAATCCAAACTAGAAATGACGATGCATAAACACACACAGAATAACAAAAAATGGCAATGTTAACCCACAACAGCCATTTTTACAGAAAGATCCTTAAGTGAGGTCAGGATTTTTTACTGAAATGTTAGGGTTGTGTAATTAAACACAAAAAACAGTGCTTCAGATTTTTCTCTGACAAGAAAGCAACGACCTCTGGATACTGATATGCATCAAGAAATAGTATTTAACACTTTAGAAACATTAGTGTGTTTTCTTTTATTGCAAAGACTATTTGAACAGCTTTGTAAAGCTGATATCATGAACCAAACACACAGAGAAATAAAGATTCTTTTTTGAGGAAAATAAAATTTCTCTTCATATTAATACAAAAGATTTGAAAAACAACATGTTCTGGCCTTAAGCATCAGACTTACATTTTGTCTTTTGTTATCACTTACAATAGCACTGCTGCTTGAATACCCAGCCATATCAAATGTAAGTTATTTGTATATCTCTATCCTCTCAGGAAATCTTGACCTTGAAATAGAATAAATATGTAACATGGGTATTGGGTTTGTGTGTTCATAGCTAACACCACCAGTGCTAAAAACCATAGACATTGAACAAAAACGTGCAGAAGATGAGATTGTGCAGTGCTGTTTGACTCATTGTTGCAAAAAGAGAAATTATGGTTTAAATGTTTTGCTGTCTTTGAATGACCCTTCATTTGTAATTGATTCAGCTCAACAGACTGCAATTCTCAAACCATCAAGATACAGAACTTATTTGTCCCATGTTTAAAGTATGCTTCAGTTACTCTACCAAAGTCAAACTGTACAGGATAGGACCTTTTCTGTGTAAGTGCTTTGATAATGTGACACATTAACTTAGGGTCTGAGATGACTGGTTATTTAGACTGAGATTTTTAGAAGCAAATCATATTTAGCGTTTGTTGACCAGCTCTACTAAAGGAAGTGGATTACACATAATTCAAAACCTATAAAGAAGTCCACAGTGGGCAAATCAATGGAAATTCTTTGAATGACTACTTGAGGCAACTTTGAAAATTCCTTGTGAGTAGCCATACTTACAGACCAATTAGAGTGCATTCCTTGAGATACATGCATTGACAACCAAGGACATTATCAGCTGCAGTCAAACTGGTAAACCTTGAAGAATGGGATTTTTGCCTGAAGACTTCAATGCCTGTGCTTCAGTAAGGCTACAGCACAGACCTCTGATGGCAGGAGAGTGGGGTAAAAAAACTGGTACATGACATGGGTTTTCCCTTTTGCCAATAGGTCAGTGTGAAGATGGGCCTGAGCCTTAAAGATCCCCAAAACAACAGATATCAACTTTAGACCTATGAAAGGTGAAATAAGCCAGGTTTGGAATCAAGGAATCATATCACAATAAGTTGGACTCCTAAAAGGTATAGAAAGTCTGTTAAACTTGTTGCCTTTTGTCACCCATAAAGAGGAAAGCAATGTATAGGGAGGACTCAAGAGTTTTTCCTCTTCCTAGTCACACACAATTGATCCTGGGGACATATTCACTGTGTTTCTTGTATGTATGTAAGAGTGAGAACATGAGCAAGTGAAGTCTGCAGGAGAAGGAGCATGAGGGACAGAGTCAGTTTTCTTTAAAGTAAATAATCACACTTGCTTTCAAAAGGTCTAGAATTTTGCTTTGTGCATTGATCTTCTTCAAGAACACTAACACATGAGTTACAAATTAGCTGTAGGGCTGAAATGATAAACACTAATGTGACAAGCTGGGAAAGGTATCTAGAGACTGAAGATAGGTCTGGTTTTATTTAATATTTAATAGTAGTGTAATTAGAGAAAAAATATTGGAAACACACTGGAGGCATTTGCAGAGGATTCTTCCCAGGGAAATATTTCCATCTTTTGTTGGGGACTGATGTTATACAAATGTATAATATGAAAAGACTAAAGGAGTCATGGGAGATAAAAATAAAACTACAAGACTGATCCACGAAAAAAATGAAAGGTGGAAGGAAGGAGGAAAGCCCAGAACAAGGCTACTCAAGGCCCTTCAATTGCCTTCTATTGCTGATGCATATTGATAATACAATAACAGTACTCACTGAAACTTGTCCAGAAAATACTTCTTATAGTATGACTGAGGAAATACTGGATCTTCTTACTGATTCTATGAACAGCAGGAGAGCCATTTAAACTAGAAAAAAACATGCTAATTAGGTACAAGCTCAGGAAAATAATCTTATTTGTTAGTTTTGTGATTTTATTTCAAACAATGGGCAAGAAAAGGGAAGGGAGAAGGGATATGAATTTTTCACAGCAATACACTGTGCTCATGACAATAATTTCAAAAGCTACATTTCTACTAGATGGAAAAGAAAATAAAACAAAAAAAAAGGAAAACTTCTAATAAAAGCACAGGAAAAGAGAGGATGAGATTCATTCTTGAGGAAAGAGGTAGTGATGAGCAAGAAGAAAGGACCAAGGGGCTAGCACTTAATTCCCTGGGCAGTTCCACTGTGAGAAAGAGAATGTCAAAACACTGCTGTGCCCCTCGGCAGTCACTGTATAAGGATGTTGGTGTTGGCCAAAAGAACTAGATTCAACATATCTAATTGGTAATATCAGTGTGTAGATTTTCACTCAGAGACAACAACATAAACTACATTTCACAGTCTATACAGGAAAGCAAGTTTTTCTGCAGTGAGTCAGCTCCTCACAGAGTAGGTATGTACAACAGGGCAAACGAGGGCATCCGTAGCACAAACACGAGAGATGGAATATGCACGGCTAAAAGTGATGGAATAACAAAATGTGTGAATAAAAGCAGCATCATCCAATAGGGAGAAAAAAAAAAAAGAAGTAAAACTAAAGAAGGGACAAAAACCTTCAGGGAAAGCAATGAGAAACCCATCTAAGGCAAGATAAAGCATAAGAGAAATAATAATCAATCCTCCACTTTTGAAGCTACGCTACTGGGTGTAAACCACACAACGGAGCCAGACATTTGGGTGACTATGCTTGTGCTGTCCAATGGAAGGTCTGCTGTTCTGAGCTCTGATTGTCTCTGCTCCAGCCTGCCTTTCATCTTCAGTAGAGCAACAGTTTGAAAAACAGCCAAGGAAGAAGTGAGCTGCTGTCTAACAGGCACAATGGGGTGAAGGCACTAGCCTTTGGGACAGGTAACCTCATTTAGATTACCATAGGAACCTTAACCCTCTATTTTAGTTAAAAAGAAAACAACCCACTTATGTTGTTCACCTAGTTCTGCAATTTTTGCCATTTACACAGGGATAACATAATTAAAACTGATCCTGTATTTTCCAGCACATTTCTTGCTCATAAAAATTACATATTTGGGCAAGTGGAAATGATAGAGTTCAAGCTTGTTTTTTTCTTATTCATGATTCATCTTTAAGAACACAAATAAACTAAGTAGTCACAGGAAACCATCAGAGCTACCAGAAGCAGTTGTTCAGGAGAGTTTCCTAGCCCAGACTAATGAAGAAAAGAGTCGCAAAACTAGGTGATGAGAAGGGGAAATCCCACAAAATATCAAAGTTCTCAGCTATCAGGAGGTTGCAAACAATAAACAACTACTCTCTAAAAATTAACATTTCCTGACAGATTATTTATTGTGTCAGAAAGCTCTGAACAATCATAACAATTGGCTTTGCTCTGTGAAAAATAGCTTGTCCCTGACTTTTTACTGTTTTCTCAAGCATTTCTGGAGTAACTACCAGAGTCAATACAGTTATATTCCAGGTACCTAACCTTTAGAAACTAACCTTGAAAGAGCATGAATATGAGTTATTTAAACATAAGAATCTTCCATCTTCTCCTCTCATACAATCACTTTGACAGGGATTTCATCATGTCGGTGGATACTGGAAATGGTTTGGGTTTTTTTTTGCTCAAACACTCAGGTAAAGCTTCAGCCACACTGAGTCATCTCAGACAATGGAGAAGGCTCATTTTCCCCCAGTGCTCCATAAAAATCTTGTCTTGACAAACGGCAGCCAAAAGGAGTATTGTCCCCTAAGTCTCTGTGGAAGCCTGTTTGCTACAAGTTGTATTTCATCATACTGCTGGCTGAGAGTCAGCCATACCATCTCCTCACCTCATCAGGTGGCTCCTGGGTGGTGCAAGCAGGATAATGAGCTATTTATGACCAGATTTCCAGGCTATCTGAGGACAGCTGAGTTGGAGTTTAGGTGAATGGACACAAACAGCAGCTACCTCACCTAGAGTCAATCCAAAAGCTGCACATCAGATGCATACACTGGGGACCCGTCAGGAAGAGTGGATGCCAGAGAAACACATGTTGCAATGCTCCATTGTCTTGTCAGTATGTCTCAGCACAGAGACCTCCTAGAATGCCTCTTCCCCTGCACAAATGGATGGAGAGAAACCTCCATGCTTTCTACTTTCCAGACCAGTCAGAGACCCTTTGAGCAACTCATGCATTCATTGAGCAGCCAAAAAATCTCTGCCTCTAAAACGGCTTTTACTCCTATGTGCCACTTTCTCCTCGGTTCCTTTTCTCCCTGGTTTGTATCAGTTCTGTAGGTTTCTTACAACAAGCAGATATGCAGCTGGATTTGGAATGGAAATATACTTGACAACTCTGTGTCCTTCATAGTCATAAAATTGTCTTCTCCTGGACTATTACTTGGTCTCCTCAGCTCTCTGAGAAAAAATAAAAATAAAATGAAAAAGAGAGAGAGAGAACATCCATCCATGCAGATGAAAAAGGTAGGATGAGGCTTAGGAACAGAAAGTAACAGATGAAGGAAGAGACAGCCAGAGACAGATGAAATTTGATTCACTGGGTTGCATTTAAAAGAATGATTATGTCACTGGTCACTACCAGGTCACCACCTGGTCAATTCCAAATCTCTACCTTTTCTCAAACCTGTGAGATCAGTAGAAGTTATGTATGCATATAAAGACTGGAAGGTTTGAAAGTCCTTGTTAGTTATCCATTCAGATAACTAATCCAAACAGAGATATTTCAGTATACAGAGAATAAAGCTCATCATAAAAGTTGAGAGAAAACATTACCTGTGGAAAAAAGAAAACGAGATGTTTACTTGTGCGTCTCTGGAGCTGTTGACTTGAAAACAAGAAACAGATTAATTTTATACTGTAATAGTAAATTTAAGCTTGCAGACGTTTTATCATGGTTTATTTTGTGTCTATGAGTTTTCTTATCCACAGCACATCACAATTCTCTGTTTAAAACTGATTGTACAGAGTAGTCTGGTTCACCAAATGAAAAGGTAATGTGCATCTCATATGGACACAGTGGATTTTGGTTTTTCAATAAGAGACTAAAAAGCTAAAGGCAATCTGATCCCCTGCTGAGGACCAAGCATTTTGGAAGAGCATCTTTAAAGTAAAAGTCAACAATGCTGTCAAAAACACTGAAGGAAACAAATATGCATGGAGGGAACAATGGCTAAAAAGAAAAAAAACCTACCACATTTTATTCAATTATTTTTAATCAGTAAAGAGATAATGATGTGTTTTAAAAGTCCCAAGGTCTACATGATATATCTGCTAGATTTTCTATGCTGAATTCTGTGATGCCATGACAGCCTCTGGTACTGTATCTAAGACAGTAGACACAGACTTCACAAGACTCAGGAATGTCCCTTTGGGAAACAAGGGCTATTGCCAAGACAGATTCCTGCCTGTGGCAATGCCTCAGTCTTGCCTCAGCAGTGATGAATATGTAGTCAGCTCAGTGTAATGATTATTTGAAGGTTTTCTAATGCAATGACACAATACGGCTCAATCAAACTCTCTACTGCTCAAAAGAGTTCTGCAATTCTTCTGTATTATAAGGGTGTCTATAAACAGAGATGGGTAGAATGTAGTATCTATACCTGCTGCCTAAAATTTGGTTCAAGCTGTTTCCCAGCTACATTGATTTCCACCTCTCTGTCTTCTAATGTAAGAATCTAATCGATGTTGGGCTTTGGATACAAATCTTCCTAATAGCTAAGAATTACACCCTTCTCTGACAGGTAACAAATATGGACATTGATTGGCCAAGGCAGGTGAGACACCTTTCAGAGCCTGGAAAGCAGTCATAACATTCCTGATGCTGAATAAGACCCAGTAAGTCCTGCTGTGGAGACAACACAACTGATTTCCCATTCTCACCCTAATAGACTATGTACATGAGCATTAGTTATTCATACAAGAGGAGAACATTTGTGTCAACTGCTTAGACTGTGTGATGGAGCAGAGTTATGTCAAATATTTGATGTACAGGTGTACAGTTCCAGAGTTTTTTTCTGCAAGTTTCTCCTTCCCAGAAGGAAGCAGACTATTAGATTTTCACATAGAGTTTTACCTACTGAAAATTATTTTAAGAATTCAGATCAATTTTGTTGTCTTTATTATTATTATTATTATTATTATTATTATTATTATTATTATTATTATTCTGAGATTATTGCAAACTGAAATTTCTCTCCCACAGAAGAATTTTATACTCTTCCTCAATTCAGGCCATTTATCTAAACAATAAAGTTCTGGTGAAATTTCTGCCTCTGAAAAAACCTTAAGCTCTAAGACTTTCTCCACTTCTGTATTGAATCAGATAAAAGATTTTTGGGAGACAAAATTCAATTTTTTATAACATCAGTTTTAATTAACAATACAACTGGGCAACGATATCCACCTAAGGCTCTGGAGGGCAGACAAAAATGTGGCAAACTCCCCTAAAGAGTTTAAACTAGATTTCAAAAGAAAAATATGACAATTCAGAAAAAAAAATCTACTGAAAAATAAATGGTTTAATCCAGCTTTAAACTTTCATTTTTAAATTATAGTGTAATATTTATTGATGGGTCTTTATTTAGTTAAATGTAGATAACTTTCATTGGGTTTGCAATAAAATTTTTGTTAGCAGGGAGTGAGGGCAGGCTACAGAGGGAGCTCCTGTGAGAAGTTGCTAAAAGCTCCAGCTATGTTCAGCAGAGCCAGTGCCAGCCAGCTCCAAGGGAGATCCACCACTGGCCAGGGTCAAGCCCATCAGTGACAGTGGTAGCACCTTGGGAATATCACGGTTAAGAATGAAGGAAAAAAGTTAAGAAAAGGCAGAAGCAAATCGCAACCAGAGAACTGAGTATTGAGAATATGTGAAGAAACAAGTCTGCAGACACCAAGGTCAGTGAAGAAGGAGGGGCAGGAGGTGCTCCAGGCACCAGAGCAGAGATTCCCTGCAGCCTCCAGTGCAGACCATGGTGAGACAAGATGTGCCCCAGCAGCCCATGGCCGTTCACAGTGGAAAAGAGATCCACCTGCAGCCCCTGGAGCAGCTCCACACCAGAGCAGGTGGGTGCCTAAAGAATGCTGTAGCTCTATGGGAAGTCCACAATGAAGCAGGATCCTGGCAGGACCTGTGGAGAGAGGAGCCCATGCTGGAGCAGGTTTGCTGGAAGGACTTGTGACACACACTGGAGCAGTTTGTGAAGAAGAGCAGTCTGTGGGAAGGACTCTCTTTGGAGAAGTTCATGGAGTACTGTCTCCTGTGGGATAAGCCCCATTCTGGAGCATGGGATGGGTGTGAAGGTCCTTCCCCTGAGAGGGAAGCAGCAGCAGTGAAGAACTGACTGTGACCCCCCCTTGCCATCCCTCTGTGCTTCTGGAGGGGAGAAGATAGAGAAGCTTGGGAATAAAGTTAACCCTGTAAAGGAGGAAGGGGTAGGAATAAGGTGAGGTTTTTAAAGTTTGGATTTACTTCTCATTATCCTATTCTGATTTGTTTGGTAATAAATTCAGTTAATTTCCCCAATGTGTTTCATCCATTAAAACAATTAGTGAGTGATCCCTTCCAGTCCTTATCTCAACCCAAGAGCCTTTCATAGTTTTTTTCTCACCCTTTGCTAGATGAGGAGGGGTGTGATGGAGCAGCTTTGGTAGGTACTAGACATCCAGCCAGGATCAGCCCATCACATAATGTAGGAAATAAAATTTGCAATGCAAATATAGAAAGATCAACAAAACTAGGTGAAAGAAATCCAACCAGTGATTGAAATTCACCCCAGATATGATGCTTATTTGTAGGTTTGACTATGTGGGCAATAATTCTGATTTTTCAGTAAGAGTCACTGCATGTCCAAACCTTCTCTTCCATATTTCTGAGCCATGGATTCCCCTGAGGTGCTTGCCCTAATTAATCTCTAGACCTACTTCTGCAGCAGTTTATTCAAGGTCCATGGTGGTGAAGTACAGAGCAATTTGTCTCCAGCTTTTCTCACAAAGCCCTGCCGTGGGCCTCAAGTGGTGTGAAGTGTAAACATAAGGCTACCAAGTAATACTAACTTTAGGGAAATAGCCACCCTTGCAAGATAAAGTGCAACAAGGCATTACACGTCAAAATTTCATGAAGAGAAAAACATTGCCATTTCAGAGAAAAAGATTGCCATTTCAGAATATAAACTTTCAGATGACCCTTTATTGAGAGAAGAATGGAAAACTACTATGTTTGGCTTGTCATTCCCTCTCTTTTCTCAAAGCACATTGGATGTTGGATCATGTTTGATTCAGCAAAGTTTATACCTACTGAACAGACTTCTTCATTTATTATGGAGCTTACACATTTATTCATCTACAGAAGACACTTTGTGCTCCACAGGAAGAGGTATTCTTTGCTTTCTCAATGCATCTCATGTAGATGTGTTTGAGAGCATTTTCTATGATCTTCTAAATATGCGTGTATAGATGTGCATGTTATGTTCTGCCATGTGATTTCTTCCTCCTTTCATAGCCATTTTACATAAATAGTATTGAATGATGATTAAAAAACATCATGCACAAAAATGTACTTCTTGTTTTAAAATCAGAGGTAAAAGACTCTGCCTAACTAGAAAAGGAAGAAATACAGAAAATTAAACATGTCCATTTAGAAGAGGGATCAGAACTGAATCTTATTTTCCAAGTAGCCAAGAAAACAAATCATATAAGAATTCAGACCTCTGACCACCTCTGAAGGGGAAAGCTAATGGAAACAGCACCTCAGTGGGGACATTACTGCATATCATCACCTAACAGTGACCCTGGGGGAAATGAAACTGAAGAGAAATGGAGCTGGATGCATAGAAGGCGGAACTGTTCTCATTTCTGAATGCAGCAGAATAGTCTAATTGGATATACAGCACAGCAAAATGAATAAATACCAGAGGAAAAATATTTTCAAGGTTTGTAAAGGAATGACATGCAGATTGAGAGAAAGGCAAAGTCCTGTATTTCTAGCCATTTTTGATAAATGCAGGGTACATAATGACTTAGTCAGAAAAGGAAAATTTAGAGAAGCCCAGCAATTGAAGGAGCTGCACATTCAGCAAAGTATTATGCCTTGCAAGGAACAGGCCATGGAGAGCTGAGCATCCAAAATCCAGTGAAAAGTTTCTACAGAAACCAAAATTTAGCGGATATACAAACATTTCACACACCTTTTTTTCATTTTTCTGAAATGGTTGGTTGCTTTAATCCATAATTTTCCTGGGCATGAAAATTCAGCAGCCTGTGCAATACTGCTGGTACTCACACTGCTGTGTGTTATGCAAGAAAGGTGCTCAGCTGTGAGGCTGGCACCTGCTTGCAAGTTGCTGCACAGCCTCTGCCACCAAAGCCAGCTCCTGTACACTGCCAGTGCTGGTCAGCTGTGAAAGGGGCATAGGAGGAAGGGGAAGAAATGCAGTGTGGCTGGGGAAAGATTAGGAAGCTGATGATTGTCATCCTGATGCTGGGAGAGGGTTGATGAGAGGCTGAGGAGCAGGAGGTGGAACAAGGCACAGGGCTGGTACAAAGTCAGTGCTGGCAGCCACCAGTTGCTGTCAGGAGCCCTGGCCACAGTTAATGTCAAGAGCTTCAGCTGCCATCCCTGCCATCAGCAAGGGCTGCTCCAGCAAGCAGTACCCAAAGGAAGATCTGTTTGGAAAACCCTGCTTCATGTATTTCCATTTGATGTTTCCAGGCTGCATTCAGGACCAAGTATTTTCACTGCAAAAGCACAAAAATCCTATAATGAAAAGCAAGTACTCTTTGATAGGTTTTGCAGGGCAAGATTTAAATGCTGTAAGTACCAGAGACTCTTCCCACTGAATTTAAATGCATCCTTATTTCTCACTCCAGCAGAGTCCCAGGCCACAGGTGGCCAAATGGCAGGGTGTACCCCTGCCTGCAGATGATGGCTCCTGAGGCACCATGGGCAGCCCTGCTTGTAGTCACACAAGGAGGGACTGTGGAATTGCTGGGCTACCATGACAGTTTTCCTCTCAAAATGTTTTTAGCTGCCTTGTAGCCAGAGCAGGCACAGGGTCCACTGAGGGCTTCATTTGTCTGCAGCACTGAGCTGCTCTGACTGTGCATGTACTTTTAACCATAAGTTCTGCCTCTCAGTCTCAGCAGCAAACTGTGCTAAGTTGTGCTAGTGAGATTAGAGTGGCCAGACAGGCAATGCCTGGATTTGCAACCCTTCATTAGTCAGAAAAGATTTCTAGAAGGTGATTTGGACCCATCTATTGCCCACGACCATGGGCTACATCTTTGCCTCTTATAACATTTCATAATAGGCTCTCACCCTAAAACTTCTGTTATTCACAAAGTGTTTTGAGCTCATACAGACAAGATGGGATGGAAGTGTCACTTTTGTTCCACTGTGAAGCTTGTATCTCACAACTGGACAAATCTGTGATACTTTCTCTGCTGTCCCTTCCCAGGGACTGAAGCTGGCATCTCTGTGGAGTGGCAGAGCTAGCACACTTGTTGTGTATGTAGGTGGTAAAATGGCTTCCTCCTTAGTCCTGTGCTAAGTGCTTGCTGAATGAGTTTGACTCCACAGACTCAAGGACAGGCAGCTCAGGTTGTTTCCTCCAACACTAATACGTAAACAAGTTACTCACTTGGTTTTTTTCAGTTAATGTTATTCAGAGAGAGTAACATCCTGTACAGCATTCATTCTGGTTCCAGTTGTGGAAATAGAGCATGTATAATTACCAATGTGGGTAGCAGTCCATCTCATAGCCTTACTTATGCTAGTGAAGGATGTTATCTCATTATATCAGCTTAGCGGTCTTCTTTCACTGGAATTCAAAATAAGCAAGGCTCATAAAGGAATGATAAAACAACTAATTATAAGGGACATTATTTTAAAAACTGAATAGTAGTCAAAATCCATTAATGGACTATTTTACATTATTAAACTACTTTCAAGAAAGTATCTAGGCTTTTTCAGCATAAACATTTCTACATCAAAAATGTAACTTGAACCTAATTCTATGGTCAGCTATTTTTTGAATAAGTATAATATGTGATTTCATTTATGACAGGGCAAAGATAAGTGAAATTTTTAACTTCATTATGTCTATCATTCAAAATAATTTAGAAGATAATCCTGCTACATGGAGACTCTTCTGTACTACAATGCTAATAATGACTAATGTCTGGGAAAATAGAAAATAGAGCTGCTAGCAAGGACTTGTTTTAGCATATGTTTTAGGATTTCTATTTGAATAGAAAGTGCTGTTCTAATTCAAAGATAAAATACTTCAGAAATTTGTTGGGTGCATTTTTAAGGTTAGAATACAAAGAAGCTTTGGTTTTGCTTCCCAGATATTGCTCTTTCAACCCAACTGAACCTCAAGCTGAACTACTTTCTTTCCTTCTTGCTGATCAAGTCCAGGAAGAAAGGTTCTGCAAGGTTGAGCCCATCTTTTGTTAAATCTGGGAAACCTTTCAATCAACACTTGGTTGCAAGTGGGACTGTGTTACCCATCCCCTAGAAGTATGGGAGCCAAAGAATCTTGCCAATGGAAAACCAAAGGGAAGAGAGGTTGCTGCTGGGACACAACAGAGGAAGACATGGACATCAGCTGGTTACAGTAAGAGCCAGCTCATTCAGGAGCAGTTCTGCTCTTCACATAGCTGCAAGGGTGAGAGATCTCTTTCCATTTTTTTTTTTATTTCTTTTCTGGGTTACTGGTTCTTCTTGGGACAAGGAAAAGGTGAAACATTTTGATGAACCCTTGGCAAGAAAAACATCCTATATTTTACACTGTGCAATTCATATTTGGCAGAGTGAAAATTACAATGTTTGAGCGAAGATATGGGGAGTATGCAGTTACAGAAAAACCCAGATGCCTATTTGTCCCAGAAGAAATTTGGTGCTACCAATAGTTATAACTCATTTAATTACCATTTAACTATGAGTTACTAATGTAACTCATGTAACTATCCCTCACTTCCATTTCTTGTATAAAATACAGTAACTCTGCTATGTATGACAATACAGGTGCCACTGTATTGTATTGCAATTACATTTATATTGTATACAGGTGCCATTGTGGACTGAGATCCACATACCCTGCTTTTAGAGTAGACTGTTTGAAAGATGGAGTATTGCAGGATAGTCCTGCTGATCTGGTTCGAGATGCCTGACCTATAGACTTAGAGATGATGGGAGCTGTTGTCAGAGTCGTGAAATTCCTGGCACAGGTCTCATGGCTCAAGAGGAGCCTTTCCTGACATGTATGCCATGCATGTGTCCATCCCACTGCACAATAAAATATTTACAACAGGAAACAATTGAAAGACTGGTATTTGAAACTGAACTAGCTGAAACTGGAAACTGAACTGAACACTTTCCTGGCAAGAGGAATGTGCCTGTTAAATCAGCACCCTGGGCCATATACGTACATCAGTAACTGGTTAACAAAACCCAGCCTCAGAAACAATTCTGCAGAGTGTAGAGCTTTGTTAATGGGCTTGGTAGGAGGACCAATAAAGTTCACTGTAGAGTTCAGCTACAAATGGCTTCACTTGTGCTGCAGCTTTTTATACCAGATTCTAACTAGAGCTACCAGTTGTACTAGCCAGACTGAGGGCATGATCTGCCCAGAGACACTGATTCCCATTAAATGAAAAATGGGCTTCTGAAACATCCCTCGGTTTGCCCTTGGGCTTCTGAAATGGACCTCTCTGGTTAGGAGATTTCTGTGTCCTCTCTTCCAGGAAAGGAACAGAAGAAAATCAAAGCAGAGTGAACATCAACTGGGGGGTTTTTTGGTTTGGTTGGTTGGTTGGTTGGTTAGTTGGTTGGTTGGTTGGTTGGTTGGTTGGCTGTGTTTTAAGACTTGAGAAATGTTGATTTTTAAGGCTCACACAATGAATAAACAAATCACCTACCACTCTGAGTGGGCAGTTGGGTCACTCTGGTCCTACCAGGCCAGCTCACTCATTCATGTCAGCTCTACCTCCAAGGGCTTCAGCCTTGGATGGCACTTGCATCCTCACGTCCCACACTCAGAGAAGAGTGTGGGGCAACTGGGCTGCTCCTGCAGAGCAGGTACTGAGAGCAGCCCGCATGGGGTGCATTCATGAGCTACAAGTTCAAGAGGTAGGAAGCAGCTGGGGAAGAGGCAAAATCAATATCAAAAGGTGGTTTTTGAGTGAGAATCTTTCATATATATATGACCATCAACTAGCAAGAGCACAATTTGAAACTATTTGACTGTGCTGCTGTAAAGCAAGCTCTTGGATCAAGCACATATTATTAAACCATTCCTCTTGATCCAGGAGCAGACAAATTTAACTTTCCCCAGCAAGGGGGAAGAATGTTGCTCAGAGGCAAAGCTACCTCTATGGGAAGATGGGAAGAGGAGGAGCTGCAGCAACAGTAAAAGCTATTCCTCCCCCTAGATTTGGAGAAAAGCACAGTGAAAACGGATTAATATCCATGAATATCCCAAGGGTGACTGAGCAAATTCCCGTTCTGTTTCCTCATTGATATAATTTTGCCTTAGCTGGGGTGAAATTTCACCAGCAACAGCAGCAAGTCTGCAGGCTCAGGTGAGCGGCAGCCCTCGTGGCCCGGGCCCGGCGCTGCGCTGCGCTTTCCCCGGGGGCCAGCGGAGGAGGCGGCTGCAGGTCCCTCCGCCCCGGCGGAGCGCGGCTCCGGCCCCGGGGCATCCCTCCGCACGGCTGGCAACGCGTGCGGCGCACACCTTGCGCTGGTGGGCCCTGCCCAGATTAAAAAGCCAAGGGCACAGTGGGACAGATGGCAGCTTCCTTCCGAATTAAAGCCGCTGGGAGAGCTCAGGTCAAACCGCAAACGAGGGAGCAGAGGAGAGGCAGAAAAGAATTTGGGGGCAATAACAGGAGCACTGTGTCGCTCCGAAATCAGTAACAGCAGGACATCCGCGGACAGGTCCGCCTGAAGCCGCGCCATTTGCGCGGGTTCCCGGGCTGCCGTGGTCATACACCGGGTACGTCGGGCCGCGGCTGGCTGGCCCTTCTGGGAGCCGAGGGGCAACGAGGAAGGGACGAGGTTCCTATCAGTCCTCCTGCAACTTGCCCTCGAGTTTTCTGTGAAAACAAAAGCAAAACAAACAACTCAATTTTCCCCGGCACGACAATAAAGCTCGGGCACCACAAGGGCTGGTCGAAAGGACTCCATTGTCGTTTTTAAATGAGATATCTTTGCAACCGCTAGCCCTTCCCCGAACCAGCGGGGAGTCACCCGTATCCCTGGAAGCGAGAGGTAGCAGGGAACAAAAGCCAAACTCCGAAGTGACATTAAAAAGGGAGCTTTGGTTACCCCTAGGGTAAGGTCGCGGGGGAAAAGTCGCCTGTCCAGCAGCGCGCATATTCCCAGCGGGCTCGGCCCCGTGCGCGCACCCCGAGGGCGCGGAGGGCCGGATCCCCCGCCGGCAGCACGCACAGGGCAGGCTGCTGCAGCTGCCCGGGGCCCGCGGCGGGGCGGTCCGGGGGCGCGGCGAGGGCTTCGAGACCAAACCAAGGGGCAGTGAGCAACGAGCCCCCCGCCGCCCGCCCCCGCCAGCCTAGCTGGAACAGAAAAGGTCTGGGTAAATCAAACTGCTGGGGGTGACCCCAGCCCGCCCCTCCACTCTGCACCCGCAGGCACGTCCATGTCCGTCGCCTCCGCGTCCAGCCCCACCCGGGAGCCGAGAGCCCCTTTTCCCGGCGCCGGCGCGGCCGCAGGCCTGGGCGAGGGAAGGGGAAGGGAGAGCGGCGAGGTGACCCACTTAAAAGCTGAGTTCCTTTTTGAAACACTTAAGAGACGACAGGGTTGAGGACTGTGAATGTATGCGTAAATATATACTCATGAATACCCACTGCCGGAGGTATGCACCCCCACGCTTGTATGTGTGTGTGTAGGCATGTCTGGGAACACACACAAAAGCGCATAACTCCTAAGACAGCTAAATAATAGCTATAGCTAAAAGCAGATAAATAGATAGATGCCGGCGGGATTCTGCTTCTAGGTATATACCGATTAAAAGTATTTTATATCTAAATAAAATGTGCTCATATTTTTAACTATGTCTTCAGGCTAACTTTTTGCAAGTTGTCTCACCAACCACCTTCAAGTAATCCTCCGTATAATCACCTCTATCTTGGGTATATCAAAAACGCTTCGGGGCAACAATAAGTCTTGTGTGTCTGTACTGACACTGTTGCGGCGGTGACAGTCTGCTGACACTAAGAAAGCCAGATGTGGAGGGCTTATATTAACTGCTGATAGTATAGGACGAGGCGGTCAGACCGCAGTTCGCACATCGGGGCGAGCGCTGCTGCTATCCACTCGGGGCTACCCGGCCACTCATTCCTACAAACAGCCCCTTCCCGCGGGTCCCCCCGCCGGGCAGCCGCGGAGGGCGCGGTGCTGCTGGCGGGCCGAGGGCCCCGGGGCCCCGCTCCCCGCCCTGGCACGGCGGCCCCGCTCCCCCGCCCTGGCACCGCGGCCCTCCGCCCGCCGCCGCGGCTCCGGGAGCCCTGCCCTGGCACCCCGTACCTGGCCCCACCCTGGCCCTCTTGGCCGGGAACGGCCCGGGGAAGGAAAGGACGGGGAGGGTGTCGAGGACTAGGGCAGGAGGGCTCAGCCGTCCTCCAGCAGCTGGGGAAGGAGGGAAAAGAGCTGAGCGGAGGCAACGCTGCCCTCGCTCGCACAGAGCTTTGCGAGTGGGGCCGCCAGGGACCGGTGGCGGAGGGGCCCCCAGAACTCCCAGCTGCGAGATGCTCCACGCCCTGGGCAGCTGGAGGAGCAACTGTGCGTGCTCGGCAGAGGGGTGAGGATTTTCGCTTTAGCCTTTGGTGGTCTCGCTGGTTGCCTTAGGTTCCCACGCCAGGGGGAGAGGTTTCGACCGGTGTATTGAGGGGTTTCTCCCACCCTAACGAGATAACCAGGGCAGGGGGGCTTTCCTACGGCGAGGAACTGTCCCCATGAGCCATAACAGGCGTTTCCCCCCCACACACCCAGAGCGCTCCTTGCCTAGGTAGCGCTCGCAGGGTGCGTCTCTGGGAGGACTCCTGCCTTCTTACACGCCCAAGCATGTGCTTTCCAGACGGGGAGCGGCTCCCAGCGCCCTGCCCGCTGCCGCCAGAGACACAAGTCCGCCCTACACGATCACTACGGAAACCTCCGCTCCCGGCGTAGGTGTGCTGGGCGCATTCTCCATTCTGGGGAGCATGGGGGAAAACAGAGGGTGTATTACACCGACAAGCACAAGCAATCATCAGATGAAGTTCCTGTGAGCTCGCTCAGGGTGGATCGAGAGGGGAGAGTTGCAGCAAGCTGCCTCGGTGGTGCCATTTTTCCAGGTGGTCATTTACATCACTCTATGGATGTGTTAGGCTTATACTGATGACCAGTAGCAAAGAAAGAACTCTGTCACAGTTGTCGCCACCTCTAACTCGGACCTCTCTAGGAGCGGCCGGCCCCGCCGCAGAGCGCTGCTCCCGGGCTGTACGGCTGCGGGCAGGGCTGGGCGGGGGGGGGCGGCCAGATGTGCACCCGTGAACTGACCCAGAGGAAACACGGAGCACCTCATGGCTTTGGATCAAAAAGTTACGCCTAGAAAGCGTCTTTCTTGTTGAGAAAGAATTTGCGTGCGGTTTGCGTGGGACCCTTACCCTCTGCCCTCCGAGCCCTCCGAGCTCTGCCTGGTCGAACATATTTGATTCTCCTTGGGGAGGCACAGCAGCTCGTATAAAAAAGACATTGTTGTCTTTGGAGAGCCCTGTGCGCACTTTCAAAAGCTGATCCTTGAGTTCCCAGCCCCCGCAATCCAGTTGATGAGGAAACGCTCTGCGGTCTTGGTGGCACCGTTTCCATTGGGATTGGCACCATTTGATTGACAAAGTCTCCCATTCTTCCACCTCTCGAGTGTTATCAAAAGGATTGTGTGGGGTCAGAAGCTATTGAAGGGACGTCCGTGTAGCTGCATTTCTGCAAACACGGGGTGAAAACCGTGCTTTTCTCATGAAAATGCTTCCACCAGGCAGAACGCATCTCATCTGCCTTGCTCCTCTCCTTAGCATTTCTTTTAAACTCGAGTGTTTTACTAAGCAGCATCGCCAGGTAAACGAACATATCGCTGAAGGCTGCCTAGGCAGGATTCTGTCGGGACTGCCACCCTCCCCGGAAGCTGGGAGCTGCCATCTCTGGCAGACAAAACTCCAGTGGAGGGTTTGAAAGAAAAGGAAGAGTGAAGGGACACGGCACCAGCGAAGAAGTTTTCTCGCCCCTTGTCCATGGTGTGACTCGCCCCGTTATAGCTCATTTGGGGCAGGAAAGTAGGTGTAGATGCTGACCCGTTTCCTTTACACCACGTCGATCTAGCCGGGCTAAACGTAGCTGCCTGTACGCGGGCCGGTGTACTCCTAACTCAGCCCTCAGACGTGCACAAGAGAATTTCACCCGCTTCCCAGCAAAGGTGAACGAAGAGCTCTCGCGTTAGCTTCCCTCTGCCAGACCCCGCTCAGAGCCAAGGCCCGCCTGGCTCGGGACAACCTAACCGAGCAATGTTTCGGAGGCGATTTAACCTGCACTCATCCGAGTGAGAGGATAAATAAGGTCTGGCAGGCGCAGCCGGCGGCCAAAGGGTCGTTCGGGCGGCGCTCCGGGGCCGGTGCAGGGCGGCGGGGAGCCCCACTCCGCTCCCCGCTCCCCTCACCCCACTCTGCGCCCCACTCCGCGCTCCGCTCTCCCCCGCCCCGCTCCGCGTTCCCCGCTCCCCGTTCCCCGCTCCCCGTTCCCTCCCCGCTCCCCGTTCCCCGCTCCCCGCTCCCCGTTCCCCGTTCTTCGCTCCCAGCTCCCCGCTCCCGGCTCCCCGCTCCCGCGGCCGGAGCTGCTGCTGGGCCTACTCAGCTGCCCCACCTCGCACTCCGTGCATGGGAACGGAGTCGCTGCTCCTGCCCCACAAATTGCGCGGTCACTCGCCGCCTTTCGTCTCTGGCTAATGCCGATCAAGCCGTCATTTTGGTGGATCCTGCAGTATTTTATTTTTTTCCTTCCATCCATCCACCCCCTTCTTTTAAAGGCTCATAAAAGATGCATGGGGATGGAGAGATTGATAAATTCGGGGTGAAAAAAACCAACCACAAACCCCAAACAATCACCACGAAAACCACTAAGGCAAGGTCGAGTCTCTCTCTGTGTAGGAACAAAACCAAAGACCATACTCAAAAATACGCGAAGAAAGTGTATAAAAAAGGGCGGGAGGGGAGGCGCGGGTAGGGGGTAAATAAATGTTCCAGAGATCTGGAAAGACAAGATTGAAAGGTTTTAAAAGAAAAGAGGAAAAAGTAAAGGTAAAAACCAAACGCCTTTCTAGTCCAAAGTCGCCCTTCTCTGCCTTGGGTGACCCAGCAGACTCACAACCAGCCCACTTCGGGATATTCAGCCTTGAGGGAGCTAATGCCGAAAGAAGCAGCTGAGATGATGTAAGAGAGCTGGAGGCCTGATTGAAGGAAAGTTCCCCCGATTATATTTGTGTGGAAAAGCTCACCTCTTGCAGAGCTCTAAAGTGTAATCAAGACTGAGACTTACACTTGAAGGATGTTAACTCTCATACGGGAACCTACTTTCTCCTAAACGGTTTCTTGCCTAGTGAATGAGAGCCTCCCAATTGAAGCAAAATGATCCTTATGTACTAATATCAAGCACAGCCACAAAGCGACCGGCTATTTATGCTGCCACTTTAGACAAAGATATTTAGTTATTCCCGGGTAGCAAGTGCACTTTTGCATTTTTAAGCACGAACCAGCCCAGCACAAACATATTTACAAGTGCAATTACTAAATAGTTACTTGACACTTCAAAGTCCCAGGGTTAACTGTACCTTCGCTGTAATTTTCTTAATATTCAGGTAATCGCTGTATTAAATTGTGGTTGCCAGGGTCTTAGGCCGAGTGTGAAACACTCAGGGGAGGTTTCTCTCCTCCGCCCGGATCACCCCGAAATACAAGCTTTGGAGACACTAGGCGTTGGAAGATTTCTTCAAAGACACGAGTGACATTAGCTGCTGGCTGCCTGTACGTGTGCGTGTGGCGTGTGGAATGGATAGCTTTTGTTTTCACACCGGATCCGAGAACAGATCCGAAAGTGCCAGAAATTGCAGTTTATTGGTAACTACAGGGAATTCATTGGCAAGGTCGTGTAGCAGATGACCGGAGAGGTCTTCTCCATCCAGCTCCCGTGCTGTATAAATAACCTTAGAAAGCAGCTTCAGCTTCAGAGGGACCACGAGAGACTGTGAGAGTCTGTCTTTGCCTTTGAGAATATAACGAGCGACATTTTGCGCTAACCTATTTTTCCTCCGTCTCTCGCCCCAGGCAATTAAATTGCTGCTTGATTTTGCAAACTTGTGTCTTCCATCCCTCTCTGAGATATTGAAAAAAAAAAAATCCCTAGTTGAAAGGAATTTACGGGTTTAGGGTACTGAGTGTCTTAGGAGACATAGAGACTGTTCCCGAGATGCGGAACCCCAAGCGCTTGTTCAACCCCAGCCGGCCGCGGCATCTGACAAGGCAGTGCGGGGAGTGCGGGGCATGGGGAGCTGTGGCCCGGAGAGAAAGATCTGCCCTCCGGAGAGTTGTCCTCCCGGCGGCGGGGCTCCTTCCTGACCAAACTTAGTGGGGGAAGAGGGAGATTCTGTCCGTTGGCTTACTGGCATTCCACCCCGTTTCCCCAGCTCTCACAAAGGCTAGGCTGACAGCCTTGCCACCCGGGAGCTGTTTTTAAATCCTTTCACCCAGTCAAATGGTAGTCTTTTGCTTTGCCTTCCATTTCCCGTCCACGATATTGCCACCTCCGAGGAAAGAAAAAAAAAAAAAAAAAAAAAAAAAAAAAAAAAAAGAGTTGAGCTCACAGGGTCTTTCTTTTTTCTTTTTTTTTTTCCTCTTTCTCCCGTCCTCTCTGTCTCTCTCTCTTTTTTTTTTCCTAAAGACATAAAAAAATTCTGACAAGTAAAACTTAAAGGTGTTTACCTTGTCATCAGCATGTAAGCTAATTATCTTGGGCAAGATGTAGGCTTCTATTGTCTTGTTGCTTTAGTGCCTATGCCCCGCCTCTGGTGGCAGCCTAAAACCTGGCGTCTGGCTAAAACAAACGAAAGGCAGCCCTGAGCCTCCACTCAATCCAATTAAGGCGGACTTCGTCCACTCGGTTACGTGTACATCCAACAAGATCGGCGTTAAGGCAACACCAGAATATCTGGCAAAAAAAAAAAAAAAAAAAAAAAAAAAAAAAAAAAAAGATTTGCCTCCCCTTCCTTTTTTTTTTTTTTTTTTTCCCCAGCCGCCGAATCATGTCGATGAGCCCAAAGCATACGACTCCTTTCTCAGTGTCTGACATCTTGAGTCCTTTGGAGGAAAGCTACAAGAAAGTGGGCATGGAGGCCAGTAACTTGGGGGCTCCCCTGTCAGCCTACAGACAGTCTCAGGTTTCTCAGCCGGCCATGCAGCAGCACCCCATGGGCCACAACGGAACAGTGACTGCCGCCTACCATATGACAGCGGCAGGGGTCCCCCAGCTCTCCCATGCTACGATGGGGGGCTATTGCAATGGGAACCTGGGCAACATGAGCGAGCTGCCGCCTTACCAGGACACCATGAGGAACAGCGCTTCGGCGACAGGATGGTACGGCACCAACCCGGATCCCCGCTTTTCCTCAAGTAAGTCAGCCGGGGGGCTGGGTGGCCGAAGGGGGCTTGGAGCGCAACTGTCCCGAGATACCGCGGGAAGAAGGCACGGGGGGTCCGCGACAGGGCAAAAGTCGGTCTCAAACCCAGACGCGCCCCTCAAACCCCAAATTCCTCCTCCCGCCCGAGGATGGTGCCGGGTCCTTCCACCCTCGCTGGTTGCATGTCAGCCTGCCGCGGCTGCTTCTGCGGGGCAAGGGGGTTGGAAGCCCCGCTGCGGAGGGGAGCGGGAGCCTGGCTCTCGCCGTCCAGCGGGGCGGGAGCGTCGCGACCCGGGGACCCAAAGGGAGCCGGCGGTGCCCGTCCGCCTGCGCGCAGCCCGGCACCGGGCAGGCGAGGGGGAAGCCGGAGGCGCCGTGGCCGCGTCCCGGGAAGCGGCGGGGAGCGGGAGAGTCCTCTTCGGCCGGCGCCGGCGGAGCCGCTGTCCGCGGCCGCTGCCGCCGCGGCTGTCACATTAGGTACTTTCTCGGCTGTCCCCCGGGCAGGACGAGGGGCGAGTGGTCGCCCTTATTCACCGGGGCTGGGCCGGCCGAGAAGGGGGCACGTCTCGCCCCAGGGACGTGAGTCGCTGTTTAGGAGCGCGGGTGCCCCGAGGCCGCGGCCGGGGCTGGGCTGCCGGGCGCTGCGGAGCTCCGCTGGGGGCAGGCGGCGGCGGGGGCTGCCGGAGCGCGGGGCCCCTCTCGGGCCGGGCCGGGCCGGGCCAAGCCGAACCGCCTAAAACGTGCCGCCTTCTCCCTTGCAGTCTCCCGCTTCATGGCGCCGTCCTCGGGCATGAACATGGGAGGCATGGGCAGCCTCGGCTCCCTGGGAGACGTGAGCAAGAGCATGGCCCCGCTCCAGAGCACGCCGCGGAGGAAACGGAGGGTCCTTTTTTCGCAGGCCCAGGTTTACGAGCTGGAGAGACGTTTCAAGCAACAAAAATACCTCTCCGCTCCGGAGAGGGAACATTTAGCCAGCATGATACATCTCACCCCGACTCAGGTCAAAATCTGGTTCCAGAATCACCGCTACAAGATGAAACGGCAGGCCAAAGACAAGGCTGCGCAGCAGCAGATGCAACAGGAGAACGGCTCATGCCAGCAGCAGCAGTCTCCCAGAAGGGTGGCAGTGCCAGTGCTTGTGAAGGATGGCAAGCCCTGCCAAGCAGGCTCCAACACACCCACAGCAGCTATCCAGAGCCATCAGCAGCAGGCAGCTACAACGATCACAGTGGCTACCAATGGCAACAGCCTCGGACAGCATCAGAGCCACCAGACAAACAGTGCGGGGCAGTCTCCAGACATGGGACAGCACTCGGCCAGCCCTTCCTCTCTGCAGAGCCAAGTCTCCAGTTTGTCTCACCTAAACTCTTCTACTTCTGACTATGGCACTGCCATGTCTTGCTCCACCTTGCTATACGGTAGGACCTGGTAAAAGGATTAAACAAAGAAAAAGAAAAAAAAAAAAGCAAAAGAAAAAAGGAAAAAAAAAAAAAACCCAACAGATTTTCTCAGTTACACAAATCTCTGTCCTCTCCAAACTACTGTGTGCTTTTTTTTTTTTTTTTTTTTCCCCCCCCCCCTTTTATTTCTTTTTTTTTTTTTTTTTTTTATTTTTTTTTCCATTTTAATACTCTTCTCCCTTTCCCCCGTTTTACTGACTGGTCTCTGCGGACCTCTAAGAGAGAGAGACACTTTTTTGTTCCATTTTATTGTTACTGTTGATGGTTTTGGGTCTTTATGTTTTTTCTCCCCCAAAGTTGTCCTATGGGGTGTATAAAAATATTCAGACTAATAACCATGGAGCAGTCTGCAGAAAGGGGACCATCTTTAGGCATGGTCTGAAGACTTGGATATCAGATGTACACTTTGCCAGCGTCTAGGACTTGCATGTAAATACAGAGATTTTGGGGGATGGGGTGGTTTTCCCCCCAAAAAAACGCATTCGCGTCACTCAGATACAAGAAGCAGCTTCCCCCTCCCCGGTCTCTCCCAGCCCGTCGCCAGGGCCAGCGGATGGAGACGTGGAGTCATCAAAGGCTTGGCTTTTATTTTCCTCCTTACGTTTGATGTGAACCTGTAGCTGTATAATGCTGTCAAAAGTTGGACTAAACCCATAGTTTTTAGTAGCCTGTATATTTTGTTGTAAAAAGAAAAGGAAAAAATACAATCAACCAAACCAACCCCCACCTTTTTTATGGACACTGATCACCCCGTCGTAAATCCTCTGGCAGTTTGTTATTTGCGCACGCCGCCTTTTCCTGTTGTAACTTATGTAGATATTTGGCTTAAATATAGTTCCTAAGAAGCTTCTAATAAATTATACACATTACGAATATTCTTTTTTATTTCCCCCTTTGGTTCCCCCTCCTGACGCTCCTCTCCCTGCATCTCTCTCCTTTTTTTCCCCTTTCCCTCCCCCCCCCCCTTTTTTTTTTTTTTTTTTTTTTTTCTTTTTCTTTTTTTTTTTCTTTTTTCTTTTTTTTTTAATTTTCCTTCTTGGTGAAAGAACAACCCGGGATGTTGCCAGACCCCAGAAGGCCCCTGCCCCTCCCAGGGCCCAGACCCTGTTCCCAAAGGAGAGCTGCACCAGAGGGTTAACGGGATACAGGATCAGTCCTCAGCGTGCAAACAGGACAAGCAAACGCGTGGGATTCACGAACTCGAGAGCGAAGGAATCGAGTTCCAAATTCATTAGCCCGATTATTTTGGGGGGGTGAGGGTGGGGGTGGGGGGCACCTCAGCGACTTCTCGCTAGAGAAAGCAAAGTATTCCGGGACTAGAAATTCAAATGCCAAAGGCACGGAGGAGAAAGAAGGTAAAAGTCTAACGCCATTAGAAAAAATAAAATAACGAAGAACTTGCTGTCAGTATAGAACGTGAGTCCGATTTAAAGTGTCCAGTTTTAATATCTTGTAAGGGAAAAAAAAGAGATAATTTCTACCAGGTTTTCCAATGTACTTGTATTTTAAGGGAAGTACAGTCACCTTATTTATAATCAAAATAAAAAGATAGTTTATTGTGTACAACATGTAGTTTGAATTAACTTTCTTTATCAGGCTGTGCTTATTTTTCTACATATCCATATATTTAATTTTCTACATATCCAACCCCACACCCCCGCACACGGCGATGCAGGTTCTCCTGCAGAGCCCACACTGCTACTCAGGCAGAGGTCAGCCGCAGGCTGCGGCTGGATGGAACACAGACGGGTTTCGCTTGGTTGGTTTGGATGCTGTTTTTCGTGTCGCTTTGTTTTACTAAGGGAGGTTTGTTTGTTTGTTTGTTTGTTTGTTGGGGGTTATTTTGTGTAGCCATTTGGGAAGTTTGTAAAGAAGGAGATGAGGAGAAAGTGCGTGCGTGCACGTGGGTGGGTGCGCATAGGTGCGCGCCGGGCTGAGACACAGAGGGGCGTTTGATAGGAAGGTAAAGATTATCAGTGACAAAAGGCGGTTGGATGTTAACTTTTCTGTAAATATATAAAGCATATGAAGCTAAGCAACTCGTATCTGACGAGTCCGAAATCCCTGTAATTCTCTATTTTTCAGGTCCCAAATATCGCTTTTGTAAGTGTAACAAAATATGAACTGTCCCCACTCTAAAGGACCTCGTAGCTTTTTTCCTTTGCATCTGCTGCTCGGTTTCGTTTTTTTTCCGAATCCATAGAAAGCGATTGCAGTCATTGAAACACCTCTGAATTACAGAGGTGTTACGAAATAATCATATTTTTGAAGTGAAAGAAAACAGGTTGCCTGGGATGGAAACAACCCAACCTCCAATTTTAAGTAGCAGCTTTCGAAATCTCCAGTTTTTTATTTATACAAGATAGCCCATGTTAGTCGGACACCAAGTGCTAATCTGGATGGAAAAAAGGGAAGTACACGGAAGAAAAAAAAAGTATCGGATTCTTTCTGACCCCCTCCCCCTTATTTCTAACTGGAGGACATCACGTGTGTCAACAGGAATTTCGAGACCTTTCATTCTTTAGGTTATGTCCTGATTTATACAGCAATATTCGTAACTAACCCAAAGATTATTCAAAATTTTTTTTGTTTATTTTTCTTCTACGCAGAATATTCATTTTAGATCTATAGCATGGTGTTAAGCATGGCAGGGGGATGGGTGGAGGGGCGGCAGAGTGCCTGGAGCTTAGTGTGAAAAGAAGAAAGTGCTGAGGATTCCTGGTCCATAGTGCAGAGCTGCCAGCTTCCGCGGAGGAAGCGAAAGCAGGGTTAACTTTAAGGATTTGTTTTAGTTAGGGTTAGTTTCTCCCGGAGTTTGTATCAAGACCGAGGGGAAAGTGCTCTGGTTAACTCGACATTTCCTCTCCATAAGTAATTAATGTTCATTCTTTCAAACCCAGGAACGTTCAAAAGTGAGTAGCACTGAAAGACATTAATACAGCCGAGAACTATTACAGCCCCCGCCCCCGAATATTGAGTTAGCACGTTTGATAGAGATCCAGTCAGTGACTTTTCATTATAGACTTCGGGGGAAAGAAAGTAATTTTATTGTGTCTCGACAACCTCATAAACACATATTTGGTGGTGGGTGTAATTACTGTAATGGATTATTATGTACACTGACTTATCTTTCTTAAACTAGATTTAGTTTCGATTAAATAAACTCGTTTCCACTTTGTCTGATGTCGGCTTAGTTTAAAGTCTGTTTACTTGTTCCACAGAAAGGTGAATTCATCTCTTTATTAACCACTAGAGACCGAGCAAACACAGTTCAAACTGTATTTACATATCAATCAGGAGAAATGCAAACAAACTTCTCTTTAACAATTTTATAGAGTTTTTTAATGACATTGTAATACTGCCTTTTATCAATTTTTTTTTAGTAAACTAGTTATCCCTTGATTAAGATGAAGATACTTGGAGGCAGGGGTGTAAATACAGTTTAGTCTCCAGCCTCCCTTGAAAACACTCATGAGAACTTAGTTACTGTGTAATTTTTTAAAATTGAAACTAAAATATGTCCCTCCGTCTAAACTCCTGCTTCTTCCAATATGCTGATTTCCAGTCTCCCGGTAATCAATGCAGAACTTGAATAATGGGATGGCAAATGGGAGGGGCAGCATAATTCAAATCTGAAATGATGGAAGAGATGCACGTTTCCCAATATAACTGCTTTATCCACGCTAGACCATGGGTACCCCGTATTTTGAAAGATAAAAGGGTCTACTGAAGAATGGCCATTCCCTCCCACTCCCCCATTGCCTGGCACTGCTTGTAAGTCTAGGAGAACCGCGGAGGGCATTTTTTCTGCGGTAAATAGGAGTTCATGAAGTGTACGCGAAGTGGCACAGCAGGCTGGGGGAAAGGTGGGGGGGGGAAGAAAAAAGAAAAAACCAAAACAACAACAACAACCTCAAACTGAGCCCCAAACGAAACACAAACCCGAAACAAAACAATCCCAAACCCTAACAAAACCACATCACTACTACGGCCACAACAGCAACAATAGCAAAAGTCTTCTTCATATGGGCTGCTTCATATCAAAACGATCTGTGCGTTATTGGCTTTTTTGTTTGTTTCACAGCAGTCTTTTAGCAAAGGGGATGCTCGGGAGGAAGGGCTCAGGGCAGCCGGGGCCGCAGGGCTTGCCCCGAACTCTGCTGTGGCCCCGGTAGCAGCGGACGGGCGCGGTGAAGTGTCACTGTACCTACGGAGAGGCAAGGGATGGCGAGCTGATCTAAAAGTACATTGCCAGCATCTCGGTTCAAAAGGCAGTGCAGGGCCTTAAGACGGTGTTGAAAGTTCAGATCCCAAACAATGTAATCTGAGACAGCTCTGAGATGACACCAAGAGAAGCTGCCACGGCTAGGAGGGGAGGGAAAAACAAGTATTTTAGGAGTTTTGTAGCGCAGCGCAGGTAAAGGGGCCTCGCCGGGAAAGCAGCCCCCGTTCAACTTTTCTGATCGCTGCTTTTAGCCTTTACAAAGGGGATCTAGAGTTAAAGACTGAGTGACTTCTGGAGAATTTAAGTCCTTTCAGAGCCGTGTCGGGAGCAATGCTGAGAAATTTTTTCTCTCAGACCCGCTGTTCCTCTCATGATCCCCATCGGGGGCGGGGGGGGGAACCCTCAAAACTCTAAGTTAATGATAATACTGTTTATATGTATCAAATGTGTACAGACATCTGACCCAGTGCGGCTGCTCCTATGAGGTAGAGAGACGACTGTCCCTGGCAAAATGGTGAATAATATGAAATTACTTTTTTTCCCCCCCCTGTCTTTTCTGGCTGCAAGCACATTAGGGAGCAGGTAAGGTCAAAGTTTTCTATATCCTATGTCTTTCTCTCAAAGGCTTCTGGTCAGCGTTATAAATAAGATGGTGTGGAAGATGCATTGATGTAAAAAGAAACCGAAATTCGTTTTGAAGTTTAAAACAACTTACTACACAGAAAAATTCTATGGAAACCTATAGAAGAAAATGTAACATATGACATTTGATCTTCGATGTAAAGATTTTTGTTAGAGGAAGGGCAAAGATGGAAATCAGTATAATTTTTTTTCTACCATGACATAGATTAAGAAGGAAAAACATTTACAAATGGCTGAATACGTTAGTTTGGAAAGACAGCGTAAATCTACTGTCCTGAGCTGGCGTATAGAAACGGAAAAGGTTGAAAATGTATATTCTAAAAATATTTTCCAAGATACTTAAGTCTGTTTCTACTGGCTACCTCATGCTAGCAACTATATCTGAATGAGATGGCAACTAATTTCTCAAAAATATTTCTGTTCACTAAATACAGTGGGACTTCCGGAGTAATTTTAAATTACTTTGTAGGTTATGCTTCTTTAGCATGTGAATTAACATGGCAAGTTTTAGTGAACGTACATGACTTATTGAATTGATTCAATGAGAACTCCCCATATCATTCTGACTAGCGCTTCATCAATACAGGGGCTCCTTAAAGTGTACAGGAAAATAATAAAGCGCCTGTACACGAGGTGGGTAGGTTTGTGGGATTTTTAAGGAGGAAAGGGAGCTTTGTTTGTTTGGGTTTGTGATTGGGTTGTGGATTTTTTTGTTTTGGTTTGCTGGGTTTTTTTTCCCTTCTTTTTGAATAAAAAGATAGTTGCATTGCTTAGAAAACTAAACAAAGTATGAGATCGTCACTTCCATTTGTTCTGGTGGATTTCACCGGAGTTCTCCTTGATCAAGCATATTTGGGCAATTAATAACGTGCTAGAAGGCGACAAACTTACAGACACCTGGGATGCAGGAGAGCAGACTTCTTTGCTTCATATCAAAGGTGTTACTGAAGTGGCTGAATAATTTCAGCGTGTTACTGACCTAATAATGTGACTTTAGGACACAATTTTTTCGAAGTTCCTCTCGCTGCATTTGTTCGTTAAACTTTTTGTTTTCGGTGCTGCTGCTTCTCAAAGAAGCTCTTAAAATATTATATTTAACTTCAACAACTTCTTGGTCCCTGCTTTTGCTCTTATACTGGGCGTTACTTAACAAAGGCACTCTTGCTATGGAAAAATAGGGTGCTCGGAGCTGGTCCTCTGCACCTCTATCTGCATTAGCTCACTTCAGAGAGAAAAAAACATACATGGATGGCCGATGAGGAGCTTAGTCTACACGTACGCATCTATATACGCATTGTATCTTATAGATGTGTATCGATTATATATTATAGATGCGTATGTCTGATAGGTGTATCTAGGAGCTGATGTGCATGGCAGTAACCGTGGAGTCTGGGGAGCAGAGGCGGGCAGGAAAACTCTTACTTTGAAGAAGCACTGCCCGCCGGCCTGTGTGTCCCCTCCGCTCTTAATTCACAGCGTGGAGACCCTCCCGCAACTTTCCGCCTCGGCCCACGGGGGCTGCCCGGCCGCTGGGAAGGAGCCGCAGCGCCCGAGCCGGGCCGGCTTCCCCCGAGCCCCGCACGGAGCCCAGCGGGGCGCCGGCCGCGCGTCCCCTCCGCCCGCGCCGCCCGCCAGGAATGCCCAGCACGGCCACAGTTGCCGCCGGCGCTCAGGACTCGGCTCCCCGTCGAGGGGAACGGGGTCGATCATGCCCTTTTCCTGCCGGCTCTGCACCCCGGCCGCGGGGTTCCTTGCTTGCCGAGGACAGGCTCCCACATAGCCCCGGAGCTTTGCTGCCCTCGGGAGTGGCTGGAACCCAGCGGGGTTCCTCTCCCGGGGGCTACAGCCGGTCGAGAGCAGCGATTGTCTCCCTCTGTGTTCTCTTAATGCCGACGATGGCAGGCTCTGCCTGCACTGCCAGGCTGCCAGGCTGCAGGTGCTGTCGGGCAGACCCAGCTGTGCGCATCCACCGCCCCTCTCGTCCTTGGCACTGGGGCGATGCCCAGGCGGGAGGGCTGCAAACGTCGGGCCAGGAACCCCTTTGACTTTCGCCCAAGCGCTGCTCCCAAACGCCCCGACAAGGTGTTGACCGCCTATGGCGCTTTGCCATAGCTAGGGCGAGTGGCATGGGGCTCGGGGACCCGTCACTGAAACACACACCACACTTGCCTAGCGGGGTACATGGCAGGGAAGTGCGCGACACCTCCACGGTAACCCAAAAAAGATTGAGGACGGGATGCGGCGGAAGAATTTACGTCTTCGCAAAGGTACTGTGCGAGTGCGGCAAGGACGGAGGATAGGTCCCAGCACTGTCATCTCCTGCGCTGCCAGGAGTTTCCTGTGGCAGCCACTTTCGAGGGACTCTGCTGGGTGGTACCGGGCCACCGCTGCCTTCGCGGTGCTCGACGGAGAGGCGGCCCCGGACCCTGTCTGCCCGGCCAGCCCGGCCGCGGGGTCCCCGCCAGGCACGCAGGACTGGGCACCCCCACCCCATCCCAACTCGGGTTTCGTTTGGTTGGTTTAGGTGGGGGAAAGCAATTTCCGAGGAAGCACCTGAGAAAGTTTGGGTGAGCAGAGGAGGGATGATGGTGGGTGGGAGCGGGGCAGCGCGGACGTGCGGGGCTGATTCCCTCCCCCCACGGGGGGCGCGGCGGGGAAACCCTTCTTCCCGCCACTGATTTTTCTCCCCAGGGCTAGGGAAGCAGTCCGCTTTCTGCTCGGTCCAGATCCTCCTTTTCATCACTTTTTAATTACTGTTTTGAATTCGAATGGATATTTTTCGGGAGATATGACAGGGTTTAAAGTTCTCATTACATATCAATAGACGAAACCTTTGCATGGAGTTTGTCCCCATTCTTCAGTGTGTGAGAAATAGCTGTTGCTCCGTGGCTCTGACTTTTCCAGGGACACACATACATACACTGTCTGGTTGTCTTTAAATAGTGGCTCACGAGGCGGAACCCAGACCTGGGAACCGTGCTGTGCTGCGGCGCACGGGAGGGTGCTGGCGGATGGTGTGTTTTGTGCTCGGTGTCACGGGGAGGCTGTGCGTGGCGGTGCGGAGCGCGGAGACACGCCGCGCTGGTGTGGCAGTGGCGAGGCGCTGGAGCTGCGCTGCCGTGGGGAGGCCGGGAGTGTTCTTGTCGTGGAAGTCTGGGCACGGCGTGGGCTGTGCACAGAGTAGGCTCCGCAGTGTTGGCTGTGTGCGTGTGTGTGCAGGGGAGTGTACGTGTGTGTGTGTGTTTCTGTCAGTGCATCGCCTTTCCACAATGGTAGCGTAATTATCTAGCTGAAACATTCACAAATGGCAAAAAGTTGCAAAATAGATCGACCTCCCTGAGATGAGAAGGAGCCAGTTTCAGAGCTGTGCAACCATCATGGTTTTTTCAATACATTTTATACAAGAGGATCTAGCGAGTGATTCCGATTCAATACACATAATCAGTTTGGAAGTCCTATTTCCATTTGAAAACAGGCCTATTTGCAATCATGAGGGCCGGACACGCTGTAAGATACAGGACGCATTCAGAGTAGGTGGTAGGTGAGAGAATCTACAGACAAGCACCAAATATTTTCCTCCTGCTGCAGACCATTTTTTACACGATGGTATTAATTACGACGTATTTTTTATTTAATTTTTTTTTAATTACTTATGAAAGCAAGATTTTGACCTACAGAGAGAGTCCCGGTAGAAAACACACACACACACACACACACACACGCAAAACAAAAGCCCAAGTAAAAGTGGTGATTGAAAAAGCCTGTTGATTTCCTATCAAACGCTTAAGGTTAACAGTAATTTAATCAGAAATACAACGGGTAAATGATCCCTAGAAAATGGTAATTTATTTTTTTTAAAATAAAGCCCAGAGGAGGGACAGGTACAGGGGTTCTTAAGAGGAGCTTCTTCCCGTCGAGCCCAGAGCCCGGCACCGAAGCCGGCTCTACTCCGGACGAGTCCCATCCACCGGAGCCGGGACCCAGGGCAGCACATGCACCCGCCAGCGGGTGCCGAAGCAAACCGAGACTCCCCGGGGTCGTGGCCCTCGAGAGCCGCGACGTGTCCTGCTGAGAGGGTGGGGAAAAGGATGCACAAAATCAGACTGCAAAAAGCTTTGGGGGTGATATGGCATCAGGGAGGGCAGACCCCCTCTCTCGCCTCGTCCCCCCCACCCCTCCCGCAGCCATCCCTACTCCAAGCAGGCACCGCACTTCCCCGCCTCTTCTTGCTCTAGAGCATTTTTTCTTATTCCTCAAGTACCGAAGCCAGGAGAAAGCCAGGAGGCCTGCGCGTCCTCCACCATAATTATCCTGCCTGATAGGAACGGGCAAGGAAGCCGAGGCTCGCCTGTGAGTGCCCGAAGGCGGAATGCAGGCGCTCCCAGCCCCGCGCACTGTGAATTAATCGGCATTTCCCATTTCCCTCATTTACGTGTTTTTGCGGCGGTGCGCACCGCTGACAGCGCGCCGGAGTCGCAGGCAGCGGCCCGGCCCGGCCCGGCCCGACCCTCCGCCCTCTGCTTGGATTTTGAAGGCAGACACTTGTTTCTCATAGTTAAATAGCGTTCCCGTCCCAGTCACAGCAGTCCTGCTTTTCCGGGCTCCCACCCTCCGCCACACTGTTTTATTCTCTTCCACTTTAAAAGACCAAATCAGCTGTCGGGAAGGGCGGGGGGCGGGGGGGATATGGTAAATAAATAAATATTTGAATAAATAAAAGGCAATGTCGTAGAAATCTGAATTAGCCCTACAAGAGGCATAAACTGGTATTACTGACTTGCAAACCACGCACACACTGACGAGGATGACAGGTGGATTTGTGCAGAGCACCGGGGCTCGTCCCGAGGCGCGGCGGGCCCGGCGCTCTCCCGCTCGCTGGATGCGCGGGAGGGGCAGCTCTGGACAGAGCTCCGGGACCCGCTGCTCACCCAGCCCCTTCTTCTCATTCCCCGCGACCTGCAACCCCTCCTTCTCCCGTGCAAGAAAGAGCCGGGAAACTTTTCTCCACTTGCATTTTTACTTTGCTTACCCCAGCCCGCCGAGAAAGACCCACACTCCTCCCTCCGCGCCGGCTCTTAAGGTCTGAGCCCTAATTAGGGCTCGGGCCAGACGGCCCGGCAAGGGACCAGGTGCTGGAGGCCCCGAAAGGCTGCGCTCGGTGCTTTGAAGAGCGTCCTCCCCGAGGTTTCACAGTGACAAACCTGTTCTGTCCTATCTTTCTTCCAAAAAAAAAAACAAAAAAACAAACAAACAACAAAAAAAACAAGGCTAGGCACTGAACATTCGTGGGACCCTCCCAAGACCAGCCGAGCAACGGGGACAGGGAGCTCCTCCGGGCTGGCTTCACATTCATGACAGAAATTTGGTTGTTAGGAGAAGCTGCTGGCCAGTTTCTAGAAGGAAGGGGCCCTCGGAGCCGGCGAGCGAGGGGCGCCGCGGGGCTCCGAGCCGCAGCGCTCCGCACCGCTCGGAGGGATTACCACTTGCTGTGTCCAAGCAGGGCTTCGCGGTCGCCGCTCTTTCCAAGGGAGAGCTACTTTCCCCCTGCCCAATGGCTGGAGCTGATTCACTCACGAAAAACCACGGTGTGGGGAAGTGGGCATGGGGTGAGAAAAGGAGAAAGAAAAAGGACCAACTCGTCTTAGGAAAAGTTATTTCCCACCACAAACACCGATGGTTTTATTCACGCGACTTGTCCCACCAAAATATATGTGATGATCATGGGGAGGCAGGAGTAGATTTTGGCCCCACGTGTTTTTCTCCTCTCCTCAAGCCACCCAGTTGAATAGCGCCGAATTTCTTGTCACCTGGGAAAAACATTGCAGGGCTCTCAGCCGAACAGGGAAATGACTCCGATCCGATTTCCTTTTTTACATAATTCCTAAAGAACAGTCTCGTTCTTGGTGTGTGTATGTGTGTGCGTGCTTGTGTGTGTGTGTGTGTGTAGGTGACCAAGATACAGCGATATATCGGGGGTCAAACTTTATCCAGATCGGTAACATTCCCGAACTATAAAGACACATGTTACCCCCAGAAGCATCGCGTGTTTACACAGTCTCTTATTCCAGTTGTAATTTAAGAACTACTCCCACCCCCATGTCCACCGCGCTTTGGCAAAAGGAACAGGCGAACGTTTTAGGAACAGAAGTGACCTAAAAATTAGTAGTGCTACAAATGTATGTGTGTGTCCCGTGTCAATGCAGACCTTCTGGAAAATCATGGTGTATGCATATGCACTAAGGCGTGCGTAGATGCGTCTTAGCAAGAGTGTGTTCGTGTAGAAAGGCGTTTATTTTCGTGTTGAGTTATTCAAACGTACAATAGAGAGCTGAACTTAAATCACGGTGAGATTTGGCGGGATATAGGGTTAATTCAGTACATAGAGAATTATGAATGGAAAAAAAAGGTAATTAAACCCAAAACTTATCAAAGGGTCCTAGAAAAGGCTGGCTATTTCTGTGTGTCGTTTGCCAAAGTGTAGACGGACTTTTTATTCTTATTTATTTACATATTAGTTTGACTTAAATCTTCATTCCTGGACAGTGGTCAAACTATCGATGCGATGGAGATACTTCAAGATATTTTGAAAAAATACCAACCACTGTTATAAGGTCCCTGTACAGGTTTTTAAATGAGGGAACCGAGGAAAAAATCCAAAACAATCCAACAAAAACCACCCCCAAAAAACCATCCCCTCCCCCAAAATACCCCAAAACGGCATTCGTCCAAATGACTAACATTAAAGGAAAAAAAAAATCTGTTGCTAATATTTCAAAGAACAAAGGGATGGATAATTCTTCTGCTCAATGAATACAAACTAAATACCAAAGCATCTTCAGGAATAAAAGAGAGCAGATGATGGATTTCATCAAATATTTCACATTAAAAAAAATTATACCTTTTATATGTACTTGTCCTTAACCTTTAAAAGGAACTGCTGTAAATACAAGATCCGTACTTTCTCTAATAGATTTTAGTAGGAGCTGGTGACAGAGAACTGATTTCTTTTCTATTAGGCTTTAGTACATCTTTGTTGAAGGCCTGCAGAATGACCAGGGATTAGATTTGCATCTCTTAGACTCCCTGTGTGGTCTTTGTAAGGAGCTTGTAACTGTTAAAAATGACTTGTTAGGAAGCGTGTGGGCTCTCATCTCTTTGCTTTTGACAGAACGATTGTGAAATTCAGATTGTTCTTATAGGCTTTAGCCTGCAGATTCCACCTGAGCCTTAAGCAATTAGAGCTTAATCTCAGTGCAATCATATTTGAGTTAGAATTTATTGCATTTTGTTTACTTCAATTAAAGAGCTACAGAATATTTCGGAGCAGTTTTTAAGTGATATTCTCCAGGCAATAGCTACTTTTTTCAACCCCTGAATGTTATCCTGACCGCCCCATCGCTCGGCGGTTTGGAGTGCAAAGCACTCTTCGGGTTTCCCGGGCGAAAATGAATAGGAAACAGCAGGAAAGAAAAAACAAGCTGAAATTCCTTGCGACGCGGAGGGGAGAAGATGCTTGCTGCATCCCTTTCTTTTAGGAGCCGGGGGAGTAGTGCGTGCCCCTGGGCCGGACCCCTCTGCCTACGAACGGGAAAAGCTCGGGGCGGGAGGGGGGTGAACTATGCCCGGGGTCGGGCCCGGGGCTCGCTGGCTTTAAAGCGGTGGCGGCGGTGGCTGCCGGCGTTTGCGGAGCGTGGGCTGGGCCGGTTCCCGAGGGGAGTCTCCGCTGCCCACCCCCGCCCTGCCGTGGCAGCACGCTGGCACGGACAGCGGCGGCAGCCCCAGCGCACCCCCCCTGCAACGCGGCTTCCCAAAAGCACCCCAGCAAGGCGACACCTAACCACGCCACCTGCCTGCCGCTGTCCGAGACTTTCACCCTCAGAATATAGATTGGTGAAACGGGAAAATACACACTCAAAGGGGTTCTTTCCTCGCTCGTATGACAAGTTTCTATTTGTGTTCAGGTTTCATATGGACAGCCTGAGAAGGATGCTTTTACTACTGACATTCACATAATTACGGTTTTCAAGTGCCATCCTCTCATTCTTTTCTTCTTTTTTTTTTTTTTTTCCTCTTTTCTTCCCATGCCCCACCCCCCAATCATTAGGACTTCTCGAAAAGTCTTTACCAAATCTCTGTGAATTAAAATCGAAAATTTTCAAAAGGCTTTAAAATTTGGGGTTATTCTGTTTAAAATCTGGTGACAACCCCGTGTCAGAGAAATATTTGCCATGGGTATACTGTCAGGGCCCGACCCTTTTCCTGCTGAAGTTAGGATGAGAGACCTCCTCCAGCTCTCAGTAGAATAGGATCAAGTCCTTCCATGCTAATAGAGGTTTAATAGCATCAGCACATGCCCAACAACCACCATTATAACCTTGACCCGGTCAGGTGCAATGATATTGCTCCTCCTAAATTTATCCTGCATTTCCTTGGTGACAGCTAACAGCTCTCTATCACCTCTCACAACCCACAATAACCCACAGGCAGTGATACCAATAACCCACTGCTCTTTTGTCATTCTCTTCCCTTGAAGTCTAATAAGTAATAATAGTAAAAAGTAATCACAACTATCTGCATTTTCAGCCCCATCAGCCTACATTGCTCAGAACTTTTCAGCCCGATGTTGGCTGCTGAAGTAAATTGTCATCTTTTAAAAAGTGAGTGAGTTACCCTCTGAGTAGCCTTTGCTGTGATGTTGAATGTGGAACGAAGTGCTGGAGTGCAAGAGTTCTCATGTGTACCCTGCTCCATAACTGTGCTGCTAGGTTTGCTCCATTTGCCCCGGAAATTTCTTTACACGAGTGTTGGGGTAGTCTGGCATTATCACTTCAAAAACTTTGTTTCAGGGCAATTACACAGATATCAGCCTGACCTTTCTTTCTTGCAGGATTATTTTTAAACTTCAGATTTCTACTACTTCCTTGGACCTGCCATGATTTTCAGTTTGCCTTTTGCTTTCAGTCCAATAACCATAGACACAATTTTGCCTAACAAAACTCGATATTTACTTGAAGGGATCTCTATATATTTCTGCAAAATAAAGTGCTCTTCAGATCTTTCCTATAATGTGGAGACACATTCACCATATAATCAGTGCTCTAAGAAAATAAAATAGTAGAATACAACAATACTCTCTGCAGATTGTAGGATACTCCAAACCAACTGATTTTAATGCTAAAAATTTTATTCTTATTAAAATGGTGTCATGCAGGCAAAAATATTTTCTTCCTGAAACAATGGGCAATTCTTGCCTTAAAAGATTTTTAAGCAGATGAAAGCAACTCAGGCCTCAGCTTAATCTGTTTTACATTAGGTTTGAACAGATCTGAATGAGTTCAAATTCTAAGACTTTTTTGGGTATCAGTCCAACAGTAACCCTGAATCTCTGCTGCCCCTCTTCTTTCCTCTGCTTGCAGCACCTGTCATTGTGTGTGTGTGTGTGTGTGGCTTATTCACAGAAGGCAGAAAGATCTGGACTTATGACAAAGTAAATTCAGCAAAGGTTCTACTTTGACAAAAGAAACTGACAGTTTCAGTACTATCCTTGCTTAAGACAGAACCAAGAACTAGAGAAATAATAAAGACTAAAGCTAGGAGGTAGAGGTGACACTTTTCTCAACATGCATGTATTGAAAAATGTTTATAGAAAGGAAAAAAACAGAGAGAATCAAGCATTTTCTTCTTGCATTATCTCACACAGGATTAGGATAATGAGAGAGGCTGCTATAAGAATGGAGAGCAAGTATGAAGAAACAAGCCAGAGCAATGCTAACATGTGCAAAGCTCTGCAAAACCAGCATGGAATCCTGCTCTCCAAAAGACTCCAGACTTTATTAGAAACAGAAGGCAGTTAATAAGACTGTAGGCAAGTGAGCTGAGTTCCGTCTATTTGGATGATTTTGCCACTTCACCGAGGAAGAACAGGTTTTACAACACAGTAAAACAGAAAAGTTATGTGCTGAAATCGAGAAGGGAGCAAAAGGGTTTTAAGTGATAAGTCTCTGAATTATGCTAAGAGGCATACCAGCAGGCTCCTTTGATATGGAAAGTGAAATATGACCTGCAACCAAAAACTTCCTAGGACGTGGAGAAAGTCTTTCCCACTAGAGAAAGGGTGGGCCCAATGTTATCAAAAACAGATCTGTAGAGAAGTTTGAGAAAGGCCTTCAAAACATGCAGAAGTGACCTTGTTTTCATTGTGCTGAAATTAATGGAAAAGCTTTCTTGACTTCTAGAGATGTAATTACTTTTTTTTTTTTTTTTTTTTTTTTTTTTGCTTGTCATTGTCTGCTTGGCAATGAAGAACTTGCACTGTAATGTACACTAGTACCAAAGCTTGGAAGAATAAGGAAAGTGAGATGGTGTATTCTGGAAGTTCTCTGCTAATCTTCACTGCTTGAAGCAAGGAAAACTTCTGCCACTTATTTTCAGTAGTGTGCTGCACCAATAAAACCCAGGCTCTAATGAAGGCGTAAGGCTCATGGAGGTGCATGAGGCTATTACAGCTTAGACAAAAATCCTGGTAATACTGCAGGGAAAGGAAAGAAATGGAGATGGTCTGAGTATTCAAAAGTTCATAGAAAGCAGAACATTATTCACAGAGCAATGGCTAGGCTTAGAGAAAAGATTATATAAAAAAGGCAAAGTCAAGTCAGACCAGTAGCTCATATAACTCAGTACCCTTTCCTCGGACAACAGCACTACCTATTACTTCTAAAACAAGAAGCTGAAAGTGGCTAAGTACAGAATGATTGGCTTCAAAGAGCGCTATCAGAATTGTGTCTGGAAGCTTTCTGAACTTCATTAATTCTTGAACTTTCCCAGGTGTATCTGGGTGTATCAGGAAAATCAACACATTTGAATCATTATGATTCACATTTGGCTGTTCTAACTTTTCCTGAGCTCTTAAAGAGGCAGGCTACATAGGGTAGCTTCTTACGTGGTGTTATACTAAAGTTAGGGTTCTTCTTTCTCACAGTACTTTGTATCTTGGAATCAATTCCATCATTATGGTAATGCAGTGTGTAATGCAACATTTTTTTTCTAGAAGCTGCAGAAATTGGAGCAACCTGGAGAAACCATGTTTTTCCTGTTGAGTCAGTAAGCAATGTTGTAAGATCCAAAGGTCTTCTTTTATTTCTAATGTCCTCTTCAGTGTTATCTAGTTTAGAGCATGAGCTATATACATTACTATTTTGAGCAGAAAAATGTTATCCTGAATTGTTGGCATGTCCTCTGAAGAAAAAGAAGAACAAGATTTTATGAGTCTTTTCATAATAGGAGGAATCACCCCCTGCTTGTTTAATTCACATAGCAAATGGAAACAAAAATATGTGCCACAATCTAAACTCTTTTCTCTTCCTATATGATACTCTTGGGAGTATTGGGTTGTTTTTTTTTTTTTTTAAATAATATCTTTGCAAATACAAACAGTATCTTCCTTTTTTGTTCTGTCATATGCACTCCATTTCCACCCCAGCTCAGAAATTACATTTTAGTTATATTTATTTATGGAACAGAAGTATTTTTTTTTTTCTGTATATGAAATCAATGAAGTGTGTTTTTCCAGGACAGTAGCAAAGAGGTTGAGGTTACACAGTGACAGTTTACATGTAATTAGGAAAAGATTTCCTACTTGATGTCATTTTAATTAAGTAGAAAGAAACATGACACCTTAGAGCTGAACTCTCAGGCTAGCCAAACTCCAGCTGAAATAAGGAGCAAATATTTAACAGTGAAGGTGTAAGAGTGATAGATCCTCTATCACTTTAAATTGAAGGTGTATGTCTTTCTGCAGCATGCACAGAACCCTGATGTAGAAATTACTGGGTGACATGTGGTCACCTGCTGTGTGCAGGCAGTAAGACAGAAAATACACACTGTCTCTTTCTTGTCTCAGTTTCAGTAACTCTGAGGAATCCCATACCAACAAAGCTTCTTTGTTCTCGAAATGTCTCAATGCTGTCTTTTTCAGAAAGGGTGTTACTGGAGATCAAGACCATTAACCACTCAATTACAAAGGTAACACCGATAACCTGACATCTACATCTATGCTACACCCAACTTGAATTCAATATACAGAGAAGTTTGCAAAGCTTTTACCCTTATAAAACTCTGGAACAGTGAATAAGAACAAATGTTTCAGTTGGATGAAAGTACTTCTGTCTCTACCCTAGTGCTCAATATACATGGAAACTCTGCTTCTCTGTACTTATTGTGTCATCCATCACATATGCAGTCTCCACAAACCAGTGAACCAATCCCAGTCACCTACCTTCTCGGGGTAGGCATTACTTACTCATCTCAGCTGTTGACAAGTCCATCCTACTGATGCCTAAAGAGTCTACCTAGAACAGAGGCTAGACAGTGTTAAAGGAATAAAGTAGGTATTTATTAAAAGGCCCTCAAAGGATACACCTTGGGCAGTACAAGAGCTCGGCTGTGGCTCCACCCAAGATGGACCCAAGATGGATGACGGTCATGAGTTTTCACACTTTTATAAGTTTGGGTCCATTTACATATTGGGGTTAATTGTCCAATTATAGCTTCAGGTTTGAAGTTCCATCCTCCCAGATTGCTCTCCTCAGTTTGCTGTTGTTTACACTTTTTGGGCCTGAAGTAGTGATGGTGTCCTTGGTTCTCACTCTGGAAAATAATTGTTTTGTCTAGCTAAAGTGTGGAGAGAATTTGCTAACACTTTATGTGAAGTTAAGGGTTATCTATTAATGCAGCACAGAATCTGGAAAATATGAAAGCTAAAACTTAAGGCACCACCATACACCTGTATTTCACAGCATGTGAAGTCCTGAGGTCTGTACACTATCAGGTTTCTCAACAAAACAAGCCAAACTGCCATCACACAGTTGATGAATGTACTGAAATCTTAATTTCCTAAAAAGTCCACACTAAGGCCCCCACAAATCCATAGCGCCTGTTATGATCAGCTGTTCCAGGGCTCCCATACTCAGTCCTGAGATAAGTTTCCTGATGGTTTCAGTCTGTCTCGAGAAAGCAGTCACATGTTGGAAGCACATGGAAACCCATTTTTCATTGTCTCTGTCCAAGCTACAATTAATCTGGGCTCTTTGGGTATGTGACCCAAGAGGAAAAGGACTCCAGACAGCTTTTACCACCTGTCTTTCACTAGATTTAATACTTTTCTTTCTCACTGCCATAGCCCCACTTTTCTGCTCCCTATGTATCTTCTCTGTTTCTAGTCTAAGTGCTTCTGCAGGGAAAGAGGAAGGGAGAGGGCACGGGAGTCAGCTCTGCTGCCAGTTTGTGCTGGTGCATCAGGAGCCAACTGGGGCTGAAGAATGTACTTTGACAGGCTGCTCCAATAAGCCTTTAACACCTCAAGTAAAAGGGCTTCTTCAAACTCAACACAGTCAGGAAAAGGAGAAATCTCAATTAATCTGAAACATGGTTTTCACTTTTATGCTAAAAATCAGATTACCATTTAAATTCTAGCTTCATATCCAGTATAATACAATTGAAATAAGATTCGAGGGTTGCTTTTGGAAATCTTTGCTCCACCAAAATACTTCCAATAGGGAGACTTCCAGAAAAAAAACCAGCATGGTACTTTCTAACGGAAAAGTATGATCTGCCCTCAACGTGAATCACTACTAGATCAATGCTATTTTTAAAAAATGCACATGGTTTGGAGACCTGAGATGTTAGATATATGGCCTATGTAATATATCTCAATGACCCAGATGATATATTCAGACTGTACAGGAATCGCAGTCACATTTTTCAGATGCCTCTAACTCAGAGTTAACCAAGTATAAACATAACAATGAAGTAATGCCTCCAGAAAACATTTAAATTTTAGCTAATTTGTTTTCAAAATCTTAGTAAGTAATGACAGGAAGGAAACAAAGGAGGGGAAATGCAGATGATAGCAATGGGAACTCAAACGGCTGCACAGAAAGAGGAAGATAAGAAACCTAAAGGAAAATCATAAAGCCAGAGGAAATAGAGAGGACACAGGAGGATACAGAAGAGTTGGAATATATACTGGTTGTACTGAAGGAGATAATTCTTCCTTTTGAATACTTAATTCCATAGAAAAGGCATTTCATGTAAATAGGTGATTGAATACTGATTTATTACAAGCAGTATCTATTTTCTTCTTAAGCCATGTAGACACCTACCACAAGTTGCAATTTCAGTATGTAGTTTTCTGCAGATGAAAAAGACTGAAAAACTGTCTGTGCTCTGAACTGTCACAAGTTCCTGAATTCTCTATTGCATGGATGACCACTGTCACACATAGGGCCTTTGATGATTCTTACTTTCTGGTGCAAAGGTGATGATGATGTATAGATTAAGGGGAGGTTAATCACCTGACTGCAGTGTCTAAACTCCAGAAATAGGCCCAGCTGCAACCAGAGAAAAAAAATGAAAAAAGAGTTTTACCCAAATGAAGAAAGCAGGTTAGAGAGGGCAGAAGAAACAGGCTCAATGATTTTCTGGAAATTTGTAGCATGAGGGGGAGCAAGAAAATAGCCTGCTGAACGGTGCAGCTAACATCTCAGTCACAAGTCTCTCCTTATTCTCTTTGCTCTCATATCCCTAGAAGCAGCAGGAGCAGCATAACAGAAACAAAAGATGTAGTACACTCTCACTGACCCTGAGCCTGAAGAGGCCTCTCAGCTCCAATCCCACTTTATAGAAGTGTGATTTCATAGGGGTCCAAGAATATGTCATGGTTGTCTGAGGGGTATAACAGCGGATGGAGAGAAAGAGTAGGTCCTACCTACTGTCAGCATAAAATATACACAGTGTTTCAGTTTGGATTGATTTCTTCTGCAGTCCAACAGCTATCAGACTTCACTCTGGTGTTTGTACTGGAATTTGTTTTTGCACATTTTAGCCACCTGTCTGTTCCTACTGTCCCTGCAGCCCTCCTTAGCATAAGGAGAATCTGATGCCCCAGAGGGTCAGTGAGAGCGGTGAGCAGAGACTGATCACAAGGTACGACTTCAAAAGATGCAGATTCCAAGTGAGAGATAGAGCTCCCATTGTAGACTGGGGACAGGCTCCTATGTGATGCAGAGCTGAAGCTCTTGAACCTGAAATCTTCAAATGACTACTTTTAGACCCTCTGGGTTTAGACTAATGTCTTGTTCTGATTTCTTAGAGTCAGTATGGGCAGGAATGAAGAAACTTTCTAGGAAAAATAAAACAGCACTTTTGAAAAAAGGACAAAGAATTTGAAAAGCGGCATGAAGAAGTGATGGGTAAATTAGCAGTCAGATGAAAATTACAGAGACTTCTTTTGTGTGTGCGTTGTAGCTAATGGGAAACATGAGATGTTTAAAAGCAAATTATTTAGAAGTGGTGGTTTGTTTTAATATTAAATAAAATTCATTGTACTGCATATCTCTAGATATTAAAATTTCAGAGGCATTAACTAGTCAGCTGATGAATTCTTACACATTCCACACATCTTTAATATTTAAACAACCTGATTTGCAAAATAAGAAAATTTCTGCTTTTATAGCACTGAAATAGCTTTTTATTATTCCAGTTTTTAACTCCCTGAATGTATGTATCTTCACAGAGAGAGGTAAAGGTAGGATGTAGAGGATAGCAGCACTTACTTCTGATTCAAAGTTATCTTGTATATGAGAGAAGGGAAAACAAATAATTAGTCTCTCTTTCAGCTTTCTGTATGTTGGGACTTGCTTTCGTTGTATATCTACCTTAAAAAGGTAGCTCTGATTTAGAAATACAGTCACAAAGCAGATTTTTTCACATATACACTGTACTTAGAGAAGGGCACAAATTCACCAAATTACATTTTAGTTTAAAACATAAAAAGCAACATGCCAGTGGAAATATTCCTAGTGTATCCACCAATAATTTTAAAAGAATAAAACAGTTAAAATTGTAAGGATATTGAATTTATCTGTTTTGAGCAAAAATCTATTGAACAGCAAAATAAAAGGTATTGTACTGTGTACTCCTGCTTAAACCGGAGAACAACACTGGAGCATCGCTGTTAATTAGCTCCAGTCAACATGAAATACTTCACATTTCTCACATCAGTGCTTCATCTGGGCTTTAGAATAAACATTTCCCACACTCTACATGAAGAAAATAACTAGAAAGGATATAGCTTTTTCATTCAAATTATGGAGTAATTTCAGACAGTATTCCTGTACCAGAGAAGATATTTTTTAAAAATTCCATAAAACTAGAGATTCAACCACTGAACAGGGTGGTTTATAATTCTATTTGTGTGTGTTAATGTCTGTTCTTGATCATCAAACCATATACATTGCTTTTTAAAAGATCTTTTAGCCTTTCTGTATTTATTTTCATTTTTGTGTACTTCAGTTATATGTTATGCTGTTTGTAGAGGTGTCATACAAAAATCTCAATTTAATGCATTATAAATAATGAAGTGCTACATTATAATAATTATTTCCATATTAACTGAATGCACAGCTGAGTCACCTGTATTAAACGTCTACACTTTGCTTAATGCCTTTAAATAGCATCTGATCTTTCTTCTTATTGCAACTATTCAACTAATATTCTGGCCCAGAGGAGGGTGCAGAGTTAACTTGTGTAAGGCCAACCACTTTCCAAGGAGAAGCATCCTATTTAATGCATTATATCTATGTAATTTAATTTTGATTGTGTAATGTATATATTTAAAAGGCTAAGACTCTTTTCATCATGCATTTCAAAAAGGCACTAAACAGCTCTCATTTTACATAACAGCTGAGATGAAATGTCTAAAATGTTTTCTTTCCAAAAAATTGGCTGTAAATTCAGAGTGAAGGATGCCAAAGCTTGTCTATGGATTAACATCAGTTAAAACATCAGAGTACAGTATTTGCTCTAACAGGTATTATTTTAAAATCTGGGATTTAGTATTCACTGTCTACATATTTATAAACATGTATTATTGTTGAGGTCAGAGGTAATGCTTCCAAACTCAGAATCATGTTTTTAAACAAAGATACATACTAGAGAATGCAGAAGGCAAAAAAACATTTTGTCTAAAAGGCCACACTAAGCAAGACAGCTCTTTTTGTTAACTTTCTGAATCCTAGCAACATGTTTTCTTCAGACATTATTTATTATTTGTTCACTGTTGCTCTTCATGTTGTAAAAACAAATAAGTAGTACTAAGACATTTTCTGCCCCTCAGTTGTAAATTCCAGACCCAACCGAAAAGAGGCCACCTTTATTAGAAAATGAATGGGGTTTGGCAATGGGATTAATTAGGAAGCAGGAATGCAAGGATTCACACTTAAAAAGGAAACTACCTTGTATCATTAGTTTGATTGCTTTTGGGGAAAAAAAAAAAAAAAAAAAAAACAAAAAAAGAAAGAAACAAACAGTAAAAAACAATCCCAAACCACTTTCAATAATAATTGAAATCAGAAGTAAATGAAATTTCAAAGACTGCTCTTAAGCTTCTCTGAAGTCTCATTTGTATTTAATAAACTACTGCAATAGAGCATATGTCTTCAAATTATTTAATGCTTCTATTACAGGAGATATTCAAAATTGACCAGTAGGACAATTGTGCCATTCATGTTCATGTTTCAATTAAACATTTGTGAATGAGACACAATTTGCTTGTGAAGACTGCAGTGTTCTTAACACATTGGCAATTTTATGATCAGTGGCTAACGAAAAATCACATTGCTGACCCCATTTTTTTAGTAAATACAATGTCAATGCCTCAATGTCGACTTTGAGTATTAAAGTAGTCACAGAATTGTCTATGAACTCATTGTTTCTTAAAGCAAATATATCTCAGGGAAAGGTCAAATGGTTTAGGTAAAAATATTTGAATCCTTTTGATAGACAAAGTTGTAAAAGGAGTTGTGGAGTTACAGAAAGTTGATACTATGGCTGAATAGGAGGATATATTGTGTGAGAAATTTTAAAAGAGAAAATTCAATCACTTAATTTGTCATAATTATCAACAGCAAAATTGCCTTCTGCTAATGTGGAGAGAATCTGCTGTGCTGTGTACAACTGAAAAGAAAAACATTTGAAGAAAAAAAAATCACAAGCACAGAGCAGTCTATCAAACACTTCTATCTAGAAAATACTGGTACTTAATTCTGGTCTTCTTCATGCTCCTTGGCTGAGGATCAAAATTCTTATTTGGACAAAACTCTCACAGCTGTCTTTCTCTAGATTTTTGCCTAAGCAGAAGTGACAAGAATTTGCCATTTTGTACACCAGCCTGGTTTTCTGCACTCTCGTACAAATTTAAGCCACTGGCTTCAGCTGAATTATTTTTGGTATACATTATTGAATGAGAAAGAGCTGATCCCTTGGATTATACATTTTATTTACACAATGTAAATGTAACTCTAAGTCTTTTTAAGAAATAACAGCTAATGAAGCCTAGGAAATTTATCGATGGACTGGGGAAATCTTTCTGTCCTAATCTTCTCTTTTGTGTGTTACTTATTGTAATAGAATCAATAAAAACAACAGTACTGAGAAGGGAAGTAGAAGAAAGAAAACTACTTGGTGGCTAAGCACACAGGCACAAAGGCACAGAAAACAGCAGCACAAGGATGAAATATTCTTTACAGAGTGCTCCTAATCAAAATAAAATGAATGAGCCATATGAAATTCTGCTTCAACTTTTATATTAGTATAAAGAAAACTGATTTTTAAAGTGTGCTGCATTCAATTATGAGAAAGATTGAAACAACAAATATTTTAGAGTTAAAAGTAAACAAACAATAAATGAATAAATTAACATTACACAGTAATATATTTAGAAAATCTATCTAACCAGGCCTGACTCTGAAATATGTTTTGGGAAAGAATTCCATAAATATGGTATTCAGCGGTAAGAACTGCAGGAATCAGATCCAACGGCTATGCCTGCAATTCTTTAACACAATGAATGTATTTAACTTCTATCTTTCTTAAGTAAAACAACTATTTTCCATAACAAACTACATTTTTTTTCCTGGGAGAAATATATTTTTTTAAGACCATGCATATTTAACTTTTAAGGTCTTACAAAGATTTCTTATGCAAACTCTTGAACAGATGCCTAAATAGGACAGGGAAACAAAGAGAAAGTGCTGGTAAAATACAAACTCATCTATCATATTTGTAGTTATTAACAGGAAACATAAAGTACAGAAAGATACTCCAAATCCTCTTTATTTGGCCAACCAGTTCAATGGAACCACCTGCACCAGGAGAGCAGAGTTTTGGTCAAATATAGATTCCGATGCACCTTTAAAAGTAGTAAACAGAAAGGGAAAAGACTCCAGAGGAATGTTTCTGCTGGAAAGAGTGATTTATTGCAAAAGCAGAAACTCAAAAATTGAATCTGAAATATACAGTTCTTATGGAATCAGCTGAAGTCAAAGAAGTTCAGGAACACTGTGTAAAGTCACTTTTTACGCTGTATTTGGCTGGGGGGGGGGCATAATATATAGCTTTCTCTCAGACTTGACTGCAGACAGAAAACATTCTGAAGCACCTTTTGTTTGATCTCTGGTGGGTGAGTATCCACCTTGGACTTTCTCCTTATGTATGGATCTACTGAGACGTGCTGCTGTTGAATTCAACGGAATTGAGCCCTAACTGTGATTGGGATATGAGGACACATAATTAGCTGTGTTAGAAAACTGACCCTCAGTCTTTCATTAAGATGGAATTTTACCCTGTAAAATTTGAATTAGTAAAGACATTTTAATCAGGAAAATAAAATAACCAAATGATTCTCCTCTGTTGTTATTTTTACACCGCAGTGAGACAATGGTAGGGAAACTCACTTTAGGTGATATCACTTAATTAGGAAAAGCATCCTAATCAGATCCCCCTCCAATTGCAATAACTGTGGGGAGTCAAGTACATTTCTCTATCAAAGTAGGAAGCTGCACTGAAGTATAGATATTGATAATTTGAACTGTGATACAAGAGCAATAGAAGAGAAGGCACAAACACTAAGAAAGCAACCTCCCAATTTCAGGACTGCTTCTAAAAGACATAGTTAACAGTTCTTATGACATTTCTGCACCTCCACTTACTAAAATAATGGCAGGATCAGTACTTCCATATCCAAGACTCAATGGCATGGCACATGGATTACTCTCATTTGTGATTCAGTATGAGTATAAATAACCGAGACCACTTCACTCCTTGCATTGTCCTGATCTTTCCATCCATCTTACTTAGTGTTACACATTACATATGGGAAATCTGGAGCCTGTTATGGCCACAGAGAATCTCTTGCTGGAAGGTTCTTGTAGTTAGCAGCTATATTGCCTGGTACATTTGGAAGCACTCTAACACCACATCCTCTGATTCAATTAAGGCAACTGTGGATTAACAGTACAGTTAAGCCTTCTGTATTTCTAAGTATGCTTACCGTTTCCCTCTTTACATTTATCTCCAATACTATGAGTGCCTATTAATGACAGCATTTTACACCATTCACTTTTTTGCATAGGAAAAGTGGCTTTGGCATACTGGGCCAGATACTCTGCCTTCTGCATCTCACTAATGCAAAACCTAGGAACTTCAGAAACCCCCTTCAGTTTCAGAGTAAATCTTAGGGTTTATTTCAGTGAATCAGGTTTTTAGTGAGGCACCTCCTCTCTAACAACAAGTAGCCATGCATAATAAAAGCTGTACAGAAGGGAAAGGGAAATAAATACAAAAGTACTACCAATTACATGCAATTAGTTGCATTGCCAACACCAATCACTGAAAAGTTACAAAACAGGCTTTAAGATAACAATTTTTAATACATGTGTAGAATTCTGTTTATGCACTTACTAAATTTGAGTGTTTGTTTTCCCCCAGAGTTCTCCTAAGCAGACAGCTGTTAGCAACTTCAGCACTAATTTAGGGGGAAAAAAACCCCCAATGCTTATATATTGACTACACAGTATATAGCAGATTTTAAGAAAAGTTTTTGATAAAATTCTTCATCAAAAACTATGAAATTAAACTGTCCTGGCATAAGATGATAGGTTTTCTGCTTTGAGAACAGGACAAATTGTCCCGGTTTTACCATGCTAATGAAAAATATGGAAGTAGGTTACCAGTACACTCTAGCTAAACTTTGTCCAGAATACTCATAAACTATAAGAAAACGAGGATGCCACAAGTAAAGAAAGGCTGTTGCTGATACTCAAGTTCTTCAAATCTAGAGCTGACTATGGAGAATTTTAGAAAGATCTCAAAACCTCACATTGAGTAAGTGACCACTAAAATTACTATTGAACCTAATGTTGATGTATGAAAACTAACAAACCTGAAGAAAATCCCTTTACATACAGCTCTACATACACAAAGATAGACTCTAAATCAACCAGTGGTACAGGAAGGAGCTTTTGGCAATCTTTTCATATAGTCCTCTGAAAATATCAGCTCCATGGTCAGTAATGACATACGTGGAGCATGACACGTTAGAAGTTACTGGGGGAGACAGAGAAGAAAACAGAAAGTATCTCTGTGTCAATGAACAAATTCATACTGCTGCAACATGTTAGATATAGCTCTACAGTGAAGCCACCACAAAGGAATATAAGGTTACAATGGATTGAGGAAATAAAAAAAAAAAAACAAACAAAAAACAAAACAAAACAAAACAAAAACCAAAAAAATACCAAAAAAACAACACAGATCAGAATTATCAGTAGGATAATTTCTTAACAAACCTTAGTTTACTACATTAAGATTTCAGCTTGGAAACAAAGACCTGTAAAGAATGACATGAGGAAGGTGAGTGAGGAAGAAGAGAAGAGCATCTAGTGAAAGGATGAGTAGTAGGTTTAAAAGTAACAAAAATAAGTGCTGCATAATCTTTTTGTGAAATTCCTTGATGAAGGGTATTACAGGGCCAGAAGTGCAAGGGGGTTAAAATGCCATAGATAAATTTACAGAATTAAACTCTTCATGTGGTTTTAGCCACAACAGTGCAAGTTTCTGCTCAGGACATGATTAAACCATTGATTTCTTAGATGTCTAAGGGAAAACACGGTAGTATCATGCTGTTTTTCCCCTATCTATTAGATTCTGGGAGTTTGCCATTGAACACTGTCACACTCTGCATCATTGATCATTTAGGTCTGATCCAACAAAGCCATTCTCTGGTTATGTTCATATGAGAATTTCCTGAAGAAATGAAAAGCAGTATTTTCATGTAGCCATAAGATTCCAGGAAACAGAAATTTTGAATTAATCTAAGTCTTAGGAGTTTCATCATAACATCACAAGATGTGAAAATGTCCATGCGATGACCTTGAGAATCTGTATATAATGAAAAATTCCTATTATTTTTATTAAACCCCTATGCCATTGTTTTATCTTAAAAGCTTCCGAATTGGCTATTTTTCATTATGGTGCTGTTATGTATCCAACTAATTAGAAACAATCAAAACTAATTTTCAAGAAATGAAATGGCTGAAACCACTTATTTCCAACCTTTCTGAAGGATTTGAAAGAGAAGAGGAGCTAAGAGGACTGCTTTTAAACCACACAGTTTGAAAGACTACAGGGTCACTCAAAGGTAACTTGCAGACAGACAAAGGATGCTGGGGCAGAACAGATGGGCATACTTCCAAAGCAGAATGGTTCTGTTTAACTGCAAAATCAGATGAAAGAAAATAAAACAGCTATACAGAAGGAAAATTCTACAATTCAGGGAAAGCTTATGATGGTAGGATAGGAAAGACAAAGATTTCTGCAGAGGCACTCTTATCTGAAAGTGGAGGACAAACCAGAATGAGGAGGTCAAGAAACACCTGTAAAAGTTTGTTATTGTTGTCTGTCCAGGTACAGAGGGACAGATTTCAAAATCCTCACAAACTTTGTGTTGTCTTACTGCTACATATGCCCAGGAAGTGATAAAGTGGAGACGGGAAAGTTGGAGCTTGAGGTAATCACTTAAATGAGAAGCCTGGCAAGCCAAAGCTGCTCTTGCTGGCTTATGGCAGGTGGCCATCAAGAATCCATTTTTGTAAAGGGATTAAAGATGAAAAGCAGATACCTAGGATACATGTCAGAGATGTCAAGGAAAGAAGCAGTGCTGCAGATTACTCTGACTGAGGGAAGCTTAAGAGCAAACTGATCCACAAGGCTAGGACTCAGCCATGGATTGTGTAAAGGGATGAGCTTTACTAGGACTGACTTAGAATCACCAAAATAAATAATTGAACAGGGGACAGCAGAAAGCTTGGAGGACTGAAATTTGACTGCCTGTTTGTGTGCAGCCTGACACACTGCAGTGCTGATCTCCTCTAACTTACAGAAAGAAAGAGAAAATCCAAGCCTCTGCTGACTGTTCCTGTAGTCCTCTTGGGTGTGCATGGCCAAAGGCTAGAGCTCCCTTCTGGAAGCCTTCTGGCTTCCACAAGGCATGGAGTGACTGCTGTAGAGCATTCACTTTGCTCATGCCCACTGGACATCTGCACTTCCAAGTTAATGCAGGAAAAAACTCCCTTTGCAGACCCTCTGCTCTACAGTGAATTTTACCTTGGGGTAAACAAATATGGTTTTATTGCTCTAACATTTAAAGTAATGTTCTGTGACATATACTACCCATACATTCTACATGTACTGAATAACTGATGGTTTGGGGAAAAGCTCTAAAACTCAATCCAAATAGGTTTTTTAAATCAGCTTTTCTAATCTGAAGCATCTTCTGAAGAAGCTGGTGCTCTAGAATATCTTTGAAGCTTAATTTCTAAACAGACCATCATTTCCACATGCCCATGTACAAGGGCAGCTTAGTTTGCTCCTCTATTATTCTATTATTCTAGGAGAATAATAGGTATCCATTACATGTTCATGCTGTAGCAGTGATGGTCTAAGGGTGCAAGAGCTGACAGACTTTGGAGAAGTAGAGACCTTCCAAGCACAAAACCTTGAATTGTCTGTATTTTTCTAAATAGTGGGTCTAAGCAAAAATGTTATCTCTGCAAATCTCACTTCACATATCACAAACCTGAACACTGTTACTTTCATAAAGTAACACTGCCTAGATAAATCTCCTATGTATTTTCATGCTCCTTTTCACTGTCAGAAAAAGATGAAACCATAAATAATATTTTAGATGTATGCTAATCTCAGTAAATATATTTACTTCATTTTATGAAGTTACTAGAAAGTCTTTATTTGATTTTATCTAATTATCACATAAATGCAGGAACATTAAGTGGGCTGATGTCAGCAATCAGGACTGCTTGTTACACAACATCAGTAACAGGGGCTCAGGTATGAAACAACTGTAATTATAGGTATTTAGCCAAAATGTATGTCAGTTCTAACTGATTAGCTGTGTAATTCTTTATAAGCAATTGAAATACTTTATAAATAAAAATTGCAAACTTAGCAACCAACAATATAGACATAATATAGAAGTTTGATTGATTGTACAATGATAGTTAATTCTCTATGTTTTTCTTTACTTTTGCTGATCATTGCAAGCTTCTTCCTTCTTAGAATCCCTTTACTGGATATTTTAGTCCTCTTTTTTTTCTTTCCTTAGTTTGTTTGGTTTGAGAATAACATAACGGTTAACGAAAGACAACTCTACATAAGGTTCAGAACACATCTATCTTGCACATCCATTTAAACTTGATCCTACCATGGCAGACACAAAAAAGTCTCTCAAAAATATTTCATCGTGGTTTCATCAAGCTTGATGGCACAATTAGACAGTACTTTTCACTAGACTAATCAACATGTGCATCATTCTGTCAAGTGTTGTATCACTGGAGCATTTATCTGTTCAACACCATGTTGTGGCTATTGCAGCCTGTCATGGTGAAAACCAACCTTTGCCAATATTTAAGTGAGTCTTCTTTTTCTTACATCAACTCTTGATTTAAAATAAGGGACACAAAACTACACACAAGGTGCAATGAGATATAGGCTGCAACAGAGTGACACAGGTGTGTCATGTAGTATCAAATACTGACATCAATAAAAACCAGACATACCATCAGCTGTGAGGTTGCATTAACTGAGCTACCTAAAAATGCTTTCCTCTGGAAGGCACACGAAAAACCTGTTTTGGTTAATGCCAGCTATGTCACATTTTATAAACCCCACTTTAATTATTGCACGTCACATAGGCCTCCCAACAAGAGTCCTGCAGCAGGTCTCTGCTAGTACCTATTTTGCACCATACATAAAAACCTCAAACATAAAGCCCAGTTTGCTGCACTTATTTCTGCATGAGCAGCAGAGCAGGTTTTTACTTTCAACAGCTTTGACTGCTGAAAGATGTAACTGCTGTGCACTTGCAATAGTTTACCTAACATTACAGTAAGAAGAATGAGCTAAAACAGCTGCAGTCTGTGGCCACAGTGAATATTACTAATTTGTACTTAATTTATAATTAAGCAGAGTATGAAAATCATCATCACACACTACTCCTTCACATAATCATTTACTATAATTTGCCCACAAAGAAAGGACTTTTCAGCCAGACAGGTAGGTTTGGTTCTTTACATTTGTTTAAAACTTGTCCAAAATATTTATTTTAGGTTGAGACAGGTAGAGCTATATGCAGGTGCTGAAAGTTTGATGTCAGATGCTACTGGTGCCGCCAAAATTGAACAATACAGATCATTCATATGAAAGTATTAAGTTGCCTGACCTAAAGTGAGCTGTCACAAATTTAAGTATGACAAAAAAGCATGACTCACCGCTATGTGCAGCTCCGAAAAGCCCTTACTAGAGGAAAACATGTGACTTTGCACTTGCTAAAGCAGGGCCACTACAGTTTACAGCTGCTGTCAGCCCTCGAAGCTCTTGCTCTTCACAAACAACAGTACTTTATGCATGAAGACTGTCTCAAGAGCAAGACAGAGGAGCACTGATGGAACCATATTCCATTGAAATGTGCTATTTTATCAGTTCACTTCAGAGGAAACATTCCGCTTTATCATTTACAGGATGTCTCTTAAGCACATGAAGTAGCAGGAGCTGGGATTGCAGGAGGATGGATAGTGCTGCCCAGGCTGCACATGCATCCAACAGCTCCCTGCCCCCAGCATTCCTCTCCTTCCCCATCATTTAGCTTTAGTTTCCTGCTGTTACTAGTCCTCCTCCCTCATACCATGATCTTAGCACCACTTGTGTTGCCAGGACAGTGCTAAAGACCTGATATCAGGCTTTGAGGAAAAGGAGAAAGGAAAAGAATACGTGGATTGAGAAAAGCCGACAGAAGAGGCATCAGATGTGTTGAATTCTGCATTGCCTTCCTTCACAGCAGGCTTTGTTGTTCCTCTTGAGGGCATGTATTTTCACAGGGGCACAGTCTGAGGTACCCATTCACCACCTTTTCAGGAAACCACAGTGAAAATCTTCTCTCCACCAGTTGTGTTGACACTGGACTTCACAATTTCATTGCTGGCTGCAGAGGAGGTCGGGACAGATTATTGTGGGCATGGACTGAAGAGCAGGCAGGAGATATACTGCACACCTCAGTAAAAACCTCGCAGGTGTATTAAGGGGAGTTTAATTATATTACACCTGAGTTTTCTCTCTTCCCTGTTCTTAAATGCCATCGAATAGGAAGAGATTCATGGGTTAGAAACATCCTGTTTAACCTTAGAAATGGTCTGGTTAGTAAACCATGTAGCTGCAGCAACAATGTGCCTTTCTCACAGGCCAAAGCCAGGTTCACTGCAGGGCTCTCCCCTGGCACCTCCAGGTACAGAGTAGGGCTGAATGAAGGGAAATTCTTATGACTGCACACACCCTCCCAGCAGCTCAGTCTAAAAGTGAGTGTCCCAGACAGAGCTAGAATGACCTCTAGGCTCCTCCAGCACTCTCTTCTAGCCCTGGACAGTGCTTCAAGCCCACACTGCACACTCCGTTCAGCAAGCGATAAGGGTATGTGGGGAGGAGACGCCCTTTGTGGAGGACACCAGAAGTTTGGGGCTCTGTTCATCAGCTTGATCAGCTCACAGATGGCTGGAACTGCTACACACGTCCCTCACCCTCCTCGAGGCTTGGTCATGGTGCCCCAGAGGCAGTCGGCCTTGCCGGAGGTAGTAAATTGGTCACTGTGAGGTGCTGCTCTGCCTGAGGCAGGGACACGGCGGCCTGCAGGTATGTGTCCTGCCTCAGGCAGCAAAATCCTGCTGCGTGCTCCTGCTCTGCCCGAGGCTGGCCCGTGGGTGGCAGACCCGTGGCAGCCGAGAGGCCTGCGGAGAGGGAATGGCACCCACCGGGGGAAGTGAAATGGGGGCCGTGAGGTGCTGCCCTGCCTCAGCCGTCAGAATGGCGCCGGTCGCGCCTCCGCCCGGCCACACTAAGGCGATAACACCGTCCCCGCGGAGCAGCGCGCCCGGGGCACGGCGGAGGCCCGGCGGCGGCGGCGGGAGAGCGCGGTGGTACCGCGGCCTGGGCTGCCCGCCTCCCCGGCTGTGCTCTTCGTTTCTGCACAGTTTAAAATAAAATGAAATAATGAAATGAAATGAAATGAAATGAAATAAAAAATAAAAAAATAAAATAAAATAAAATAAAATAAAATAAAATAAAATAAAATAAAATAAAATAAAATAAAATAAAAAAAAAAGTATTGTCGGCGATTACGGGCCACCCCGGCGGATCGCCGTTTACCGGGCCGGTGGGGCCGCGCGGGCGAGACCACGAAGCGCCCGGTGAGCGGCGCGAGGGTCCCGGAGCGGGCGGCGGCCCCGCGCAGGGCGGCGGAGGCGGCGGGGAGCGGGCCCGCCTCGGCTTCCCCGAAACACTCGAAAGATACTTTAAAGGCAGTGAAGAGACACTTCGCGGAGCTGATCCATTAATGTCGCTTTATTGGCAGCTTGACACGAGAAATACAAAATTTTCGGGGCGATAAGTTTATGTTTGTTTGTTTTCTGCTCACAATGAACCAAAAGAAATTGCCGCTCTCGGGAAGTGCCAGGAGGGGGGGGGGTGAGGGGGCGGATTGGGGGTGGAAGCGGGAGGCACGGGGACGCGCCGAGCCGCCGGCAGTAATGGAGGGTTCTGTTTGTTTCCATGATTACAGCTATAAATAATAATAGCTAAAAAAAAAAAAAAAAAAAAAAAAAAAAATCTCGACAATTTCGGGTGCTTTCATTCTCCCTGCCCCGGGAGTTTCCTCGGCGGCGCCCTGCCCCCGGTCGCGCTCCCCTGCGTGCCGCCGCCGCCGTTGTAATTCAGGAGGATCTGGCGCCAAAGCTCGGCACTGCATCCCCGCCCTAAAGCCCGGCACTGCATCCCCACCCCAAAGCCTGGCACTGCATCCCGCGCCAAAGCTCGGCACTGCATCCCCGCCCTACAGCCCGGCACTGCATCCCGCCCTAAAGCCCGGCACTGCATCCCCCGCCAGAGCCCGGCACTGCATCCCCACCCCAAAGCCCGGCACTGCATCCCGCGCCAAAGTTCGGCATTGCATCCCGCGCCAAAGCTCGGCATTACATCCCGCCCTAAAGCCCGGCACTGCATCCCCGCCAGAGCCCGGCACTGCATCCCGCGCCAAAGCTCGGCATTGCATCCCGCGCCAAAGCCCGGCACTGCATCCCCCGCCAGAGCCCGGCACTGCATCCCGCCCTAAAGCCCGGCACTGCATCCCCCGCCAGAGCCCGGCACTGCATCCCGTGCTTCCCGCTCCCAGCCAGGGCCGCGGCGGGGCCGGGGCTCCGTGCCCCCGAGGCTGGCGCACCTGGCGCTGCTCCCGTACTCAGCCGCCGCCCTCCTCCTCCTCCCTAAACATCCCACTCTCCGGAGTTGCAGATCCGTTCCTTTTTTAAGCCGTGTCCTACTTTGTTTGGCAGGTGAACAAGCCTGAAAATGGATATTACAGCTTTTTATGATATAATATCTCTCTAATTGGTGCTTCATAGGGCCGTGTCTGAATTCTTTTCAATTAAGCCCTAAACTACAGTAACTGTTTCTCTCGGTACATGCTGGAAAAGCCATTCATGAGAGAGACGACTGGTACTGCACAATTTCAAAGTACCTTTAATGTGTCAAAAATGTTTTGTGAAGAAAGCAACACTGTAAATGCAATCACCTACATTGGTGTCCCCATTGTTAAGCGTGAGCCAAAGTATTGCTAATTGTCCTGCGTTTTAGCTGGGTTTTTAGAGCATTATGTAGTAAGTACACCGAAGGGTCAATTTGTGAAGTGAAATACTTAGCATGCAAAGCGTAATACAAGATGCTGTGTAATACTTGACCTCTCAGCATAATAAATGTAGCAGTGAAACGCTGTGCATTCAGGATTCGCTGAATAGAGCCTCCGCAGAGGAACAAAACCAGAAAATGTTCTCTTCATTCCTCTTTTTTTTTTTTTTCACTAAGCGAAAATTATTCTTTATAATGGCCATTGCAGCAATTAGCCAGCATTTGGGGAGAATAAATGTGCAGAAATAGCAATTTCTTATTTTAAATGAGATTTTTGTATGGAGCCTGCAAATTACTTGGAGGTATATGAATAATTGTTGCCTTAGTTTTATGCTACAGAATAGGGTGTGGGTGGGTGTAAAGATTTCCTATTTGCAGTTAAATGTTTAGACATTTTATTATTTTAATTTCACTCTCAGTCTGTCTCGATTGACCCTGCTTTCCCCACTGATCATTTCATGTATGCCAGGAAGCAAGTACTCAGATGATGGAAGCTTTCCAATTACAGCTTTATAGTTTGTGTGTGTGTGTGAGTGTATGTGTGTGTTGGGGAAGTGGTGGGGTGTCGATCCTTTTTTTTTTTTTTTTTTTTGGTTGCTTTTTTGTGAGTGTGATGTGCAAGTGCAATCAGGTTTTACTCTGGAAGCTACTACGGTGGTTTGAATTTTGCCTGCTAAATCAAAACATTTTAAGAATGCAGCATATTTGATGGGCACTTCTCATTATCCTCTAGAATGGTAAACCTAATTGGAGCTTTATTTACACATTTTAAAGGTTTTGTGCTCTGAAAAGAGAGATGCAAAATTCTTTCTCTTGGGCCTTCCAGATTCCTGCATTGAGTTTTAAGTGGATTGAAATTTTTGTGCTTCACTTGCTAACGTGGGAGAAGTCTTGTGAATATGAAATTAAAACACTTTCAGAGAAAGCATGGGAAGTTCTGACAGCTAGAACCTATTAGGAACAGTTTGTTTCAGAAGAATTAATAAGCTTCAGCATGCATTTCCCTAGAGCCGAGCTGGAAGTTTATACCCTGAATATTGGAACTTCCAGTCCAACTCTCTAACCACTTGACCAAGAGAAAAGCTTGGATAATTAATTTAGATTATATGACTTCTGCTTACTTGATCTAAAACTTTCCTCTGCTGAGTGAGTTCTCTCCCTGCACACTTATTCCTCCAAACCACTTATTCTTCCATCTCTAAAGTGAACATTAGCAGGATTGCAACTGGAAAGCTTGAATACTTGGGCAGTGAAATGACATAGTCTGAAGACAAGCATGGTTCTTTTACATAGTCCATATAACTGAATGGCCTCAGAAAATAAGGATTCTTTCACAAAACTTAAATTAATAGCAAGTATTTCCCACAAATTTTACATCACAATAGTGTTTAAAGCTTTTCTGAAACTTTTTTTTTTTTTTTTTTTTGGTAATAAATATAATTCCTTTTGGATGATATGCAACAATGGGTTAAAATTAAATATGCAATCCTTGTATCTTGTTTAGGTCTGATCCTGCAGTCTGTGTGTGTTTCAAAACTCCTTCTACTTCATTAAGGTGTCTCGTGTCCAAGGTTTTTTGGCTCCAGTCCTAATTTCCTCGTCCTAGTTTGTATTTCATATATCTTTAGAAGGAATTACTATAAAATAAATTTGCTGTCGACCATAAGAAAGACACCCATATCATATCCTCTACAAAGGGGTAATTTTCTTTTTAATAACCTTTCTTTTTTCTTATCCTCTAATGTCTTTTTAATGGATTTGTTTGATAGAAGATGAGCAACTAGCCCACAAATGGAGTAGAACAAATGTAGAAATTGCCAATGAGCAAAAAACATAGCTTCTAGAATGAATATTTGGTAAATCAAAAGTATGTGCTGCATACAAAATTTTTCCTCTTAATTTACTCAGTAATATTAGAAACAGATTCCATGAATTTATGCACTGCTAACAGCATAGGCTCCACATCAATGATGGTAATAATGTATTACACTGCAGTGTCATATTTGCCTTGTAATTTTGGCAGCCTGACATGCTCTCTGTCTACCACAATATTTTCTGTGAAAATTCAGATAATCTTTGGACTTTTGAGTGAAGTTTATCTACCACAGAAAACATCTATTCTAATTCAAACTTTGTACTTGTTTGAGTACTGATGTATTCTCATTTGAGTTGGAGAGTGGTCACTCCTCTAACTTTGCTGTTCTCACATTGCATGAAAGCTGAAAAAAAGAAAGAAAATCTTTGGCTAGGTTCTCAGCTGAACTATATTCTCTTAAGCCAGTTACTTTGCACAAACAGTTTGTCTCCCAGATATATATATTACCCTACAAATAAAAATTCTGGCTGTCTCAGTGAGTGCAATCCATGGAACCAGTTTCTAGCTTTCAACTAGCTCAGGATATTACATGAAATCAAGAGTTATTTGCTACGTGAGCAGTATGTCCTTCACTCTTTTCAAGGTATAGGTAATTAAATTCACAGTATAAAGAAAGCTTGTCTTAGCAGAAGATAGAGAAGACAGCAGGCTCAATAGATTATTAAAAATGTTCCAGCACACTTAAAACTTCCATAATGCAAAATGTAAATTCCTAAGATCAAACAATAATTATTGCACACATTACAAACTATGCAGCATACCTCCTGTATTTTACTTTTGTCTTTGCCAGTTGCTGGGAGTGTGATGATGACTGGATATACTAGAGTACTCTTGGGTAGTCTGCTACATTTAAATAAAAAGATCAACACATTTTTCATTACCCAGTCATGACTAATGTCTTCATAATAATAGTTGCAAGCAAATAAAAATTGTATTTTGTGACAGTTCCACACAAAATGTTCCCATGTAACTTATTTTCAATGTATATTATGAACGCTCCAGTATGATGAGGAAATGTATAATGGATTTTTGTTTCTACCAACTCTGGAACAGGTCAGTTGAACAACAGAGAATAAATTGTGTCTTCAACATCTTTGCTCTTTTGTGCCTCTTAGTTTTTTATGTGGTATATAAGGAAAAGTAGTAAAGGACTATTAAAATTAAAAATCATTTTTTCAAACCAGTCTGTATATCTAGGAAAGCTAAGGACTTAGCCAAAGCATAGCTAACGACCTGACAGTCATCAGTAGTATTGTTCAGCCAAAAAAATGTAAGTGAAGGAAATATTTTCTTTTCTACCTCAGTTTGTCCTGCCTTAGCTACTTTTATTACAATGATACTTATACCTTTCAGTACTTCAATGGTTAATTCACTTATTTAAGTAGTTAAAGAACCCAAGCTAACCTAAACAATAACCAGCAAAAGTCCTTAAATTTGGTAGGTGCTTCCAGACATGATGTCACTAATAATTTATTGATCCAAAAGCAACAAAAAATTCTTTATTTTTGCCATTTCATATATAACAGTGATAATCTTTAGAGACACATGAATATGCAATTGATGCGGGGGCACCCAATAGCCTGACATGATATTTAGCAACACATATACAAGGAAAAATGGTCACCTAATGCATTGTATAGAGCTGATTTTCAACATAAGCACACATTTCTCACTGCTTGAGAAAAATGTAATTTACTGCCACATAAAATATGTATATAGCTGTCTCATTTAGGCAACTATTCATCTATTTCTATATGCTTACCCATTTCTAGGAGGAGGGAACTAAGTTCTTCTCTTGAGGTCAAGTTATTTGCTGGGAAAATATCCCAAAAAGCTCTTCAGCTGTGATAAGATACGTCTACTACCTGGTAAATTAAATTCAGCTTCTTTATAGCAATGGTCAACGATGAAAGTGGCTAAGCATTGCCTAGTAATATGCATGTTTACAAAATGACTTAGCAAACAGAAATGAACAGAAATTACACAGAGAAAAATAATTTGATTCAATGTGCTCTATTCATTAGTGGCTCCTGCTTCTGTAAAACTGAATTATGACTGGTAGGCAAGATGGTGTTCTTTTGGTTCATTCACTTACTGCTAGATATTAATGAGGAATTTTTCATTTAGAGAGAGAAAAAGGCAGCATTGTAAATGCTGTCCATAACTGCCTCCCTTCAGTGTTCTTGCGGATTCACCCTTTGGTGTAACTCTTCCCCACAACTAGACATCATGCACATGGTCAATTAGGAGACAATTAAATATTCCATTCACAAAAATAACCCATATGCTGTGACCCCCTAACTCTTTCACTTAAGCAGATCCATAGTGCAAAGAAGTGTAATTGATGTTGTATTTAGCTGATTCGATAAAAATTTGTCAGAGAAAAAAGTATCTAAACAGGTGTTGGAAAATAGATTACCAGAGCATTAACCTAGCCTTCAGAGGTAACCCAAGGATGTGTATTTTGTAAGACAGGATGGAGGGTTGGGAAGATATCAGGATGAAATAAGTTAAGGAAGATCTACATGGCTTGTCTTGTGGCTTCTACTGAGTGTTTTCCTTCCTGCAATTTCTTCTAAACTTTTTTGTAACTGTTGCACTATTGATTAATTTCCCACAAATTATGAAATACGCTGTCAATGTGGGTCATTTTACCTCTTAATCTAACTTTCTGATACATTCATACCACATGAGATATTTTTTCAATATTTCTCTTAACTCCAAACATAGGTCAGATACTTCTATGAGAAATATGCTTCCTCATACCAGAGATCAAATTTCACTCAATTTTTATGTTGTCAACTCTGCATGAAACCAGCAGGAAATGTATCTGTATGGCAGAGAATGGAATTAGCTCCAAGACTGGATGTGTCTGGTTAAAGGACAAAAGTCCTTCAGATGTCACTGTTTATAAGAAAATAGAAGACAACATATAAATATATATATGTGTGTGTGTGTGTGTAAACCAGCAATCAAATTTAAACTAAAATTGTTAGTAAAATGAAAAAATAAGCAACAACTATAGAGCAGTAGAGGAGTCAATACATGAAATACAATACATGCAATAAATGAAATGGAAAAGAAGTCAAAGGCACTCAAAGATGATGTTAAAAAATGGCACAAGATAAACAGAATAAAACTAAAAAGTGGAGTCGCTTTGTTTGCCTTGCCACAATAAGCATAAGATGTGTGAAAATTGTCCCTTTCAATCTTGTTTCTTTTTGTGGAGCATCATAAAGGTATCCAGGCTTTTTCTGTGAGTTTGCAGATAAATCCTAAAATAGCAAATGAATGAGACCTGTTCTTTGAATGAGATCTGGGTTTGGGTTGAGATCAAGTGAAACCATTGATTTACCATAATTCAATATAAACATAAATAAGGACCTGTACATCCACTAGAATCTGTGTATTTATGAATCGTGACAAACTGTTAAGGACTATTGAGTTTCTCATGAGATGAAATCTGGGCAAGTTTCCTGTTGCTGCAGTATTAACACAGAATATTTCATATAACTCCAAAACACTATTATATTTCTCCTTATATAAGGATAGATAGATAGATAGATAGATAGATAGATAGATAGATAGATGTGTGTGTACTTATGTGCATTTATACAAGACTTCTATTATTAAAATATATTTCTTCATGCAATGATAACTGAATCTCTGAAGAGTACTATATGTTATATAGCATTCATTATATATTAATAAAAAATTAAAAAAATATAATGGTTATATATATAACACTGTGTTTCAATATATTAATTAATTTAATGGAATTTGTCCATAGACATGAAGAGAAACTGAAGTCTGGGATAACTCTTATGCAATTAAAAAAAATTTAAAGTAATGAATAATCTGTTAGATTGAAGTGAAAGTTTGACCTAGCACCATAGGATTCAAAGCTGTGTTTTTCTTTTTTAACTAGTAAAAACCCTGAACCCTGAAGCATAAGCACTTTTGCTATGAAACAGTAAGCATTGCATGGGTTAATTAGCTGTAGACTTAATTTTCCTCACATATTTCATTTGGAAAGCAAAAATTAAGGATCAAGAATTAATTAGCTATGTACAAACTACGAAAAATTGTTGAGGCAAGTGCTGTCTTGGTAATTCATTACTATATTTAGACATTGTAATGATTAGATTTTAAAAGAAACAAGCTAATTAGAACATTTTTCCAAAGTCACACAGAGGTCAGAGATGACAGCAACCTTATGTAAAATGGAGACTAAATATCTGCTATTCTGCACATTGTATAGACCTGGTACAGTAAGGCTAAAGCCTTTTCCTGTTCAATGAGTTGGAATTAAGCATGCTAATTTGAGATCTCCTTCAAGTATTTTATTTAACTACTTTGGCCTTTAATGCCTTTATGTTGCATCATTTAATGTAATGTTATTTATATATACGAAGCACGTTATACTTATTAACCAATGTGCAAAAATCTAAAGTACAGATTTTATGTAATGGGCTAATTACAGGACTTTAAAGCCACCTACTGAGTTTTGCTAAGCTTAACAACAGGTTCACTGAACTGGATAAATTTATTCAAACTTGTGGAAATGAATCCCATTCTATGTGCAACCGTACTGGGAAAACACACAAATTATACCTCAATACCAGTTTAATGGGTCAAACAGTGAACCTGAATGCCAAACTTATCTACAATCTTGCAACAGCAGAGAGGCTATAGGCCCTGGGTGAGAAGAGGAAGTGCTCATTCATAGTTTCTTCCTCAAGTTTGTAAATAACTCACACTCGGTATGTGGGACAACCCAGATTTTCAGTGTATGTAGAGTTGGTTTAATTTCTTATAGTGGTCTTTGAAACTCCAATTTTAATATGCAGTAAGTTTGTAATATGCAATTGTAGAAGAGATGCAGAAGATAATATCCTTTGCTATATCTTCCTATATTACATCTATTATATGTGTGATTTATTTAATTATATATTTATTTATTTGAATATGCTTTTAAAGCTGAATTTACTTCACTCAGTCATTTCATATGCATCCATTAGGTCTGAATTTCATCTAAATTGTGTGATTATAAATTGAGTCAAATATAATCAAAGGTCACCAATTGGATTTTTGTCAAAATGGAATGAGATCAGAATAATATTAAAAAAAAAGTGTTATTACTATAAAATAGCATTAGACTTCTGGCTTCACTATGTGAAGAGTCTAGAAGATGCTTAGGTTTCCTATGTATTTAAAGTTTCAAAGATATTCACGAGACTTCTACATTCCTTGGATATCTGAACTTACTTCATTGTTTTCCATCAAGTTAGTCTGGATTTACTTCAGTGGAATTCAGCAAACGAGGTCCCCTAGCATTCCTCTTTTTCCCCAGCTTTGAACACTATTCAAATTAAAGCAAAATGAAAAGGCCAGTTTTCTTTTTCTAGCCATAACCTGTCCTTCAAAAATGACAAAGCAGTTTGCTATTTTAAACACCACTATAGTCTAAGGTTCATACATGATTTTTTCATTTCCATTGTTCTTCAAAGTATCACACAGATTATCTAATAAAAATCTTTCCTCAGAAATTGAGTATTCTGTTGCTGATATTTTATGTATCTATATTCTGTTTTGGATAACTATGCATAATCTATTCAGTAGCTGACATTTGGGTCTTGATAGATACATTCAAGCATGTACTTTCAGGAATAATAATGTCAGTGCACTGTGTTCTACAATGTGTGCAATGAAAATGTGCCTCATAAAGCCTGTAATTGTTGCTTAAGTTACAAAGATGATTTTTTTCCCAGTAAATGAGGAACAAGCCACATAATCTTGCTAACACTATATGCCCAGGAAAGAAGAGTTTAAATAAGAAATGCATAAATTTAGCAGACTGCTGTAACAAATGAAATGGTGTAGCATTGAAAACATTTGAGGCAATTAATCAATGCTGTGTTTGCACATATCATTAAATATATTATACTAAGTTTAGATTTGATTTCTATGCTTCTTTTATAAAGAGTTAAAAGAAAATACATTTGAATTCATGCTGATACTGAAAACATGCTCCTAGCTCCTAGTTTCTTGGATTTCGAATCATTTCCATTAACAAACAGCTATTTGCCCTCTAATAAAATATGTCATTATGCGTCATTCACATCACACAAAAGAATCACTGAAAAATCGCCCCAATGATGGCCAATAATTACACATTTTGCTCCTGCACGAGCAATGAAGAAATCTGTTCATTGGAGAAAGCAGGTGCTGGGGCATCATGCTAATAGTCAATGTGTGCCACAGTAATTAGCCATTGCAATTGCTAAAATTAACAATTAGCTAACATGCAATTCTCTTTTTGCAGGCTGCAGTTTACTTTGTATAATCCTTGTATGTTCTTAGTAATTATTCTGACAGCTTATTATTTTTATTTTTTCTGGTTTGAACACAGCTTTAACATTTGAATCAGTCTACCCAAATGTTCAACAGGCAGTATGAAACAACTGCTTCACTAGGCAATTTCTAAGGAACAAATTTGTTTTTATTCTCAACTTTGTATTGTTCAAGAAATACACAATTCTTTTGTAGAGTAAGAACTTCTTATCTTATTTGAGAGCTTGGGACCACAGTGAAGGTCTTGAGTCTTTTTTGTGCTGGTAGAACATAGAGGATCATCCCAAATTTTCAGAAAAATTAGTATGAATGATTCTCTGCAGCTTGATTTCCAACCATTGCTTCATGACCAGTGGTTGTCAGTGAAGCTGCTGGTGGCAGTCTGTGCAAACTTGGCAGGTGTCAAAGTTCTAATTCTCTTAGTTACTACTGTCAGGTAAATAACACAAAAATAATCATGGGACATACCAACCTCTCAATGATTTTAATGTGAAAATGTGGTTGTGTTATCTCTGGAGTTGTTTGATTTACAAACATCTTCACATTCTACCAGGAATTCTTCAGATTCATCAATAGCATGGGTTTTGTATCGTAGAAATAAAAAAGAAACTTCACACCAAAACCCATAACCCAACCTTACTCTAATAGTAAAGACTACCATGCACAAAATAATGTTATGTCCTCATCTTGGGTACTGTATGTTGGTCTTGCAAGCCATCTCAAAAGAGAGTAGCAATAGACAAAGAAAATAAATTCGAGAAGGATAAGCTATAATGTGGAATGGCATTTGAACTGGAAAAACTAAACAGACTGAGCAGTATAGAAAAGCAGTATGGAAAATATTCCTAACTGGAATATAGTAGCAGCTTACACTTTTTCAGGTGGTGTGAAGAAAGTAAGTGAAAAAAAATAATTTCATCTTCTTAAAAAATAGTTGAGGCATCCAACAAAATTGAGGGGTAATAAATAAAATCACCCAGTTTAAAAGGCTGAAAGAAATAACTTTTTCTTATGATGTGTAATTAAGTTGTGGAACTTATTCCCACAAGACAGCATTGAGGCAAATGGCTGAAAGAGCAAGTGGCTGAAAGAGCAAATGTCTGGACTCATAGTAGGTATGTCCCAAGCAGTATCCGTGATTTACTCAAAAGTCTCTGAAACTGATAGGATATGCAATAGTACTGCAGGACAACTCTGTCCACACGTACATGGGTTTTTTTGGAACATCTTATACCTCATTCTAAACCACTGTTACAGAAAGGCTTCCAGAGCTAGATTGAACTTTGGGTTGACCTGTTCTAGTCATCTTTTGTTTCACAAATTGTATTAAAATCTCAGAAATATGCTGAAGACTTGGATTTTTTCCCTACATATTCAGGTCAAAATTCAGCTCACATATAAATGTGTGCAACTCAGTTGAAATCAATGAAGGTTTGAGTATTTGCAGACAGGTGATACCCTGTTTTGCTTTGTTGTTTTTTTAGTATTAGCAGTAGACAGGTAGAGATAACTGGACCCACTGCAAATACTGATAGCTTGCTAACCAGAAGGGATATATTCTTCTCCAGAACCTGCATAATTCCAGGGAATGCAGTGGAATTCTTCCTATTTTTATAGGTGTAAGTGAGAGGATAATAAGGCTCAGGGAATTTATGTAATCTTCTGTAATCAGTGTGGCATCTGTATCTGGCACCAAACCAAGAGAGATTTTTAAACAGTTCTTTAAAGCTCTTCCATGTTTAAAAAATATTTTAAAATGTGATTTGCTCCTGTACATGCTAACCATCAAAGCCATGTTAGACAGAAGTAATATATCTTAGCAACTGTAGTTTTTAGCTTTAGTTTTCAGTAAAAAAGCTGAGCACAGATGGAATCAGAAACCAGCAACAAAAACATTCTCTGAGATCAGTGTGATTTTCCCGAAGAAGACAGTGAGGTAGGAGAGAGAAACTACTAGACTATGGCATCCAAGCTTTTAGTTAAGACAATAAGGGCAGAGGGATTAGTTACAAGAGTCAGGATCTCAGTCAGGCATGTTTCGGCTCTACCCAGCACACCAGGCTCAGTAGTTCTGTGACTTCTATGCAATATTACAATCAGTGTTAGAAAACAACTAATGAAAATGACAATGGAAAACGGATACTATTTCTGAGGAGCTATCTGTTATTGAAGGTAATATTCTTGATGATCATATCCTCCGTGGACTTAAATGAAAATATTTTCATATATTTCAGATGAGAAACAAGACTCTAGAGTCTCAGAAAGAATTAGCCACTCATGGGTGGTTTAAGTATCTACATCAAAGAGCGCAATCATCCAAGTTTATATCTTAAAGCCACAGGCACTCTGTGCCTAAAGAGACTTAAATTTTAACTGGAAAAAGAGGCTGTGCATATCTGCATGCTGTGTTTATAATTTCATTGCTAAGAATCTTTCATTTCTGAGAATCTTTCTGCTGTCAGTGATAAGCAGAGGTAGTAAGTTGAGCTTCACGGTGGCCCTTGATGTAGGTATATCCTGCCTGCAACCTCTGTGGGGAAAAGGGCAGCACACAGGACAGTGTGATTTTAACTCTGCTAGTCACCGTTAATGAAGGTTCACAAACTTACATTTCAGTTTCACCACCAAAAGGAGTTTTATTAACATGCTGAGTCATGTTTCAGGTAGCTGAGGAATTGATACAGGCCTATTTTTGCTGCTTCTGATACCAAAGTAGAAAACTGTCTCACAACTGATTTTCTCCCTGGTACAATTTTTCCCTCATACAGTCTAGCTCAACCAGAGGTATGTGTCAGAGACAAAAAGTTTCAAATAGATTCTGACCCTTGAATTTGGTTTCCATAGGTAAAAGTTTATTGTGCATTTTCACAGTTGCTTCTGAAGATTAGGAAACTTAAATAACCAGAAAAGATAAGACTTTCAGTTCTTCAATGATCTGTACCTGTTGGCTAAACTACAAAAGTACTGTCATGGAGAGGGGACTTCAGCTTGTGCAATTATTCTAAGTGCTAGGCTCACCTGTCATGCATCTCACATTCCTTCTCTCTGTCCTAGCATTTTCAGTTCTTTTCTAAGAAGTGGGACACTTTCCACAGGGACATTGGCTCTACTTCTTTTGTTTGGCTCGATGCCTTCCACAGGTGCATGGAAATCCAAGTACATGCAGTTGTCTTTTGTACAGAGGCCTTCATGTGGTCAGAAGGGAGGTGTGGCCCTTAGCACCTTACTGGGTGATAAGAGGCCAGAATCCTGGACCACCCTGCAGCATATACAACTTCATGGACCTAAGACATAAATCTTGGTTATTTGAACCCAAGAGGGTAAGATTAGAAGAAAATTTAGGAAACTATTTCCTCTGTAAGTCCCCCCAAGTAAGCAGAAAAGAAGATTTCACTGGAACACACTAACTACATAATCACCTTACTGACAACAGCATGTTGGGTCTTGAATTCATTAGTGGAGTATCTGTTGTGATACATCCCATGGAGTTTGTTCAACACCAAATCCTACAACTAAAGGGGTAAACTAGAATCACTTCTGATCATTGCTTCATTGTCATGTTCCACATAATTTTATTGATAATTAAATGCCTTATCTCAGTCTTGGTGGAGACAAAGGAGAGGAAATGAAAAGCTTAAGCTTGCAGAGCAATAATAGACATACATAGGACTCAGAAGATTTCTCTGAATCAGATCAGATCATCCCCATTAAAGCCATCTCAAGTTTCTTCAATAGTACAAAGTGGTCCAAGTGATGGGCTCTAACATGCTATTAGGAGGGTTCAAGTAATATATTAGAATATTTGTTTTTATTCTACTCACATTTAGTCCAATCTGATATAACAGTTGCAACTGGAGTATGATCAGACTCTAATCTTGTTTCTCAGTAGCTACCGATATTTTTCTATGAGCATTTCTGCTTAAAAATGTTCATTTTGAGGACATTTGGGATGACCCGAAATCCACGATGAATTAAAGATAAGTCATAGCTGTTCTATTTCCCACTGCAAAAACTTTGAAATCAGCAATTTCTAGATCATGAAAGACCATGAGCTATTGAGTTTAAAACTGATCTTTGGACTAAACTGAATATGACCACTGTTGTATCATAGTCCTTTTTAGAAAAAAAAAAAAAAAATTCAGGCAATTTGCTGATATTTACTTATAGTCTTTATATTAAAAAAAATCTTATTATTTAAAAAAATCTTATTATAAATCTTTATAATAAGTCAGCAAAAACTAAATACCAATACAGCATTAGAAATTAAATTTTTATTAGAAATAAAAATCCTGGCACATGGGACAAAACAGTTTTCTGAGATCACTTGGTGCCACTGGTACAGCATCAAGCTTTAGGGCACTTGGACCTTAGCATGGCTCACCTGGCAATTAAACTTTGGTTTCTTGTTGAAATAAAGTATAGGTTCTCAAGATATGAATCAAGAAAGTTGATGGACTCACAGGGGAAAGCTTCTGAAAATCAATAAGAGATTTACTGTTGGCTTCAACAGGCTTTGGATCAGGCTTAGGTCAAGATCTTCAGTTACATGAATGATACATGGCTGATCCCTCTGTGAAAGACACATATCAAGGACATGAAATCATGATTCCTTAGACCCTGAAAGTAATCTAAATGCCTATATTCAATTTTAATTGTACTGGCTCTCAATATAGGGGCACAAAATACAAAGCTAAATAATCTCCAGAACCAAGACAAATTACAGAACAATGAAGTGTATTTTATTTTATCATCATACCTGTTAAAGATATACTAAGATATACTAAAGATATACCAAGATATAGATTTTTTGGCTAAGAATGTTAAAAAATTTGAAATTAATTATACTTTAATAACATCAACTGTGTTATAGAGAGCTGTCCTTTGAAAGGAACAACAGTTAAATTAAATGGACTCTCTTCTTTGTAAACCAAGGTAGATGTAAAAGGTAAAATGGCATGCTTTTCAAAATACTCATAGATGGAGCAAATCTCTTGCAGCAAAAGGACAAATATATTGTAAGATTCCTTATTTATCTGTATATAAACCAAGGCATATAAAACTATATTATGTCTCCTTATATAGAGACATCCAACCAAACAAGAGCGAATCTACTGCCAACCACTTCAGCCTGTTTTGTGCTTTGATAGTAAAGGAAAGCCAAGTTTTCAGCCTGGGTCTAGCCTGACTCAGGCCGTAACTTGTGAGTCCTGCTATTCTAACCCTTTCTCTTGATCTGCTTTTCAGCATGTCTTAGAGTACACAGCTCAAAGCAGCAGGGGAGTTTCTTAGCAAAGGGCCACCCACTTGCATATTATTCCTTCCTTGCCTGTGACATGACACAAGAACAAAGTAGACATTAACCGCTACATTAAACCCAGAAGGAAAGTAATCAGTAACCTGTTATTCGCTTAATAAAGGGAAACACATGCAGTGTGAAATCCAGAAGACTAATCAATAGCCCCAGACAATGCAATGTGCCAAACAAATTGCAAATCAATTAGAATCCTTGTTTTCTTTGAAATGGTTCACTATACCTAAAGCAATTACTCGTTCATTAGACCTAATTTAACAGCATGACTGCCCTAGCAACAACTGGCAGCGTCTGGCTATCAAATGGAAGAATGGCAGCTTATTTCTGTCTGTCTGTGAGTCTAATGCCAATCAAAAAAAAAAAAAATTGAATTCCTTTATATAAGAAAATGTCTCATTAATGGGTAAAATATTTTCTGTGAAGGAAGAATCAAGTATCCGGTTTGATTGGGTTGAGTTTGGTATTGTTAACTAAGTAAGGGAATAGATGTAGACTTTGTATGAAGAAATTCTGGGATTCTTAGTATGTTTCAGTAAGTTTCAATGCTAAGATATGGAAAAAATGAGGGGAAGTTTTATATCTCCTTCCATAAATCCTTTGGGATTTGGAAAAAGTAAGTCCTAGATATGTTTGCACCAGCTGTATGTTTACCACAATTGCAATGGCACAATAAGATTAGCATGGTCCAGCACAGGATGATACAGATTTGCCAAATGGTCCATAATCCCTTTGATGGGCTCAGAGGGCATTCAGCATTTGATACAAACCCTTCCTTATTGTCCTCCCTTGGCATTGGATCAGGCCCCTAATACCCTAACTACAGGTTTAAAGTGACATTTTGATATTTTGCTTCCTGCTCTACTCAATGTTATATGGTAAAAACAGAGACATATGGGACTTAAGAGATTATTTAAAAGCCTTTATGTTTTTTATATGTGTTTCTTTTCCTTCCCTGCAAATTTAAAACTTATTAAACCGATTTTTTCTTTCTGCTGTGGTGCACAAAAATCTTGAGATGAAAGGGAAGTACCCAAAATGGGGTCAGCTGGAAGGAAACCACCTCCAGGAGAGTGAACTAGATGCCTTGCCATGCTTGTAGCACAGATGTTCCTAACCCTTACAGTGAATAAAGGCCAATAGGAATGTTTCATGCATTTAGCAGTTGGTACCAAGGGTGCTTTCAGGACCCAAAGAAAGGTCCAGAGCTAGCTGGGATTTCCTCTTTTTTACTCTTATTGGAGTAATGTACTGCACTGTCAGGTACTCTTAGGGTTAAGACAGTGCACTAAAATGTTTGGGACTAAACCCCCTACAATTTTAGCCTGTAAATTTTAACCACTGTGGAAAAAATATGCTTGCCAAGAAGGTTATTTATAATGATTGTGATTTGAAACCTTTATATTGTTTATTGACCTTTAAGGATGTGACATTCTTCTATAAAAATCCTTGTAAACTCTTCAGTGCATATATATGAGCATATATAAAAATATACATAGCCTAAATATACATAGCCTATACATATATAGCCTAAATATATATGTATATATTTATAGCCTCAGTTGGAGTATATTTTTGTATTAATTGAAGTAATTTCTAATTTTCTGCAGATAAAAAAACTCTTCAAAATTATTTTAGAAAGCCTTTAAACATTTTGAGTCTATATTTAGTGTCAAGTTGATTTAATTACTTTTAGAGCAGCTGCTGTTACAGGGAACTGGAGCTGTTAAAACTGACCGTAAGTATTTATCTGAAAATATTCAACTTCAGTGTTCAGTCTTGTAGGCCTGCTAGACTTTACCCTTCTGGGTCTTGCCATCCTTCCTGGTAGTGTAATACTCCCCCCCACTGCAGAGTATTAGTGAGATGATATTCTAATTTTGAGAGCATAATGTTTTCCTGGGAGTTTGTGTCTTATTTTTGGGGCCATCAAGGGCTGCCCAGGAGATAGAACTGTAAGAGGTAAGTGCAGTAATCATAAAAATATAACAAATAATCACAGTTCCATATTTTACCATATATATTTTGCATCTGCATGTATATGCATATTTGATGTTTTGCTATAAATTCAGAGATGAGTCGCTGTTCCTAACATTTTACACAGACCCAAAGCATTTTCTGATGGAGCTTAATCTATATTACAGACGTAAGCGATGCAACTTGGGTTGCAACTTGGCTAGCAAGGACAGATAAGGAGATCCTGTCTGAAAGACGTGGGATCACTGCATCCAAGTATTCCTGAACTTTCTGTGATTTCTGAAGGCCAGTCTTTTCCTTGGAGCACAGACTAGAGAGTCATGAAAGGCACCTTGAATTTAAGGAATAGGAAATTAACCACCTATTGACTTACATCCTTAATATTTTCCATAAAAGTAGGACGCTTGTTTATGCCCTCACTTTGATGGAAACCTTGTATATACATTCTCATACTTTTTTTTTTTTTTTTTTTTTTTTTTTTTTTCAAAACAAAAGCAGCCACTAAACAATGGACCTATAAGTCATATTCTTGTATCTCATTAGAGCCTATGTGACACAAGACTATGTACCAGCACTCTAGTATGCAAATATGGCAGCCTGAAACATATCTTAAACTCTTTCTTCTTGTTTTGCCAGCATTTGGAACACAACAGAATCTGAAATGAGCCAAAGGACATCTAAACACTTGTAATTGAGATACAGTCATTATGTGGCTATTGCAAAATTACCTCTTGACATACAGTCAGTTGTGCCTTTTCATTTTGTGGGACCCCTCACAGGTGAACTCTGTATTTTTTTGTATTTATCAGATTTCAGACATTTGTTAGATTTAGCACTACTCTCTTTTGGAATTGAAGTCCTCTGAGGTGGTTCTTTCACTTTCTAAATTTGGCACAGATTTTGAGGTAAGGCCTGAAAATGTCTGCCAACTGTCTCCAGGCCATGGCATCAGGGTGAGGCACCTGCTTATTGGCAGGTCTAGTCCTGAGTTCCTTTATCTTTCCTGGGTTCCATGACCTGGCTGATGGGAAACTTCAGGCAAACAAAGTGTAGACCAGGGAAACTCACTGTGTATTTGATCTATGTGCTGTGCCCTGACACCTAGTGGATTACATTAAGACCTTTCAAAAACCTCTGAGCAGATGACACTTTGGAGTCTCTGTATGTCATATAAAAGGACAGAGGCATATGTTGGTCAAGGTGATGAACATATTTCATGTGGAAAGCACCCACACACAAACATTAAGGGTAATTATTGCTGTTTCTTCTGATTCTTTTAATAACATGTAGTATAAATTTTACAAACTTGAGTAGGAACCAGCACTTTTTGCTCTGCAATTACAGGTGTATTATTAAGAGCTGTGAGGGACAAGTTGAAATGACTGCAGGATATTGAGGGTTGCTTCATGCCCTTTGAGCTTTACATACAGCTACTCCACTTCCCATGCCAGAGGTAACCACCCCTTTATCAGATGTTTCAGAACTGAATATATATTTGTGCCTCAGATAATCTTAGCTTAGAGCATCTCAGCTTCAAACTCCACATTATTTCTAAAGACAAGATTAATTCCACCACTGTTTAGCTGCCTGAAAGTGTTGCACCTGACCTGCCAGTCTTTTAGAGTCCTTTTGCAGCTACAGAAGACAGTCAAGGAATTCCAGACATTTTAAGATAACTGAGACCCACACTGTGCCAAGTGTGCACTTCATATTTAGATTAGTAGCAGCTAAAGCTCATGATATCCACAAATTATCCATACATTTATGATATATAATGTTTAGTTAGACTCAAATATTTGATATTAGACTACAGCTTCCCTTGAAAAGTAATACATCCCTGCCAGTATTTAAAACTTTTTTTTTTTTTTTTTCTCGTTAAGAGTGGGGCTGGGGAGAATATAACTGCTATATCTTTTTATCTTTCAAAATAAACATTTTCTCTAGAGGACTTAAGAGTAACTGAGGACATTATTTTCAAATAACAAAGCATTTGCCATCTTCGTCTGACTTTACTTGTATAGTTTAAGACAATTCCTCAGTAGTCACAGCCAAGTATCACTTTTCTCATTCATGGTAGGCAATGCACACATAGGTGGCAATTGGATGTCTTTGTTGTCTGTTTGTTACAAGGGTAATAGGACTAGAAGGGATCTCAAGATGTCCTCACACTGATCTTCCAGCCCCAAGGCAGAATCCACTCTATCTTGAAGTTGATTAGGCAAGGAAATGTAATCTGTGTTTTGTGTTCTGGTAATTAAGCATTTTACAAAGATGTGGCTGTGGCTAATCTGAAGAATGACTATGCATATACATATGTATGCCGTGATGAGGCATCTCTCAATGCAAGAAAGAACTGGTCCTAATAGAGCTGCACATGTTCCAGTCAATGCATACCTAACAGTTATATTGATAATAATGTATGAGTAAAAAGGGGATGGGATTCATCCTCTCATAGTAGCACTGGTTCAATAGTGAAAAAAACTTACTTCAGTGTCTCAATGGACACATGTAAAGAAGAATCCAGAGAGACAGAATAAAGAGCATTCAGAAAGAGACTTTACTCTTTAGCACTTTTCATATAATTCCACTCTTTATAAAAGGCTGTTTTCAGGCTATTGAAAGGACTTCTTCCAGGCTATTGACAGGGCGATGACAATCACCCAAATTGTCCTGTTGAATTAATTCCCTACACTGAAACTATTTATTATTTCCTACTATGTAATTGGGGATTAAATAGCAAAAAAGTTCATATTTTTTCAAAGCTTTTAGGGCATGGTTTGTCATCTCTGTTGGAATCTTTATTATACTCAGTATCATAGTAAGGCCACTTTGTCATCTTTAAAAGGTCATAGAGATGAGGGGGATGTCCATGATAACTGGAGAAGGGCAAATGCTGAATCCATCTTCAAAACAGGGGCAATCTGGGAAAGTAAAGGACTTGTTTGAGTCACCAGGACAATCACAGAATGACTCCTCCTTGAATGAATATAGGGATGTAGGAAGATAGTGGTTATTGGAAAGTCAGCAGTTAAAATCATGCTTTTCCAAATTGCTTTTGATGGTGAAATGACTGGATCTGTTGATGAGGGGAGAGCAGTGGGTGTCATTTATCTTTATCAGGACCTTGGACAATCCCTCCAACATTCCTGTGTCTGAGGTGGAATTTAAGGGTCTAGATTATTGAGCAAATGGCTGATTAAATAACTTTGGGTGATCAGGCTGAGGTGGTAGTGGTTAGTAAGTCCTGCTCTTTCTGGAGGCTGGTTACAAATAGGGTACAACAGGGATCTCTCATGAGACTGGTCCTGTTAACCACTTCTATCAATGATCTGAAGCAGACAGTTGAGTGTTCTTTCATTCGGTGTGAGGTGACACCAAGCCAACAGGACCACTTGATGCATTTGAGGGCAGGGCTGCCACCTGAAGGGACCCAAGACAGGCTGGAAGAAGAAGTCAACATTACAAAATTCAACATGGACGTAAGTAAAGTCCTGTCCCAGGAAGAAAGAGTCCCTTGAAACAATCCCTCTGCTCTCCAGGTGAGCTGGTGGTCTTGTGGGCAGTGAGCTGAACATGAGCCCTCAGTGTGTGACTCTGTGCAAGAGCATCCAGGGCAATAGTCACAGGAGCATAGCCAGTAGACTGGAGAGTCATTATTCCCCTCTAATCAGCCCCCAGAGACCACATCTAGACACTGTCCAGCTAAGGGAGCACCAATAACAAGAAAGGTAATGATCAGCTGGAGGGAGTTCAGAGAAGTGCCACAGAAACAAATGGTCAGGGGTTGGAGCATTTGCTCTGTAAGGAGATGCTGTGGCACTGGGGCTTGTTCAACCTGGAGAAGAAACTGGGAGGGTCATTCAACTCTGTGTAGAGGAGGTGGAATTTGAGTAGTGCTGCCATGCAACCAGAATAACCTATAGGAAAAGCAATTAACTTAACAGATATCATAGAAAAAGAAAAAGGAAAAAAAGACAGGAAAGGACAAAGAGTAGGCATTGATCAGTGATTAAAGTAAAACAGTATTTTAGAATTGAAAAAGCGTATTTTTGAATTAACAATGAAGAAAATTTTGAACTAGTACACAGGGAAAGAATACCTCCACAAACATCAAGGTAAATTAGCTCGTAACAAATCCAAAGTGGTCACATGATGTTAGAACATCAAACTCCTACTTTGAAAGACTTCACATGTATTCTGAAATCTCCACTTTTGTTTTTAATTTTCCCCTGTCCACTGCAATCAATAGAAATTAAGGGTACTTAGTATTTCACAGAAGCTCCCCAACAATTTGAAGAATTGACACTACCACAAACTTTCTGAGAGATTTTGGGCATCAGAGCAAAGATTCTTATTTGAACATCTTTTAAAGGTGTGGTCTTTTGCCCAGGGCAGGAGCAATTTGAAAGCTCTAGAAATTTTAATCCATATTCCAAAGATACAGGATATTACCATCCATCATAAAAAATATTGAGCTCTAAAAAAAGGTAAAAAAATTACCTGAGACAAAAGCAAGATCATATTTTGTTCTGTTTTCAGAGTATCTGAGTCCTAAATACCTACATGTCACCTTTATCACTATTGCAATAAACATTATAACAATATACTCCAGATTCCTGGATAAGAAGTGAACAATACTTTCAAACTAATTAAAACAACTCAGGCTAATGCAGATTACATCTGAGAACCATAGATAAAAGTTCTACTCATACAAATGAAAATCAGTTTAGAACAGCCATTACATTTTATATGTTTACTAGTAAAGAATGTTACTGTTTTCACAAAAATGTGCGTGTCTACACATAGTTGTATGAAAAAATTATCTGTGATAATAAGGAACCTCCATGCAGTTGAAAAGATTACAACTTTCTGTTCCTAAGATTGCATAATATCTATACATATTTGTATTAACAAATTATTAGTGTTTTTAAAAAATTATATATTTCAAATATATGTTCAGGCTTTTTGAATGCACTTAACATTTTTGTAAAATTATGCATAGAGAAATTAAGGCAAGAAATTTCCTCACCACAATTTTTAAAAACATTGTTCTTTCATTTGTTATTATGAGCAAGTTTATTATGAATTTTTTGACTTGTTTTTGTGAATTTTTCTGTACCAGTGACATTGCATGAAAAATGTAAAATCACTGTGAAAATTTCAGGGTGATTTAAGACAGCTGTCTGATAGCAGACCCTGACTTTTGAAGATCAGTCTGTGCATTAAAAGGGAGGAAAGATTCAGCCTAAGCATTATAGTGAAAACTAAGAAGCCAGGAGGTTGCAACATTTCAAAGAAGATGGAAGCAATAAGGTTTTATGTCTATGCATCCTATTTGTTTCCCTCTTAAGGAAATTATTCAAATTGTCCCCTAGATTTAAAAAAAAAAGAAATAAAATAAAATATTACAATAGCAAACTTAAAGAGGTTCTCTCTCATTATAATTTTTCACATACTGCCAAGACCAGTCAGTCAATATTTATGACAAATAGCATTTATGGCACCTATCACAATGCTTTAAATGGCTTTTTCTAGCAAGAGACTCATCAAAAATGATTAAGGAGATTTTCTACATGTGATGTATTTCTCTTTATTGCAGCCCATGCTTCAGAGACCTGATTACTGGTAAAGCACAGATAAAAGCTATAACAGAATGGTGGTCAAACAAGTGGAGCCTATAAAGTATGCACTCCTCTTTTGTTTGCTGCTATACAAAAAGTGAATAGACAAGCCCTTTTGCAAACTTGCAGAGGACCAACTTTTTCCCTACCCCCCACTCCTGGGAATAAGCCATTTTAATTATTGAAGTTTTTTTGTTTAATCTTCCACCAACAAGTAATATGAATATTTTATACAACACTGATGAATGCTTAACTAATACAGTTCTTCATACAAATGCAAACTTCCTTTTTACTGGCCTCTGGTGGCTATGCATCTAGTGCCAGAGTGGCATCATTCAGCTCCAGTTGCTATAGCATTTTCAAGAACCTCTCTGTTCTTGTCATAAATTATCTTTAAGTGAAAAAAGCTCCAAGGAGGTCTGCAGCAAACTGTATCATATAATGGATTTCTAAGCTTTGGTAGAAAACACTCATCTTACTTATATTCTTCTAACATTGATTGTTTAGTGACCTTCTTTGGGATACAGATGAGCATAACCCTGAAAAATGTTTGTGTTGTCTTTCTCTTGTTGGCAGCCTGCAGCCTGCATGATCTAATAAATATTGGCAGGACCAAATGAAATAATATAGAAGAGCTTCTCTTCTTTAAAGTCCATAGACCAAGAGACTCTTGTCACTTGTTAATATCTCCATCAAACAGTGAAGTGTTAACATATGTGATACGACCACGCAATCAAGTAAGGACCGATTTGTTGACTAATTAAACCAACACAACAAGCTCTTTAGCACCTACAAGTGACAAGTTTAGAGCAGGCAAGTGGAAACTCTCAATTGAGTCCCCTTTTATGAGACTATCATGCCAAATTCAATTCTGACTGAGTAGTATTTGAATGTACTTGACTTCCACTATGTGCTGACATGCTTACAATAATTCATCATGTGTGACAATAGCCCAATATTAGAGATTTATGATATATACAAAACAGTTACAAATGAAATGTGGCCCTAACATGTGTCTGCTTTACTTATCCACAGCCTATTGATATTATAATTAATGGTCAATTACTTAGGGATAGAGAATAGAAAATAGTCATTACCAGTTTCAGTCATCATCTGTTTTTGGCAAATTCTGGAAGTAAATGAAACCATTTTCCTAGTGTTTGGCTGTTGCTGGAAAGTACACTGTTGCTCACTGTTGCTCACTATTGCAAGAAGGAATGGGTTTGCTATCTGTTTTACAGTTGAAGAGTTATTTTAGGAATAAAATATTTATTTTATTATTACCATAATGTAGGTAAGTTTTGAAAAGTGTATCTGGGAAGAAGAAAATATAGTGAACACTGCATGAGAATATTTTACAGAGATTGCTAGCACTGGCCAGTTTTACACACAGACACACACTCAAAGCCAACCCCCAAAGCAATTTGAAAATGTAAATTAAAATTCTTTTCATTGGAATAGAAGCACTTCCTGTTGACCTTTCACAGTTTTAGGTCCTGCCTTAATAATGACAAGATTACTGTGAGTCTAATAGTCCAGTTCACGGTTGAGTTCAAACAACTGGGAAAAAGAGATCTGAATAGTTTTTGGGTCACTAATTGTGCAAATGGTTATAAATACTCTCCTTTTAAACTTTAATAGTTCCACTGAAATCCCTGAGGTTATTAATATGCTATTGATAAATGTTGTGGTACTGATATATTGCAGTATGTGGACTCTTGTCTTTAACAAGCAGCAAACAAAAGCCCAAGCACTTCCAGGTTCTTGGAGTGCTCATTCCAAGGTTCAATCTACCCTCACTAAACTTTCATCCTTGAGGGGAATGGGAGCTTTCTACAGTCGGGAGAGATTCAGATACCAAGGAAAGTATTTTCAGGGATGAATCAGATGGTAGTCCCCTTCTTAAGTTCTCAAGGAGACAAATATGAAGAAGAGGTACTTTCCTGGCTCACCTGTTGGTAGCTGAATCCCATTGGTAGGCCAGAGGAAAAGTCTCAGGATCCTCAATTATAAACCTTCCCTGGAGTATACTCAAAAATGAAATACACTTAGGGGGTCTGGTCTAGAGGATAACACATCTACAACACACACATTTTTGATAATTGCTCAAGTATGGAAATGGATTCAGGAAGATAAAAAAAGGAACTCAGAATAAGCAGAAGTAATCTCACTGATGTTGCCATTTTAAAGATATGTTTTAACCCTGACCTGGCATGTAAACAGATTGTGGTAGCAGCACATAAAGGAGTCTCTTGGTTTGGGTATTGGCATGCCTGTGCTTGAAAGAAAAGAGGAAAAATGAGAAACAACCTTGGATTTATATCTGGCAAATTGCTCTAACTGTTAATTTCAGCACTGATATTTACAGAGTGCTTTGACATCATCAGCTGGAAGAACTGCAGAATATTTTTTTTCTGCCTCAGAAGCTGGCAGGGACAAAAGGACTTCTTTCCAACCTCAGGGGATAATAATTTCAGTAATCTCATTCATACATTGCTGCTAAGCATCTATTACCAACTAAACTTTTAATATGAGTTTTTAAATGTCTTTAAAAGTGTAAGGTTTGTCCCTAGATGTAAGTTCATTATTTTTCAGTATCCTCAATTCACTTTAAAATTACATCCAAATAACTAAAGAACCCTAATTCATCAAACATATAAAAATAAATTGTCAGAATTTTATATAATAATGATCTGGAATCTAGATAAGCGTACTTTACTTAAGAAGTACAGTCATTCATATTTGGAAAAGAAAAGCTTTGACTCAGTTCTCATTAATACTAGTACAAACAGGGCAACAATGTAACACTGTACTCATACAAACCAACTCCAAGTTTAACATACAAATTCATGCAGATATTTTTTTACCTAAAAGCATTAACTAAAAATGCAATTATTTCAGTAACTGTAAAGAAGACGAGCTCTTATAGACTTGTGTTGATATCTGCATCTCCAGAGGAATCAATGCAATTTCAACAAAGGAATTGTATCACATTGAGTTGTTTCATATAATGCCATTGAAAGGTAAGAGGTTCACAAAGGGTTGATTAAATTTAAGTGGGAGAAACACAATGATCAAAATCCATCGCTGGTGTAATTCTGTTTTCTCCTGCAGTTCCACTATGAATGGATAGGACCCATGACAGACTGAGTTTTTCCTGCACTGTGACAACTGAATTAGCTAAATTAAAATCTTTTAAATTCTAAAAAGTCCCAACAACTGAAAATCCAATCCCTGCCCTAATATTATAAAAATCAAATAGAATTAAAGACAAATACATTGAAATAATGTTAAGACTTTGATTTGCTAAGACAAGAACATATACAGAGGAAGCTCCATCACCAACATCCACTGTAATCATTATTGATCTTGTAGGTCACATCAAAAGTGTTTCGAAAAAGTGTTTCAAATCCATCTGAAGATACCAGGTGCATGATAAAACTAGTGATATTATTGAGATAAATCTACAATATCTTTTTCTTTCTTTTTCTTGTCTTTAGGGAAGAAGAAAACAGGGGTTTGTTATAGATTTTCAACAGAATTCTTAAAGAATATTTCTATAAGAGAAGTCAGCAGGAACAACAGGTAGTCATTATCTCACAGAGCTGGGCGTTTTTCTTTTCACAATTTATCATGTGTAAGATCCATCAGTTGCAGTTGCAATTGCAGAGATGGATCAGTAAAGAATATCTAAGTACATTCTATAGGATTTGTGTTTACAGAGGCACACATGTGTTTATTAAGTGAAGCTATTTTGAAATGCAGCTAACACTAGGGCTTCTTGCACCCAGCCTATATTTATTGTGAAAATGAATATGCAGTTTCCCTCCCAGGTACCTCAGAATTGTCTGAAATTTCTTTCTAAAGAGAGTTACCCACTGCTGAAATTCATTTAACTACATCTTTCTTTTTTATACAAAAGGCATAACCTACTTTTATTGGAATAGAATTTGCATACTAGCTCCATCAGCATGGTTTTGGTAATCATACAAATAGCTGCATTCAGTTATTTATTCATTTAGACACTATAATTGGGAGACCAGAAAAGCTTCCAAAAGGAGACATAAGATACTAGGAAAAAGCCCCTTGAATTTCTTTTAAAATGAAGTCAGCAGATCTCTTAGTTTGTAGATAAATTATTGGATTTGAATGTAAAAGACTCAGAGAAAAAATAGTTCTGTGAATGTCAGAATTAGGGAACCTGGTCTCTCTCCTGTGTTAGCCTTGATGTCTTGTGGCTTGATGGCTGATGTTGTCCCACGATCTTACTGGCAATGAGGACACTTATTTTGCACCCCTGCTCAGCTGCCTGCTTTCATGTATCTCCTACTCAGCTTGAATCTCAAATCGCTCTTTTAAGAATTTCCACCTTTCCGTATAATTTCATTGAAATTAGACTACATATTGAGGAATTACTAAGGGGAGGGTGGAGCAGCAGGAGGAGAGGCAGAGCAATTACACAAACCTTTTTCACCTTTACAAAAAAAAACCTAGAAGTCCCTCATATTATTTGGGCTTCCATGACCTCATGACCACATAAATACAGTTGAATCAATATTGGCATACTTCTGGATTATTTTCAATCCACTGTTTAAAAATAACTCAATATTGAAGAGATTATTTAACCCATTTTCAGTAGCTGCACAGAGTTGTTCTGTGGAGTGGAAAAATTACAAGACCAGAGCACATACAGGAGGTTTTTAGTTTTTTTCTCTGGAATTTTATGTTAAGACTTTTGGGGGTTTGAGGATAATCTCAGAAGATATCTCAGTAAGAAATGAAAAACTCTATCAATAGGATCATGGCTGACAGGGTATACTTGGCCACAATTTTACAAGTGCAATGATTTTTACTTTTAAGAGACAGAATTGTAGTGTGATCAAATCTGAGTAAGCTCATATTAGATCTGACCAGACTTTGTATTTCTGCTCCCAACTTGACTCAAAAGTATTGCATAGTCTGTTTTACGTTACATCCATATAAAACAAAGAATATGTCAGATAGTGGATTTTTCACTTTATTTTAGATATATAGTGCCTTGTAAAATTTCCTTATTCCATTTACAACAGATTTGTACTTGGATAATGTATCAATTTCAATGAAACTATACCTAATTTTTATTGATAAAGATTAACTTTTCACAGGCTATGTTGGCAAATGTCACCAGGAGTAACCACAAGCCGATGGGTAAAACTAAAGGTTTTGAGTCAAACTATTAATAATTTCTGTTACTTATAACATGCCAGTCTGAGGATGTGAACCTTTCACTGGCAGATTTATGAGCATATTGGACAGCTCTGCCTTGGAGTGTGGCAAGATCCACTAGAGGAGTGTTAGCTGTCTAATGTGACATCAACATCTCTGTCACAGCCCTAAATATCTTGGATACCTGCTTGCATTCCCACCTTGCTCTCTCTCTTCCCTTCACCACATTCTTATTTTCCTTTATTATACTGCCACACAGCAGTGCTGGACTTTGATCAAAATGAAGCAGTTTTAAAACTCAGGCTTGCATTTATGACAAGGAAAGGAAGAATTAAGAGATATAGTAAATCAGAATGATACAGTTCAATGGCTCCCTTAAATTCCCTTTCTCTTAATAAAGGTTGAGTAGTGTTGCTATGAACTGAAATAGGTCTATATGCACACGGGCAGTTCCAGCAGTAGAGTGAACCCTGGGCATTCAGACCATATATTTTCTGTGCCCTTGGGTAGTGTTATACACTATGGTACATATCCATTAATGCCACCGACATAACATGGGAATGCTGTAGTGTGAAGCCTTGCCTGCCTTGAAATAAAAGGGAGAAACATGACTGACCTAAATGGTGGCTACAGTCTCTCACCAGCTCAGATCCACTCATTAAGATCATAATCCACTGCAAGTCATGGGAGTCCTGTTGATTGGAATGGAGTTCATGTCAGCTGTGGACCTGGCCTAGTAATATCAGTGGGCCACCTGCAATGCACAAGCTATGTGCAGAAGCTTTGAAAGGGTAGCACCTGGGAAAAAATGTTCTTCAGATACTGGAATAGGTCTTGATCTGTTTTAGTTCTCATCAAAAAAACAGTTGTTTCATTTACATAAATAAAGTGAAAACAATGAGTGCCAAACACCATGTCTGTGACAATCCCAGCTCCTGAGGTGTCACCTCCATCACACTGTTCGGGATTATCACTGCCACAGGAAAGAAGGACAAAGCTTTTCAGACAATGAATTTAAGACGCAAGCACAGGCTCTTTCTGCTTCAGTGTTACAGCATCAGTAACTTTTGTCAGCAAGACTAAGGAACATCTGTATGTGGTTACACTGGAAAACAGATCAGTAAGATTTGCCAGTAATATTCCCCAGTACCTGCAGAGATGCTTGCTTCCTTAACTGAGCTTCAGCTCAATCCTCCACCTGAAAAATAAATAATGCTTATGTAAATAACGACCAGAATGATACTTCATGTGTTTTTGTGTTTAGGGGTTTATTATTAATTGGACCTTGAAACTCAATAACAGAATTCCTACAGACAAATCCTTTTTTTTTTAAATTTTTTTTAGATTTTTTTTTTTTTTTTAAGCCTTCACCTCTGGAATCTTGAGCTGGATTATTATTTATGTCAAAAGTGAAAATTACTACAGTGACATGAGCCTACTAACAGGATCCTTCCATCTCTTCAGTAGGATTGTTGGTTTCTGTTTAAGTGAAGACTAGGAACTTGAACAGGAGGGATTTGAGCCCAGGACTCAGGTGCATTAGAATAAGCAGAGGATACTCAACAGTTTCCATTTCTAAAATATTATATTAGATTTTGTGAGACAAAGAAACCAATGTAGGACTCCAATATACAAATCAATTAACATTCATATAGCAAAACACTTAAATATATGCAGCTACTGAGAGAAGAAATCCAGGATATTAATGTGGACTTAATTGCTCCTGTCCATTTGAATGTATCCAGCACTCCCCATTTTGGAAACGGAAATTGAGGAAGAGGCTGAGTGATCCACTTCTGCACACAACAGTAAACAACTGTGTTAGTTTAAGACATTTCTTGTTCCGTTTGTTCTCCCTTTTTCTTTGCCAGAGATTGCTGTCACCATTGCAGGAAAAGAGGTTTGCTCATTCCCCAGCTGCTGCACTTCCTATTTCAGCCTCAGTGCAATTTTGACAGCCACGAAGTTAATAGAAAAATTAGAATGGCTTTAGTACAGTCACATATTCTATTGCCATTACTGAGACTGGGTTAGTTATCTGCAGAAGAGAGGTGAGGCAGGGAGTTTACAATGGTGATGTCTAAAACAACCCCAGCAACGACAACCAAAAGTTCTTAGAGCTTGACAATATGACTCTATGAAAGAAAAGCTGAATTCCCCAAAGCCCAGGATTAAAATCCTCAAAATTCTTGTTTGTCCATGAAAGTGTTCCTAAGAAACACATAATTTTCTATTTTCCTGGGTTTATAAGTGCTGGGATGCCCAGCTTATCCATCTTGATAGTGGCAAACTACCCCATTATTCTGACTTATCAGGATCTACTAAGTACTCACTCCCCTGTCTGCCATGCCTGGATCTTGTTCATATAGATCTCATAGAGCACACTTAATAGACTAAGGTTTGCACAAACACAGGCAGGGAATAATACAGTGTCTTTTGAACCACAGAGGATTAGATAGAGGATTCTGACACATTATGGGAGATTTTTGTTTATGTTTTCTCCAAGCTGAAGGCTTTAAAGTCCATCTCAAACTACCAGAAAGCCAAAACTTGTCCTGGGCTTGGTGATGTCTTGTAACTCTTGTGTCACAGAGCTGTGATGGATGGCCACCAGATGAAAGCAGCATATAAAAAGGTAGGATGAAATTCTTCAGCTAACAGAGCAACGAAAAAGGTGGAGGGAAGCAGGTAGCTGGGCTTTAATGCCTCCTCTGTTGGCTAGGTATGTATTTTATTCTATGAATTTCCTGAAATTAAGTGCATTTTATTAATTGAGTTCTGGTGAGGTCACAAGGGAAATCTATGGTGGACCTCAATAGCAAGTTTCCCAGCTCAGCTAATGCCCCAAGCAGTGGGTTGTGGGCTTTTTTCTGAGCAAGATTTTTACATCAAGACTATTCAGTAACCTCAGTATTTCCCCAGATCATAGCCAGCATCTTCCAAGACAAAGATCTGAATTGCTAAAGTATACCTAGAAAAGTAGAAGAAACCTATCACATTGTTTTTCTTTATTGAGTTAGTATCATGGCTGACAGAAGACATCAACTGTACTCACAGACCAGCAAAGTTATTTGTCCATCTGCAATAACAGGGTGTTAAATTCTCAGTTGTTGAGAATCAGTCTATCCTAAGAGAAGATTTAAAAAAAAATTAGGATTTTGTACTTGTAAGGAGAATATTTTAGAGCAAGCTGAAATGAAGGGGTGAAATTTTGAGTGAGGCAAGGGGAACCAACTAGCAGAGTTTGTTTCATTCTGGGAAGTAATACCAAGACTATTTTTGGTATTTTGAGACCTTGCCTAAACTCATGTGGCAAGACTGCTGTATGCCTATGCATATGCATATTCCATTTGGCAATACACTCAATACGGCACTCAGCCACCTACTAAATAATAGAACTTAAAAATGGAAAATCAAATGACAGAAAAAGCTATTTCCAGGTATTTAATCAAAGGGAGGATCAGAGTACAAAGCTCAAGACAGGCCCAGCACACAACTCTGGCTTAACTGTCACTCTACAGCAGGCTTCAAACATCTGCATTACTTTGACTGAAATACCATGAATAATTTATAATAGAATACAGAATTTAAGAAAAATAGATTTTAGAAAAATTAATACCCCACAATAATCACCTGGCTTCATATTTATTAGCGAGGTGCTCTGGGGTAGAAAACATCATTGATTTTATGAACCTTTGGGGATGTTTCTTTTTAAAAATTAACATTTCAGCTTGATATTATTTTAGTATTTACCACTCGGTATTGTCTTAGATGTCATCTTGGCAAAGGGCTCCTAAACAACTGCCACTTTTAGCACTGCTGCCAAAAGGCCCCCTTTCACAATAAAGCATGCTGTGCTTTGGCAGGAAATCAATAAAGTGAAAATCTGTTCTCATCATCCATACATTTACCATCACAATCAACAATCAAAGGCAAGACCTGGGTTCTTTATCCACAGGCTCCAGCCTCCCAATTTTCTGCAATGAAAGGCAGCATAAATTAGAACCCTTGGTTCCTGTTAGCTGGGCTTAATGGGTATGATTTATGAACCATTAAATGAGGTTATGTAAATTGATCCTTAGCAGAATGCTAGCACACAGGTGACAGGTGCAGTACATTTGAATGATGAGTCCACAAGGGTTCTGTTCAAATCAGATTTCAGTGACATTCAGTTTTAGGAAGGAGAAATATGTTGTCAACAAGGAAGTGATTTAAATAGTGCCCTGGGTTTGTCAGCAATTATGCTTTTCTTCTTAATTGCTGCAAACTATATAAATTCTAATAGGAAATAAATTACTGATTTACCAGTTAATGACAAGGGGGTATAGACAAGAACGGCTTAAACATAAAAAAAAAAAAAAAAAGCCTTGTGAGGCCATATTCAGTAATGATTTCATTTATCATATTAAAGTTAACAGCTGCTTTAAAGTCACACTGTAAACTTTGACATGAGCTAAGTTATATTGTTTTTATTGCTATGCTGAAGGGAACTGGGTTTGTGCTACAGCTATGGATGTTCTTAAAAGGATGAAAACATATATTTGCATAGAAATCAGGATACATTTTGCTTGCTATTTTTGCTTGGGTTTTTTTATCTTAATAATCTTGTCAAATCAGATCATATTAACAATGTTTAAAGTAAAGCCTTACCCTGACACAATTTTTATATTAATGATGAAAATAATCAAAATTAATGATCGGATATTTGACTTATTTCCTTCTCATTTCCACTTAAAGTGACCAAAAGGACTGATTGACTGCCTTATAATACAGTTTTGATAGAAAAAAATGGAATTGCTCTTGTATAATATTTAAATCAGTGTCATCACTGTTCAGGCCGCTTTGGTCTGGGCAGGTAGGCTCTTGGAGAACTAGACATATTTATGTGATTTTAAGTTCTTTTCCCTAGTCTGGTTAATAGCATGTTCCAACTAGTGGCCTTTGCTTAATGAGTGTTTGCATCTTTCTTTGAAATGAAATGGAATGAAACAACGATAGGAATGAAATAGCATGGATAAATCTGTATATAACTCAAGGCTTTGAGGGCAGCAGGTCTAGAGGAAAGACTGTACAGGCAGGTACTTGAAAAATATAGAATAGTAGGATGGTGTGAAAATATTTTCAGAGGCTTAGCCATATTAGTTCATTTTCATCTGTGGAAGAAAATACACAAGAGGAGAGAGAAAGAGATAAAAACCAAAATACCAGTTACCTGGGAAGCCTACTGAGGTCTAAGAAAATCTGAAAAACTTCTAGATATTTACTCATGTCTGTCTATTTTTGCCAGCATGTTCATTGGCTGTGTATTTCCTGTTTTTTTTCAAAATTCAGTGAAGTTTGTTCAAGCAACAAGCATCAGTTGCTAATTGAATTAGCCTCTCCTTTTGTGTTTTACTTCAATGGAGATTCCCTTCAAGGTTCAGCTGCTTACTCACTGCATTGTTCTGCTCAATGTCGCTCGCTGCAATACTTCCCCTTTCACAGAAGCTGTCACTTTTATTTCTGTGAAGAGGATCATCAGGAGTGAGTCCAGAGTGTGTAGTGCTTTTGGGGGTGTGGAATGCAAATTAAAAAGATCACAAGGTTGCAATGTGGGTAATGCAGAAAAAGCAGGATGCAGTTTCATCTATGAGGAGATGAAGTACTGGGATTTATACTGGGTATTAAGGAAGAACTCCATAGCTTTCCAATCAACAATATACAACAAAGCTACATCAAAAGAATGAAAAAGACAAGCCTTAAAAAGCTAAGGAAAACTGCACTCCACTTGTCTATGTTAACCTCATTCAGTATCTTCTGTGACTGCACTGCCAAACAGCCTTCATCATATAGAACCTGCTGGTGCTTTGGAATATCCTGCTCCTGTTTCACACTTAGACAAGAGACTGTGTACACAAGACAGTTATTTTAAAAGGTATTAGCCTGATCTAGACAAAGTTATCCTTTCCCACTACATAGCTTGCTTTAAGTTGCCACCTTAAAGTCACCATTGTAAACACAACCTATCAATCTATCACTCCATATACAAAAAACTCCAGATAATTTTTTTTTTTTTCTGTTGTGGAAGTGTCTCACTCAATGTATGAGATGGTTGATCTTCATGGGATGGATAACTGCTGAAGTTTTCTCTCTGTCCACCCTGCCTGCTGCACATCCCATGTTCTCTGACAGTTTCCTTCTTCTCTGACAGGGGCAAAGAGAAGATGTGGCAGAAATCATGCAAGAAGTAAAAGGTTGTATAGTATTTCTGAGCCCTCCTCCAGCCTGTAGTCATTGTCCACTCTGATAATTTCAGAGCTGCATGCCATTTCTCTATGTTTATTAATTTCTGATGTATTTATTTTCTATATAGTTGTCCCATCTTCTCTTGAATCCACATTAACTTTAGCAAGATATTCCAGATGTCAGCTCCTCTCCTTTTACTTCTTTTGAACTTGAACCTGTGTGCAGAAATTCAAGTCTTAGGACTTGAAGCATGATTAATGCTGAAGCACCAAACTAGAATGAGGATTTTAGTTCCTGGTACCTCATTTTAATACAAAACAACTTCTGTGTATGGTATATAGTCCCAACCATATATAGAATATATATATCAAGACATAAGGAAATGTCTGAAATCCTGACATCTTCTATAAAACATCCTGTAGGGATTCCAACTGTTTCACTCTGGATTTCATTACTGAAGGAGCATAGCCCCAGTAACTGCCTATTTTAAGAAAGTGGGCAGCATCTCATCCTTTTCCTGCTGAAAATGGAAAGAAAATGGTGCCCCAAACTGCATTTTTTGTAGAGATCTCCAATCAGCTTTGTGTAGAATGGGGTTCTTGACATTTCCTGTTTTATTCCATTCCATGTTTTATCCTGGAGTGGATTTCAATATAACGAAGCCTAAGATAGACAATATTGGCCTGAAGTGGTATAACCACACAGTGCAGAACAGCTCTAGAGAGCAGAAGTTCAAGCTTGAAAGCAGTCTGGTTGTGTGAGCACAACACAGTGATGCAGGGAAGCCAAAATGTGTGAACTGACTCTACTGTAGTTACAGAAGTTAAAGGAGGCAAATTCAGTTCAGAGGTCTTTGTGTGATAGCGCAAGAATCATTTAAGTCCCTTTTAGACCTACTTTTGAATTCTTCATAAACACTCAGACCTGTGCTGCTCCTTCTCTGATGGGTGATATTATCCTTCCTGCATTCCAGATGGGCAAGCAAAAGACAGGGAAAGTGCATCCCATACGTACAGCCTGGTTGCCCAGGAAAGAGAATGTGGCAAACAGTTTGCTTACTGAAGTTCTCTTTTTGCACCAGATTTAAGGGTTTATTTTGAATGAAACCAGGCTAGGGAAGAAGGATTTATGCACACCCCTACCTAATGCCCTTCTGCAAAGAGTTCTTCAGTATAAAAGCACTTTGAAATTCCATAATGAAGACTTAGGCACTGCCATTAAAGCCCAAATTGATAATGAAAAGTAAATATGTGCGTCTAGTTTGAAGGACCTCGGACCTAATTTTGTTATATGTTAACTTCGCAAGGCACTTCATTTTCACAGTAGGGTTTCCAAGGGCTGTAAGATGCAGAGGTCAGAGCTTGGTACAACAGTGAAGCACAAACATGATATTTGAAAAAAAGTGACAAAATAAAAATAGTGTCCTTTTGTGAAAATAGTTACTTGTGACTTCTCAGCAATACACAGGAACTCCATGGAAGAATTTGGGATAAGAAGGAATTAATTAGGACAGCATTTCATTGCCTTAGTCATCAGGGCTCTGAGTTCCTTCCTACAATTCGCTTTCTCATCAACTGCATGCTTCCTCAGGCTTTAGCAATGAATGAGATAGGGTTTCTGAGGGGGCAATATCCTGAAACATATAAAATGCATTCATCCTCAGAGTAGGCCCTATGTACAGTGAATTACCATTGGGTTTTTCATGCTGGAAAAGCTCATGAAATCATGGATTTAAACAGTGTATTACTGTACTTTTAATAATAAAGGCAGCCTTAGTTCTGGTAATCCTTAGTTTGAGCATTTGAATATATGACCTTTATACAACTCTTTCTATGTGTATTTCTTTAAACTTCGGGGTTTTTATACTTTCCTGAATTATAAAATCTTAGAATTTGGAAAAGCAAACTTTTTATTGTGTGTCATTGCATGATCCCACAAGGAGTAGGTTCTTCAGTTGGACTGAAATATTTAGGGACACAGAACCTTTTGCAACTGATCAAAATATGGAAGTTCTGGTGCCTCAGGATCCCATCTCACCAGACAGCTCCTTTCTCATGTCCCTTCCTCTTTGCTATCTTCATGGTGCCATTTTGACTGAGCACCATTACACCCATCCTCCCATCTCCAGTTTCTGTCCTGGTCTTAACTTTTTTCCTAACTGCTCCTCCAGTTCCTCTCTCTTCACTCATCCTACTTTATTCTTTATGTTACCACATAATACCTGTTCTACAACACCCTGAAAATCCCGGAGTTTCCTGCCCTCAGCTAAAGTGCCAACCATTGCAAAACACCTCTCCTAGACTCCACCAGCTCTGCCCCAGACTTACTGCAGAGAACATCTAGATCAGTGCAGCTTATAAAAGCTCCAAAAGTCACAGAGCAATTTCACTATGAGGCAGAGGGTACAGAAGTCCTAAGGCCTGATCCAGGCAACCCCCATTTTGTTGGTTAGAGATACTGCAGAAGGATCCCTTTTCCAGCAAAGAGCATGGAAAACTGACACATTTTGTCAAAATTGCTTAACGAATACATAAAAGAAAAAAAAAATCTCAAGAAATTTAATTGCCTAAAATGCCTTCAGCTTAATATTCTGAATTATTTCATCTCCATGTACACATGTTACAACATAATCTGCTATGGTGAGGCCCACAGACTTCATCCCCACAAAGAATGAAAGGCTGAGGCAGAAACCAGGCTGCTATGAAACTGCTCCAGTTGGAGCATTTCAGTGTGGTATGGAAGAGCAGGAGATCAGGCCATTGTCTCAAGTATCATTAACTGGCTTTTCTTGAGGAGTGATTCTAGTCCAGAGTGAGTATCCATTTAGCTTGTCACTGACTTTTGTCTCCTCATATCAGTTTCTTTTCTGACTCATGGAAGAATCTATTTGAAGAGAAGAGGTTCAGGTAGGAAGAAAAAAATCCTCCAAAAATCACTTTCTCAACTACTTGCCCCCATCTTGGTTTTTTTCAACAGATTTTTCTCTCTTCTGCTCATTGAAGAAGTAGAATACAAGGAATTATATTCATATTGGTTATTAGCATGTGTTTAACAACTACTGGAATTCATGAAAGGATTTCAGACCTAGTTTTACAACTACATCTTACAATTATCTTGCATCTGTCATCTAGATACATTCCTGTTACGAATGTTTTTAGCAAGATGCTTCATACAAGATAAATCTTTATATAAGCAAATGGTAGCAAACATTAGTTATTTGCTGTACTTTTATTTTTCATCCCACTAAAAACCATTATAAGGTCATAAGATTTTACTTTAGGTATATGTACTTTTATTATTAAGTTTTACCAGTTTCCTGAATTTTGTGTCAAATATCTAGTATTACATAAAGCAACATATTTATGTTGCTTCTTTTTCTTATGAATAAATGTGCTAAAAGGGCAAAGTTGTTTTTTCTTGGATGCTAAGAGTTCCTGGTAATTAATTCTTTGCTGTGAGCTTACTCAGTTATTGAAAATAAAACCAAAAAACTTTCCACAAAACAAATGACAACAGCAAAAACAACAAAAGTTTTCAATGAAAAGTGATGGTTTTCAGATATCTCAGGTACCCTATTAGAACTATATATTCACACAATATGCACATGGTATTCCCAGCAGTATGCACTGTACCTAACTGTCCTGTTCCTAACTTCCATTTCTATACTTGCATACTCCACAGTCAGCTTTTCTTTTCTTCTGGAGACCAGATAAAGTGAGTGATATGCTCTGCTCTGGTTCTCTTTACTCCTCATCCCATCCCCCCTTGACAAAAATCCTCCAGTGTTTCTTAAATTTTCCTTTTGACATGGAACACAAGTTATGTCAGTTATTGATGATGTGCATCCCACACCCTTTCAGTAAAGGCTACAGCAAAAAAAGAAAGCAATAGCTGCAATGAGATTGTGAGCATGGCCTGCCATTCATATCCCCCTTGGCACAGCACCAAATAACAATTCTTCATGACTAGTGAAATTAGGATTACTAGGGCAACCAAACAAACCAAGGGCAACGTCAGGGCAAAGACCAGTCTTCATCTTCTGCATGGTGAGGAAGTTTTTGTTTCTTAGAAGAGGTTCAGTAATAGATCCTTTCAGTTACAGTCATGATCCTTTCAACTTATCTGCAAATGCAGAAAATGCAAATTTCATTGCTATTCGGGTTTTGTACTGACAAGTTCTGAAAAGACCGGAAAGTCAAACTCAGAATAATTTATTCTAAAGCCTGTGTTCTGAGTTTAATTTTATAAAGCAAAAATAGTGATCCCAAAATGCTGGGAGCATTTTTGATGGAAGAGCTTTTTACTTCTGTACTTTTAACCAGACTCTTTTTTAAATTTCTGCTCAGATTTATTACTGCATGTTCTAATTTCTTTCTCCGTTTATGATTGGTTTGACAGCCAAATTTCTCACTTGCATTTGGCTTGATAATTTCTACTGTGGCAAAATTTTAGCAATCTTTTTTCGCTAATATTAGTAGAATAGCACCTGCCTCGTGCTTGTCCCAGTCAAGAAGGTTCTGGCTTTATATTCCAGGGCTTTTGTAAGTGACAACATTTTGTGCTGTTTGCTTGAAACTCTAGCAAGGATAATACTGAAGGAAAATTACTCTATTACAGCTTCATAGTAGGAAACAATGACCACTGTAAAAGGAATAAAGTTGGTCAGTAGGAAAATAACTTCCACCTAGTGGCTTTCCAGAAAACTGCCATAAATAGTGAATTTCTTGAGAAACTCAAATTTCTATTTTTACATAATTTGGAGGTAATTCTGCCACCACAACCCATTTTCAGTTTTCAGTGAACTCAAATACATTACCTACACACATACAGTGCTTAATATGTATTTCATGGTAATTTTAGTACCACCATGCTTTTGGATTTATCATATCATCAACATCATTCTGAAAAACTTTAGACTAAAACTTCTTATGATTGCTCATGGCAGACTGATTTTATTCCAGCTTTTCTATTTCATATTGATAACATATTTAAACACCAACTATACTAATATCCCCATACCCACTTCAGAAAAAGCTCTTTGTATTATCTCTGTACTTAAACTACCAGCTCATCAAAATTGTATACACAACCATTTGGGTAGTGTGGCTTAGTGGAATATAAATGACTCATAAATCTGGTAAGATATGAATCTACAGTTTAATTTAAAAAGGAATTATTCAAGAGTTTAGTATTATACACCTATCAGAGCTGAATAAAGAAAAACTCCTGGAAATGAAAACTCAATATATTATTTCTCATGCCATTGAAACAATAACTATTCTGGATCAGTGATTTGAATATTATTTGCATGAGCTGAAAATCTGCCACTAGGCTTCTCTGAACATTTTCTTTTCTTTGTAATGCAAGTAGTAAGAAATTATCTAGGCAGACAGAGGTAAGTTTCTGTACTGTGCAATTAGTGTCATATAAAATTCATGTTGATTATCAAGGATATATGTATTGGTAGAAAAAGGACATGGATAAATGGCATTTTCTGATAATTAATTTAGATTCAATTAAAAAAATTTCTGTCTTTGGGCTAAATTCCAAAACATAATCCAAACCTGCAATTTTGTAATGGTAAATTTTTTCCAAACAAAATAAGCAGTAGAAATAGTACAGCAAATATATTTTTTTAAATCCAGGAAGCAAATAGAGAAGCCCATAATAAGCCGCAGTGAAATTAATTTTATAAGTCTTAAATGTCTAAGATAAGATAAATGCAAGAAATTAAATAACAAGAAAAAAAAAATAGCAATTACAACTAATTTTAGATATTTTACATTTCCAGTAATTTAAACACTAAAGTATTTAGTAATATAAACAAGGGAAATAAACATTTCCTGCTGATGTTTTGTCTTTTATAGAGTCATGTATGTTTTATGTATTTTTTTTTCCAAAATTATTAGAAGGTGGCTGTGGCATATTCTTTGAATGCCGTGGGAAATTATGCAAGATGCAGAAAAATGAGATTGTTCTTTTTAAGTTAACAATTCTCAAAACTACCAACACGTATATTTAACTAATTTACTACAGATTTCCAGTCAAGAAAATGCATAAATATTAATCTCTTAATATTATCAATATATGGGCAATTGTATCTGCAACACTATTTTAAGCTAGCTGAGCACCCCGCACATAACTGTTATGTACTCTGACTACATACACTGTACCTGGGGTTTTGCCAAAAAAGAAGAAGAAAAAAAAAAAAAAAAAAAAAAAGTCAGAACAGTTGAATTTGGTTAAAATGTTTCAAATGCCGTTTAAAATATTCTATTGTATTTTGTACTCACAATATTTATCCTAGATAGAAAAAGTTAACTTTATATTTAAATTTGTATGGAATGAGTAAAAAAAAGAGTTCAGAATCAATCAGCTCTGTGGAAACTTTGATTAACTAATCCAATCTGTTGCTTGAGAGTCAGGGGCATGGAAATATTTTAAACAGGTCAATTAAAATAAATAAATACTTTTAAAATCAGATAATTATTATATGGCAATTTTCATTAGCATGACACTTATCAATGGTGTTTTTAGTAATTTTTCCTTGCATCATCCCTCTTGATGTATAATATTTAAGCCATTATCTTTCAAGTGTGCACTATGTGGACTTAGTCAAACCTGTTACATGAACTACAACTACCATGTGATGAGAATGAGGCTTTAAGTGTATGATGGAAAATCCACAAAGCCAGGCACCTTCCTGAACCCTTACTATGGCTTCTTTGAAGCTGAATGACCTTTAAATGTAGTAAGAATTCTTCTTGCTTTCAGGGGTGGTGAGATCCTATTACTGTCTTTCAAACCTGCAAGAAAGAGGAAGTTATTCCAGCAGAACCAGGAGTGATGGGAGAGGAGATGCAGGCCTCAAAAACAGTGCCTCCCTTCCTCTCCTTCTTACCTAACCTGGGTGTAAACCTATGCAATAATATTTTCAAAGTCTTCAATTTTTATTCTGATGGTGTGTGATGAGATGTCAGGCACAGTTAGAGGACTGCAGTGCATCCATTTCTATCTGTCTTAAGTTTTCATTACAGCTCAGAAGTAGAATGTCAGTACTTGCTTATTTACTATAATGGGTATATATTTATTCAGGCTAGTGAATTGCAATTAATCTTGTTTATGGAAGGAAAAATTAAACAATTAAGCAATCAAACATACTGTACAAATTAATCAGAAAAGATTACAAGAAAAAAAAATAAAAGGCATATGATTCCTTGACTTTGTTCCAAAGATTTTAAATTCTATTTTGGAATAAGGAAACCCAAACAACCAGAACACATAAAAGTTTTTAGACAAATAATTTTATAATTACAGAAGAGTTTCCACATCATAAAATGGAATTAAATATCTTTTAACAATTATAAGCAATATGAGCAATTCTCAATACTGTGAACTGATAGATTTCATACCATAATTCTGGAGGACTTCAGTGAAAATAAAACCTGCACATTCCCATATCCTCCAAATCAGGCAAATAAAACACTCTATAATCCATGAAAGCCTTATTAAGGTTGTCAAAATGCAAATCTGGCTATAAAGCAGGAAATTACAAAGGCTGAATGCAAACAATACCAGCAGTGAGAGAAATACACAACTGTGATAAAGTCTGACACAGGTGAGTCCTGCTGCCCAGCACTAATCTTAGCCAAGCCCTGCCTCTGCTTCAGGAAGATAGACAATATATAAAGGGCTAGGAGAAGAATATTTTAAAATATTTCTGGGATGGTTATTTTCACAATAGATATTGAAGGAAGATGATTCTTTTTGCAATGGGAAAAGTGATGGAACTTGAAAGCTTTTGTTGATCTAAAAATTAATACATTTTCATAAGGTTTTGCATTTTATCAAAATCCAGACACATCTATCACGTTTATTTCTTCTATTGTCTGACAATAGAAGACTAACACCGGTGAAGTTTGGGTAAAAAGAAAGAATTTTTTACTAACTGCCCAAAAAAAAGATTAAGCTTTCAATCTCTTCAAAAGAATCACTGCTACTAATGTTTTACAGAAAGGCTACATTTGAACAACCACCAAACTGCAAAATAATTTCAATTGAAAAAATTTGATATCTGACCTAAATATGCTTAGTAATTACTTTTCATACAAATGTAAATAAATACCAACCTCTCTGCTTACCCAAAATCTGAACTTTGCTGACTGCCTCAGTGGAGGGAAGGGGGCTGTGTGCATGAGTGGTGCACAAGGGTGCGAGCGTGTGTGTGCACACACCTGTGTGTGTGTTTGATCCATGCATATAGGAGTGAATATAAAAGGTTTATGCTATCTTTTACAATGGGGAGATGTAGATGTTCTATAATTAATTACCAGAAGTATCTAACAGCTACTACAGCAGTCCACTATGGTACCACCAGCCAGACTATGGGACAGATTTATAAATCCATCACAGATTGCCTTCAAGAACCCTGTAACAGGAATGCCAGTCATAATGCTTGCTCTTTTCTTCAAAACCCAGTTTCTGCTGTTGTCATCAGTCAGGTTGAAGTACTATATATTTACAGCTTAAAGCTCTAAAATGGATTATTTTATTACAGCATAGTATCATGACACTAGGATATGAAGGCTAGATGATTTATTCACTTTGATGCAAGTAAGGAAAGCTTTTATTTTTAAATTTCTACCACTCAGTGCAGTGCGTCAAACAATCAGTTTTAATATCTTTAGGGTTAAGTGCACTCTTGTAATTTAGAATTAAATGATTTTTATTAAGCACTTTTGCAGAATATCTACAAGCTTTACAACTCTGCTGATTAATGATCTGACAGTGACTGGTAAAGCAGCCACCTCCATGAATTAGGGAAGCATTAGGGAATGCATTCTGCCTATGTTCCTTAGTGCTCAGGGAGTATTTCAAAATAAGTGCAATTTCTGTAAAATGTAGTCATAAAACTACAAGTGAATCAATCTATGTGAAACCTTGTGCTTGCATTGCAGAGTGACATCTTTAACAGATAAAAGGTTTTTTTTTTTAGAATGAGGACAGATAAATGTCCCCAGGGGTAAAACTTAAAGTGCAGAATTTCTGAAATATTCCTCTGTGACACTGAAGCATCTAAATGCAAAACTAGCTTTGAATAGCCAAAGTCTAATGGCCAGATTGCCAGTGGCAACCTAGATTTAAGGGAGGCCTGGCCCAACCGCCTGGGCACAGGTCTGGAATCAAGGAATGCCCACTGCACGCTGATATTAACCTCTTCTGCAAGCTTGCACAAGCTCCTTTATTTCCAGAGGTGTTGCTCCCTCTGCACTCTCATTAACTTCAATGGGAGCCAAGAATGCACAGAACCTTTGAAAATCAAGCGGCTAAACTCACAGCTTCAGTTACCCATCTATAAAATGAGGCTAAACCTTTCTTACCAGTCTCATAGAGCTGTTGTGAAGATTAATTAGATAATGATGGCAAAGCCCTTTGAACATGAAAAGTGCTAAGAATTGTTGTTACCAAATGATGGCAAAGATTGGGCTATTCTTCATTGCTGTCAAATAATAATAAAGAGATGTGCTAGTCTAAGAAAAGGAGAGGTGGGAAATAAAGGGCAATAATGGCTGCTGTTGTTTGCGCATATGATACTGAATAATCTTTGCAAGAAGAAGCCAATCTTGTGAAAAGCTATCTACTGTAATGGTGCTAGGGTTATTGACAGGTCTGGCTATAAGTGCAGGTTCCATTAGATACATCAGCCACAATGTATTCGCGGCAAATCTCACTGATGATTGCCCTCCTGCAGAGGGAGAGATAAGACAAACTATGATTGAAGTAAAAATGTAAACAGTTAAAAAAAGAAATAGAAGTCAACCACTGCTCTCCCACAGGGGCAAGGACCAAGGATTGTTGCACCTGTGAAGCAGTAATAACATCAAATGTTAATGTGATATACGATTGTAGCACAGATACTGCTTCAAGCTCTTGCTGAAGAATTTATGTTGTTTAGTATTTTTATATGTATATTAAGTGAAGTGCACTTTCCTAGTCTGGGGCAGTTCAGGGCACAATACTGGCAAACTGAAGGGGTTTCACATGAGTCTGGTTAACAAGAGCATTCTTCGGCAGCACAAGTTACAGCTTGTGGTTTTTACAGGTCTCCAGCAAAAGCCTCTGAACTAACACCAAACCTCTTAATCTCAGGGCTGTGTTGTGAAGTAGAAGTGCTTTGTTTTTCTCTTTTGTGTTTGAAATTGATATTAGACCCATTACTGTAAAAATATATAATTAATTGATATGAATGCATTCTATCAATTCTTCTGTTTGGCAACTGGAAATAAACTGAGTGATATATCAGTGCTAAAAAAGTACCTCCTATTTACCTAGTGATATAGAATGTTTACAGTAAACAGTCATTAAATAATGTTGAAATCTGAAGAATGGCATAATATTAACCCCTGAGTTTTAAAGCAATTGCTCAAATAGGCATTCTAAAATTGATTTATGTGTATGGCTTAAGAAATAATGCTGTTTGTGTGGCTGACCCTTCATCTGGCCATTAGTTCTCCTTTCCATCCCCACACTTTCCCCCAAATAATTTTCATCTTTTGGGTTAGTTGCTGTAACATTCAGCAGAGGCACAGAAGTGGCAAAGAGAATTAATTTCCTCCACATTTAATTAAAATAAAATACTGTCTGGATAGAACAGAAAGCCTATTCATGGCACAGAGGAGAATTCATTGTCCCTTACACTTAGGAGCAGCCAGCTTATTCAGTGATCACACATGTACTAGCCAGCCAGCCAGCATGCCTGTGCCAGATGTGCTGGCTTTTCCCCAGTTGGCAGGATAAAATACAGAGGTAGAGAACATGGAAAGAAGAATACAGAGAGCATGGAATACACAGAGCTTTTGTTGTACTGGACATGTTGTTCTGGAGATGGAAGGGAGCTGGGGAGAAGGATGACTATATTAGAGACAGTGGAAGGAGTGCGCAGCAGTGATGTAGTGAGCTGGGTGATGTGATGGAGCAGAGCTAGAAACACAGAGGGAACGACATGGCAGAATTGTATTGGGAAAGACTCAGAGGATATGGAGAGAGTTGGGATGACAGCAAGGAGTAGGTGGAAGGTATAACCAAAGAAAACAATGTTTAATTAGTTCTACTCTTTATGGAAGAATATTTTAAAAATACTGTAATGCCCTCAAAGTTTCAGTGATCTGGAAAACATCTAACACATCATCATTTTTCAAAAATGCCTGCATATTATCAAAGTAAGTAAAAATCGAGGGACCTTATATTTGTTCCAGACAAAATACTGGGATATGGAACAGAATGGGATCTAACCAGTAAGGTTTCAAAAACAGTAGCATAATCCATTTTAGTGAATGAGTTTTCATGGAAAATTAGTGATAGAACTGATTACATCCTTAGATAAAATTAAAAGTTCTGTTGCTAAAGGAAGTCAGTGTAACTGCCATTTTACCTCGTACTCTGACCTTCTGGTTAAATGTGACACTACATAAAAATCTGTGTAGCAAATTTTGACTGGTGTGAAAAGGCTGATGCAGCCAAAAAGTAATTGCACAGAGGGCATCATTATATAACGGGGTTCCACATAGATCTATTCTTAGTTCAGTGCTATTCAATATCTTTATCAATGAGATGGAAGAAAATAGAAACTTGTTGTTGGTAAAGGCTGCAGATGCCATATTCATACATAAGAAGTTAGTACGTGACCTGATTTTTAGACACACTAAACATATTTAGGCAATGAAAAAGGAAGATTTTGGCTTAGAAGCTAAAGCCATAAAATATGTGGCTATTGTAGTGCCAAGCTTTAAAGCACCTTTTGGATTAAACTCATCTCAAAATGGGCTTCATAACAGATGGTTAAGAGAGAAATGCCCTAAGTGGCCAGTACAGAATGACCATGTTCTTCACCGCTTAGCCACCGATTTCTGATCTGTCAGATGAGAAGGAAACTGCTTCATTTTAAAACCCTCACACAGAATTAAGCACTTAATTGCTATTTCATAAAACCAAGCCATCTAGAAGTGAGGGTGCTCACTTGGCCGTGTGGGCTACCAGTGTCAGCAAGTTGACAGATACACTTCTCAGGTTCTGGAAAGGTGTCTTTGCCTATACAAGTTCATTTGGACAGAGGCTTTCCAACTCTCCTATTTAAGCTTAGGCATTATATAGAAGTGCTAGAAAAACACTATATACGCTCAGACAAGCATTAGATAATGTAATAGCTACTGCCTCTTCTGTCCTCATCAGCAGATGGTGAGAAACATATGATCCCAGTTTTAAAAGAAAATTATTCCATGCCATCGCACTTGTTTTTGAGACAAAATCTGGTGCAAGAGAAAAAAATGTGAATGGATAACCTGGTGCTGGTGGTTTCTCTCTTGCTATGCATTTAAAAGTACAAAAAAATGAAAAGCATCAGGTTCCTGCACCTCTGTGGTCTGCATAGGAACATGACTAAAGTCTGCTACCAGCACTGTTGCTTTTACATAAAACTTCACTTTCCATGGAGATCAACATAAAGAAGAGGATCGACAAAGATGGCATGTTTCCGCCTCAGTTAAAACATGGCCTCAGAGAACAGAAGTTTTTCCTCAATCTTCACTGCCTCTCACGATCTTACATGTTCTTATTAGTCACCTCTTATTAATTTCCTCTCTTGGGTAATGAATGACAAACTTTTCTCTCTCTCTTCATAAAACTTTCTTTAGGCCTAGGAGTAAAGCAAAGGCCTGGCATAGCCATTGCTGCAGACAGCAGATACAAAGGTACTGGAGGAAGGCAGTGAACAAAAAATCTCAAAGCATTTTTATTAATTCTGATAATTAAATTAGTGATAATAACAAAGCATGCTAATCCTTCTGCCCAAACTACAGGTAGCTAGGGACAGAGGTTGTGCAGACCTTCCAGAGCTGCAGGTTTATTATAGTGATCCTGGGTAGCTCACTCTCCAGACGCACTCCATTTTTGCACTGCTGGAAGTACTAACAAGTGTGCCACATGCAGGTGTATTTTCTATAAAGTAGACCATTACCAGAAAAAAGTAAAGTGAAACTATCAGTTCACTTAATGCTGAATACCTGTGAGCATTCAGTTGCTGCCACTTCTGGCCACTGATAGCTACATTTGAATATCTGTAGATGGTTATGACCTGCATTCTGGGTTGTGACTACAGGATGAGCTGGCCACCAAAGAGCTGGCTAAGCTCCTCTGGGCATTCCTGCATTGCAGGACACGGTTCCCTCTGTGCTCTTTGAGTGAGCTACCAAGAGCTGCATCTTATCCTGGCTTTCAGTTTGTGTGTAATTTTTGTAATCCATAAAGTGATTTTGGATGTTGTTTTCAGGGCTGTTTTATAGCCCTGTTGGACTGCAAGAGCCAAAAGATGCTCTCCATGTTTAGAATATGTTTGTTTATTTATACTTGTCTTTATTTTTAGTAACTTCTGAACCAAATTGTCTTAATGTCCTGCAATAACAAAATAGCATAACAACTGTTTAGCTGAAGTGAGCCTTCCTTGCATAGGTGATGCTATGAGTGGGCTCTGATGCTGGGTGAGATACCCAAACTGGCCTTAAATGACTTAGCTGCAGTCTAGCCATTCCAGCACAGCTGTCAGCTTGGATCAATTTTCCCTTCCAAAAAAGTGCTGCCATCAGGAGGAATGCTTTGTGGCTGAGCTATCTTGATACCCACTACATTTGCAGCAGGGATCTAGACTATTAATATTCTTCAGCAAACAGCAAGGAAAGAGCACTCCTGAACTGGGAACCAATGTGCACCCCGTTCCTGTTGCAACTCTAATGTCAGGAGGAGTTGGGTAGTCCTCTGAAAGAGTTCCTCATCCAGATGATTGGCGTGGATGCACTGCAGCAAACAGCTGCAGTCTGGTGACCTGTATAGCTCCAACAAAAGTCAGATATTTTATTAGAAATTGTGGAATTTGGAATCAAACTAAAATAATTTTACCTTACATGATTTTCTGCCAGTTTATATATTTAAATACTTCTTCAACAAAGAATGGAGTTCTCCTTAGCAAAGGTAATTAGTAGTTATCAGTGTGCAATACAAAAATGTTTTTCTCATTTTGCTCCTACAAAGACCACCACTGTGTATCCCATTAACACTGTCTGATAGCAACAGACCTCAGCTATAAAAAATCCAACAAGAAAATTAACAGTAATGCTTAAAAAATCATCACTAAAGACCTGATCATGCTAATTGATATTTAGGATGAGCCATCAAATTAGTTATTTGAAATAGGGCTTGCTGCTGCTCTTACATCATTGAGATTGCTACGTTGTAGACTTGTGACAGTATCAAGCTGTCAATAAATGCAGATTAATGATCATTGACACACAGATGCAGAAACAATTACACCTGTGTTATCACATCCCTAGGAGTGTCCTTACCATCTACACTGCCTAGTCACTATCCATCCCTCAGGGTGCACTTCAAGCTTTTCAACTGAGAGCAAGTGGAGAACCTCAGAGCACCCAGCCTTCAGAGTATTATGGATAGCTCAATGGTACACAGAAGCCTGACTACATCCTGTCCTTCGAAACCATAAGTTTGGCCCAAACTGCAGTTCACACTCCACCCCAGAGTGACTCTGTACTTCAATACACAAAACAACACAGCACAGATGTTTCATCTTAATAGTGTCAAATGACAGAGATAGGGACACACAACTTCTCATCCCAATAGGAGGCTCATCTGCTTCTTTTCAAATGGAAATTGGATGGAAGAGACTACTCATTTAAAACAGTTACATCTGTGCAGAGATCACTGCCTGATCTGGCAAGCTAGAGTGCAGGCCAGCCAGGGAAAACACTGAGACACTCAAGAAGGTAAAGCATCACCCACTGATGGAAGAGGAAAGCATCAAAGACTTGAACACAGGCATAACCCCAAAACAGCTGCAAAGGAAATATTCAACGTATTCATCCTGTGCAGGCCCTATTATGGATGGACTCACAGAAACCTCCACTGCCAAGAGTTACCACATAGCTACAGTAAAAGATCTCATGCTGGGGACAGAGTGTGAGACCACTGCCAGCAAGGGGTAACTATCCAGCACTTGATAGCCATGGCCAAGAGCCTCTCTGTCCCTAAAAAAAATTGAAGAACAATGTTGAGTAGGGCCATGACAGCAAACTCAGGGGAGAAGGATGGGAGTAGACAGGAAATTAAGAAAAAATTGTTTTCCAAAGAGATGCTGGAAGCTCTCTGGCAGGTGTGGGGGCAGGCAGTTGCATGCTTCCCCATACATTTTCTTTGTGCTCATGTGAAGTGAATGACTGTTGCTTTAAATCCTCTTTGCTGTCGTCAAAAAAAGAATTGAGAAGAAATGTGTATAATTATACACAGAATATTAATCTTCTTCCTGGTGATCTACAACTCTAGCATATTCATCACACTGGAACTGTGCTCAAAAGTATTTTCATCTGATTAAAACCGCTGATTCATCGATGCATGTAATCCTTTCCTAATAGTATGTATATAAATGGCTCTTAACAATTTGCACATCAGTTTTTCCTCATTTTTCATTGTTATGTGATTTTTCTTAAACACTGAGTGCAATTTTGAACTTTTATGTTTTGATTGAGCTTTTTGGAGTAAGGTGCAGTGATCTAGGCTACAGATTGAAGAAGCTTAAAAGCCTAACATCTGATTTTAGCTCTGGCCACAAATTCCCTTTGTAGCTTTGGCTAAGTCAGTCCAGTTTTGCCTGCTCTTGGATCAATTCTACGGTCACCTTCAACCCCGGACCCACAATTTTTTCAGGAATTGTTAATACTTAAACTTGACCACCAGCCATGTACCTCAGTATTGAAAACTGCCACAGTTCAGGGTATGAAGCTCAGTCTGACTCTCACTGTACCGTGCCTTTCTACACTTCTACAGAAATTCACATGAGAAGATACTTATACACTCTCACCACAAATGTAGCCATTTTCTATTCTGTGCTTCTGAGTCCTTCTTTACCTCCTTCCTTTCTTTACTATTTATAGGTGGCAGCTTGCCTAGGAGACGAGACAAGGCTGCCAAATGATTCACAGCAGTGTCCCACAAGGAAACTTGGGATAAATCTTACCTCTATGCTCATGAAATAGAAATCCAGTGCTAACAACTTTTGTTTACACCAAACAGCCCATAGATACGATGCAAACAAGAAATAATGGCTCATGGGACTTCAAGTGTCTGAGAACTATCTACAGAGGCATATCCTTAGGATGTGTATTTGTAGCAGTTTCAACACCACTATTGTCAAACCCTTCAAAACTCAAACTCAATCCTATAAGCCAGAGATACTACCAGTTAAAATTCTCACTACTTAAACACCTCTTTCCACACATGTTCACAAATGCTCAGCAGCAGCCCACTTACAGCAGCAGCATGAGGCCCTCTCATGCCCACTTTCTCTTGTTCACAGCAAGAACCTGGGTGCATCCCACCTATGCCTTTTCAGAAATCTGAAATAGTAGCTGTGTTCAGACCATGTGAAGTGTGTACCTAGGAGGCTGATTCTGTGTAGAAATTAATGTTAGATATTTTATTTTATTAAAAACAAAGATATGTACTGACCTGCTTTTTGTACCTTGCTCTGGTGATCAAAGAATTTCTCCCAAATTCAGCTTTCTCCTTAGGCTGAGCAACAAAGCAAGGTCAAAACCACAGCTCCCAGGAGCTTCTCTGTTTGGCTGAAATCTCTTCCTGAGACACAAATTCTACATTGGTTGTTGGAGCTATTAAATGGCTGTCCTAAAACGGGCACCGTCTTGTGAGTACTTAAGGAAATAGATCATACTCCAATTCCAAGTTGTCTCCATCTCCTTTTTCTTCAAAAATTACTTAAGCATTTCATGCTAGGAAAAGATATAGAGTTCTTCAGCCCACGTGGAAAGAAGTTTGTAAAGGGTTGTTTATACAGCTGGAATTGTGACAATCTGGAAATCAGTCTTTCTCTTGTGTTAGCTCAGGCAGCTTCGCGCTCACCTGCTGCAAACATTCTGAGCTAATGAACTCCTCCCATATCTTGATCCTGAGTAGTTAAAAACTTGTAATGCTCAGTAATATGATATCTAAGAGTCTTTATGATTTTAACTACTAGGACAAAAGTTTCCATTCTGAATATGCAAATGTCTTCAGTGCCTCTGAAAATTAGATCAAGTCTCTATCTAGTCAGTGCCTAATTTTACAGTTGATGTTCTGAAATGTTTGCCCAACCTCTGTATTTTCTGGTTTTTGTTTGTAAAAATGGAACATTAATACTTAATTGCTTCTCAAAACTTTGTGGGAATTAATGCTTCTAAAGCATTTCAAGAATGAAAAGGACCACATAAACTGACAACTACTGTAATTAAGTATGAATTATTTAAACTGAAAAATTTGTATTGCAAATGAAGTGCTGGAGGAATGTATTGAACAAACCACCAAAAACTTCACAAAAATTACTAATCAAAACACAAGGCTTAGACATCTTGCAGTACAACCTCTTAACAAAGTACTGAACATCAGCTGAGCTGTAGCAATTGACCATACATGCACACAGCCTTATTTTGATGGAAAGCAGTTTCATGTGAAATATTTCACCTTGGATTTGGTTCAGCCAGGAGGATGCTTATGGTCACTCAGCACTGACTTAATGAGGATCTCTCAAATGTAGTTTCATAGCAACTGCTAGTGACTGACAGCCAGCTGTTGTCTTGTGTCCTCTTTTTGCAGTCTCCAGACTTTTTTCCCTTCCAGTATTCCAAAAAATAGTATCTGTAGGGCAGTAACTACTGTTTCATTATGTGGACATAGAAAAATTAGGTTTAAACTCCTGTGTGACATACGATCCAGTACAGAGATATGTCGGTGTCACCACCACTACTGCTACTTAACTTATTTGAAAAGGAATGTAATACTTCAGGGGCAAAGCTACTAAGGTATTGGTTTTTGTCCATAGAGCACACAGACCATGACACCTACAACTGTATAAGAAGAATTGTTAATATCTAACTTTTAAAGCAGTATTGTTGTGCATGTCCTAGATCTAATTTTTCCCCCGCTTATTTTGTATCTTAGTTTTGAAGCATTTAGAATGAAAGGGATATATATTAAATAGCAAGGATATCTCTTTAACTTTCTGCTAGTTTTCTTTCCAAATCAGTTCTACAAACACTGTCTTTCAGTGTAAAAGACAATGCAGGAAACAAAGTGATTTAGGTCTTTTGCATTTTTTTAATTTCTAACTGGGTTTTTATTAGCTCTTTTGCTATTTGTAAAACAACACCTTCTTTAAAAAACATTTACTGTATGCATATATGATTTACATTAAACACCTCAAATAAGTATATTCTAGGTGAAACATAGGTGGCTTTGGGAAAGGGAAATGAATCATTCATCTATATGTTATAACAATATATTCACATTTAATAACAAGATTCCACTAACAAACAGCTAACAATATTCAATATTTCTGAAAACCCCTCACCCCCTAATGGGGGTGTTATTACTTCAAGTTTTGCAGACATTTCACAAAGTTGTTCTAATCAGAAAAAGGTCTGATGGCTGGAAAATAGGCAACATAATGTCATTACTGAAGATGGACACAGGGAACACTTCAGGAAATTATAGACCATTTAGTTTTGATGCCTTTTGGGAGGAGGGAATCTTAAAAAGCATTTTGGACATTAAATGGGAACCATTTAGGAAAGCACAGCTTGATGAAGGGTAGCTAATACTGCCTCAGGAATGAAAGGTCAGGCTTCACCACATTCTGAATTTCTTTCATGTTATAAATAATCAGGGGACAAAAAGTATTCAGGAAAATTTTAAATCAAGGGCTAATATATTGTACTATGATGTTGGTAAGGGAATAAAATAAGTAATTTTTCTAAGAGGAAAACTTTATTATTCTGAAACAAACAGAAGTAGAGAAACACAGGTATTAATGACAGGGGTTTGCACTTCATTTCACATATATTTTGTGACAATAGAAATAACAACATTAGGCTATCCAAGCCCTCATCATTTAAGTTCCAACAGGTACTTAAGCATGTATATAACTCTAAGCAGATGCTGAAGCAGTATTGTTAATGTAAGTGGAATTACTCAGGTGCTTTAATGATTTGCAGAGGTTCAGCCCCTTCGAATATAAGGTCCTAAAATCCAGATTAAAAAATAGTATTTTTATATGCAAAAATAAATAATTTCTGCAGCATGTTCACCAGGAAACTAATCTGATAATTACAGCACACAGTTTCTTAACCTCTCCATTTTCTACCATTCATATAGAATTCATATAGAGGTTTCTGATCCATCCAGGATCATGATGGTACCCTCTACAGTCTGTTGTACTACCTCAGCTCAGAAAATTTTGTGTGCTTTAAAATATGAACATGTAGTATCATCAAGATTTTTCAGAAACAACTGAAAATTTTGAGTGTCTCTATGTTTGAGCACCAGAGAAAGAAAGCTTTGAAATATTTGCCCTACAGAAACCAGGGGAGAACTTCTACATCTGAAAATCAATCCCATTTTAAAGAAGTCCCAAATTTAACTTGAAAAAATGGAGACACCCAAGACTGTGAGAAGTAACCCTTCTTGAAATCCTTAACTAAGATAAATGAATAAAAGGACCTAAGTTTAATTGTGCAGCACACACAATAGAAATTTATATGATGTGAAATTATTAAATTTAGAATACAATAATATCTGTTCAGTAAGTTTCATTATGGCATCAATGTGCATTAAACATATCACAACCAAAAGACCCAACTACATAATATACACTGGAGCAGATTTAGCTAAAAAACTTTCTGCTATTTCTTCCTCTAATCTTTTTCATTTTCCTCTCCAATATCAGTAGCAGTTTGAGATTTCAATTTGAATGTCAAGTTTCATGTTGAAAATTTATTGCTGACTGCAATTCTGGAAAAATTATGACAAAACAGAATTAGTTTGCACAGAAGTATTTTGTTTTTTTAATGTATTAAATTAATGTATTTAATTTCTTCCAAGACATATTCAGACCTTTGATTGAGGCCCAAATGCTATAGCTAATACGTCATAAATGTGTTAATGCCAAATTACCCTTCAAGCTCTTACTTCTTTTTGAGTGTTAGATGAGAGAAATCCTAACCAGGATAAACAAGGGGAAGACTGACAGAGTTAAAGGAATATCTATATGCAGGAAGATTTTAAACAATTACTCGTGATGTAGCCTTAATCTGAGAATTCAAATATTCTACAAATCATGTGCAACACTCTGAAAATAAAGCACAAGAAGAATACTGAGGATAGACCTCAAAGAAATCAGAGGAGGTGTTGCCCTTACAGGACAGAGTGGAAGAGGAAACAAATGAGCATTTTACATAGTACAAAACACAGAGATGTTGAGAATAGGATCAAGACTTTGAAGAGGATGAAAAGAAAAAAATTACAGAATTTCCAAGGCACCACTGCTAGAAACCCAACTGAAAATAATGGGGGGGAAGACTGAAATTGTTTACTTGTGAGCCTGAAATAAATCTCATTGGTATTAGCCAGCTCGGGCAAAAGTGACTGAGAAGAAACTAGAAGACACTCTGTCACCTGCATTGTTTGGTAATGGGGCTCAAGCAAACAACATATAGTCTTAAATGGCCTGGATTGGCCATAGAATATGGAAGCTGAAAGAAATTCTCTCAATAGGATGCCCAGAATTAAAAATCTGCCAAAACCCCAGAGGATATGGCAGAGATTTCTCCCTGAAGCAGTGTGTTCAAACTCAACCTGTAGCTCTTTAGTTTCTCAGTTTCAAGCATTTTCTACGGATGCCTTAAATTCAGATCAGGAGTTAATTACATCAAGCTACTGATGTAATTGGCATTTCTATCTAAATTATTCAAAATTATGGTCAAGCATGCATTTTCCACCTTTAAGAATGCCTGTCCTAGGAGCTGCATTTTTAGCTCAGCAGGGACTCAGTGACACATCACCTGTAATTCATTTCAGCATTGCTTTGGACAGACTTCTGAAATACTGTGATCATGCTGGCAACACCAGCTGTCCAAATCAATATTTTACAAAATTGATTTGTTGAATCTTTCTAAAGGTCTGCTTCTTTTGGGGAAGGGGGCTCTAGTCTTCAGCAATAAAATACAGATTTTCAGTGTGGGACTGTGAGCTGTGTTCATCTTGCAATTCCATCCAGTCACATGCTTGTCAGTAGTTCTACAGTCCAGATCCATAACTAGGCTACTAATTTTGTGTAACATGTCCCAAGAGACAGAATGATAGCAAGACTCCCTAGACATTCTGCTGTACCTATATCTCTTCAACCTTCTTCTAGCCTCTAATCTGATTTCCTTGAAGGTGAAGATTCCATTGATGCCTTTCTATTAATAATGAAATGAAAAAGACATTGGCATCAACTGTTTTCTGTCCCTGACAACTAATTCATTTGAAGTCAATCCATGAGCTTTAAGAAGAAACCAAACTACAGCTACAGCATCTGTGCAATGCAGACTGTAATTCAAATTATGTAATTCTGCTTCCTGACCAGATCAGATGGAAGTATAAACACACTGAATATTTCTGAGAATATAAAGTTTAGCCTGGGCAGATGTGTATATGACAATTGCAACTGTGGCCTCGTATGATCTGTATGCAGATGTATACAGGAGCATTGAATAATAGGAGAGAGTTTTTTCATGTGCTATTGTTTCAGCCTTTTTAGAGGCATTTTGTTTAATTTCAAAGTTAAATTTAAAAATCTCAAAACATTAAACTTTTCTTTAAGGTGAGGTAGTGTGTGTCTTGGCTATTTAAAGCTGATCAGATGGGTGTGCCTGGCAAGCTGCAGCTCACGAGTTCAAGTACTGTAAATTCATATGCTTTTCTGCCCACTACCTTCTTTCAGTAAAGAAGCCCAGAAAGCAAGTTAAAGAATGATTTGTCCAAGTTCTACGAGGTTTTTCCTAAAGAAAGAGGAAGATTAATCATTGCCTCTATTTTGGGCAAATCAATGTGTAACAAGACTCAGCAGATTAAACTAAACCCTGCTTAAATTCAAACTAGAGGACACATTTTTTTCATTTTTCTGATAACAATTGAAACATCATACTCAGCATTTTGGTAGATTTTTTATCTCTGGAAACTTTATAATCAAGACTAGCTTTTTTTTCTCAAATATACACTCTAATTTCCAAAGGAATTAATCCCAGGAAAATCTTAGATATATGTTATGTGGGAGGTCCAGCTAGAGAATTGCAATGGTTTCCACTGGCTTTATACTATACAAACAAGCTAAGAACCTGTGACTGAATAGTTGTTGCTACACCGCTCCTGTTTGGGGAACAAGCATTATGGTCACAATGCTCTTTCAATGGCAAAGCTCTTTTTAACTGCAGGCTAAAGTATCAGAGCTTAGAAAGAGATTTCTAATTTGTCAGGATCACCCATTCTGGCTCGTGGTATTTCTTTAATAATTTCACATTTCTTTCTCTTTTCCTATATCTGTGTCACCGAATAAAATCACGAACAATTAGTAACACCTTGGTAAATTCACCAATTTATTTATCATCTAATATACTGATCTGTCATGTATAAATCAAGCATTAAAGTCCAGTAATTAATTGCTCAATTTATGACTCATATGTTTGTCCAGTTAGTGAAACTGAGAAATAAGCATTCAATAATATATCTTGCCCAGTACTACAATTGGAAATAATACTGTGAGAAGCCCATAGCATTAAGATTGTCACCTGACACAAATCAGGTGTCTTAGATGTCTTTTGATAACAGAAAAGTAATATTTAAAGATAAGTTTCAGTAGTTAAAAACTGGAAAATAAGGTTATTGCAGCATTTTCTGGCTATAGAATGAGTGCTCAAGTATATCACTGTATGTAGTTTAAATATCAGTCTTCCACTTTTTGTTCCAAGACTGGTGCAATTTCACCTTGGAGACAGCTTTAAGATAGGGTTTATGCATTAAATCAGCTTTCCTACTTTTCAAAAGCACAGATGTGCCAGGATCTGTCACCCTTTTATCTTTGTGAAGAATGCTAGGCTAAACTGAATCTGATTCTTGGGTAAATGTAAAAACTGATGAGGATGCAAGGGATCCCAACCTTTGTAAACACTGGCATAATCTGCAGAATGACAAAGAGAGAGAGAAAGAGAATGTGAGACACTGGTGAAAGAATTCACAGTGCTTAGGAGCCCCAATTATGGACCAAGATCCTGTTTGCATTGTTTAATAACAAAAGATGGTTCTTGCCCCAAGGCACTTACAATAAATGTGGATTTGAAATTAATTTTCAAGGAATGCTAGGGTGATTGTGTGTGCACTGTGTTTAACATATAAAGCAACACACTTTTGGAAATGGCATATATTAGTGGAATAAAGCCAGCCTGAGCCTGTATATTGTTAAACTCCATTCAGAAGATAAAAATTATTGTATGATATTGGGCAAAGACATAATCTCTCCATTAATAAATTCCAATTTTTAAATGCCTTTCTATATTAGCTATAGAATTTATGCACCTAACAGTATCTGAATGAGAAAAATAAAACATTTTGCATTGTGTCACTGAATGACCTTGATAACCACAAGAGAAATTAGAAAATATGTTCTATATTTGTTAGAGCAAATGTATTCTCTAAAGTATTACAGTAATCATTTTTAAGATCACGGTAATTTAACAGTTCCTCAGTTGTTCAAGTACTCTGGCCTTGGATGATTGCTTGAACCTTCACATACACATTACCTACAAAGTCTTTTTAAACGTTTTTAATACTTCAAACTCCTTTTTTTCCTGGATATATGTTTAAAGGTTTATGAAAGGCCAGATGAAGATATTTCATGATCTTTCATCCCACAACTGAAGTAAAATGAAACTATGTCCTCATAATGCTTACTCCTCATTTAAAAAAAAAAAAAAAAAAAAAAGTTCTTATTTTCTTCTTCAATCAAAGAAAAAAAGTGAGCTCTCACATTGAGCAGGAAGTACCACTGTTTCACTCTCATAGGCTTGGATCTAGGAAGTAAATTCTCCACCATTAGACTCCATAACTTAATTCTTCTCAGTGCTGGTAATGGATGAACTTGTCTCTGTGTCTCACTACAAAATCATTACAAAAAGTGTACATCACTGCTGGCAGCCTTGGGATATTACCATTCCCTTATTGCACCAACAATCTTCCTGATAGCTGAAATGTTTGACAGAACACTTTGGGAACTTCCAGTTCTTCTTTCCCATGTGTTTTTTTCCTCCCACTCTCCACCCCTTTTTGTAAGCTGATCTTGTGAAGCTACTCAAGGAAATATCATTCCTCCCTAGACCTGCCCAGCTTCTTTGACCTAGAGCTTTGTAATCAGCTCCAATGTTTCATGCAGATGATGAAATAATGTTACCTATAAAACTATTGGAGAAGCACAAAACCTTCCCAGACATAAGGCTTCAGCTCCATTTCTGGTCTCTGAAAGTGTCAGTCACAGTAGATACCATGCCCAGAACTCCCTCTCACATCCCTACTTTCCTTTGTTCCTTGAGCTATTTCAAGTTCTTGGTCCTATACAGTGCAAATCTCCTCTTTCCAAAACTGTTCCCTATGTAAGCTATCACCTGGTTTCTTTCTTGCTCAGATTTCTTTCTCCCCTTCAGTCAAGGTTCCCAATCTCCCACCTCTTACACCTGCTTGCACATGGAGACCAGCAGCATTAGGCTGGAAGGACTTGTATCTGCACTGTTTATGGGTGTGTATCTGCAGTATGGACAGAAAAGTGCATCTCCCTGTGGGACAGTCACAGGATGGTGCATATATTGGATCACACCACTTCTCTCCTCGTGAACCTCACCTACCAAAAAGGAGCTGTTGGACATATCTGAGCCCTATCAAGAAGACAGTTTCACAGAGCTCAGAATGACATAATACTGCACTCCCAAACTACAAAAGCCAGTTCTTCTCTCCTGGTTATTACAGGACTACAGGATTTCCTCCTTGGCTCTAAAGATTCATCTTCCTTTCTCTACTGGAGTTTTTCAGCAAACCTGAGCAGATCTCCCACAGACTTTCTTTGAGTATAGGTGATTATTTATATATTTTTGTATTTATAGGTGATATATTTATAAAGAGTCTATACTTCCCTGGTGTTTTACATCCTTAAGCCTATCCTTTGCATCCACAGCAGAAAAAGCAGGAAGTCCTTTCTTCTGAGGACTCACATTGAATTCAGAGCAAGACTTGCTCTGATTTCTGCCTGACAAAGTATTGTGTACTTGAGTACACTCCAAAATTTCCCAGAGGTACTTCCAAAGGTTGTGCAAGGCTATGATTCAGAGAAATGGTGCTGAACATCTATGTCAGAGAGTGAGCTGTGCTCAGCTGTGTACATTGGCTCAGCTGTTATGCAGACACCTGGCAGATAGAGACCTTCAGCTGCCATCTGTGCTGCCTGTATTGTGCAATCACATCTCTGTAATCTATGAGTAAAAATGGAGGGGAAGAAGTAGCAATAACTGTGGAGAAAGGCGAGAGCAGTAAGTTTCATATAACCTCTAATATCAAGAAGTGTAGGTCACGGAGCAGTTGATTTTGCCTGCCACAAAAGCAATTTTCACAGTAGGTGACATACAAAATTATCCTAGACACATTCATTTTTTTTTAGAATAATCGAGGAGAATTGCACACACATAACTCTTGTCATATATAGGGCAGTAACAGTCATTACCAGAGGAACTGTCAGAAACCTTCCAAAGAATCCTTAAGAGACATCACAAGGAGAAGTTGTTAGGTTTGTGGAATCTGCAGAGGGTAATAAATTTTGAGTGACACTATTGGTAACTACTTTTTACAGCAGCACTTCTACTTGCTGATAACTATCCCTTACATTCTCCCCTAAAATGAAAAATAAAATTAAAAATTAGAATGTCTACTGGCAAGAGGAGGTTTTATCCTTTAATACCTAGCTCTGTATCACAGGGACAGGAGCACATCCCAACACTAGAAATTTAAGACATGAGAAAGCAATAGTGCAGAAGCAATGTAGTACAGTGGTGGTATCCTCATGCTTTTTGGGCTAAAAGGGAGACAACCAAAGGCCCAAGTAGACTGACAGTTCTTGCATTTAAATTAACCTCTTCTTTACCTTCCCAGCTTTTCACAGAACTCCTCAGAGCTTTCCAAGTTGAGCTGGTGTTCTCTCAATATTAAAAGGTTTCAGAAAGGGTCTATGTGGAATAAATGGGGTAAATTAGTAAATTCGTTTATACAATGGCAATCATGCCTTCAGCTTTTGTGATTGGGCTTTTGTTACCAGGCCTTTTCATATGTCTTTTCCTTAGAGGTAACCTCATGTGTAAGAGCTAAAGAAGTTCTCCTATAGACAGCACCACAGCCCTCTGCTCCCTGGATTCCAGGTATAGATTAGCTAAGAAATTATTTCTCCCTTAATTTTCATCTCTATACCTCTGTGTTTGGTTTCTGTACCTGCTTTTGACCAGTTTACACATGTTCATTATTATGTTTAGAAAAATTTTTGAACAATATGTGTATTTTAATCCAGAAACGCATGTATACTAATATCAATATATATGTAATTTATTTTCACTGCTTTTTGCAGTGAAAATAATATACTAATATATTCATATTAGTATTGCATCTATTGCATCTATTCTTCAGACCAAAACCAAGCTCTTCCTACATGTTCGTACATTGAGTATGTAATGCAGTAAGGTTATACTTTAAGATTATACTTCAAGATTATACTTCAACCCATTCTGCAGTCCTACAAAAATTAAATAATATTTCATATTCTGTGTTTGTTTGGTTTTTTTACATAGTTGCTAAGGTAACATGCTGCAGTTTGTGATTCAGTTTTATTCAGCTGACTGTTTGTTACATTTTAAAAATAAAATACTTATTACATTAATTTGTATTTATTATTTCTATAACTTCTGCCATTCTCCATGGATTTCTGTGTAAGAGACAAAGCCAGCCCAGTGTTTTGGACTACCTTTTCTCAGAGGAGATAATGTAGAGGAAGGTAGGTAGCACTAGACAGTATTCATAAATGGCTTACTGCTCTTTCAGAAGACTGTTGGGGGAATTTACCATCTGTCTAATTTCCTTTGTTTTGCTAATACATGCTTGTCCTTCCTGCATGATTAGCCCAACATTTGGCATCATTCTTTGTTGAAACCCCTCCCCTCATCCACATCTGGACCAGGTGCTTCCTATCCCCATTAGGAGAAGCAGCAAGCTCCCCATGGCTGCTGTTCTGTACTCAAGTGTCTCCTATCTTAGTGCATCTCAGGCAAGCTTGGGAAGCATCTCTATTGCATGCTAAGCCAAGCATAATGAGCTGGGAAGGTTTTGCTGCCTGTGCTTTTCACCCTGACATTTGTGCCTTCAATTCTTGTGTTCAACGGTTTCTGCACACGCAACACACTTCAGTATTTATTTTAATGATCCATTAACATTTTAAAACACAAACCTCTTGTAATCATAGAATTCCATCATTTATTTAGGAAGTCAGGTGAACATCAAATATCTACAGATTGTAGTTTCACCACATGCAGGCTATTCTAAAGACATAATTTTTAGGGTACCTCAGTTCTGAGGCTTAGGAAAGACCTTTCTCACCAATCACTTCACTGACTCAAACTTGCTGCTTCCATTGAATTGGAAAAATAGTATGAAAGCATGAAGTGCTTATTAAGCTTAATGTTTTCATTTACCTAGTTTACTGCTTTCCCATCTACCCTTGACTTGCAGAGGACTTAAGATAGAAGCTAAAGGAAGCATACTTATCCTGCTGTTGGCTATTTAGCTTTCATTAAGTAAGTTGGTGCACAGTTCACACTCATTCTCAAAACCAGCCCATCATCTAAAAGTATTTACGTAAGACTCTTTGCATTATATACCAACCTCTGCAACACTAGTATTAACTACTGACACCTGCCAAGGCTGGCTAGTAAGTGCTTTACAGTATCAATTCATCCCAAGCAAAAAGCATGTTTGAGTGCTGCAGTGCTCTTGTTAACACCAATAAGAAGTATCAGAGCTCATATGACACCTAGCAGAAATTAGTACCCACATTCAAAGAAAAGCTTTTGTTATTTTCTAGAGTATTATGTGGACTTTATTGAGATGACTGCATCTGACACCTGCTGTAATATAAAATGCAGCTATAATTAGCCAACTGATGCTCTCCACAGTTTAGGTCGAATCCCTTCTGTGGGAATTATGCTTTAAAATATTCAGAACTCCAAGTGGCTCTCATTACATTTAATTTTTACTTAGAATTAGGTGGTCTAGAAAAAAAATTTAGGATTGTAATAGCCCCCCGCTGAATGCCACACAGCAACGTGAAAACCCATAGATTTTTTTCCAAATAAAAAAATGAGAACAAGCAGACTACACTACAGCCTTCAATTGAAGTCTGGCTTTGCTTAATTGTACTTTTTGCACTCATCAGTCTCTCCTCTTCAGAGCAAGCTACAAAAATTGCCTGAATAGCCAAAGAAAAGTTTCCCACAGTCACTGGTCACAGAAAAACACCATTGTCCTTCCTCACAGTTTGATGGACAACATTTCTATAAATGGGTAGCCAGTCTGTCAATGGTACCCTTGCTGAAAAGGCAAAAGAAGAGAACAGATTCTGCCAATATCTGACAAAGCATGTTAACACATAATCAGGCATTCACTAGTCAGGCAGCTGCCCCTGGGACCTTCATAACACAGGTGCCTTTAAGCCATTTCCTATTCACAGATAAAGGAAACAAGCAGGAGATACCTGGGAAAGGAGCAGTCTATTGTCGCCTGTCAAATGTCCATCTTCTAGGCTGCCTGTATAAAAACCAGAAAGAACACAAAAGAAACTTCAGCCTGAATTGCTAAATTATAAAACAGCAAAATACTCTCCAACTCCATAACTTTAATCTTCATTTAAATAATAATTTAAAAGGTTGCTAAAGGAGCACCATGACTTATAAGATGTACCTTCATCATTCCTTTTCCTGCATCAAACTGAGCAAAAGATCAATCATGTCCCCAAGGCCAACAACTAGTGTAAAGTCAGCAGTGGCTATCCCTGGACTGTCACCTTCACTCTCTGCAGCTTTGGTACAGTTTGTCCATGCCTAATCTGCTCTCTTCTTCACCCAGATAAGATTATTAAATTCATTTTTAAACTGAGGAAACTGGAATTTTCTGAGGGATCAGTTTAGTCTGAATAAAAGTTGATTAAGCTGCAGAAAAAGACTTTTTTTTTTTTTAACAACTTTAATTGAGTAAGCCTAACAAACAAGTGACATTTCATAGTCAATGAACACCACTAAGTAGAGTGACCATTTTAGCAGTGAATAGATCATGATAAGACAAAAATTAGCTTTAAGTAAAGGAAAAGATTTGTATTTTGTGATGGTGCAAAAGATGTCTGTTTCATACACTCAGCATATTAAATGCTATAAACTATAGTCCCAAGCAGGAACTCAGTTTGTATTTAAGTAATTTCATTTATTTTTCATGGTAATTTTAGTAGCACTGCCTGTGTGTTTAATGTTAAAAACATGAAAAAGCTTTATCTAATTCTATGGAATTTCTTGATGGAAGCAATTCATGGAAGCAATATCTAGAAAATGGTTTCAGGAGATGCATCACAACAGCTGGAATTGCCCTGATTTTGTTGGGAAGCAGATAAAGCACTGTCTCTGAAAACATAAACTGCTGCAGTACAGCACAAAATATTTGAAGCAGAAGATGGAATATTGCATGATATGAACAAATAAGTGTGCAAAACTCTTCTGTACACTTCCATATGAAACAGTATTGATGTCTTGCTTTCTCCTCAAGCAACTTTCCCAAAGAGCCAAGCTATAATTTCTACAATTACAATTCTCTTAGCAGATCTACTCTTTCATACAGGCTCTGTGTGTGTGTGTGTTTATATATATTGTCTATATATACACACCTGAAATTTAAACAGGAAAATTTCTAAGCTCCTGCAATAAAGTTATTCAAATGGAATTCATTGTAATAATGAAATTAAGAGGAAGCCAAGAATTAATAAGATTAAGGTAAAATTCCGTGTGATAAAATGCAAATGAAAAAAAAAGATTTATGGTATCTTTTGCCATTTTTTCTTGGTCAGTTTTCAAAGTTCTGTACTATGAGATGTCTTAGCACTGCCCATACCTGTTCAGCTTAGCTATAGTGACACTTCTCAAATTTTTAGAAGGCCTGCTTTTTCTCTGTTGAATCAGTTTCAGGTCATTATCAAATTTGCAACCTAGGCCCAGTCTTGCAAAGGCTTTTACGCACAGGCTTAGCCTTATGAACATGAATAGTCCTTTAGAATTCATTAGAATGATTTGTGCACAAAGTAAGCAGGTGCATGATCAGCTTCACTGAAAGTTTGGGACCCAAATTTCATATTGCCTATTAACAAATGCCTCTTCTGCTTTAGGAAAATATTGACAGTGTAAAGATGAGTGTGATTCTTTGTTCATTTACTACAATATAAATAACTTTATAGTTACTTTATATCCGAAAAGGGCATTATGTATTTACTTGTAGAGGAAGTTGAAGAATACTGCAGGTGGTATGAACACAGAGGGACCATATCCAGAGAATCTTACAGGATTCAAGGACCTATCTTACTTTGTCATATGGATACATTAATTCCTTAAGGCTAATTCAAGGGGCTCAACACAACTATATCATACAGGCCCCTAATTTCAACTATTAGTCCACAAATCTCATATCTAAACTAGATCTGGATTTGATTTTTGAAGTCTGTCAGGGGCTGCCATAATACAGAATGATTGGTCAGACCAATGCCAGATGTGGTCTATTCGATGATAACTGTCTAGCTACTGGGGTATAGAAATTTATAAGTTGAAGGGTTGAAGAAGGAGATAAATTTAAATTTTAGCAATATAACTGTTCCACAGAAAAGGGTAAGAAAACTGTCATGTTTAGGAAATGACTTGGCTCCCAGCTAAGCCATGTGAAAAGCTTGTACATAGCACAACTGAAGAATCCTATTTAAAATATTCCTAAGCATCCATCACTATTATTTATTTTAAAATAATAGTCAAATTATACTAATAAAGATGCAAGCTACAGCTTTTAAAATCAAGCACTTAGTAATCAAAGAACTCCAATAGTTAAATTTTCTCTGAAATAAATATGCTATATTCCTATTTCCCTGTTAAATATAGATTTTCAAGTGTCCTGTTAAACTTGAGTTAAATATATAACATGTACGGCATGTACATATTAATGCAATGGAAAATCATTAATTTTTAGTCTGTCTTCAGGTATGAATGCCTAATTTCACAATGCTTGTGTCAAATTACTGACAGTTTGCAAAAAGGGGAAACACTGTGAGCATCGACACCTGCTCTGCAAGGCACCTTCTACATTTTTATGTGATAGTCTCACAAGAAAATGATAGGAAGGAGATTTATAATCAAATCTTTCGAAGTGGCTAGAGAAGTCTAGAATTTGCAAACACAGAATAATTATAATAATGATTCACTGACTTCCGAAGAAGAGCTGTTGAGCTAGGACTTGCAGGGGTCAGTTCACAATCCCAAATTATATAACTGAGCTGAAGGATTTTGTGCAGAGTCCTGATCATACTTTGCAGATGGCAGCAAGAAAGGGGGCAGGCAGGTAAATAAAATTTAAATATGTTGTAAAATTACTAAACAAAGAAAATAAAGACCAAAGTAAGGGAAAGCATGAAGCAGTATTAGAAAATCACAAGGGTAAAAAACTCAGAAAGGAAAGGTCTTGGGGGTATGTGCATGCCAGGATAAGGACACTAAACTAAACATGCAACAGCATCACAAATGTTAGGAATGATCAAATTACTGCAAGTCATAAACATAAGATACTTATAGGTTTGTTGGTTTGCCTTTTTTTCTCTAACAGTGAATACATCAGGGCTGCAGTTCTGCCAAGACATTTTGCACAAATCCTATTCCAATCCTGTCTGAACAGGGCTTTCTAAACTTCAATAAAGTGAAAGAAACACCAAAAGGTCAGTAAAGACATTTGCTTTGAAGGAATGCAATTCCTATTGGAGAACTGGATTAGCAATTCAGAGCCTTATTTGATGAAATTAATAAGCACATGACTACATTTCAGGGATGCAGGCTGAATTTTTTTTCAGCTGGGCTAGTGCTTAAAATTAGGCACCAACTTAAGTATCTTGTTAAACCAGGATCTCTAAACTTCATTGGAGTGATGCCTTTTCCTGGGTACTTGGGAAGCAACAGAATTGAAGTGCTCTTAATTCTGAAATTAATGCCTGGAAAAAAGAAATAAAAGCTTTTATTTTGGAAGGACTTGGTAATTTCCTATTTTAACCCTATTTAACTATTTAATGAGTACAATACTATCAATTTTCTTTTTATAACTGAGATACTTTAGAACAGCACTGGTAATATGAATATTAGGAAAAACTACATTTACAGCAGTTGGTGTCAAACTGAACCATTTTTCTGGGGCTCTGGGCAGAATTCAGAGTATTGTTTCTATCTTTGAAGCTCCAAATTATTTCTGTTTATTGTAATTTTTTTTTCTGAAGCATTGCCTCTTTTGCCTTTCTCTGTGCTACAGCTGACATAAGCAGAAGTATACAGCATGAGCTTTTCAACTCAGGAGGAAAATCTGCTCATATGTTACACAGCCTCCTTAGCTCAGCACTTCACTCTTTGGCACGACAAACCTCTGCCAAGCACCCACCTTTCTTCGGGTATTAGTTAGGAACAAAATTAACGTGTGAGTTCAGAAACTATGGTACTGTAATATCCAGCAGAAGAAATAGTGTTAGCAATAATGACAGTGGTGACCAACAAAGAGAACTTGTGTCATTTTACTGAGGTTTACTGTGACTTTAAATTGCTTAAAAGCACCTAGACTTGGAAAGGGTAAATATGTTTATCATTTTACAAACAAAATAAAAAGAAGCTATAGTCCAAAACCAAAAGAAAATAGTTTTCTATTTCAAAATAATTTTACTCCAATCATAATATTTGATATTTAAGAACTTAGTGGACTTGTGCTTATATTTTTCAAGGTGGTTTCAGTGTGAGAGGGTTTTATATGCCTCAATGATCCATTCAGGGATTAAAGCTGCAGAAGATTTAACATTATCATGACAACTCTATCCTTGAATGTTGAAAGCAACTCCAGATTACTCCCTCCCTTGTTTGTCATATTACTAAAATATCTGGATATTACTGCCAAGTCAGACATATTTAAATCTTCTGATTCCTCTTTCTAAACAAGTATCACTATCTCTGGCAATCCACTTCTTGCCAGTTTTCTATAAATTTATTCCAAATTACCAGTATCTTTCCAGCAATGAGAGCTTCCAATATTTTATTGTTTCACCAGCTTTAGTGAGCACACCATGTAATTTCCTCTGTTTTTATGGAGGCCTGGATTTACTGTGGCCAGCTTTACTTCCAGAGGCGATTACAAGCGCATTTATTTTTACTGTGCACTACATGCAGTGAGCATATAATCATCTTCTGGAACTATTGTGCTCTGGTCTATCTCTTCCATTAGATATGAAGGTTTAACATCTTTGCCTTAGCTGTATTTGCACTTTTCCCCCATGATCATTTTCTCACATGCTCTCATTTTCCTAATCTCTTAAATCACCTTGGATTATTTCTGTTCTGCTCATGTTTGTTTAATGCATTGCATAATTTAATATGTGAAACTTCAGATGAATCAGACCAAATTTATTCACCTAGCAGCTGCAACCCAAATCAAGGTCTTCTAAAACTGAGCAAGTGGGAAGAAAATCTTTCCTCACAGGAATCATTACCGTTTTTCTAAGAGAAGATATTTGCAAACAAGAAGAAGGCCAAGATCCAGTTTCTGCTTAGTAAACAAAAGGTGGGCATCAACAACTCTACCAATTACTTCATGGTCTTTTGCCTACTCTTCTTGTAATGATCACTGAATAAATAATGGTGTATCATCTCCACCATCTTTTGAAATCCTAAACATTCATTAAATCACTCTTTTATTTCCATGTATCTTTCTCCTATTTATATGCTTATCTATTTATTTTTAATTTGAAATGTTTTTTACCCTAACACAACCTCTGGCTGAAGGTAAAGGTAACGTGCTCAAAAGCAAAGAAAAGATCTTAGGTCTCTCATCACTCCAGGAAAGCTGGATTTTTCTGAACTGGAATCTGTCAGGTAGCTGATCACTCATCACTTGAAGTTAAAAATTGGTTCAAACGCCTGGACTTGATCTGTCTTTTCAGGTCAGTGGGAATTCAGCCAGGACAAAAGCCAGCAGATCACTTATGTGTTAATTCAGTGTTGTAGTGCTGGTGGAGAAGGGGAAAGGGCAATGTATTTTCCTTTATTCTTGAAAGCTTCATGATTTGATCCAAATGACATGATTACATTTTGCAGGGTTGCTCCAGCTGCTGTCCAGAGACAAAACTGCAAGAGGCAAGGCAGGTTGAAGCATCCCTTGATCACAACTGGAATTAGTACTGTACCACAGAAACACAAAACAAAATTTCAAAAATTTTCTTAGCTGACTACCATATTCTGTGCATGTGTTTAAAATGTTATTTGACAAAAGCTGTGTGTTTTCAGGAATTAAGTAAATTTCTATGTGTTTCAGAGCTTCTAAATCACACATTCTGCTGTATTTCTTAATCCAAGAATGTTCTTCATCAACTGAATCCAAGCAATCTCATCTAGTTCACCCTAGATGAGATATTCTTGCAAAATGCATATACCCATGGCATGTATTAGTCATCATTAACACTGAAGTCCTGTTTGGAACTAATTTTTCTGGGAACGGAGCAGAGCTTTCTTTGCTTGAGTCTCCTCAAATGTTGTGGGCTGCTGAAAGCCTTGATTAGTAGCATTTATTTTCACTATACCAAGGTATGTCTTATCTGGAAAGGAACCCCCAAAACATCAGTCACATAAATTCATCTGCTCTTCTAGTACTTTAAGAATGTTTTAACATTTGTAAATACAACTGCACTCACCACTTTTCAATGGAATAAAAAATATTGGGGGTAGAAGGTCAGAGAACAGAAAGAAGTGCAAAGATCAAATTAGGCTATCAATAGAAACACCATGTAGGAAATCTTTATAAGCATTTATACTGTCTTAGGAAAGAAATTTACAAGTAAACTGTGTTATAGGGAATAGAATTTCACAATCCCCAGAATCAAAAGTACTCTGACAAACCTTGCAGACTTAAAAACAACCCTGCTGCAACCAGAAGAGTCAAGGCTTTGAACGACACATGCGAATGCAAAAAAATGAAGGCGTAAGCAGAAAGGCGCTGAAACAAGGGCAGAAACCCGCTGTACTGAAGCAAACACGGGCAGGGCAGTGTTTGCCCGGAGGCGCGCCCGGAGCCGGAGCTGGAGCCGAGCCGAGGCTGAGGGAGCGCGCCCCGGCCCGGTCGACCCTGCGGCCTCCGAGGTAGCCAGCAGCGCCCTGCGCTGTCTGGCCGGGCTGGCGGGGCAGGTGAGTGAGGGGCGGGCAGAGGGAAAGGTCCTGGGCGGAGCGGGGCTGGGCGCCGCGCCCGCCTCACATCACCTCACTTTTGGGGCCCTCGCAGGGCTGGCTGCTGCTTCTCCCCGGCCTGCGGGGCCCTTGTGGGCTCCAGGAGCTGGAGAGGACATAAGCCTGCCCCAAGCGAGGGAGCTGCCTCGTTTCTGGAGGTTGTTCGCGCCCGCCTGGCTTGTGCCAGGGCTGCCTCCTTCCCTCCGGCCGGGGCAGCCCCAGGCTGCGGGACCGCTGCTGCTGCAGCTGCTGCTGCTTCCCTCCCACAGCCGGGACCGCGCCTCTGCCTCGCAGTGACTGGACGTCGCGTGTCACTTTGTAGTTTGGCGGATGATCTCTGCCATGGGAAAGTGCAATTTGCTTAATTGCTGTATCTTAATTAATTACTCTGAATTGAAAAGCTACGGGAAGCTTGCAGTGCATTAAATCAAAATAAATGATCAGGAGCTTGAAGTTAGCCCTGTCTTGGTAATAATATGCTATGAAACACACAGTGTATCTAAGGGTCAGAATTTTTAAAGATGCTCTGCTCTGTGGTACTTAAGATGAAACACCTACTTTGTGTTTAGTAATGTCTGGGAATTTGTAACAGATGTTGCAGTAGGGATGGAAGGCCTTTATCAGGAGAAGGTTTTAGTAATAATTATGGCTGTAAATAATTTACAGATTAGTTTTCCACTGTGGAAACGTGGAATTGTTTATGTGAAGGCAGTAGAAGCACACTCTTACTTCAAGAGTTAGCAGTTTGAAGATTTGGGGCCAGGTGATGGCAATATCTGCAGGAGCTAGTGTGTCTTAATGTATGTTTGGTACAGAAATGGGCTCTTAGATGCAGAGGCAGTTTAGGAGTAGCTGCTGGCTGATCTGAAATTATTTTTTAGTGTTTCACCTCTCATCTGGATAGAACTCTTACTATTTGCTTCTTGCCTCCAAGTATGTTAGCAATTGTCCCTGTTTTCAAACAAAAGGCAACCAAAATTAGGGGCTTGATAATTCAGGCACTTAAGAGTCTCAGTTTTCCTATATAAAATGATTAAAAACCACCATAGTGTTTGAACAGGAGTACAGCGCTAAATAGCATGATGTTCAGAGACAGCTGACTCTTAGGATTACTCAGGAATGAAAACTGTTGAGGTTTAAAGGCCCCATAATTCTTCTTGGTGAAAATTCTGAATGTGATCAGTGAAGGGCTAGTGACTGTCTGTTTATCTAAGTGTGACGACAGCACTATGAATGACAGTATTAGAACACGTCAGAGAAAAGTTGGAACTCTTATTATGTTTATAAAAACACAAAAGAGACTAAGGGGAAAGTTTTTAACTAGGGTATTCATCACAAGTTTAATTTGTTTCTAAACCTACATTAAAAACTCTTATTTTTCTCTCTTGACTTCAGTGCTTACTTTTTCTCCAAAGCTGGCTCTCCAACTAGCATGTCACTGGAAAGGCCTTGGTGATTTTTAAAAATAACTGGGTGTGCACAGACAATTGTGAGGGAACTGTTTAGAGTAGCTACATCCCCTCAGTAGAGTTATGGTATCTGTGGTGCAGAGTATAATTGTCTTCCTTGGTGTTTGGAGTGTCTTCTTTCCATGACAGCAGACACATTTGACTGTTCAGTGCACTGCTTGAATAAGGATCTGGTTGCTCCAGCTTAGCTGTGAAAGTCCTTTTAATTGCTCAGTTATGATCCTTTCCAGGTGCTGAGTTTCACACTTGTCTGCCAGTGCTTGAGTTCTGACAGATTGAACTGCTGTGTTTTACCCCCTTACGGATTCTAACAAACTGTCTTGCATTTTGACTGAAACTACCGATTCCCCATTTGCCTTTTGTAGAGATGACTGAGCATGTTCCAGATTGTTAGCAGTCACAGTTTGTGATTCATTATAGTAATTTAAGTTGGATTTATGCTAGTAAATTGGGCTGTAAGCAGGAATGTTTCTGGTGGATTTTTTTTTTTTTTTTTACTGGAGCAATCAACGACATTTACCAGGAGGACATCTGAAAATAACAACTCTTAAAACCAGTATAGCTGATCCTGAAAAGTTCTTTAAGATTCAAGTGGTAACCAGTGTTTTCATAAAACAAATTTCAAAAGGGCTGAAATTACTTATGATCCTGTAAATTGAATAGGCTGTGGACTTGTAATCAATCAGACAAAGGCTTTGAAGTTATCAAAACACTGAATTTATAAATCTGTCACAGTTCTAATAAGCAGTAGAATGTGAAAGATTGAGAACTTACTCTATTGTACTGGAAACTTTTGTTGCTGCAGGAGGGGTTTATTCTTTACTTTTATTTAAAAGCAGTGTCTGTGAGTTAAAAATATGATTGGCCTCTAAATTATTCTAAGTGAGAAGTTCTATTGCTTTTTGTGCATTGAACCACCTGGACAGGAGTTGTTCATGATATGAAGGCACATATCAGCTTATTCTTTTTAAGAAAGGAGGTTTATTAGGAAATTGCAGTTGCACTTCTATTTTGTTTCATTTGAATGACTTAATCTACACCTTTTTTATCCTGTCAGTAGACTGTAATATAGCATATAGGAGATGTTACTCTAGAAACTTTGGGCAGAAATATGTCCTTCGGATGGTCACATGTACACTGGCTTAATTCCTAAAGTAAATTGTATTCCTACTAAATTCTAAATATGGTCTTGATTTTGAAATTTGTTCAAGATGTCCTAGAACATTCCTTTTCCTACATCCTGTGTACTTAGCTTAAGTACTAAGCAGGGATAACCATTTGTGTGAAAATTATCTAAAATACATTCTATATCTAATCAGACTGTCCCCTTTGCTATGTAGTTTGAGAACTAACCCTGAATTTAGCAAGGCTGAACTTTGACTAAAGAAGGAAGCTTCAGGCTTATAGTTTTTTACAAAATTGTGTTAATGCTGGGATTTGAAACTAACGTGGAACAGCTTATAATCCAAAGCTTGCCTTCAGACTGATGGAGGCATTCTTGTGTCCAATTTCTCAGTGTTCCCTCATACACTTTGTGGTGGCTTCGGACATGAGTGTGTATGCATTCTGTGTTCTTATTTACAATATTTGATGCTGTTAGAAGTTAAATGTCTTTAGACAATGAATAAAAGGTCACTTTTGTCATCTTCCTGAGGTACCTTTTTCTGTTTCCACCCCCACTTTCTTTTTCCATGGAAGGAATGAGGAATATGCAGGGATTGACTGACTACTGGTCTCCTTTAGAAACACAACCTTCTGATTATTCTTCTTAGGCTAGTAATGTCCTTGTTATCTCCTTCATCAGAATGGTCAGCGTCAGAGTGACCAAACATGATGTCTTCACTTCTGTTCTTGCCTTGAGTTTCTCTCCCTTGGCTTTCACTGCACCAGGGCCAAAAGGTTGGCAGCACTGCTCAGTTCAGCTTCTGTAGCTGTCTGATCTCCAACAGAATAGATGTACAAATGTGCATATGAATTGGGAATTCAGTGTTGCAGGCAGAGTACCTGTAGGTCCTCTTGATTTCAAACAAGAATTTTATTTGTATTTAGAATTTGAGGTATCACTTGCAGGATGCTTGGTTGGAGAACAACTTACTTAGCTTTGGGAAATGAAAGCCATCAGCTCTAAAATCTTGAGAAGAGCTTTAGTGTAACGAAAAGGGCAAAGTTGGGTGTATGTTAGCTCATTAGAGTTTATTGACAATCGTCTTTGTATTAGAAAGTGTATTTTTAGCTTATAGAAGATACATAGTTCTTCTAAATAATACTTCAAATTGATCATGTGTGGTTTTTTTAATTGTCTTGGGATTTAAATATTGCAGTTCCTTGGCAGTGAGAATAGGCTGTGGCAATTGTTCATTTCAATACGAATGCATATACAGGAAAATAGTGTGATTTGAAAATAGATTTAATTAGTGGTGCTGTGTAATCCAGAGTTTGTCAAACTTTGAGATATTAAAAAATAATTATTTGTATGCACTTATTTTTAATATAAAGCTTCCTTTGAGTTAGCAGCAAGTAAAAATTCAAGAATTTGCCATGGTGTTATATCAAGATGTGGGTCATGCAGGCATAGATAGTCCTGCAATGTTGGAATAAAATACATGAACTTACAGGAGACTGCTATCCTGGATTGTGTGTCTTCATACCGGTGGTTCTAGTATTCATTGAAAGAAAAGATGGTATGAGTGATTCACATGAACATTGCTTTCAGTCAAAAATTAATTAATTAAAGCCAAGGACTGCATTAATACAATGAAAGTATGAAGAGTTAGTAAGGACTTTTTAATTTTAGAATATATTCTACAAATACTAGCTTACTTGAAATATGATAGCTGCTTGGACTATAATTAATATCACATCTTTCCAATGTTCTCTTCTAAAATTGGGATGGGTCTATATGAGACTGAGCATAATTGTTGTCTTGTAAAAGCCTTGCATACTTTTTTAATATTAATACAGATAATATAATTTTTATTGTGTTTGTTTTGCCCTGTTGAAGCTTAATCTCGGAGAGGATATTGTGAAAGTTGTAATCGATTGGAGCAAGCTTCAGAGCACATCAGCACTTCAGCCAGCCTTGCTCTTTAGTGCACTTCAGCAGCATATTTTATGTTTACAGGTAAATATTTCATGGGACACATTTGGCTTGACAAAAGTGATCAACAACTAAAAGTAATATCAGCTGTAAAATTCCAGTAATTTTGATCTTACATTGCTGTGTTCAACAAAAAAATGAATGCTTAAAATTGTTAAATGCTTGGGATTCCACTATGCTCCATAGGTACTCACATTTACAGATTTTTCAGATTAGTGGTGGGAATAGCCACTGTAGGTGAGCAGGCTGAATAAATGCAGCCTCATTGATTTCTAGACTTGCATTGTAAATGTGATACATTTCCATCTATGGTGGGTTATAATTAAGCAATAAGACACGGCAGGTGTGTGTCATGCTATGATAATGATTCCATGCGTTGGGTGAGTTTTGAGGCTCATAGAGTGCTTTCAGTGGTTCAAGAAGTGGCATTATCCCAGCATGACACATCCTGGAGTGTCTTACTGCAATTAAATATATTTTCAGCGTAGGTTGTTTTTTTTTTTAAAGAGTAATTTCTTTGACATTAATGTCTCATCTTGCCAAGTAGCCAGTCACCATTACTGTCATTTCTTTTAACTATTTAGAACTTTCCAACCCAGCCAAAAGTAATTCAGTTGCATGGCAGGAAGGGTGAGCAGTTTTTTAGCTGGTAACTGAGCAGTGTTTCGACCTTGATAGTTCATATGTAGAAGATGGGATTTGAGTACTATTGCTTTGCTCCAGCTACTCACTAAATTATTTGAGATGCATAGTATTGAGAGAATGAAAAGGGAAGTTTATGTATTTTCTTGTCTGTAGGTAATAGAAAGACCCTTTATTTTCCAGACATTCACCAGATTTTTGGTGTGTTGAGCAGAGAGAGGAAATATGCAAGATAAAAGGAAATAAAATTTACATCTAACATGAAGAATGCTGCAAGTAGGAATTTGATTCCATTTCAGAAAATGTGACTGCTAAAAATCATGTTGTCTTTAAAAAAGCTAAAATAATTTGTGGAGAGAAAATAAGCAGTGACATTCAGGCTAGATGAAACTGATAGAAATTAAAAAGAAACAGGGACATGCATATATGTACTGAGGTTTTGATGTTACATTGTACGTAAGAGTTGTTGCAGTAAAATAAGCATTTTTTCCTGCCACAAATGTCAGTGCCTTTTCTCATTTAATTTCATGACCTAAGTAGATAATCAACCGTGTCAAGCAAAGCATGTGTTCATGATAATGCCTATGTATTTCATGTCTGTGTTCACTCATTCACTTGGGCAACTACGGTTTCAAGTGGAGAATGTAGTGCTGATGTGATAAAGTAAAGGCTTTACAGTGTAAGAGCACTGGATTTCTTGTTAAGGAGGAAAAATACTAAGCCTTGCTGTTCTGAGTAAGCATTTGAATGACATGTTAATTAAGTGGCATTGATGCCAGCAATTGAAGCTTTGATTTAGGGAGTATGGGCAGGTTTTCACAGAAATTTGGGAATTTTCCTCTACAAACCTCTAAAAGACATGTCTAAAAGGTCAGAATCGTGGTGTGCACAATATTTGGAACTTCTTTTTAATCTTATTACTGTGTTCCATCAGAGGAGGATGTTGTAATTCCCAAATTTTTTTCCATTGGTCTGGTTTGGAAATTGTAATAGTAGTTGCCTTCTTGGCTTTGAGACTTTTGGAGTTTTATTTTTTTAACCCTAATACACTGTTTTCTTTGTTCAGCCTCTCTTAGAAAAACTCCAGTCATTGATCAAAGAGGAAAATACAGGTCATGTTGAACCTGCAGGTAAAACAGAAAGCCAAACAAGTTTAGATGTTTATGATGGTAATAGTCCGACTGAAGAAAAGTATGGAAGTTATGAATTGAGAGATCTGAAGGATGCTCATTTTAATTTTGATCCAGAAGTGGTCCAAATAAAAGCTGGAAAAGCAGAAGTAAGTGATTTATTTGAGTTTAAAAACAGAAAAATGAAAGACTTTTGTAAATTTTGAATTTAAAGTATGAAATAGATATATGCCATAATGTTTATTACCTGCAGATTGACAGGCGGATATCAGCCTTCATCGAGAGGAAACAAGCCGAGATCAATGAAAATAATGTCAGGGAATTTTGCAATGTTATTGATTGTAATCAAGGTAACTGGCTAGCCAGACTTTAATCTTCATAGCAATTTGTGTGAGTTTTGTTGTTACTGTTGTTTTTTGGATTTTTTTTTTCTTTTTTCTATTTTTCAAAAGCACTAATTATATTTAAAACAGAACTTTTTAAAAGAGTAATTTTATTTTAAAACTTAGAACTTGCCTGTGCATGCAGATGTCAGAAAAAGAAATTGAGTAGTCACTGGATGGCAATGTTTAATGCATCACATACAGAAAGATTATATCTAGTATTGTGTTAATTTTAAGAACTGCTGTCTTAGATCAGATGATTTTGTAGCTATTCTTTCTAGTGTTTTAACAGATGTTCCTGCAAAGTAAATGGAATTGCAATTCAGAAATGTCTTGTGAATTGCATATTCAAATTGAAGTTAATTTAATGCTAGTAAAATTACAAAGAAGTATTTTTTACAGTGAAGTTGTATTAGTAGCTACTTGAAATTACTTTTTTTTTTTTTTTAACATTGCTCACATTGCAGTATAATTGGCTATATCTGTAACCAATCTTAAATCCATCTGGCAAACTGGATCCCATTTACAGGATCAGTTACTGTGGCCAAATGCATCTTCGAAGTTAAGACAGTTTTATATACATAAAACTACATAAGTAGTACAGAGATATTTTCTACATACCCGTGAGCCCACATACACATTGTCTGTATGAGGTACTTAAGCTCTTAGAGATCAAACCTTATTGTTCAGTAAGCTTCTTAGAGAGTTTAACTGTTTGAATATTAGCTGGAGTGTAAAGGACATTGGAAGTTTAGTAGAATGTGCTAGATAGTGAAATACTGTTTCCCAAAACTGTTAATTGTGTACAGAAAAATTGATAATGAGACCTGTCTCATTGTTCAGGCATAACAAATTATGTGTAAAGCTTTGGTGTAATGAACAGAGATTAAAATGTAAACATTAGAAAAAAATTAAGGTGGTCCATACAATAGGTTTTTATGGTTAAGCAAATTAAAGAAGTCACATGGATCAGAATAAATGCAGAAAGGCTTGGGAAAGAATGTTGATGAGTACATTAGATCAGTTGAAAAATAGGAGAAGGATAAAAAGGACATGAAACCAGAGTAACAATGGTTAGCAGGAAAAAGGCTTCTGTACAGGAAGAAGAAAATAAGTTACAGAGAAGTGCAGGAAAAAGTAAGAACCAAATAAATTTGGTCCTGTTCCAGTAAACTTCTATATACACATGTGCATACATTTATATGAATGACTTATCCAATTAAAAGTAGTAGGTCCATGCAAGTGTGTGAAACTGTAAAAGGGCAAGTGTTTATAGAATGAATTAAGTATTTCTGATTTTTAAAATTGTTCAAAGTATTTTAATTAGATTTGTTTAAAGCATCAAAGCTGATGATGGTTAGAATATTTTCAGTTATAAATACATAACTTATTATGTATCATTATATATATAATGATATATATATATGATATATATATATATCATATAGATATTATATAATTATATATCATTATTTATTTAGAAAATAGCTGTGCCAGAACAGATGCAATTTTCACACCCTATCCTGGATTTAAAAGTCATATAAAGGGTAAGTAACTCTTTTAATACCCATTTAAATATCCAGATATAACAGCACGAAAAAGTTTTTGATATTTTTATAGAATGCTCAAAAATGCAAACTTAACATATTTTACATTTTCATTTATGTCTTCAAGGTTTTAAATCCCTTAACTGCTTCACTAAATTAATGGTTAGGCACTAGAGAACAAAACAAAATAGCCTATTTAATTGTGTGAAAGGAAATGTGGAAAAGATAAAGCAGGAGGGAGAAGCTGAACAATACTTAGTTTTTCTTCTAAGGTGAAGCCATCAATAAGGAGTTGAGATTAAATAGGATTATTTTTCATTAGTGCAAGTGTCCTGCAATAGAACATAATTTTGGCACAGTGGAAATTTTAAGACATAGCTTTGTAAGAAGACACAAGCTGGGGAATGAGCTATCACTGCACTATTTTTTGGAAATTAATAAATAATATAGAAATTATGTCCAACAGAAGTTGTGCATAAAATACTGCTTGTTCATCTGCTGCTGTCTAGGTGTATGCATGTTACCCTTCTTTAAAAACCAACAAAATAGCCAATATGAGAGTGAATGTAACCCATTTTTCAGAGTGGTAACATTCAGTTATCCACTTGGTATTGGTCCTAGAAACCAATTAATTACTTTGAATTCTGTAATTCAGAATAATACTGTAAGGCACAATAATAAGTATTGAAAGGTATGGTGAGCTAAGAAGGAAATGGGGAAATGAGTTTGATTTTAGAATCTTTCACAAAGTACCTCTTTCAATATCACTGTTTTAAACTAAGTATTAATTTGTTGGTTGGATGGCAGCATAATAGAGGAAAAAAGGGAAGTTTGCACTTCGAGGAACAGTTCATAACTGAAATGTGAAAAACGCTTAGAAAGGAATTGGAAGTAAAACCAGCATAAATTAAAGCAAGAATGTAGCATGTGGCCTTCATGAAGTATTGAGTAGGATGGTGTATGTATGTGTGCACTTCCGCATCTGGAACTGCCCGTATAGTCTTTAAATCTACAGTACACTGCAGTAATTTTATGAGGAGAGCTTAAGAAATTACTCTGATTTAACTAGAAGTGATCAAAATCTTCTGATGAAGACATGGCTCAGCATGGGTAAAATATAGTCCCAGATACAGCTGAAGAGTCACTAAATATTTTTACCCAAATGACAAAAATTAGAAGTGAAATTCCTTGCTGATGTTTGTATTCGTTCTTCTAGTTGTGTACCTCCCCTCATCTTCATGTATTTATGATGCTTCCTGTAATATTAGGTCTGGCCTCTTCTTTGTATTCACAAAATCTCACATGTGCAACTGCTGACATAGATATTAAGGTTTCTGCTGTTTATCAGCAGCTGATGACAAGTTCTTGACATTGCCATTCTACGTGAATGTATGAGTAATTCTTATCTTTGCATATGCCAGGGGTTTTGTTAGGTTTAGTTACTCATGCAAAAACATAAGAAAATGCTTTTACTTGAACTTTTTATCTTTTAATGTGTGTGGGACCCTTCATAAGCAAGACTTTCATGAAACTGATTTAATGCAGGTTTTACATGCTTCAGTATTTTGATTCTTTTGTTAGATCTGCTTTGTGTTTCATGTGCATATATATGAAATTTATTTTCTCTTTACATAGTTTCTAGGGTAGTAAATACATATGGACCTCAGACTAGATCTGAAGGAATGCATGGGTCCAGTCACAAAGCCAGTGTACCCATGCATGACTGTGGAAACCAAGCTGTTGAGGAGAGATTGCAAAACATTGAAGCACACTTACGGTTACAAACAGGTTTGTATGATGTTTTAATTTTGATATTGGTGTGCTATTTTATACTACAGTTATGATTACTGTGGTGAAACTGGGCAGGTCTATAAAAACTGATACTGTAAAATAAATGGGTAGATCCACTGAAGGGTTTAGTTCACCCCAAATACAGTGATCTAGGGTTTTATGCCCAAAATAGAACAGGTTTATGCCCAACTTAAGATGCTGAGTTAGTCAATGTACACTTTATGTGGTGGCAAATAAGAGAGAAGCACATAAGAAGAGGATTTAAAATAATATGGAATATCTGGAGTTTGGGGTTCTCTGAAGCCACTGGAGTCCTGTCTTGACCCACTGAAAAGGAAAAGCTGAGTTTAGGACTAAGAACTGCTTCATGGACAACTTGTGGGCTGGTGGTAGAATCAACACAAAGGATGGCCTGAAACCTTTTCCTAAAGATGGTTGTTTCTTGAAATACATTTAGGTGTAAAGCTTATTTCCCAGAATGTGGGAAGCTTGTTGTCATTATGTCTCTTTAGGCCTGTGAACATGAGTCCATACCTTTCACTAAAATAAATGCCATAACCATCAGGCTACTGATGTTTTTTAGGTAGCTGCTTTCCTCACCCCAGCCCTGGTTTTCCATAATACAGCACTGAGGCACAATGAGGCACTTGTCAAGAAGGAATTAGTATTTTTCTTGAAAATTATTCTCAAGACAGAACAGAAGCCCAAGCTCCATCTAGTGAAATGAATTTTCTACACAAGACACTGTGGACACACTTGATTTTTTTTTTCCTTTTTTTTTTTTTTTTTTTTTTTTTTGGGGTTTTTTTTTGTTTTGTTTTCTGAATAGGTGCCAATCCATTATCTTAAAGATATTTGGAACATTGACTAGATTGCTAGATTCCTGTGACTGTGTAGTGGATTAAAGTTCTGTGGCAGCAGTGCTCTCTACTAATGCTGGTGTCAGCTTTGAAGTGGCAACATACCATGTATGACCAATGTATTGTAAGAGTGATCATGGGTTGTTTCAGGGACCTTGATAGACATACTTCAGCCAACTACATGAGGTTGTCTTACTGCTTTCATTAACTGCACTGGTTTATCAGGTTTTACCCTGAATCATATTAATTATCCTTCCTTTACATTATCCCATCCATGTATTTTCTTCATCTACTGGTTGATAGCTAATCTTGAAGAATTAAAATGTCAAACTTGCTATCTTTACTTAAATAAGTTATTCAAGCATTTTTCCCATTTCTTTGCATTACTACTGATGTATTTAGGTGGTCCGGTACCAAGAGACATTTATCAGAGAATTAAGAAGCTTGAAGATAAGATCCTTGAGCTGGAAGGACTGTCTCCTGAATATTTTCAATCTGTAGTAAGAAATTTTCTCACCTTCTTTTGGCATATCTAAATGTGTTCTTGACTTCTGTGGTTGAATCTTTGATGTACAGAGAAAAATTTAGAGTCGAAGGGCAGACACTTTTAATAAACAGCTCTGGCTTGGTGTAGTGGTTATATTACATGTGGGCCATCTAATCCAGTTCATCTTTACCTAATTTTCACTCAAAAGAAGAAAGCATCTGTTGGGGAAAAAAATTGCTGCCACCCAAGCTTAACTAATTTGTAAGAAATATGTCAGAGAGGTTGTATTTCTCCCCCTTGCCTTAAAATCGGAAGTACTTCTTCTGTCAAGAAATTTGACTGAATTTTTGATTATTTTATACAAATGGCTTAAAACAGCTGAAATCGTTTGGGCTTCTGTACATGATCTGATTGCTAATGATATATGAATAACTTCCAAAAGGATGAGAGAGTAAACTGTTTAAAAATTGCTTCATGTGATTCTGTGACTTAGTTTTCTTTATTTCTGGTTTTCAGGCAGAGCTCTCTCTCTGAATAGTACACATTAACCTTCACTCACCAAAGGGTATTAGGACAAAGAGAACATGAGTTGTTGCTGCATTAGGCTATATTTGACTGTAGAAATTTCTTATCTGTTATCTTGCTCTTCTTTCCCCACGTAACAGTAAGAATATCTCTTTTACTGTTTATTCCATTTTAATTTATATCTTCTCCCTTGAGACCAGCCAAACAAGAGTCATTTAATAAAAATGAATAGCAACAGTACACATTTTTGTTTAATTTTTAAAATTTGTGTTGGAGACCATTAAAGTTCTTTGTTTGTGAGGTCATTCCTTCAAGTGGCTGAAAACCAGAAGTTAACACCTAAACTTTCATACACTGAAATTTCTACTGAAAATGTTTTAGGACCTCTAGAATGAGGATCAGGGAAAAAAAATATGATGATGGCAATAGTAGTGTTGCACAGTAATTAGCACATTTTATCTGAAGTTTTGCATAAATACTGGTGTGGATATGGGCAAATTTTAGGGACAAAAATATTGACAATTTCAAAAGCTGAATTCTGTCTGAAGGAAGCTTCAGTTAAATTGATAGTTGTTGACTGCCATATTTGGAGAAGCTTCAACAGCTTCTGACTGCTCTCCAGTAGTATTTCTCATGATCCAAAGCACTCAATTATAAAAAAGGTTTCTTTAAATAATGGAATGGCAGTCAGGTTTTTTCTATACTTTAAAGACTCTTGACAATGTTGTTACAGAATTATTTCTGGTCTTCTGTCAGTGCAACATTAAGTCTGTTTTGATTGTCTTTTCTTCAGAGCTCTTCTGGCAAGAGGAGAAAGGTTCAATCTCCCCATGTAAGTGCTGTTAACTCTTATTTTTCTTAAGTTTAGGATGTTTTGAGTGGAAAGTAAGCACAAGTTCTATGAAGCAAGTATGTCAGTTCTCAGAAGTAGCTCTATCAGTATTGGATAGCTTGCTGCAAAAGAGAGAGGGAAGGAGACAGAAAGCTAATGGATGTTACAAAGAAATGAGTCTTCTAAGAATATGTACTAGGGTTTTCACCAGTTAGGAGGATGGTAGAATAAAACAAATCTGTAATTCTAAAATGGTGATTCTGTAATCACCATCATCAGGTTAAGTGGCACAGAGGAGCTTGATGTTGGGCAGTAGGAAAAAAATCCCCTTTTGCTGTAAACCCAAGTTCTGCAAAATCTAGGTAGTCTCATCCAGTGTTTTAACATGAAGGAATTTCTTAGGTTTTTTTATGAGCAGACTAAACAAGCATCTAATAGAAGTAGCATGAATATATTGATCCATTATTAGGACTTCTTTCTTGCAAGTTTACTTTCTTTTTCCTTTAAATTTAAATAGGCAAAGACTAGATTCAGGCAATTCTGCAGAAATAATTCTATCACTTAATGCAATATGCGGTGACCTCAAGTATCGAGTGATAAGCCACTTCTCTAGCAATTACAAGATGTAAATGATCGTGATTTTTATTTTGTTCTTTTAGCAGAGCTATTCACTGGCTGAACTTGATGAAAAGATCAATGCTATAAAACAGGCATTACTGAGGAAAACAAAAGAAAGCAAGTTCAAGGAGGCTGAGCAGCTTCTTCGATAAAAGTGTTTTCAGAATCCTCATCATGATTTACACATACCTAAACCGTAGACCTGAGTAGTGTTTGTCAGAGATGACTAGCAATGAAGACAAAGCATGCGTATACGTTCCTTTTGGATGATCTTGAAAGCTTTCTTTCAGAGTAACTTGTTTAAAAGCAGCCTTATTAATGAAATAGTTACTTTAAAATGAAGAATGTTTCAGGAATGTCATTCTAATAATCTGTTCCCTTCTGTTATAAAGGAGGACTGCAGCATTGTTTGTATGTGAAAAGTTTTAACCTGCACACAAAAGCTGCATCTCACCGTGTAATTCTTGGTGACTAAGTATTCAAAAGGACTATCTTTTGGATACTGTTCATGTAAGTAGTTTGCCTAGACTTGTGAAATTAAATACTTCCTCAGAAATGAACTGACTTTGGGAAAAAAATTACCAAAGCCTTGCAGAATGTATGCTTACCTGTGGGTTTTTTCTGTATTTGTCACTGTTTTCACAGCTGTTAGAAATGCAGCAAATTGCATTTCTGTGTGACAGGTGTTTATGGAAATCCTATATGTGTAAATAAAAACAACTGTTCTTCACTTTTTCAGTGTCTTGTGGGAATTCAAATTTCATAACCTGTTCACAAACAGTGTATTATAGAAACCATCCCAGAGGAGATTTTGAGGAGCATGCCAGCAAGGCACCAACTTCCCTTCTGTATGCATGCTTACATGACATTTGAAGTGTGGATGATAGCTTAGGGTCTGACCTTTGGCCAGACAATGAAGTGAGATTGTGTTGTGACTTTTTGTTTGTTTTTAATAAACCATTTTCTATTTATACAAGTTCTTGTGTTTACTGCCTGTCATTATTTCAGTTTAAAAGAAAAGTAGCTGTTACCAAGGGAGTTTTATACAAACTGCTCTGCTTACAGCAGTCATACTGTTGGCCTGTATCAGTCTCTGTGACAGGTGTTATGAACAGTACTGACTTGACATAGCCTTTGAAGAATAGTAGGTGTTATCTGTGACCTTGTCTTTTTATCCAAAATAACATTTGTTAGAGCAGCTGCAGCTAATGTTTCTGTGAAAGTGTACCAGAAGAGATGGGAGAGAAAACTGCTTGAGCTCTTGTCCTGGCTCCAGGAAGGATGACAGTATGATAGTAACCTCTAAGCTGCTGCTTGTCCTTCCAGGAGATCTGAGTGTCTTGGATACAACAATGAATAGGAAGAGGTACTGTTGCAGTTGACGATTGTGCTGCATGTTAGTACAGTATCCTACAGAGACAACTTTTGTTGAAGTGAACGTGAAGCCTTGCCATTATTGAACATCCTAATATGTTTTATGAGGGTTGTTTTGGTGAAGCAGCACAGCAAACTGCAACTTTCTTACTCCAAGTAGATAAGCTTTTCTTCTTTTTTTTGGTCCTCTGGCCCAGGAGCCATAGCTTGAAAGAGTACAGCGTGGGTATAGCTGCCACACCACACACTTCAAACAGTACTTGAAAGGGTGGGGTAGGAGATGGCTGTCACAGGGCCAGGAGGAATGGCTGAAGGGCTTTAGCTTTTGTAAAGCAGCAGCCTCCACTCATGCATCGTAATACAAGTACTGGTAGCACATGGTGGCTAAGTCCACTGCATTTGCAGTAAAGGTGCTTTTGCAGTATGTAGTTTTCTTTGGAAAATTCTGGATTGAAGCCCTAGAAAAAACTACTTGGCAGATCCTAGGCCTGAAATATTTTTCTAGTATTAAAATTCTGTGTTGTTTGTTTACATTAGAACAGGTGCATATGTATATATACATAGGAAAAAAGCCTGCAATCCTCATCAGAGGTCAGTTCTTGAAATGAATTGCAAACTGCTGATTTCCTCAAGAGATACTGGTTACAAGGACTGCATTAGCTGTTTCAAAGTGGCTTTTTCTGTAGTGAATTGCTGGCTACTTGAAAGATCTCTTGCTTTGGAACTCTTCACTTTCTTAAGATGGCAGTAAGGTAGCAGTTAAGGGTTAAAAGCATAATGAATAGCTAAGGAAACAACAGTGCATGTACTCTGTATAGTAACTTACTAACCCTATTTAATCTATCAAATACACATGAAAGACAAACTCGATAAATGTCATGTGGCATTTATCTTGCTTTGTTCCTAGTCTTTTGCCATTCTTTGGTTTCAAGTTCTTTCTTTCTTGGGTGCTTAATGCCAATGTGCCTGTACTGTAAAAATTCAGGGCTACTCTGAGCTGACTGTTAAATGTACTTGCATATTTCAGAGGTCTGCCAAATTGTTGGAAGTTTTCCTTCCTCTGCTGTATGACTTTATGTGAAGAGGCATAGAGGAACACAATGCTCTTCTGTGGTTCAGTGCTACTGGTCTTACCAGTTTATCGTTCTTGCCTTTTATCTCCTTGGGTTTTATATTCTACAACTAACTTCCATTGTCTGCAGAAAGACAAGCTCTCACTACAGTCCCATAATAAAGCGGATGCAGGTTTGATCTCTTACACCATCCTTTATCCAGAACTGTAAATTCTGCTTTCTTCCTCTGCAACTGAAACATTCCAGTGCTTGCTGATCAGTGCAGCTGCAGTAGCTGTAGCCTGAGAGGTAACCAGAGATCAAGCAAAAGCAGAGGATACCTAGGCTACTGACAGAGAGTAAGGGGTGGGTAGTGATGCAGAGAAATCCTCTCAAATGTCCACATGTTGAAGGTGAGACAAGACTTTAAATAACACGCTTGTGAGCCTAAATCAATGAAGAATCTGCTCTATGCTTATTTTAATGGCCATGGATTTGCTCATGGACTGAGATACCATCTTACAAAAAAAACAGAAGAAAAGTTTCTCAAATCACTTGCAAAATAAAGAGCTCTGGACTGATAGGTAGAGACAATGCTGATTGCTGTCCAATAGATATTCCTGCTGTGATGCAGACAAGTAGAGGCATCTCCATAAAAGCATTTATGTTCTTTCACGGGAAAACTTCAGAGAAATAGACTGGTGAGTCACACCCTTCCATCCCTGAGAGAAATGCAGCAGATGGAAGCTTAGCAAGAGTCAGAGGAACCCTTAGTCTCTTGCCATCAGGCAGAAGGAGGGGACCTAAAAAACAGGAGGGATGGGAAAGAGGTCCCTGTTTTGAAGGCAGGAGAATCCCCTACCAGCTTTTCATGCCTCCTCAGGTACACTTGTGGAATTGCTATGAGTCTCTGGAACTCAATAATCAAGCAAATGCTAGTGAAGGTGAAGGTCTACCAGTTATTCATGGAGAGGAAGTCAGTCAACCAGACACATTGCAACTATGGGTTTTAAGAAAGAAAAAAAGGATAATTATTGTAGTTATTTCCTTCTCAGGCAAACTGAGGGCCCTGTATGCTGGCTGGATCCATCCCAAAGTCTGCTGCCTCCCTGGGGTTCAGGTAAGAGATGTTACTAGGAGGTGAGTAACATCTGATTATTACCCGCTCCTGACTAACTGGGTGGTCAGTGATGAGGCAGAGGACAGAAGTTCTAGGGCAGTTAAAAAGGACTTCAGGATGCTAAGATAACTGGTTGAAGGGGTGGGAGCACATGGGGTTTTACTCAATCCTTTTGGTAATAGGGAAGAATGATAAAAGTGAACTGTTGCCTTTCCAGTTTTCACCGTTAATGATTTAATGTAACCCTTAATTTAACCCTTGTACTCTTCCTGAGTTGCCAAAGGGTGCAAACTCTTGTTTTTCTCCTGAGTTCTAGCAAAAGCTCCCTTTTCAGCCAGTCTGGTAGTCTTCCCTGCTGGCTTGCCTGTGAGCACATGGCAACAGCCTGCTCCTGCACCTTTCAGATTTCCTTCTTAAAGTATCCCAGCCTCTAAGCCACATGTTGATCAGGTGAGTTCTCCTGTTCCTTTTATCATTCTTCCCTGTTACCACTCAGATTTGGGTTACACAATATTAATTCTGTATTGAAGGTGTTCCCATTTGGGAAATCTTGCACTGACCATAACTGCAAGCAATTGCAGGATGATATATCGTGAGGATCAGATGGAATTCTGTGAACCTTTCCCTCACATGCCCAATTAAAATTCCAGGTAATTAGGAATGGCATTGCTTGATTAACTTACCCAGAACACAGTTATCATTGTTCTAGTGTACAGCTGTTCCACACTGTCAAAAACTGCAACCTTACTGTTCTGTAAACTCACTGGAAAAGAAAGATTGACTGTTGTATGTATGTCTTGCTGGGGAGAGATTGCAAAGCATTCCAGGTTGCCAAGGCACATATCTGCCCTGGTGTTTGCAAGGAGCATGGTTTGAAGGAAATGCTAAAAATCCCTGTACCCAACAAAGAACTGGAAGGATAGCATTCTTTCCAGTGCAAGAGCTCAAGACAGACTTTTATCTCAGCTTCAATAAAAAAAATTCACATGTAAAATTCTGTCTCTTTATTTATGCTTACCTGAAAGCTGATCTGTTGATCTTTCCAGGTTTTGTCAGAGTTCATATTACACCTTGGTTATTAAGAGCTTCCAATTACAAGATAAAAATGATAATTGTACAACACTGTAAATTTGGCATTAATTATTTGAGGAAGATGTGTAAGAGCATCACTATTATGCCAGGAACATTTGTTTCACATTGCTGTTTAGCACCTTGTGTGAGAGATGTAGTAAAACATTGGATCTTGTGTTACTGTGCAGTTCTGCAATGTGTGCATGATCTGTTTCCTTGCTGCAGGCTCCCCTGAGTAGGGAGCGATTCATCTCTAGGAGGCTAATTTCTTACAGTTGAGTGCAGGATTTTAATAAATAAACCCAAAAGTGAAGTGCCCTTTTGAACAGCCCTCATATCAGCAGGTAATATCAGTAATTTAGAAAACTCAAACCATTCACCATTCTATCCAATGTATTGTGATCAGTCCTGGATTATTTATTTATTTAATACATCACAATTTATCTCTTTTGTTTTAATTAAGACTTTACAACAATATTGAGAAATCTTAACCTCAGAATGCTGAAAATTAATTTTTTGAAGGACGAGTAGTCAAAATACTGAATAAAAGTAAATTTTAGATTGATCAGTTTACAAATAATTTGCACCAGTGAAAATAAACAAAGCATTTTCTACAGTAGCAGATGCTGTAGCAGTAGCCATCCTCTCCTTAATGAAAACCTGGAGAAAGGATTTTGAAGGGGTAATAAAAAGTCTCCAGAAAGATTCCCTTACAGTCACCTTTTCCCTTGCCCCATAGAAGTGGGTGTTTTCCATAACCCTTCCTGTTGAAGAGTTGTCAAATGCTCCAGGCTCCTGTAGCTGTAGGGCTGTCCCTTCAGCCATGCTCTCACAGGAACACACAAAGTCCTCTCACAATTGCTCACCATCTCAAAGCATGGCAGAAAGTGAATGAAACTAGCCCTGCAGGTTCCAAAGGATCCAGGCAACTGTCCAGAGGGGCTGGGTACACATTGCCTTTGCTGCCAGCATTGCACTGCCCAGATAAGGTGCTCCTGTGGTCAGGAAAATGGTTTGATGACGTCAGATAATCCATCCCACCCAAAAGCTGTGAGACCCAACTCAACAGGCCACCAGGAGACAAGTTCTCTTGACGTTTCTTCCTAGGATATATGAAATTTGAATTTGACTTCTTCTGACTTTAAATCTGATGGGGGAGAGGTGGGAGAACATACTGTAGAAAATCTAATGATTGAGAAACAGGAAAAAAGAAAACACAACTTAAAACAAATACATCTGTAGATCTAATGATTTTGTCATGGACAAAACACTTAAAAACAACAATGAAAAGAATAGGCATTGTTTGAAGGTATTATTAAGAAATCATCTAAATTTTTAAAGGTTAATTAGTGTAATTTACCCATCTTGAGTATTAAAAAGGGTTATACATGAACAATAAACATAAGAGTTCAATCTGTTTTATTTCTACAGTTGATTCATCCACATCTGATTAGCTTTTTATGACCATCTAATTGATTTGTAGAATTCTGTCCAGTACAGATGGGCTACTGTTCATGACTACTTTCGTAGCATTTATATTATTGTTGCTCTGATTTTTATTCAAGGCCAAACAGAGGGGAATATAAGAGCATGATGTTCACCTAAACATAACAATGACATTAAATTTCTGTTTGGCTCTGAGACAAGAATAGATTTGTGGAGACAATCTACTATGAATACAAATAAGTTGTTTATACATAAATATAATAACATTTCTTATTTAATTATTAACTATTTCGCCGGTTTTACAATATGCTGTTATCAAGTTTTGTAGCAACAGCCAGGCTAAATCAATTGTCTCAAACACATTTGGCTCAAAACTAGAATTATACACCTACTAATGCTTGTGAGAGAAAAAAGACTATGCCTTTGTAGCCTGTTCTGTGGTAATTCTAATAACTCTCTAATACACAGTCTCTTATACAGCTATACATGCATATGCTACATTATTTCATACATAGTTAATACATACAGAATTTTGCATTTAATGGGATCTGTCACTCCCCCTTGAGTTGTCAAGGCCAGTGGAGGCTGGATAGCTGATTCCCTTTAAAGACTCGTCTCTTACTGAAAACACATAGCATGGGCACAGCTCTGGCCTGTAAACCTGTCTCTTGCTGTTTTGTTTTTGACTCTTCTGAGTATATTTGGAGTAGTATGGAAGTCCCACCCTGCAGTTACATTTATACAGAAGAATTGTTGTCAACCCAGATCCTGAGTCATCTAAATTATTTAAATAATGAAGAAACTTCCCTTAAATTCCTAGTACTTTAACCTCCACTTTATGTAGTTGTAGCTTCATGCATGTAACCTGTGTGTGCATCAGCAAGAAAGCAAGATGTCTGCAGAGTTATTACAGTAATAACAGAGAGGCACACTTTATGCCAGTAATTTTGTACACCTCATATTTGCTTAAGCTAACCAGACACTTCTCTGGCCAAGAAGGTATGTAGTATCAAACAAACTCAAATCCTGAGCTACAGCCTTTGCACAAAATTCATTTAAAAAAGGAAATACATGGATTGTTGCTTTCATATATGCATTAATTTTTCAGAATTTGTTGTGACAAGTATAGCATCATAAAATGGGAGAGGAAGGCAGAAAGAGCCATCTGTTCAATACACACTAAACTACTAATGAGGGAAGGCAGCCTGTTCAGATTAGACAGCTAAGCAGATTCTACTGCCTCTAGCCTCTAGCAGTGACAGGGTGCAACATCACACTTCCCGAATTATCTGCCTCAGTTTAATGTGAGACAGCACAGGAACTCCTCAGTGCAGCAGAAAACCTTCACTGACATGTTGCAATGGCTTATGACAAAGCCATTTCTTACTTTGTGGGGATGAGAGACCTTCTCCTATCACACTCATAATTCCTCATTAATATATGTCCCAAACAGCAAAGAAGGAAAAATACTGCAAAACTGAGAGTATTTAAAAATCAGTATGTGAAAAGTTGCTGATGCTAATTGCTTCTAACCCATGGAGAAATACCCTCCAGCACAGTTTGAGGGATGCATCAGTTCCAAACTCACACTTGCAGGGAGTGTTTCATCTCCATTTTGGTTTTATGACAGCCTATATCAAATGAAAACTCTTCTGGCCTGTGAATTCCCCTTTAATACAGGACATGTGTATATGGACTTATCTTTTAGCTGTGTCAAAGTGTTTCATTGAGGGCCTCTAATGCAATTACAAGTCAAGCAGGCAGTGAACAGAAAAAATAGATATAGCAAAGGTGAAAAGCTATTTCGAATGCAATTTGAAACAAGACAGAGAGTCAACAAGAGACAAAGTAAGGTTGTTCCAGGTATTGGAGCTGCAGAAGAGAAGACACTTACCCAGCACAGATAGCTATACAGGTGGAGAAGAGACCAGGGTGTTACAAGATGTGCCAAAGGAGAGTGCCAGAGACTGACCTTGCAGGATGCTACACAGAAGGGCTGTTAGCACAGAGGGGATGAAAACAAAGAAAAGCAGTCTGACAGGAGAGGAAGGAACCAATTCTGGTTACGTGACTCTGACAGGTTGCTGTTGCTGCAGGTTGCACAGACACCAAGAAGTCTAAAGGTTATCAGGTCACTAAATGCATAGAGGAGAGCTGTTTCTGTGCAGAAGAAAATCAGACTATTAGTCCCTCAGAACCTCTCAGAAAAAGGTGTTTCTGACTCCTAGCGACACAGAGCTCCATGATTCTGTGTGCAATGGCTACAGGCGTCAGGAACCAATTTTCTCTCAAGTAATATCAATGCTGCAGCTTATAACACAGTTCAGGGTTCTTGGAGGATTAATTAAGAAAGGAATTGGCTTCACAATCTACTTTTTAAGGAGATTGTACAGTCATTTTTGTAACTCCATAGACTTTTTAAATTACAAAATATTTGACTATGTCAGTCATCCAAAGACTGCTGTGTGGCAACAGTGAATGTTACTTCCTTGTGTCCTTTTGAGGGAAAAAAATTAGTACAGCAAGATTTAGAAAAACTCGTTCAGCAGGTACTAATCACCAAGAATATGGCATACCTTCATGGCAAGAAAGAAATGCTGCCATTCTTCTCACCCTATCCTGGAATGCTCCCTGTGACTCCAGCTGCTTTGTATTTATTTTAGTCACTCCCATTCTTGACAAGTTAGCTATGCAATCATGGGTCCCTTTTCTCACCTGCTCTCCCTTGCTCAGATTACTGCCCTTGTCCTCCACTTTTCTGACAAACTTTTGGTGATCTTCTCATTATTCACTGCTTGGAACAAATGAAAAAGCCCTTTGGGGTAAGGGAAGTCCTTGAACTCTTGCTGGTGTGTCATTATAAATGTCATTATATGCTGGTCTCTGTTTTAAAGCAACACACCCTGGTGTCATGTGGGGATGTACAGCTGAAGTCAGCAAAGGCTTGAAATACAAGGGAGTAGAAACAATGAAAAACAAATAATTCAATTAGACTAAATAAAAATGTTTGTATTCTTGGAGAAAAGATGTTATCATGGTTACAGCTCTCTGTTGAGATTTATCTGGGACTGGTCCAGAGCTTTCCCCATCCTCACCATTACTGCTGAAGTTCTGTGCAAGCCAATTGATCTTTCATGTTTTATCCCTCAGTTCCCTGTAGGTAAAGGGGGATCATAAAAACCAATGGTCTTACAAGGTTTGTGTCATGATAGATCAAGAAATGTTCAGGATGCATTTAGGTCCTGCACTTAAAATGGTACCTGGAACAAGAATAAGCAAACTTTTCAATATGATCTTTTCTTAGCAATGCTACAGAGTACAGACACCTGAATTTTACTGTATTTTGCTGCTGCTAGACTTTGCATAAACTGGTCCTGCAGCTGAATCCAAACAAGCAGAGTTTTACAGCTGCTGAAACCAAAGAAGTGCAGGCAGAGCTATGCATGCAGGCAGTTTCACCATGACATGTTTGTCACAAGCTCCTTGAAACACCAGTGCACTCTGTTTTTCCTTATGGGTGCCTGCCTGGAGCAGGCTTCTTTTCCTCCTTGGCCCCCTCCTTGGGCCAGTCCAACACTTGGCATCACTTCTTGTTCACTGCCCTTCATCCAGGTAGGTCCAAAAGCAGAAGCAAGACTCCAAAAGGGAAATCCTTCCAAGCAGCATAGCAAAACTTTTGTTCTCATCTGAACCATTCTATGTGGCTGCCTAAAGTATTTATAATTATTCTGTTCCTATTTTTTGACCCAGAAAAATCAGTAAAAAGCATTTTGAAAAAATGTATTCCCTTAGGAAGGCATCATTTCTGAAAGCATTTCTTTGAAGGAAAATTAATTACCAGTCTGTCTCTCATCTTGATACTTAGATGTCTCAAAGAAAGAAACAAAAACAAAATACAGAAACTTATATGCTGTTTTTATCTGTGCTTGTTTCACAGAAATAATGTTTTCAAATTGAAAGGAATGAAGGGGTGTGGGAAATATTGAAAAGTCATGAATCAATTTCAATCAATTTTAATTCCAGTATAAGAGGAAGTAATGCCACTTGTCGAAAACAAAGCAATCATTTCTGACAGCTAAATTTGCAAGAGATTTATTGCTGTCTGGAGAGAGGTAAAGCTGAATGCTTCCCTGCTTCTACCTCCTCATTAATTGACTTCCACTGCTGTTTGATACATTCTAGTGAAGTTTCTCTGCATCCTGACTCCTACTTCTCTTCTCTTAAATCACACTCCCACACAAAGAGAATTACTTTTTTCCCAGTTTTAACTTGAAACTTGGATTTTGTGTGCAGCTGTTTTATAAAAATATTTTTATTAATGAAAGATACCTTGATTTATAACAGTTGTTAGGAAAATTTGGAATGATACATTAGAATAAAATTAGAAATAAAGATAAGACTGGAAAGAGCATCAAGTCCCTTTTTTGTGTCATTTTACTGTGGTTTTTACAAGCTGACTTTTCTAGTCTGTGTGTACTTTGTGGTTGAAGTAAGCCAAAGTCCTCTGACTATGCTTATTCATCATTTAGCACTGAATAATAATTTTGACTGTTTATTGCCTAATCATTTTACTAACTGATTTCCCCCTGAAATCTACAAGCATTATGGATTTTACATGGATATATAGAAAAGTTCAACAATTTTGCTTTTGTACTAAGAAGAAAGGCAGGAGCCTCCTCCTTTGGAGGAACACCACAAGGACTCAGCCCTCTGGGGAGGTTTGCAAGGAAAACACCCCAGTGGATGTTTTCCTGGGAAGGGGACACCCACCATGAGGTTTGCCAAAGTAGCTTCAAGTTGTTCAGAGCTTTTGTCCTTTAATTCATTTATAAATTGATTCCTACACATACTGTGAGCTCAGATAAACCATGAAACAAACATCCAGATGACAAACACCACTGAACATGGGCTTCATTAACTAACCCATTTAACTGAGTTTTTCCCATGGCTGATTTCAAGTTTTTGAAAAATTCACTGCTCAGCAGAGCTGCTACCTTACTAACACAGCCAGGACTGTGTCTGTACCTAAAGGATGCTTTTTTCTAGACTGTGCTGTTGCCTTTGGCAGCAGTAGGACTTGAAAGACGTGTTTCCTTGACTCTACTGGAATTGTTATCAGCAATGATCAAATATATTTTTAAACTTTTATACACAATTCTGCGCATCAATATTTTAAAATTAAAATGCATTAATCTTCTCTTTTTATTTGAAACCTATCTTTTCATAAGATAGTTTGCAGCAAGTTGCATTTTCCACGAAAAGATTAATGTTAAAAGTAAGAGGTTAGAAGTGTCTAATTTCAGGTTAACAAGGGTCTTAAGTATCAAAACTTCATTCCACACACCAGGGCTGCTACAAACACAGATGTCATCCAAAGCCTGGCGTGAGTCAGTAGCCCTGGACTCAGATGAGCATTGGAAAATCTCCAAGATAATAGCAGTGGAAGACCCTGGAAGTTTTGAATCTGGCAGGAGATGTTAAAAAAAAAAAAAAAAGAAAGAGAGAGAGAGAGAAGAGGGAAGACAAAAAGCCCCCCACAACAAAACAAACAAAAAAACACACTGCAGTGTGTACTCCATTTAAAACACACAGTAGCAGGAGAAGATTTGAAGATAAATTAATTTACTATCTTTGAACAGATTATATCTCTGCCTTTTCTACAAGACGTGTTTCACACACTTATTCATACACACGAAGGAAGAAGCTTGATCGATGCTTCTACGCCCATTACTTGTGTAATTCCCTGCAGCACAGTGAAGGCAGCTGTAAGGGCTCCTTGCATCATTAAAGACCCACAGGACTGGGCCCATCTTTTGTTACGGGTGTTGAGATTGAGATCATTGTAACGAGTAACTTTCACAACTTTCAAAATACTGAGAAACAAGTATTTCATCTTAGATTTCACTGCTGAAGTCTGTCATTACCATCTAACTAACTACCCGTTCCCTCCAAAGAGAGCCCACAAAGCAAAAGTATATTTTCAGACATTCAAGAGGCTGTCAACGTGACACCCAGTCTTCCAGGCAAATTCATTAGGCCAGAATTAAATACTTACTGTGGAGGAAAATATAGGAAGAGAAACTTCAGCCTTTGTCACCCATACTTTTGTTAACCTAGACTTTGCCAGATTTGCCGCATGTCACAACCGGTGCTTGCCGGGGCCATTGAGGCAACAGGAATGCATTTGCTTTGTGAAGTAGTTTCCGCTTGCATGTGACAAAGCAGCTAGCTGGCTAGTCAGCCCCAGTCAGTGTCTATTTATGGCAAAATGTCAAAAAAGAATGTCCTGCATTTGTGGCTCAACAATAATGAACATGGCTAAATCTGAAAATGAACAAAGGGAAGTGAACAGCTTTTTAAATCCTGAAGAACATTCGATTCTTGGTGTCCTTTTTGTCCTGATTGTTTGGGCTGAAGGCTATGAAAGGACCACCTGTTGGGCTGCCATTTTGGGATTGTGCTAAATGCAGGGATTGCATGAAAGAACACTTTCCAAAATAACCTGGTATTATTATTCACTTATTTTATAGTAAATCTGCATTCAGAACCTGCAGGAAAGTATAAGGCTTTTTTTTCCAAGTGAAATTTAAAGCTGCAAGTTCTCTATAAACACACTTACTGTGGATGCATGATTTTATAGTGACAATCATGATTTTTTAAAAGGTGCTCAATTAAGCCTTTGATACAGCAATAAGTTCCTCTGTAACAGAAAACTAACCTTGTGCAGTAATAAGTATAAGATGAAGGAGTGATTAAGTTATGAAGGACTCTGGGGATTAATTTAGCAAGGACCTCTTGCACAAAATGTAACTTAGGTATTTTTTTTGCTCCTGGCACAAACTTGAAATTTTTAGTAAATGCAATTATTTTTAATATCCATGAGAATGGTCCTGAATGTAATTTGCTTTTTCTCAAAGACTGCATTGAATTATGCTAGAATTTTACTGAATTTTGAGAAAGTTTACCAGAAACCAGTATAAACATTTTATTTAAAAATATTAAATTTATATTCAGTTTTCTATGATTTTTTTTTTCATGGTCAAATGACAATGATTAGTTACATAGTAAAATCAAGAGAAATGTTGACTAAATCAAAAAAATGAAAGAATCGTGTTTTATAAACATCATTCAGCTGTAAGATTTGAAGTTGAGATATTCACACATAGAAATTTCCCCTGATTCCAACAAACACACCCATTAATGTATTAACAAAGCAAACCTTTCTATGGCTCTTGAATAACCTCTATTTAGAGCCAATGTTAATAATTTGGTTATTGTTAATAATCACGCAAAAGATCAAGGAACAAATGTGTTTTCCAAAATGTTTTCTTTTTACACCTGTGATGAATTCTGAAGATTTTTACATAGCGTCCCATATTTTATCTTATTTTTTCTTAAATATAGATGCCTATGTAAATTTCTTGACACGTCTGTGGTATTTAACAGGATAAGCAATGAACCTTCTCTGTGGGTATCTGAACTTACACTCTCATCTCTTGCTACACAACACACATTTTGAAAAACTTTATATGAATTTTATCTGACTTCATGATTGGAGCTGATTTACACAATTAATTGGAGGGATAGCAGAGAGGGTTTTCTGCGTGAGTACCTGGATATGTTTCCAGCTACTTTCACCAATTTCAAGCACAAAAGTTTTACCTAAGACTCAGGCAGGGAATCTCTTGGGTTTTGCTTATTTTTTCATCCTCAGAAAATTAAAGGCAGTTGTATGGCTGAAAACAAGCCTTAAATATATTTGTGTGGGTAAAAGAGACCTTGTTTCTTAGAAATCTCCTGTGTATCTTAAAGTAGCAGAAGTTGAGCTTAATGTACCACTATTTTTGCAAGTTAAAACAGGATTTTAAATATATCACAATCAGTTAAACTGACTCTTAGAAAATAATTATTTTATTGGTCAAATAAAACTGCTAGTCAAGCAGATTTTATACGTGGATTGAACTATATTCCCTCCATTAGAGAAGAATGAGATTTTATATAACTATCAGTTTAGAGGGGGAAAAGGTGAGGTGGAATGGTGTACAATGCATGAATATAAATTAGTGTCTGGGTTTATTGTTCACCATGCAGAAAAAGGTATGTACTACACACAGCTATTCTACTGGAGAATTATGGAAACTGAAGCTAGTGAGCAAAAATTATGACTGAACAAAAATATGTATCTTTGGGAGAGAGACAATATGTTTGGAACCCTGAGGGTTAATGAGAGGTAAACTGGCTAAGGGGGGAGAGGAGATAAGGGAAAAAACAGAAGCTGAATAGATGAAAGAAGTGATTCAGTGGAAAGCATTGTTGATCACAGCTAGGTGTCAGAAGCAAACTAGAAAAATGGGAAATGCTTTAACATTGGCAGGAAAATAATATTAAAAGAAAAATAACTTACACTACATAGTAAAAAGAAAAAGAAAATAAGAAATAATGAAAGGCTTTCAGGCTTTCTTTGGTATGCATCGATGAAAAATAGTGCAAGCAAGCAAGAAAGAAAGCACTGAAATGGAACCTCTCCGAAGGTATCTTGGGGAGAGGGGCTCATTGTCCCATTCTTTTCACATCAAGAATTTAATTTTGCATTCTCTTTGTCTGTCTTGAGATATACTTTCTGTTATTCTACACTGGTTACTTTTGTACCTTTTCATCCACTAAGGTAGCCTACACTAGCAGAGCGGGAGCAAGAATGGGAGAAATCTAGCCACAAATTAAACCATCTGGCTGTCCCCTGCCAATGTGATTCTTGAATAAAGTTTGAACTGCACTCAAATGCAGAGTGGCATCCTCTTTCCTAAATACTAGAGGGAACTACAGTTCTCCAATTTCCCTCATTTTCTGTTCCCATTTTAACATCTGTTTTTACAGAGAAATTACATGTCTGTAGTACCCAGATTTCATTATGCTCCTGCTACACAAGGATGTAGATATACCTTACAGAACTTGATTACCTATACCTCACTTTAAGAAACTTCTACAAAAAAGCAGTGACTTAAATTGTCCCTCTGAAAACACCTACAGAAAAATGTTATTAGCAGAACATAAAAAAAAAAAACAAACAAAAGCCGTTTGCTTTTTAGTGCCAGGGACATTCCGGTTCTTATGTACGTAAACTGTTTACACCCATCCCCCATGAATTCCTAAGACAGTTTCTCTTATATTAAGCTTCCTTTTGGTGCCCATAGCAACACCATCTAGTACTGAAATGTTCCTGCAGGGTTTGCAGGAGTCCTTTCAAAACAAGATGCTGATTCTGCAGTTATTGCACACCCAGATACTTGTGTCAGATTCATAGTCTGAATCCTCAGCAGCACGTGGAAGGCAATTCTTGTGGCCACTGACTGTCCCCATCATCATTAGGGACAAATCATGTTATGTATGCTTTGGTTTGTTTGGATTTTCTTCCCAAAACTAACTAGAGTTTTTTTGAGTTTTGCATTTTGAGTCTACTTAACTGTTTGAAGAAATGGAAGAAGAGGGTGAGTTTTGCAATTTAAGATGATTCTTCTTTTTTATTTTCATTTATCTATATCCAAACACACTGACATGCAAATTGATGTCTGCCCTCTTGTAGCTTGGGAACCACTTCACAATGGTGTGGAGGCAAAAAAAGTACATTTGGTTGAGAACCAAACTGGGAGAAATTAATGGGAAGTTCCAATGGCTGGCTCCTGAAGCTCAGGAACTTTTACCAGGGCTAGTGTACTGGAAGCCCAGGTCCTCTGGGACATGTGGTAGGGGTCAGATTCACCTACCTTGAGCTGGAAGTCAGCAGAAGCCACAGATGTACATGGTGGGGCAAAAGGGAAGGGCCCATGTCATTGCCACTGCCCCAACTCCCTGTGTGCATTGGGGTTGAGGAGGGTCTAAAACAGCTGTGTGAGCCTGCCTGCCTCCATGCCTTGTCCCTGCATGCTGGACATGCCAGCAGATGTCCACTGCAGTGCAGAAGGCTGAGGAGGTGCCCCAAGGTGTGCTCAGAGCCTCACAGCCTCCTGTTCCAGATCATCAGGCTGAAAAGAAATTATGCTGCTTTCAACCACCACAGTCATGCCCATTGTCAATAGCAGTCATGTATATGATTTTGGCTAAAAAAATGGAAAGGATCAGGATAGTGACAAAATGCACATCGTTAGCTCATTTTGAAAACTGTATTTCATTTAAATTCTGTGTTGTGCCATGCTGTGTGCTAGAAAATGTACCCTGGGATATTTTTAAAGCTATGAAAGTTCAGTAAATGGAGACTTCTCTGCAGGACTCAGCTATTAAATCTTTGCTGGAAAGTGGGAGCCACGTCCATTAAAAAATTCATGTTCTGGTAGGACTAATCATATCTTTGTACTACTAAAGTATGCTTGAATTCAGATGTTAATCACATAAATATTTGCCAGTTATACATTGTGCAGAGCAAACGCCACAGTTTGGCAGAGTTAAATAACCCCTTATCTCTGAAGTTATCTTGAGAACATGGAAATATTTGGGACGTGTGTTGAGGGTGAAGGCAGAACACTCGCCACGGTGAGGCAAGAACAATCCCTTCCCTTGCCATCATTTAGCAAGAGAAGAGTTCAGCTGGAGTGCAGCTGCACAGAGCCTGTGTGTGCAGGGCAGGGCAGGCTGAGCTCTGCTCCCCGCTCTGAGCACAGGGCACCTGCCTGGGGACCACACCAGCAGCACCCCAGCAAGGGCATGGGTGCTGCTGGTGGATGGAATATGGATATAATAATAATAATGTAATAATAATTAATAATAAAAATAATAGGCTTTGTTCAGAAAGAGGGCAAGAGGTGGTAAAGCCCCCTCAGCCCTGCTGCTGCTCTGAGAGATGCCTTACGTGTGGAGGCAAGGAACTAGATCCAGGTGTGCAGCAGGCTTGTGCTCAGATTGTAGAAACAAGGCCTGGTAAAAGGGAAAGCTAGAAACTCCTTTGGAGGAGATGGGCCACAAATTACCCTCCTCTGGGCTGGCTTTAGCAGTCATTCCAGAGCAGGATTCAAGCTGTAGAAACAGTGTCTGGAGGTGCAGCATGCCCACATTTCTTCCTTGCAATCTTCACATATACTGTGAAAAAGGTGTGATTCTGAATAACTAAGAATTTGATTCCAAGTTTAAGTTTGAATTTACTGTTCATTAAAAAATAATAGTTTTTATGAGTCAAATACCCTTTTCAACTCACAAGAAGATGTGAATGACTTCTAACATTATTATTGGGCAATCATATTTTTATCTGATATCATTCTTCCTACCCAGCTTTAAATTCCCCTTTACCAACAATTAACTCCTTGTATGGTCATTGCTATGTTGCCTTGAGCAAAATCAAGATCTCAGGAAATTTCCTTTGTTTCAAGGCTGGCAATCTGGTAAGCATATCTAGCCCTTTGGACAGTTTCTTCCACCCTTCTGGGAATATAGCTCGTGCAGAGGAAAACAAAATTGGGGGTAGTATCGTCTGTGCTGCAGGAACAGAGGATTAAAGAGGGGAGGAAAGGATGCATTTGCAGCCCAGCATGGATCTGGCAGGATTTATTTGGTAATTTGATCAAGAAGTGCTGCATTAACATTTCTATACTGGACAGGGTCAGAGCACAAGGTTGGAGTTAGAGGTAGCATCCAAACGCACCAAATTGCTTGGTCCCAGCTGGCACAAACAGGACTAGACAGGAGTGTGAAAAAAAGAGAGAAAAAATCTGGACCAGTACATTTGTTTATAAACACAAGGGCTAGAAATATCATTTTTACAATTGGTTTATACTGAATCTTAGGCTATCATTCTGAGAGGGGTTTTGCATTTGTTTATTTGGTTTTCTGTACTCGTCTTTCTATCTTTTTATCAGGGAGAGTTTATTTTATGCAAGGGAGTCCTGATGCTACACTAACCTTGAGAGAAAAACATTTTTGTTGTGATAGGTTTTAAGTAGAAACTGCAATCTGAAAGAACTTTCTTCCATTTTGTAAGAAAATTTCTCTTGCTAAGATGCATTAATCCTGTAATGTTGACAAAACATCCAGTTCCCACCATGCAGCATCTTCCTTGCATTTGTTTGCTATTTAGATTTCAGATCCAAGATGTGGGGTCCAATTCATAATTTCATTAATTCTGGTTTATGCTTGTATAAATCTGTTGCTTCTGAGTTATTTGAAATGCTTTGGGGTTAATTTAAATTAGCAAAAAACCCTCTCCAGACATATGCTGCCTCTTTCTGAATGTCTAGAAAGTTCCTGGAAAAACTCATAATGAAATTTTTCTCAAGATAGTTTTTAATGATAATAAATCACATGCAATGTCATCTGTGTGTATGTGATGCAATGCATACTTTATTAAAAAAAAAAAATTAAGGGAAGAAAAATTACTAAATGTACTAAATGCAAGAATTCCTGTATAAATCGTGGCTGTCAGATTGCTCTCACTGCTAAATCTTGTCCCAATCCTTAATCCAGACTTGTAGTCTATTTCTTGCAAGGGAGATCTGAGCCTCCCTTCCAAAAAACTGTTTTGCTACTTGTAGCTGCTAATGAGAGGAAATCTGGGCTTGTGCCCAGCTATCGTTAGCTTTAAAAAATTCTCTCTTCTGATAGTCAGAATCAATATTTACCAAGTCAAGAAATGCCACTCCTCATCTGAACACCCTGAATGCCTGTGCCCAGTCAGAATCCATCCCTTTGTTATCATTTTGCTCTGTTGAACAAACACAGGTTCTTTTCCTAGAATTCTGAAAAATCATAATTGTTGATAGTAGAATTTGTTTTTTAACAACTAAAGCAGTAATCAGATATCTGACACAGAAGTTTGGAGAACAAAGCATAGTTAATTTAAGAGAAATTACGGATTTCATGCTCTGAAACTATAGAAACTGTGCAGATTAGCTGCTTTTAACTAATCCCATTTAACTACAGCTCCCCATTTCATTCTTCTAATCTTTCCTCACAAAAACATCCTTCCAACTTCTCAGTCATGTTTTCTATCCTCCTTGGAATTTCTCTCTATTTGTCTACATATTTTGAGCATAAAGAGAGGCCCACGGAGAATGCAGGATTCTAGGAGGGATTCTGTCACCATTGTGCTAAATCCGTAATTAAAAAGGGTTAAAGTTAATATATTTAAGCTACAACAGCGAAACCACTTGATCACACATGACAACAGAAGTATTTATAATTATAATGATTGTCTTACCTCTCAAATGGTCAGACTTAGAGTGTTTAATCTGTATAGATTTGTTTTCTATAATGAAGATTTTAAGGACATTTCCAACACAGTGCAATTTTCACTTGAATTGTGGAAAGTGAGCTGTTTTTAAAGGGTTTAAAAAACCTTGATTTTGGTCTGCAAATAACAACCTCCTTCCTATCCACCTTCACTTTAACACTCTTCTTTCTATGTCAGTGTAGCAGGACCCCTACGTTACAGCAGCACCCTCCATATGCAGCCACAGAGCGGGCAGGACGATGCACAGGAGGAAACACAGCTGCAAATAACATTTCCAAAACATTTTTCTGCACTTGTACTGAGATGCTTAAACAACACAGTTGTGATGAGGAAAACCCACATGTTCAATCCATCAAGCATTACCTGAATGCAAACAGAATTTGCTTGCGTAAATTTTATTATTTAAACGTTCTCTAAACTGTGTTGAAAAAAGCCCAGCTCTGTACAGGAACCCCAAAGCTATTGACTGCCAGGGTTAGTATTACACTCTAAGTCACCAGAGATCACAGTTATACAACCATAATGTCCTTGGTTTATTACTTTTCTGACCTATAACTGAATTTGAGAATAATTTTAAATTCAAGAGCAATATTTGTGCCACTGATGGGCATGAACACACTGCCCTGGAATCCCTCCCATGCACTGGGACCCCAACAGGGTAATGACAGCTCCCACCTGACAAAAAGTCTCTGATCTGAAAGGCTTCCCCCAGGCAAAATTTCTCAGTACATTGCACAGTCAGACGCACAGGCATAGGGCTCAGCAAATTTGAGGGTTGGGGTTTTTTCGGTTTTGGGTTTCTTTGGGGAGTGGGATTGTGGGGGTTTTTGGTGGGGTTTTTGTTAGGTTGGTTTTTTTTTTTTTTTTTTTTTTTGTTTTGCTGAGGGTTTTTGTTAGGTTTTTGGTTTTTGGGTTTTTTTTTTGTGTGTGTGTGTGCTGGTGGTTTTTGGTAGGTTGGTTTTGGTTTTGTTTGTTTTTTTGGTTTTTTGGGGGTTTTTTTTGGGTGGGGGATGCTTTGGTGTTTTTTTTTTTGTTGTTGGCTGTTTTGGGGTTCTTTTCCCAACCAGTGATGCTATGGAACCAATCCAAACCAGCTAACTTGTGAAAATAAATTGTGTTTCCTCTAAAGACTAATTTAGTGGTACAAAGCACATATGCATGTGTACCTTACCCCACCCAGACACACCTGCACAATTACACACAGACACATACATTTACATGAGTAGATTAACTGCATCTAAAAATTAATTACTTATCTGTATGCACACGTGCTATTAAGATTTATAAAGACTATGCATAGATTTAGCTACAGGTTCTCCTTAGTTTCCGAAAAATTTGAATCAAAGTAGGGTCCTGATGCTTTTCAACCCCTCTGCTCTTTCCCTACACACCATCAGCATGTGATGTTCATTTGTATACAGAATAGACAGGTGTCAGGGGAAGATGTATACAGACACTATATCAATCTATGTATCTGTATATGACCATCATGCATTATTTATAAAATGAGTTTATTGCATATACAAACAATAATTATTCTAAACATGCAATTATATATCCATATTTGTATGTCTATATAGATTTTTTTGTCCTTAATGGAAAACTTGAACTGCAAGCAGCCATGTCAGAACTCAGATGGTTAACATTCACTTCTTGCTGTTTTATTGCATATTACTGTGCGCTCCTGAGCAGCAGGAGCAGATTCAGGCAATTACAATCAAGTCAGGGCACACGCCGTGGCTGAGCAACACGATCATGATGAGGATACTGATGAGGCACTTATCGAAAACCCCACATCATCCACACTCATCAGCCACAACATGTCACCCCAAATGAGGCATCAGCTGCCTTCAAATGGCTCATTGCACACTGTTTACAGCTTTCTTTGGACCCACTTTTGATTTTGCGGTCAGGACTTAGTTCAAACAGCAGCTGACTGGCACTGGCAAGCCTCGGGATTCAGCAGAGCTGACTTCCCAGGAGTCGGGAGTGTTTTGACACGGGGCCTGACCAATGGAGAGGAAAGGTCCCAGTTCAGCCCCCCCAAACATCAGTCCCTCTGAGAGTGGGAGGATGAGTTATTTTAGAAGAGTTTGAAATCAGAAGAGGAGGGGCAGCACAAGAGAGGGGGAAAGCAAGCAAACAAACAACCAGCCCTGCAGCACTTTCTGGTATTTTTTATTTCCTGTCTCCACCTTAACAAGGAGAGAGAAGTCTGGCAAAAACACCTTGGACCAGATCCCTGTCATTTCTGGGACTCCTTGAGTCACTTTGATGGTGTGAAAGGGTCTTTAAAGTGGGGGCACAAGTCATGGGTTCTCTATTCAAAACTCTGTGGGACTTGGTCTAAGCTGGTCAGAAAACTTTTCCTGAGCTGCAAACTCCCCATTACTTACTTGGATTCAGGGAGACCTTTCTTTCTTACTTAGTTATTTCTCCATAAAGCAAGCAAACAAGAAAGAATGAGCAAGTAAGGAGGAGAACACATGAATGTTTCCTTGGGATCAGCCCCCTGCTTGAGTGAGGGTCAGGGATGAGCCAAAAAGGAACAACTCCAAAACAGAGACAGAGACTCCCCCAGCCAGCTGATGGGCACTCAAAAGAGGGATTTAGAGACTTACTGGAATAGCAAAGACCACGTCCAGACCCTTGCCTAAATCAAGTGGAGTGAGAACTCTGATTGGTTACTGCCACAGAGCATCACCCTGGGCTAAACTGGAGCAGAGATGATTTCTCCTGCCACCACTGCATGGAAACAGATATTTCTGCAGCACGGATTAAAATTAATTTGTTTTGACAAATAGAGATTTTTCTGCTGAGAAAGTGCTGTGTCATGGAGTCCCTGACACTCTGCCAAAGAGAGGTGGAATGACCTCAGGGTGAATAGAAATCCAGTCCTTGAACTTAAGATGTTAACTGATGAAAACATGTACTAATCAATTACTGTCAGTCCATATCAGTTTATATGAGAGAGACTGAAAAAATGCAGCTATTTTAATTCATCCCTCTTTCTTTTATATCTCACAGTAGCTCATGAAATTATTTTATTAATTAAAGACAAAGATCAAAATCCCCGGACAACTGGCTTCTATGCCAATTAAAAATCTTATTTCACAAATAGACAAGCTCATGAACTGAAAGGTGATTCACCTGATCTTCCAGGGCAATCTTAGGACTGTAAAGCAAATAAACTCTCTTCTGAATTTTCAATTGAGGTGTAGGATTTTATATATACATATATGTAGTTACCTTTATGGTTACAGTGCAGTCTGCCTCAATAGTTCTCAAATTCTACAAGGTAGCACATTCCCTCTGGCTGTTAAATTGCAGCAGCATATTGCATTGTGGAAACATTTGAAGCAAACATAGAGGATCCATGAAGGTTTTCCTACATTTATACATATATTTGAGGGCTTTTTTTGTTTGCTGCTTTCATTTCTACCCAACGTTGGCCAATGCTTTTTCTCTTAGGGACAGATTCTTTCTGCTGCTGACAGAGATTTTATTTACTGCTAAATAGAGCAAAATATTTTCTAAAAAGGCAAAGTAGATGGTCCTAGGAGGGACAAAAAATAATCTGTACCATCCATTTATCAGTCTTATTTATTTATTGTGATCTTTTTTTTTTTTTTTTTTTTTTCCTCCAGGGTTAGCAAATGTCCTGCACAAGTCCTAAATCCTCTAATTCCCTCAGAATAGCTTTAACTTATTGTTAGGACTCCTATCATGCTATCTTCTCTGTGGTGCTCAGCAATACGAGGAGGAGGAGGAGGAGGTAAGAGTGTGCATGCGTTAGGATGTCACAGCATAAAATCCCTGAAAACTGCTTGACCGAAATAAAATCGAGCTGCTCGGCACAGCGCTGCAAGGACACGAAACTCTGTGTGAATGATGCTAGATAAGAACTGAAGCACCGGTGGTAAAGCATCCTAATTACAAACCTGCAGTGCGGGCGGAATAATGGACAGAGCGGCAGCTCTTGTAGCTGTGAAAAAGGAGTGGAAGTTTGCATTTTGGTGGCTGTATCTTGAATTGAAAGGGGGGGGAGGTGAAAGAGAGTAAGAGACTCTGTGTGTGTGTCTGTGTGTGTGTGTATGTGTGTGTGTGTGTGTGTGTGTGTGTGTGTGTAAAGAACTGTTTTTGGGTCATCATCTTACGCTCTTTGTGATGCACATTCTAATTTAGGCAAAAGGGATGCATCTTTCAAATGCAGATCATGTTTGCATTAGAAGAGCAATGAGAACACTTGTCACTTTCAGAACATTTATGTGCTAGAAGTACTGTTAGCAGAAGAGCAGTTTAGATAAATTCAAGACTTTTTTTTGCTGATCACAAACATTAAGCTTCACACCTGAAACCCTCAACCCCCTGCTGTGCTCTAATCCTAGCACCATTCACCCTTAGAGACTCAAAGTGCTGTGCCACTGCTCTCAAACATTTGATTGCCCTTACTTTGAATGCCACCACCTGCAAAAATGCCTTTTTATTCCCTTTGAGCCTCTTGAGAAGGAAGTAAAAATGATAATTCATGACAAACATTAATTAATTGTTTACAAGATGATCTTTTCTTTTTCTAACTTCTGTTCAGCAGACATGTTGAGCGGCAAGACTCCACGCTTGATGCCAGAGCTTGTCAAGAGGTCTGCATTGTTGTTTATCACTCAGGCATAGGATAGACTGCAGGTCATTGTTTCTGCAGTTCAAGTAGGACTGTCTAGCTCTTGTTTGAAGAATGGAAGTGCCATGCATGAGTTACCCAGTATAAAAGAACTACCGGTTCTAAGAAGGAACGGGGATTTAGCTTCTACTGCAGAGTAAATAAACATTTTTCACCATCTCTCGCTCCATGTGATTTTGGAAAGGTCAAGAGGTGCCATTACAGTATTTTAAAAGCTTCAAATTATGTTTAAATAACGTATCACTAAACTCAGAGAAATCTTATCAGAATTTAGGAACCTATTGTCGTACTTTTAGTTCTTGAATTCACCATCAGAGGAAGACGTATTTTGAAAGGAATGTGCTGTTAGGAAGGCTGAGATTACTCAAGGCTTGGACACAGCTTCTCCCTCGAGCTAAAGCAGAAACCCTCTCTCCCAGCAATGATTTAACTGAGTCCTGAAATTCAGTAATTAGATTGACCAAAGATATTACAGTTGTAACAACAGACATCAGTATCCCAATGACAGACTAAAAGAAAAAATACAGTCATTAAAGTAATTTAAAACAATGCCACCAAAGTACTGAAATCTGGGCAGGAAAATTTCTCTTGCAGAATTATACTTATGCTGCTAAAGGTGAGAAAGCAGGTTTGGAAAGGAACTAAGCTGCCAGAAGCTGGCAGAATTCGTTATAAAGTGTGGTAACCAGCATCTTTACAGATCAGACCTTTTATTTACTCTTTTTTTTTTTTTTTTAATATATATAAACATATGTTTGTTTACACACATGTAAGCACACATCTTGGAAATGTTGCTCTAATCTTCTTGAAAAAAAAAAAAAACAATTCCAAGAACTTTAAAGCACATCAAAAGTCTGGCAAAAAATGTAAAGAGAGTGAAAGGTCTTACTTGTAGGAAGTGTACAGTAATATAGCTTCTTGCTGAACTCTGGTTTCCACATTCCAAATTAGGAGCCCTTAGATCACGGCTGCAAGGCTAAAAATCAATGATATTTTCTGAGTCAATAGTAAGGGTTGCACTTAACAGACGTGGAGACTAATAAGGTATGCAGAAGGAGTAAAAGCAGTGCACAAAAAATTCAGGCCTTCGTCTTGGCGACGATCCAGCACAATGATGTTTCAACCAGATTTGAAAAAATAAAAAAAAATCAATAACATCTGTGGTATAATGGTTAATTAAAGAAGCTCTTCAGCAAAGCTCAAGATGAGAGGCTCGGCCTGAAATTCAGACAGCTGAAGCTTGATTATCAGGAAAGAATGCTTTTTTAGCTATGAGTGGATAGGCCAAAAGCTGCAATGTGTGGAAATGGGGGAAAAATTGCTTTTATTTTAACTTTCTTTAAGTAATCAATACATGGTTTTCACCTGCATTAGGAGCTGTTCAGAGCAAAAGTCTTTTTCTATACATCTATATAAATATAATCCATTCCCTTTGGAATCTATAGATTTAAAAAAACCCAGCAAAGATAAGCAGGTTGGCTGCCTGAACCTAATTCACAAATTTTCCACTTTCCCTCCTCAGCCACTGTGCTTGTTGCTGTGCCTTATGTAAAAAATCTATCTTATGACAGATCCCTTCAGTTACATTATCTTTTAATTTAGTTTCATTTTAAAGGCCTGAGCCTTTTAAAGATCAGTCCTGAAAGAATATAATCAAATATTAAATATTAAATATTAAAGCCTGAAATCTGCAGTAACCAGATAATTCTGCATCTTTCTAGCCTCCTCCTTTTTTTTGTCATCTATATCTAAAATATATATGCACAGATTTACAGCCAGAAGGGACTATTTTAATCCATGCTGTGTGTGATACTGGACAGAGGTTTCCAGCTGGTAATTCCCATGGATTGTCTTAGAGAATCTCCTGTTTAGAGATTTCACATTACAGAAAATCTACTCTATCTCTTTGCAAGTTGTTCTGAAAGTTAATTAACATTACCACAAAACTACCCTTTTTTAGCCTGAATATTTCTTACCTACTTGTGTCTTGGTCTGCAAAGTTCAAGAGCCCTGCGCTATCAGAAATCATTTCTCTGTAGAAATTACAGATCATAGTCATGCCTGGCCTTTATCTTTCCTGGTAAACTGGAAAAGATGGTGCCTCTTTACACTCTTACAGCAGACAGACTTCCTTAATCTAGACAGATGTCACAGATTTTTTCTTGTAACTCCTTTCAACTTCAGGTTCTTTTTCAAGGGCAAACAGACAAAAACCTCCTCTTCTTTCAGTAGCAATGTCACTAATGCTTAACATCAGGGCTCCGCCTTCTACTTAGTTTTTCCCCATCGATCCATCCAAAAACTTCCCAGCTTGAATTCCCTCACTAAGAGCTCAATTATTTTAGCTCCAATTATATCAACTCTTTTCTCTAAAATGCACGTCCCTTCCTTAAAAACAAGAGCAACATTCCTTCTTCCACAGGGTGAAAATAACCTGTATTCGACCATGTTATAATAAAACTTGTTAGAGTACAGCTCTGCAAATGTAACAACTCTTTCATTCTGCAATGCTAAGCAAAATATCTCCCACATATTACAACCATTAGGAACATAATTTTCTGTTTTTCAGAAAATTCAAAAATGCAATTCAAACAGATGGCAATGGTTTTTTTTAACTTATCCAACAGCAGATAGTTTCAGGCATAAAAATTTTATTGAGTAAAAATCATTTATTTAAATAATTCAAACATTTAAATTTTAATGTTAATTTTTATTAAATAAATTCATTTTTTATGTTAAACTAATGTGGTGTCTATTTATGTACTGCTTCTTAAAGTGCACATAAAATTAACTATCAAAATGTTCCAAACTGTTTTAAAAAGTTATTTCAACACTAGCACAGTGTTTATTTTTTTTTTGCTGTGTGCAATCTCTTAAAAGTATTACTTTCTTCAGCCTTTACAAATCCAAGGGAAGCAACACTGGCCATCAAAAAGATTATGATAAATGAGTTTAATTCATAATAATGAGAATCTAAGAAGGCAGATCTTTCTTTTTGAATTTTAAGGCACAATGTAAAAGTAGAAATAAAATCAGTAGTTCTGATAAGTCAGAATTTTCAGGGCAGGGCTTCTCAAAACAATCAGGATCAATTTACTTACATATCCATTTAAATCAGTGTTAGCTTTATGGCTGCTTTCAAAGGGAGCAGACCGAAGTCAAGAGAGAGTGCAAAGTAAAATCCTGCCCCCTCAAACTTTCTGTCAGAATTCTTCAGATTCCTCTGGAGTTCAAGTGGAATTTTCCTCAGCAAACAGCATACCCAGTGTAAAGATCTTTTATGTCGTCAGCACTGAAGAAATGAAAACATCAGCAAGTACATATTTGGAAATATAATTGCATTCACAGTCAAGACCAAAGGAGACAAACACCATTAAAAATGGCTGCACCTGATTTACATCATGTAAGATGATGTCCATTGGTGCATTTTGTTATATGTGCCAAACTTATTTCAGCATGCAAATTTTTCCTGAATTAAGTTTTATTTGATAGACATACATGACATCCAAAACCCACATAATAGTATTTTCTTTTTGGGCAAGAAGTTCCCCATCCCCTAAAGACATATTGCAAAGTATCACATTAACTGTTCTCTGTCATGATTACAAGCCCCAGCAGCCGCTGGGCCAATTCCAATTGCCACGTCTCCCACAAGGTGAGAAGAGCACTGGCGAAGCCTCCTTGCTCTCCCACAGCCTCCAAAAGAGCCAAACACTCCATTAATAAAATAGTTCTGCCTTGTAGACCTCCTCACATGAATTGACAGCTCTCCAATCCACAGCAGCCCCCAGTGAGATCCCTTGCAAGGGTCGTCTGAGCAGGCAGTCTGCCAAGAGATGACACACTGAAATGGAGTCATTTTTAAACCTAGCTTTAATAATGATCTGGCATTCAGCTAGGTCCATCAGCCCTGCTTCCCACAGTTCCATTTAGGTAATCAAGTAGCTCATTATTATTTGGCATGTGTTGTGCATACTCATTGTTGCAGGCAAATTCCTCCCAAAAAGGAGCAGGGCCCTCAGCCAGACGAATGGTGGCTGTTGGGGATGTAAGAGCAGGCAGAGGGCCCAGCACTGGGCTAAGGATTTGGGGCAGACACATTGGCCAACAGTGCTCTCAGGGTCATGTAGAAGGCCCAGCAGCCAGATATCCAGCTGAGAAACTGAGTTGGCATGAAGTTTGTATGTCATCCCCACTGACTGAAGTGTGTCAATAGACAAACTTGAACTTCCCTGACCTTTGTGGGCTCTCCAACAGGACCTCAACACCAAACTGCCTTTTCCCTCCTTTCTCTCAGAAGGTGTCAGTGGACTGTGGCATGTAACTGGTCCATGGAGTACACAGAAAACATCATCCCTCTGGCACCTTGTAGGAGCCTCTGTGAATCTGAGTGCCATAAATATCTTTCCTATGATTTGACATCTATGTCTGGCCAAAACTTAATCAAAGGTAACCTTTGTAAATCTTGGCCCATATAATCAGAATATTTTTGCGTTTTCCCTAAAATTTGGTTCCTCATGAAGGTTTCCAAAATCCACTGGGCATGCAGACACCAGGGGTAGGTTGTACAAAACCTTGGACATGAGACCTGTGTCTAAATCACTGTCTGTCCTGTTGGTCTAAGCACAGGACTGACATGACTTGGATCTGGTCACAGCACCAGGTTAAACACATGCAAACTTTGCATGGCATTGCTTCCAAATTGAGTTTGAATAAACAGACTGTAACCATGCTTCAAATCTGATCATTTGCAATGCCCAGGAATATAGAAGAAAGTTGAACTGCATCTAAATCCATAATTTCTGTAGTTCCTTCAGACCACTGAGACCAAATAGGAGCTTACAGAACGTTCTTGCATCCCTAGGAATCTTAAAAAGACCAATGATATTCTTAACATATGTCTGGATAAGGTACTGAGATAAGGAAAGTCACTTAAATGCTGGCTTTAATTAATCTAGTACTAAGGTTTCTAGTAACTTGTTTAATTTGGGGGTTTTTCCATCCCTGTCTCTTCTAGAAGGTCGGTTTATAATGTGAAGAGGCAATCTTTGAAACATGGGAAACATACATGGTAGAAAACAAGCAGACCACAGTGTAACTCACATTCTTTAGACTACAAAAGAGATACCAAAGGTATCTCTGAGTTGTTGCAGAATTGGGGCAGTAATGTACAAGTGTGAAGCCCCATATTTAATTCCTAACTTCTCTGAGACCAAAGAGTAACTACAAATGTGCATTTGTTAGGCTGTAGTTGGCCCAGCTTTCAGGCAGAGATTGCTCTCCTCTGCTTGCTTTGGTCTGAGCAGAGACAAGCTTGTGCTCTCTCTTCCTTCTTTAAGATGCCATGATAGACCTTTGTATCAAAAGAGGATACAACTGGCATGGGATGGTTGTGAAATTCCAATGTGTTATTGGCTTGATGCTTTTCTCCTATATGCTAAGGGCAGGCGTGCCAAAGGAACACTTCTGACAGGAATTAACGAAAGAGGCAAATTTCAATTATACTCTGCAGTTCAGCCTCTGAAGTCTAACCAGCAAAACATGATTCAGTGTGAGATTACTCCCACACTGCTTCAAACATGCACTCATTGATACGAACACACTTCTGCAAAGTCTGAAGCAACAGAGCAGCTGGCAAGATCAAGAATTAACAGACAAACTGCATTCCAAAAGAGCTCTTGCTCAACAGCCTCTCTTTAAAAGTACCAAGAGCCACATGCCACACTGATAAAAGATACCTATTTCTTCCTGTTGTTTCCTTGCCTCTGTTTTGAATTCTGCAGGTTTTCATGCCTTGGTGTTTTGGAGAACACTGTATAGACTGCAGTGCAAAAAATGGCAAGTAAAAGCTGATAGAGGCGATAGAGTTTAAATAAGGTCTACCTGAGTCAGAAGAGCAGTCAAGTAATGGATCTCTTTATACAAATGAATCCAGAAGGCAGAAGTTTCAGTTTAGAGAATGTCTGATTCATCTATGCACCAATTCATATATTCAGATTGATGATATCACCCCCCCCCCCCCCCACCACCACAGAAGAAACACAGCAAGAAGTAGTCTCTGGTATCTTTGCAGAAATTCACTCTTTTGACTTCTGGGAGTTACTCTGGGTTTACAATTAAATAAATGAGAGCAGAATCTAGCCCATGAAACCATAAACTCAGCTGCTATCAGGCAGAGGCTTAGAATTCACTATTAATATCAGCACTGAGAGCTATTCTGATTACAATTGCAAAAGAATATTTTATATCCACTTTTACTATCTTATTCAAATACAGGAAATGAGTCAATCTCCAGTGAACAGAAAAACCAGTCAGAAGAATTGAAGAGTCATATTATTCAGCATCCAGCTTTGAAGTGAAGGAAAGGAAAACTGATTCCTGCAAATAGTCTGCAAGTGGAGCTGTTAACATATTGCTAAAGGTCATACCCAGGGACTCTCTCAATACAGTGGTTTCAGTTGTTCTCTTCAAAGTGCACACAGTCATGTGGATACCCTACTTCACTAAATGCCAAATGACAGCAAAAACTGCTGAACAAAAAATGTCTATCAAAATCTTCCAGAAGTAACTCACTGTAAAGTAACTTGGATGAAGAAAAGTGAGGCTGACACCTGCAATTTGTGTCCTTAACTATTTCTGACCAATTCTAACTATAGTTCTCCTAAATTTGGGATTTTTGAGCACTAGTATGCTCAAAGACATACATACTAGTTTTTAGTATGTTTTGTATAGTTCCCACTTACAGATGCATTTTCTGTAATAAACAGCTAGACCAAATAAACTTGTTTCTCACTATGTGTAAGAAACACTTAAAGTGTTAAAAATAGAAACCAAATCACTCATCCTTCCTTCATGTCAAAGGCTTGAGCTGACTTTTCTCTTGGAGCTCAGACTCTTTTTTCCTTTAATGGCGCATTACAGACAGGGCTCAAAAACAGAGGCACCAGCTAGTTCAACTTTTGTCCCTTATTTTTCAGGTTTAGTTCTTCATATCAACACTATGTACTAGCTTTCATGAATGGGAGAGTGAAGCCATGGAGGTAAAAACAGATTAAGGACCGACAGGCCGTTCAAGACTGTCCAGGACTTTGGATATGAATGTGGGTGCTTGGTCTGCTACATGCTTGTAGTGCAACCCACACCTGAGATACTTTTATAGAACAGCCCCAGTTTTGTTCAGGCTTTGGGTATTTTTAACCTAATGGACAATAAAAGCTTACCTGGTCATGGGCAGAGAGAAGCCCAAAGAAGCCCAGGGCAGTTGCAGCTCTTCAGCAGAAATAGGATCGTGATCCAACAGGAGAGGGAAAGGAAGGAAGAGCACAGCACAGACTACAGCAGTGAGCATGCACATCCTCCTTACTTCTAGAAACACAGGGCACACCGTGGCTGTGGGCTGGAGACAGTGGGGAACCTGTGCTTCACCCCTTCAAAGCAGGGATACTGCAGGAGGGCTGAGACTCAAATACCTTCATCTGGGGGCTGGCTGGGAACTTGGCAGTTCTGTCTCCAGAAGCCTTAGGTTAGCCTACACAGAGACGCTCAGGAAAGCTGAATTAACTGAAGAGAGAGAGTTAAAGAAAATGTACTAAGCTACATTAAACCCTTCTCTGCTCTTGTCTGTTCTAATAATAAAGAAGTATTTTCTGTTTGTTTTCCATTAAACTTAGATTGTCCAATAAATGATACTACTTCTTCCTTAAAACCTTCCCCGGCTTCTTCACTTCAGCCCAAAGACTCCTTTGTTTGTTAATGAATTAGCTCTAGTGTACCTATATCAAGGCAATGACACAAAATTCACTTTATAACAAAATAGGAATATATCATCACCCTAATAGACAAGGATTTTGAATTGTACATCTGTTTGGCTAAATTAAACCCTAGCTTGTAATAGAATTTAATAGCACATTGATTAGTTATTGCATAAAGCTGAACCCACAAACTGTGTTGCAGCTGAATTAAGACAAACATGACCTGACACACAGGGTGTTGTGTCAGGGCTCTCTGGCTCTGGAGGAGGGGGCTGCTTTCACTCAGCAGCCCATCTTTCTGTGTGTGGGGGAACCTCAGTGCAGCATGTGCTCACCCACACAGCTGGAGGGGTTCAGATCTTTTGCAGCAAACAACTGATGTGCTGCACACGTGGTCTCAGCACAGCTCAGCTCCCTGAGTTTCCTACCTTTCATCTGTTTATGTCACTGCCCTATTGTCAAAGCCTTTTTTGTTTGTTGATTAGTTATGGGGGGAGGTGAAGGAAATGGATCTCTGGTTTATTAACATTGTGGAGTCTTTGTTTAAGCATGTCCTCTAAAGTTATGGCCTCTCTTTGAAGGTAAATTATATATTTTCCAATTTTAATTAACAGTTCACGAGTGGATAAGCTAAATAGCCATTTAGAACTATGGAAATGTAATTGCTCCACCATCTGGTCAGCTGTAATATTTTATGATGACTATATGAAGAAACAATATTATATTTTTACTACCACTGTAAACCACCATGATGCTTTCAGAGCACAGTTGTGCTGTGAAAGGCAGATGGCCATCCTTGAATTAGAAGATCAGCTTCCTGGATGCCATGGCTGATGACCAGGAAAAGTATAATTTATACTTCGTTCATTTTAAGTTAATGCTTACAGATGCTTTGGTTTAGCTTTGACCTTCATTAAGTTAGCAGGAACACTGAATGAGCTATATGACATTTTAATAATTTCATATGCAATTCTGATTTCTTCTGCAGTTATGCAGAGTGAAGGCAGAGGAGTTACCATTCCAAGACCAATGCGATATTCTTTGTATTTACTCTGCTACTTCAAAGGGAAGAAAGAAAAATGTCATTACCATAACAATGCAGAATTCATGTGTCACAACTATAATAGAACTCTATTAACTTGCCAGCTACTGAGTCTTGGCAGTTTAAATGTAGCAACACAGTTTCATTGAAAATGTCTGGTCACAGAGACCATTCCTTAGACACTGTTGTGGAAAGGGTCTACAGCACTGGAAATGTATTTTTTTTATTTCTGAAAGGAAAGACAATGGTGAGAAAAACAGGAAAATTATCAGCAGAAGTTGACTTTTTTTCTTTTAAGTTGATGACTGGAAAATATGTAGATCTTAATAATAAGAATGCAAATCTCAGACACAGCTTTGGCAGATTTAAAACTGATGAGGTCTTAGATACAGGCAAATAGTGAAGGGGTGCATATGCAAAAATTGATGTGACCAAAATTCTGTGAAAGTCTGTAGGAATTTTACCACTGACTTGAAGGATTCGAGACTTCATGCTATACTGGAAAGTCTTTAATATTTAACAATTTGAACCCAGTTTGTTATATGGATGTACAGTGAAACACATTAGCTAGAACATTAGACACAGTAACAGGATCAACAGATGGCTTATATCTGTGAACAAACTGCTGATGAGACACGTATGTGAGCTAGACAAATTGTCAAATAATTCATTCACATAGAGTCAAGATATTGCACTCTGCAATGTCATTAAATTTTATGCAGTGAGAAGTAACACAAAGAAAATATCCAACATGGAGTCTGGTGGAGTGAACTGCCCTGTGAACTTTCATTCAAGGTTTGCTTACTAGCACAGAGAGGATTTTGCTTGTGATTTGCACGTGGAACACATGCATTCTCTTGCCCATCAGAGCAAAGAATCAGCACTTTCAGAACATTTAATTTTTTTACCAGCTCTAACAGAAATATCAGATTTTCCTAAAATGCTATGGAACTGCCCCCTGAGCCTCCCATGAAATGCAACCCTGAGCAAACAGCTGGAAGTGACGCAGAACAAGAGGCCAGTGGTTGTCTGGGCTCCTAAGGGCCATGTCTGTGTTAGCACTTGGGTTTGGAGGAGCCCTGAGGTTTTGCAGCCAGTCATCCCCACTCATCCTGTGTTGGTTCAGATGACAGGATGGTCTTGGTGTACTGGCTGGATTCCCTCCCTTATCTCATCCACGGCTACTCAGAGCTTCCTGGCACTGCTAGGGTTTGTCTCCCCCCATTTCAGACTTTTTTCAGGATCTTTTTTCCTTTTGTGAGCAGTGCAGTCCTATGCCACAGCTGGGATCAGTTCCAGGGCTGTGCACTAGAGGGCAATTACAGTCATACATTCGCACCGCTTCATTACAATAATATTCTTGCAGTAATGCAGAATATGCTGATGCAGATATCCTCAATTACCTGCAGGATCCTGATGACTACAAATCATTCTCTGCAGGCTAGCAAATGGTACTTTTTTGCTGTCTCCATTGTATAAGATAGCTTTGCATTCTGAAAATTACCTGAATATCTTATTTTTATCCACCTAGGAGATGAGTCTTCTTAAATAATCCCATTTTCCACTGATATCCATTTAGATATTACTTCTTTATCTATCTTTTTAAACTTCAATTTAAGAATGCAACACCAGCGACTATATGTCTCTATAGCCACGTATTGGAAAACAATTCAGAGTTAAAAATCGTTGTTTTGTTACATGAGATTTTATTTAAGGTTTTATATGTTCGGGAGAGAAATATTCACAGTTCTGCACTGAGTAAAGAGATATTTCCTGTAAAAGCCTGATTTAAAACTATTGCTCTCAGTGCATTTTGTTGTTGGAAACTTCAGCTTAGGAAACTTGAACAGAGGAAACTCCAAATGTTGTTTGTAATCAATCTAACAATTGATTAATATCTTTGTCTAAAGACACTGATCAATTGTTAGATTTTACAAAATGATAGAGTGGAAGGGTGTGATTGTTTCAGTTTGTTTATTTGTTTTATTCCTTCGGACAACAACCACATACTGCTTAGGAGGAGTTTGGATGTCACCTGCTTTGTGGTGACACTGTGACTCACTCCTTCCTAGTGTTATGAGCCATGGCAGCTTGCAGGCAGGTGGAAGCATCTTTAATGTCTGTCAGGGGAACACCTGTCTGTGACAGAAAAGCAAAAGGGGCTGACACAAAATTTGGTGAGATCTCAGTCAAAAGTCTGTCTGAGAACAATTCTTCATGTGAATTACATTAGTCATTGGAGACTCAGGTGAATGACAGCTGCTGCAGCTGAAGGAGTAGGCAATTGCTAATGGCAGAAAAAGGGCAATAATGCAGTTTTCCAGGATTTGGAAAGCAGAAGTCATGTGAGCTTTTAGTGAGGCAGTGAGGACTGAAGATAGATTAGAAGATCTTGGATGAACTAAGAGAGAAGAAAGCAGTTTCTGCTCTGCTATGATTGAAGTAAAGCATTATAATGTCCAAAACAACCAAGGCCTGTTCCAGAACCACTGAGCCCATGTTTCCCTCCAAAAAAAAAAAAAAAAGACAGCAGATTTACAACTGTGGCCATCATAAATGCACACTTCACTGGAATTAGAACTAGAACATAAATAACTGCTGGCCAAAATCCTAATCTCACATACCTCTTCTTCCCAACTCACCAAGTCTGGAGGCTCACACCATGGTCCTGGGGATGACAGCATCACCCTTGTGACTTGAGGTGATCCTATTTACATTGCAATATTTACTTGGTCCTGCTGAGAGGAGTCTCAGGACTGCATTCTGCTCTAGCTTTTAACTTCCATACAGCTCACAGCTTACTTCTAAAGACCCCCCCCCAAGCAGCCCACTCCTCTGTTCAGAGCAGGTGGCAGAGGAATCACTCCTGTTGCTGTCTTTTCAAGGAATTGTGCAATTTGATGCCTCTAGTCCTCAAAGGAGCAACTGTTTCTGTTGATACTTTTCTGTCTGAGCTGAAAATCATCCATCTTAAAGTCTGTATAAAGTTTTCTACCTGCTATTCTTACTCTTGCATTTCACCCCCTTCTCAGATTCAGGGTTGAGTTGCTTGTCAGCTTTCCTTAGGACTAGTGTCTTGTCTTTTCTTCAGAAAAAATAATTTAATTTATGGGCACATTAGTTACAGGAGGCTCAATGGAAAAAAAAAAAAGTGAGGGCTTTGAACAAGGGAGAGAATATGATGGGTGACCAGAACAGGGCAAGGAGAAAATGTAAGAGTGGCAAAAAGTTAAAAAAACCCAGAAAACCAAACCCTGAAAATGCAATGCAATATTCAACCAACTATCAGTGGATGAACACAGACTTATACTGTGCTCCAGATCTGCAAATACTCCTGCCAGCTGCAGTTTGGAGAGTTCTCCTTGCATTTTGTCCTAACAATGGAAATGGCATGGGACAGTACAAAAGATGAAAACCCTCCCTGGATCATTATGCTTCTGTAGGGAAACAGAGAACAGAGAGGAGTAGACTGGGGAGAAGAAAGACCACTGCTGCCCTCCAAATAGCTCTGGGTGCAGACTGCTCTCTTGCTAAAAGTGTACTAGGGCATAAAAATAACATTGAAAAACTTGTCGTGAAGGGTAATACATTAATTCCTAAAGATTATTGGAGTAATATTAATTATGGATGGGAAAGTCAAACATGATAAGCCCAAAAATGCAACTCAGATCAGAATATGGCTACTATATGGAAAGAATAAACACAAGAAGCAGGAAGGAAAAATTCAAGTGAAAGAATAAATATACTGTGCAAACATTACCATTTGTTTCACTAACACACCTATCAGCCTTCTATTTCTAACTTAAACCAAATGTTTCTTCTTGAGTTCACAGAAGTTCTCAGTTATCATGACTTCTAAATACCAGACAAAGGGAAATTAAAAAGAAACAAGATTTTGAACCCCACAAGTCTCCACAGCAACTTAAAGATTCCACTCGCTAAAAAAATCCACTTTGTTAAAAATGCTCAGTTAAAATCAAGTGTGATGAAGAAACATGTTTTGAAAACCTCTTATTTTCAATATATTAAAGAGAAAGCAAACATTTTCATAATATTGAAGCAATGGGAAGACCAAAGTCAGGGTTTTACCCAGTATGTTTTTTCCAAAGGAAGTGGAAACTATCTATCAAAATGTTGTCTGTTCTCAAGAATAAAAAAAGGGCAGAAAGGACAAAGAAAAGAGGAAGAGGTTAAAAATAATATCTGTATGATCCCCAAACTAAATTATTATTTTACTTCGGTTTCACCTGGCATAAAGATGTAGAAGCTGGAACAAAGTTGCTTGAATAATGAGGAAAGTATCTAGAAATGTTTAGAATATAATTTCCTATCTTAGCTGGTAAAAGAATTCAAAAAGCTCAATGTGCTCAAGGAAGGTACCTCAGATAACCTTCTTCCCCGACTACTGAAAGGAATGACATGCGAAATTTTGAGCCCTATAGAAAGGAATTAAAATAAAAATCTATCAAGTCAGAGAGAGATTGTGTATCTGAAAAAGAGTAAGCATAACACCTGCATCTAAAACGAAAAAAGACCTGGGCTACAACCAGTCCTAGCCTGACCTCAGTAGCATGAAAAGGTTTCCAGTGTATAGACTATATAATACACACTCCCCCCTTTTTTTTTTTTTTGCTATGGAGCATCCCCTTGGGTTGTATACATGTGCAAGCAATAAAAATGCTTGTTTACTTGAAGTAAATAGGCAACTCAGGTCCAAAAGACAGGCTTCTGTAATATAAGTCCTCTTTACACCCTCCTGGGGATATTCCTTCCATATTCCTTATTTCTGTCTTTGCCAGGCTCTGACCCCCTTCCCACATTGGTGCCTTCTACCCAGAACCTCCCTTCTTCTTTGGCTTAGAAAAGCAGTTGAAACTGTGTTTTCACATATATTAACTGACATATTTCTTAAGGGATTGGGTTATCTGGGCACCACTGTTGAAGCACATTTTAAAAAGCTGATGGATATCTGACATATGGGTCATACTCATAAAAAAATAATAATAAGATGTGTGACATTTAAAAACACTACTTCATTAAAAATAGGCCACACCTTCTATTTTTAGTACGATTTCCTTCTGTATAGAATAAGTGGATAAAGTAAAAAATGTGACTGCATTATGCAAAAAGCTTTTGGGCTGGCTGCATGTTATTGACAGAATTCCTCCAGAAATGCCCTTTCAAGTATTGCATGTAATTTTTGCTTTAATGATGTGTGAAATCCAAAGCATCAGTCCTGCTCTGCAGAGCTAATAAAGTTAATTTTTGGCATTAGTGGCACATGGAACCAGTACAGTACACCTGCACAGCCCACTGCCTCCCCATTCCCTTCTCCACTGGGACCATCAAGGAAACAGACCAGAGCAGGGAGTGGTTCCACCTCAAGAGCAGATGTATTTCAGTGTTAGGCCCCACACTCAGCATCAGCATGGCAGCAGACACCTCTATCAGCTCCTGATTTATCTTTTGCTTTCTCAGGGATTTGCAAGGGCACCATAAGTCTGGTTTGCTCCTTCTGCATGCTTTCAATTTGTTCATTTGTGAGAGCTCTCTTTCTGGTTTGATGTATTAGCACATATTGTCATATTCTTTTTAAATTTTGTTACATCCCAATGCCTCTTGTGGACTTCTCTGAGCCACCCATCTCCTGAGCAGGCGCCTGCCTCTACCTTTATTAAAGATTTTGATTTTTTAATTAAATAGGCCACCTTAAGCATACACCACCCTGTCCAAGTTACCTCAGAGGCCATGCACAAACACTTGGAGGCTCTGCTGTCCCATTTCTAGTGGAAAGCAGTCCCACTTCTCTATGATGGATCTTTGTTCTGTGCATCCCCTCATGGGTGCCTTGGAGGATATCTAATGGGTTGGAGAATCTGAAGAAAAGCAAGGAGGCATGATCTTCCATGAAAAGTAGAAAAATTAAAGAAGGAAAAAAAAACCAAAACCCACAAAAACCCAATAGGCAATAGCATTCAGTAGGCAAGCTGGAGAAAGCCAGGTGCAGAAACAACAGTACAGGTGTAAGAGAAGGGGACAGATCCAAGGTCAACAGGATGCCAAGGCAAGCATGGTAGCTTGCTGTACAACCTTGGTGATGGCCCCAGCCTTGTTCCAGCATCCTCTGGATTATTGTGTCCTCTATCCCCAGTCTCCAGGCTAGATAGGGCTGACCTGAATCTGTCTTCAACACAATCTCTATACTCTTAATCTCTGCACTTTCCCCCTTCCTATCTTACTCCTAAAGTTTCTGCAAAGATTCACTGCTATCACTATTATCACCAATCTCTCCAACACCCCACCCAACTTAATCTAAACAGTGTCCAGCAAACAATATAAGCAAATTTGCTTCTGTCCCTCTTTGTAGTACTGATATCTACAGCTCCAAGATGAGTATGATGGGCTCTAATGTTTTTATGTTGAGATATGAGCTCATTATTGGTCTGGGAACTTAACTTCCAAAAAGCCTGAGCTCAGCTTCACTGAAGGCCATTTTGGTGGTGATGGTAGGTTTTAGATGACTGCACAAAAGAGAGGGTCAGCATGAGTATCTGAATAAAATGCAGTCATCTCAGAGGGCAAGAAGCAAAGTGTATTGTACATGTACAAAACAAGAAGAATATAGGGTTAAGTATCTCCATGGAGCTATCTCTAGCTGAGTGCAGAGTTCTGATGTGAAGTTGGTGCTCAGAATCTGGTGGGCAAGTGCGAGAGTGGAATTTAATGAGAGTGAGAGTAGTAGAAGTTACCAGCCTAAAATTTCTTGTACTGCTAATATAAGGAGACGATGCCAGCGTGTGATGATCACTACATGTAAAGCCTGCTCAGCTTTGCTGTTAGCTTATATCATAACTCCAATTCACTGTGGGCTTGCATGGCCCATGCCAGGCATGCAGCAATCTCTCTAACTTATATGGTGGAGTAATGAACACAGAGGCCTGTGCCAAGCAAAGATTTGCAGCTGGTAGGAAAACCCCTGGCTGTTGTTTTTGCAATGGCTGAAGGCTCCTTTATATGAGTTCAAAGGGCTTCAAGCAAGGGCAAGAGTTTGCCTAAGCATTTTTTACATAGTGATTTTAATTGTGCAATAAAATAACTAATAATTCCACATGATATCTTATCTAAAGTTGGCTGCAAGATCTCCCCAGGAGCCATCAAGGGCATGAAAGAAGGCATGACATAGAGTCAGTTTTGGCTATAGCAGTGGGTAGTATAGAAAGGATTGGCCAAATGACTCAACTCTACAGTGCCATTATCAGAAAAACCACCTGGAACACTCAGGGTTTTGTGCTCACTGCTGTTTTCAAACTGTTCAAATGCCTCTTGGCCATCCCTGAATACCTCAGCATTTTAAAACAGCAGCTTCTCTTCTCCACTCCCACACCTAAAATGTATAAACTGTTCTCAACAGTAGAAATCACAGATTCATCTGTCAGCAAAAGTTCTCTTCATCCCTTTCCTATAAAGAAAAATACCAGAACTTCTGCCATGTAATTGGGAGCTTATAATAGGAGGCTATTAGCAGAGCACTTAATTTGGGGTATTTCAGAGAAGTATATTGTTATGTCTGTCACTTTATTCGTGGCACATGTACAGTTGCAGTTCAAGTTTCCCTGGAATTGGAAGAGAGGTCTGCACAAAAAGCCATGATAAATTTTAGAGTGATTACTAATATGCAGAGGGGGTTGGTTTAAAAACAACAAGCCATGACTTCTAATCAATGCTTGACATGTGTCCAGTTTTCTAAAATTGAAGTGAAAGGTGAGGCTGGTTACTCGTAACACAATCCAGTCTTATTTATTTGCATCTACACATTTGAAAATCCAAGTTTACATTTTTAAAGCTAAATAAAGTTGCCTTGTGACATTCATATTGTATCTATTACATATTTCACTTCAAAACCTCATCTCTCCTAAAGCCTCTTCAGTGTGCTTGAAGTAGCATAGCAAAAGAAAAGGAATTTTCAGTTTAACTAGAGCACTGACATTCTGTTACACAATTCGATCTTGTCTATTTACCAGCTCTTAAAAAACAGAAGACACTAAACAAAACAAAACAAAAAAATAATGCTGAATGCATGCAGCCAGCAGTGCCATAGGTGTCTGAATGCATCTGTAGCTTCCCTCTCACTCATCAGTGTAATTGTTGTCATCTTATTCCATTTTTTGATTAGGCTGGTCCGCCAAGCTCCCAGCTTTTCCTGGCCAAACGTTCTTCTGCTGGTTGTCATGGTGACTGCATTGTTAGCGGGGAGAAAGGCTCTGTTGTCTGCCATTGTTCTGTTGTGCTTTAGGTAATGCACGAGGCATCACAAGTGAAGTGGATGGACCTTTTTTGCTCGGCATCATTGCTGAGTATTGAAAATCTCACATAAAAAAGGAGCAAATAGGCCCTGACCAAAGAAATAACCAACTTCTTTTTTTTTTTGGCTTTTTTTTTGCTTTTTTTAAAGAAAGCACGCATTATTATAAAGAGGTAAAACAGCACTGGCGGTTAACTGAATAATCGAAGAAAATGCTATAGAAATCATATTTATTAGAAGAACAATTGCCATGATTTAGATGTTACTATACAAGAGTAACCATTTGGCAATTTAGCTTGAATATAGTTTTTAAATATTCATTTCTCCAGCTTGCAATGTCATTTAACCTCAGATTCCATTTAGCTTAAAACACTACAGTCTAAGAGTTGAATGCAATAATTTGTTTTTTAAAATTTAATATATGAATAGCTACTTTTTAAGCAACTACTGCAGTTTATTACATTTTATACCATTGTCAGAGTATGTAATCACTGATTTTCTTTTTTTCCCCAGAATATGAGCTTTTACTCCAATTTTAATTAAACCGTCTGAAAAAAATATTTAAATAACAGGTACTATTCACAGGTTTGACTTCGACACTCAGAAAATTTCTTTAAGAGACAGAAAAATTACATTAAAAGCCTGGAGAAAGTTCTTCAAAGAGCCTTATTTAAACGGATTGCCAGACAAGATCTTGCCTTTATACTGTGATTAATTAACACTTTTTCAACAGGCATTACACATTAAATATTGGAAAACCTAATGCAAATCCCAACTGCCTTAAAACAATCAATAGTACATGGTTTGGGAATCTGATTTCCACCCTCTGTTCAAATTCATCTGCTGAATCCATTAAGGGAAATCAGCAGGGTAGCATCATTTCTCTCCCATCGTTCCAGGAGAAAAAACACCTTCCAGCAGAACCTGTCACTTGATGTCACCAAAGTTCCATGAATTTGCAGGAAAAACAGCACTATTTTATCAGAAACACTCAAAGAGCCCTAAAGAAAGCAAGTGAAAATAAGTATGACAGCCAAGCCAGCTTACCTGTAAGGCTGGCAAGGCCAGAACCTGCACCCAAGCAGCCAGGGATGAGCTCACTGTCTCTAGTAGAGCCACTGAGGTTCACATGCTGTGGCTTTAAGCTGCCTGATATCTCACACACCTGGAGCAACAAGAGGTTTACAGCTGCTGGCACAGGCAGCTGAAAAAGTGCCCAGAGTGGATTAATTTGGGTTAATCTGGTAAGGGTTTTTTCCTGACAGTTTTTTGAGATCATCAGACTGGAGCTATTCCATACCCTCTGTGTGTCCTGTACTAGGGACTGCTGGTGGAATGCACGGCACCCAAAAGAAGTTTTTGCTTCCCAGGGGCTCAGCTCCTCCTTTTAGATTGGGAATCTAAAAAGAAATGGAGGTGCAGATTTGCTTGCAGGGGAATCAAAACAAACATTTAATCTAAGGAGTCGCTCTTTGACTAATGCCAAAACAACTGAGACAAAGATGAAAAAAAAATTTGCCATGAATATGAAATTTTTAATAACTTATATGTGTCCCAGGAAAATGGTGTGCCCTTTAGGAAAAAAAGGTTGTCATACCATGAAGCTTGTCTGCTTCAAGAGTAGGGATTCCAGAATAACAAAATTACTTGGGCATCTATGCCACGAGGACTTCCCATGAGTACTATGTCCCCAAATCCCCCTGTCATTACTAGTTTTCTAAGAAATTACTTTTTAAAGCTAGAGAACTTGGCACCCTTCATACAAGCTGCCAAGGACCATCAAAGTACAGTGACTCTGAGTTTGCAGCGGGCTCCAGCTGGCCCCAGTGCTTGCTGGACACAGCGGCAATCCTGCTGTCCCCACTCCTCTGCTCCAGGGTGCTCTGGGCATGTGCCCAGGACTGTGCATACAAACACTGCTGAGACTGGGTAGTAAATCAGGATTTATCATGCTTGCATACATGCACACAGATTATCACTTGCACAGCAGAAGCAGGTCTGCACACAGCCTCCATCAGCTAATGCCAGCTTCATCTATGGCAGAGGTATAATTCCTGCTAAATTCCTAATTCTCTTTTAATTCTATGAAATTACTATATAGCCCAGTTCATTTTACCCTTATTAAATTCAGGAGAGCTTTTCCATAAGGGATAGCTTCAGAAACACTAATATAGGACAATTGCTGTTTTTTGGAGAGCTCCATTGCAAGTGTATTGCCTTCTCAGCTGGAAAGGATGATTACTGATGTCTGAAAAAGGTACTTACAGCTTAGTACACAGTAAACATGTATTCTGTTTTCTTTTGCTCTGTTAGACAATATAATTCATAGCAAAAATCTACAGAAAAAGCAATCAAAACAGACACACTTTAAGAAGAATCCCAAAGCTTCTTAATTTGTACTTCATTCTTTCTATCAGCATTTCCACCCGCATTCATCACTGAATATTCACTCCTGCTTCTGTCTTTGGGTTGAGTGTGGCAGCAGCCCAGCAGTCACACAGGTATTTCTGTGAAACGGGTGACAAGACATCCCTCCCCCATTACTGCTGCATCCCAGGAGGGTCCCCGGCCCCGCTCTGGTTTGGGAGAGCTGCACTCCCCATCAGCCCCCTTTCCCCCGCCTGATGCGCTGAGAGCTCCCCCTCCTGTTACAGCCAATCTTAACTGCAGTCGACAGATTAATATTATTACCTCGTTTTAATTAATTCCTCTCCTCAATTCAAAAAAGCACATCTGGTGCTTTTCAGAGCCAGACAAAGCTTCTTTCCTCCCATCCTCTCCTGAACATCAATTAATAACTTGGCAACAAAAAGAAAAGAAGGGTTTGTTCTCTGTACCTAACAGTCACAAGTGACAGAGAGAAAGAAAAGGGACTTGCTACAGACTGAGGTCAAGGGAAATGACAGAACTGCCAAATCTTCTGTGTTTCTGCAACTCAGCAGAGCTTATTAGTGACACAGCTACTGTGGCTGTGCAGTTTCCAGACCAGGAATTGTCTCACATCTCTTCAACTTGAAGTGCTTGAAAAATGATGTGTAACTTGTCTCACCCATTCAGGCAAGTGGTTAACCATTGGCTCCCAGGGAACTGCTCAAGCCCAAAAGGTGATTTCAGACCTTACTGAAAACATTGCAACTCTCAAATCCACAGTTAAATTTATAAATAGAAGTGATTCCCCTTCCAGAATTTTTCAAGTCTCTAAAATCTCCTAATAAAAGTAGAAGACACACAGTACCCTGAGCCCCTAGTCCTACATGGCTCTGTGCCTTGCAAACACAACAAAGTGACCAGTGGCACAGAAGTGAGGGTGAAAACCAATTCCCAGCTCTCCAGAGCAGGTGGAGCTCTCTTTGACTGGGGAGATGAAAATAAGAGATGTTACTATTAAAAAAATACCACCAAAACCAAAACCAAAAAACAAGACTGGAGTTTGGCATAAAAAAGAGCCAAAGTTTGTTATGACCATTTGTGCAATATTAAGAGAAGCAAGACTAAACTCAAACTCTGACTGTGGGTATGTCCTCACTGGCCTATGGTCTCCCACAAGACCAGATCTGCAAGCAGGGACATGTCAAGCCCAGAGCTGAGCCCAGGATGTGCCCATCTGGATGGCAAGGTGAGTTGACCAGCATGGGCCATGCATTGTGTAGACAATCCCTGGTGCTCTGCAGGTTGGAGGTCTGGTGGCCATCAAAGCCTGCTCACCTCAAAGTCACCACTGGACACACATTCAAACACAGCTCCACATTTGCCATTGAATTTTGTGACTGTTTCCTGTTTTCCAGCATCAGGAAAGATACTGATGCCAGAAAAAGCACTTGAAACTTTCCAGGAGGATAAATATCTATGATAAGTAAGGAGAAATGTCACTGAGTCAAAACTAAATGTGATGTAGAAATTAAAGGAATAATGTATTAGTTTTTCGAAAGGGAACTGGAATAATATTGTTCTGTTGTTTTCTACATGAAACTCCAGAATGTAAGTTTTTCATTTCTCATTGAAGAGAGAGGCTTTGAAGTTACTGTCCAAACAGGCTTCCTTCTTTTAAACTCAGCATTATTGCTAATTCAGTTTGGGAGCTTGGCTTTCCCTTGGAATTTCGTTTTGTTGGTGCCTTTATCCCAGCTTTGTAGCAGCTACTTTCTTCCTTTCTTCCTCCTTTTTTTTTGCCTCCTTTTTTTTCTCCCCTCAAAGACATTTAGTGTGGATCACTCTCTTGTGATTTCAGTTCTTCTTGGGAACCCGATTTTTAATGCCCAAAAACCTTATGGCTACTATTTAAGGTGTTAGTACATCAAGATGTATGTTTTAAAAATCAAAATAGGCATGAAAATGAGATAAAAACTGCATTTATGCATAGTTTATATCAAACATGTATTTTGTATCAGATGAAATGTCTTCTTACAGGCTGAAATTTTATTAGATATGAGGTGAATTTCATTACAACTAAAAAAATCAGAAGAAAGGGGGAAAAACAGCTAGCTGATGATAAACACAGATTTTAAAAATGCAAAATTTAATTCAGCTGTACCAAAATGTAAGATTCAGCATATTAGCAGTATGCCCACACTTAAAATGTGCTTTAAAATTTCTATTTTATTTTTATTATAGAACTGACAGTCACACAAAACAATGTAAGGGAAGGAGCTGTGTTAGCTAATCTGCTGTAATCCTTTCAAATCTCTGAAAGAACAACAAGCGCTTGATAAGCAGGGTCAGGCTGGGGCAGGATTTTGATAGGAGACATCTAAGGAATGTCTAGGTGCTTCAGGAAGGGGATGTGGGTGATTTAACAAGATGGCTAAATTAGCAAGCTTTCTCCCCCTCCACTTTGGTAAGGAGTAAAGGGAGCAGACCATGTGTTGCAGACAGAGCAGCCTTTTAGAGGAGACAGGTGTAACACAAGAAATCCTATCCGAGGTATGATTTTATCAGGCAGTGGTTTTAACACACACCACAGTTCAGGTAAGTACATTTCGCCTTGTTGACTGATGGATAAACTATTTCCCATATCCAGTCCTAAAATTTGCAGGGTGTTGTAAGGTGCTGTTAAACCATGCCATAAACCATGCTGTTCACCCACTGTCTCAAGCCCCTTCTCTCTCACACACTTTGTATGTGTTAAAAATGTGTTTCTGCAAAGTGCTTATAAATTGCTGGAATGCCAGCTGCGCCCATTATAGCTATCACCCATAGCAGTTCTAGTGTTGGTTTTAACAGGTGATTATATGTATAATCACTGAAAACCAGATTATATGAAATACCAGTAAATATTTTTAATTAACTCCCCACAAAGTTCTCATCTGAACCAGAAAAATAAATAAGGTAGAATTATTTTAGAAGTACGTACCTTGCACTTCTGAAATATACAGGCTGTGCTGGCAAAAACAACTGCTCTCTAAGAAAATACTTGATTGAAAAGTCAGTATCTGTGACTTAGTGAAAGAAACGCAGCAGTTTCAATGAAAAGAGTAAAAACCTCTCAGACCTCATTTTATGCTTTTTTTGTTTCCACTGAGCATGTTTTAAGACTAATCAGCCTTATAAAAGGTACCACTGTTAATCCACTGTTTGTCTTCATCTTCACTGCAGCTGCTTAGTAGATAGAGAGCAAACAAAACCAGAATAAAGGTCATTCCATTTATATCCTTCAGAGTGGAAGACGAGGACTAAATTATTGCTGAGAATTACATGAAGGAAAGCGCAGGATAAGATACATATTGTTTATTATTTGCCAAAGCCATAGTGGTACTGCATTTACATATTTGTGAAGGGATTACATTAACATTTTATGAGATTAACTGGGATAGCATGGGGAGATTCTCTGATATAATGTCCACACAAATTAAAAGTACAGACTGTATGTGGTATACATGGATTGTGAGAATTAGCCCAAACTTTCCAGCTACCGATCTATTGTAATGCATGAAATATAATTACATTTTTCATATTAAAAATGTAAAGAACTTTATTATTTCTCATCATGCAGAACAGGAAAGGTAAAAACCTTAGTGGATCATTTTGTTTTCTTTCACAAGACACCTTAAACTTGTACTTTCACATTTTTAAGGCAGAAGGAGCAATAGCAAAAAAAATCACTTTTATGCTAATAATAGGAAATCATTTCACAGTAGTCAAATATGACTAGAAAACCCAAAAGCTTTTTCTTCAAATTAGGAAATATTCCCTAGAAGCTACTCTATAAATAATACATAGTAGGTTTAGTATAATCTTTAGTATGAGAATATGCTTTCTTTAGAGCCAACAGTAACACCACTTCAAGAAGGAAATCCTGTGTGAAGAGAAGATCTTGCAGCTCTCTCCCACTTTAAAATCAAGTACATAGGCTCCAGAATATCACCAGCCCCCAGGAGCCTGATGGCTCCAAGGTGTGAGGCAGCTCCAGCACTCCAACCTCTCAAGTAGCCAGAGGAATGTCCCAGTTTGGCTCCCTGTGCTGCCTCAGGCTTCCCACACTCAACCTCTGGGAGGCTCACTCAACACCGAGGCTGGGAAAAAAATAAAATATTAGCACTAGGTATCCACAAAGGAAAAAAAGAGAAGGGGAGCATTTCAGGAGCTTGAAAAGCACCTCTACCTACATGTGATGCAGGTGGGGGGATGAGCTGCTCGTAGTGTTGGGATCTGCCCTGGGGAATAGGCTCTGGTCAGAGAGGTAATCACACACACCAACACAAAGTTGGTATCCTTTTTTCAAGCAACAGTTTTCACAGGAGGTAAGTCTCAAACACCAAATCACTGCAGATTTACAGACAGCCTCAAAAAGTCCTCTTTTCCCCCCATCCCTTTCTCCATCTCTCCTTTCTCCTCACTATACCCTAGATTTTTTTGCGTATCCTATTTCATTTGGTCTCCCAAAACTCCTTCACCCTTTTGAGCTGAGTAACAGGCGAAGATCCTTCAAGCACAGCCATGCACTGGCCATGTCTGGGCTCTGTGAGAGGTGACAGCAGGCTGGTGAAGGGCTCCCAGGCCAGGGATATGACCCCCCAGGGGATCAAGCCATTAGGACTTACTGTGTTTACAGGTCACACGAGTGATCCCCTCAGCTTGTTAGGAGCCAGCAAGCCTTTGTGAGGCAGTTTTGCCCCAGTCCCTCAGTTATTTTAGCAGCACACTGAGTCAACTGGACCATGCTCTTTTGGTCACATCCCTTCTTCTAACAACTCACCTGCATATGTTTAATTTTATATGGCTCTCCTGGTTTCTATATCAGTAACTGGATGAAGTACAAAAGCAAATTAAAAGCTGGTGTGTCATAAATCTTTAAAGTGAAATCACTAGTCAATCAGTAGCAACAGTGGAATTTCTAGGAATATCCACAAACAGAAGATTCAGAGTGAGGCAAGACTAAGAGTACTTTTTCCCCCTTCTTTAAGGACTACAAAATGAAAAACACTGCTTTATGTTCTACTCTTCTCTGTAGAATATGCCTGTTTGCATTGGGAAACCTAACCTGTGTCTGCATTCCCCATACAAAACACTCTTTATTTATCCATTTAGGACATACATAGGTTCAGTGTCATAGTGCTAAGGACTTTCACTAAGGAAATAATGGCTATATACAATCAACTATTGGGTACAATAATACTGAAGATAACAGTCATTACTAGAGCCACTGAAGAAACACATAAAAATTCTAAAACTGTCAGAGGTGACATCTGTAAATTATGTCACTTGCATTCTTACATCTCTGAAATGTCTTGAAACGTACACAAAAATGTCACTAACATAATTCACCGCAGAAATGTTACAAGGATGACAAGGATGACAGGGCTATGTAAGAAAATTGCTGGAAATACTTAATGTAAGGAAAACATTTTTCTTTATGTGCACATACAAAAGGGGAAAAAAAAGGATTCTTAGTCACATGCTGACATACTGAAAGCAGTCTGAATTTACCTTAGTGCAAAAAACCCCCCGAGCCCCAAACATACATTATTTTTTTCAGAATATTGGAAATCCAACTAGAGCTCAGGATATAATACCCTCTGCATCTGGATACACATGAACATATGTGTCTGTATTTTCTAGTATGCACATAGGGTCAGAAATCCTCTCCCCCTCATTCCCTGTTCTTTCTGTGAAATGCTGCTACTATTTTGTTTATTGTCATAGTCATCTGCAATCATGACATTTATGTGTCATTCCAAGTACTAAAATAAGAAGACACAGAGGTCTGTGGAGAACAACAAAAGTCCTAGGACGCATAAATGGAGAAAGGCACTGCTGCTTCTTGCCCTCATTTGTTGGAAAGCAATTATCAAGAAACAAGTCACCAACAGACATTTGTCATCTAATGCATCAACATGCATTTCCATCAGCATGACACCTGCCAGTGGTGCTGGCAACTGCCAGGTCCTATAAGCTTGAACTTTAAATCTTGGATGATGGTAGACTTAGTCTATAGCATATAGCATTAAGAGCAAACTTGGAAAACATATGTAACACCACACAAGAACTATTTGTCCAGTTTGATGACATTTAAAAAAAAATACATTGTATGGCAACACATCATAAATTATGTATTTGTAAAATTTGTATTTGTAAAACACTCTCTAATGTTTTATCAAAGCTGACCTTGTAGTTGGAGTAAAAAAAGAAAGGAAGAAAAGGATGTTATTCAGCTTACAATTACAATTAAGGAACTAAAAAGTTATTTATTTGCAAATGTTAGTCTCTTGAAAGGAAGTTTCATAGAGGTTGAATTAAATAATTTATCTAACAAAGAAGGCATTATATTTGTAACATGTAAATATTGACTGACTTAGCTAATGAGTGGCTGTGTATAAACAGACTCCTTTTTTTATTTCAACTGGAGTCTAGAGCAGACAGCTTTGTATATTTTACAGTCTCTTATACCTGAGCCAACAATTGATAGTGGAGGAGATCAAAGCCTTGATACAGAGATGCCAAGCAATTTGTGTATAAACGTGCTTCTTTAAAAATGATAAGAGCACAAAAGAAGTTTTAAGATACTTTTGTCATGGTTTAAATGGTAAATAGCTAATTACTGATGAGTTGCATTAAAGTTGTACACAATGTACCAACAGGAACAGAAGTTCAAAAAAGTTCAAACAAGTTTGTAAATAAGCTATTTTATACTAAAAACAGCTATGAGTCTTTCTGTTCTCAAAAGGAATATTTGTTTTGACTCCCTAATTATTTCTTCAGAGTTTATGCAATGGGCTAGGACGTAATTTTTTTCTGCATAATTTAACTGAAGTATTTAAGGAGACAACAAAGAAAAAAATGCCTTCAGTGTCCATAAGATACTCACTAATAATGTCTGCTCAATTAAAGTGATTTTTAACACATTAAAGTATGTATTGGCACAGAGTGTGAGAACATTCAGTTCAAGACTCAAGCCTCTGCATGGTTTCTATTAAAGTTATGCTGCCTAATTTATGAGCAGACTGAGCATGTTATGCTTCTAGAAATCCTTGTGTAAAGAAAAGTCAGTTAAAAGTATAAAAGTAATAAGATATATTTCACAACCAGCTTGCTGAGATTGTAGAACTATAGAGAGTACAACAATGTACTACAATTGTACTACAACGCCTTCAATAATTTGAAAAATTCCATGTATTATGCTTTGATTCCTATACACTGTTTGAAGGGTTAAATTGTGAGCACAAGTATTTTCTACTTATATAACAAAGTACTTGGCTTCTTCACTTTTTATTATGCAATAGAAGATAACAAGTCAGAAGTATAAATGCAACACTTAACTATGGCTCTTAGAAATGAACATTATAACCCAATCTCTTGAGTTGTTTTCTCACACTGTATTGACAAAATTGACTAGAACAAAAGGGAAAGGTGAATAATATCTGAACAACAGACACTTATTTACTGCTGTGTAGTACTAGGAGACATGCAGACTGGAGAGGAAGAGAGAAAGGCACCTCCCATACAGATGTGTTTTAAAAGGAAAAACAACAAAACACTCTGTGTATGAGTGCAGTGTGTGCGCATGTGTGCACATGTGTGTTTGTGTATGTCTGCAGAACAATAAGAAGGCAGTGTAGTAGTGATTGGCAATACACTCACTCCAGCTTTAAACCAGCCAGCTCCAGCAACAAAAACACCATGAGTATGCAGTCCAGGAAACAGAGTACATGCCAGCCACTGTGGTCTGAACAGCAACCTCTGCAGGAGTCTGTGTTCGAGTTCCTGCCTCCAACACAGATCGATCTTCTGCAGCAGCAGTTTCCCAAGTATAGGCAGAAATCTGCAACGCTGCACCCACCATCTCCCACTTGTCTCACACCTCTGCTTTCTATGTGCTTTGGGGGACATCTAAACATGGACTTATCTCTCCAGCCACAGCTTATTTTACCTAGGTGTAGACATAGACCTAAAAATCTAATTTTACCATTTTTTACTCCACTTGCTCTAATTAAAGAAGCTGCAGAACTTGAAAATAAACATTGAGCGGAAATAAGTCCCTTTACTGTATATCCATAAACAGCTGTGCTCATACTTACTGTAATCCAATCCCAGGCCAGCGACAGATGAAAAATTAAGTAAATATCATCAATCATAAAGCTAACAGTAAGACAGAACTGGAGTTTTGCTGCCAGTTAAATCTAGGTTTGACCTGTAAGGGTGACCCTGGTAAGGCACTCTGAGATTTCCAGATAGAAATATAAAAGTCAGGCATGAGTCGAGCAGAAATGTTGCTGCTACAGGACTCAATTTTCCGTCTCTCACTGAGGAGGAAAAAGCCCTAACATAACAGTGGGAATGGGGCAGGGGTCCCACACAACAGTATGGGTACCACAACTGGGATGTGGGATGTTTCCCACTGCCAGGGGGATGTCTGCCTGCTGAGAGGACAGGTTTCACACAGCAGCCTGAGCTCAAAGCAGCACTCAATACACAGCTAAAGCAATCCCGACTCTGAATGCAAATCCAAGGCAGTGGTTTTGTTCTTCCTCACTGCTGCAGGGACAGGATTTACCTCTCCCCCAGCATCAGCTCCTATTCCTCATTCCTCTGCCTTGGCACAGCTCTGGGAACATGAGTGGAGCCAGCGCTGCTGTAGGAGCAATGGACATGACTCAGGAGGGCAAACCCCACATTCAAATACACCGAGCCTCTCCTGCTGCTTCAAGATGAGCATGTTTTCTTTTATGTGGTCCATCTCTCAGTTTCCTGTGTAAGCCCTTAATTTCTTATGGAGAGTTGTAATGGCCTTCGCTCCTCTTGAAGAGAAAAAGAGACCCAATAGGTTAAAAGTAATGACAGTTATAGAAAAATTAAAATAAAATAAGTCTATTAACATCTCAATTCAGGGCATATTCAGTTCTGGCCTCAACAGCGTCTGTACATTCAGATGCACTTAAAAAATCCCCCCATAAAATAAAAGTGAATAACAAATGTAGGCCGCCTGGATATTTGTGGGCCTGCCCCTAGGAGAGACCTCTGAGGGCTTGGCCAATCAGGGGCTGGATTAGTCCCACCCTGCATGTGATTGATGGACAGCTCTGCCAATGAGAGGCAGAGTTAACCCCACCCTGTGTGTGATTGATGGACAGCCCTGCCAATCAAACGCTGGGTTAGTCCCACCCTGTGTGTGATTGATGGACAGCTTAACCCCCACCCTGTGTGTGATTGATGGACAGCCCTGCCAATCAAAGGCTGGGTTAGTCCCACCCTGTGTGTGATTGATGGACAGCCCTGCCAATGAGAGGCAGAGTTAACCCCGCCTTGTGTGTGATTGACAGGCCGGCACCTGGGGGCGGGCTGTGTCAGCAGAGAGCGAGGCCTAGCAGGGCCGAGCCCCTCACAGCAGCATTGGCTTGGGACATTAAACACAGGTAGTCTCTGACAGGGCTTGAGTGCCCCATTTTGTAGTGTTCCTAGAAACCACCTAAACCATACTCTTCCTGGCATTATTCTCCCATTGTCAATATTTGATCACTTTATTTTACCCGTTTCCAAAAAGTATTGCTGCATAGAAGTAGTAATGATTTTCATTCACCGTTGCTATGTCCTCTGAGGCTCCTGACACCAGGTACTTTTCCCATTTACGTAATGATTTGCAGGATCTTTCCTGGTTAATATGGTCGATGGCTGACATTTGTTGTGCATAAAGTTAATCCCTTACGAGATTTTAAACCTGCTCATGAAGTGTTGTTACCTCCATAACTTAGTGAATGCCTTGGAAATACATCAACATACCAGGCATTATGAGAGTTTCCCAGTTTATTTAGAAGTTGCCAGTCTAGAAAAATAAAAAGCCTTCTTGCAGTGTGCCACCCAAAGCTGGATTTATCATCAACTATGATTGAGAAATCTAATAATTTATCGTTTAAACACAAAATGGCAAACCATAACAAATTTTAAAAACCTGAACAAACTATACTTTCAAAAAAAATCACTGAAGTTTGTGATCCTTTTGCTTATCTATTCTAACTTCTTAGAAGCTCCTGATACCTTTTTTCAGATTAATTGTTCTCCAAACTTTGCAGAAAAATCTTGGAAATTTCTCAACTTTGTAAATCTCCTGCGTTTTACTGTTTAAGTCCATCAAAGCTATTTTAAGCAGATTCCCAAAAAAATGCTTCTTCCATCCTTTGTTTTCCTGTTCATCAGTATCTCATTTTCTGTGGTTGGTCCTGGGAAATCATGTGGACATGCAGAGGCATAAATAATTTTAAATAATTTCTCCATTCTCAAGCTATCTGTCTGCATAGATCCCTGTCAGTGGATTACTAGATTTGGAGTACAAAATCTCTGTTTTAATTTGTCCCACAACCTTAAAGGTGGAATGGCAAAACTAGAGTTGTAGAGCAGTTCACATGTATGTTCAACGCCACAGAAAACAGAAAATAAAACATCTGTAGATGATGAAGGCAGGTGAGGTGCTTGGTTTGGGATCTTCCCCCTCCTCTCCTGTTAATGAAGGGACAGGAACACTTTGTCTGTACTGGGTGTTACACACTCCCTGTGTCCCAGCTAACCACCCTGCAGCCACCCTCGCTTGCTCACGGATCCCTCTGCAGCAGCACCTCACAGCCATCCCTGCTTTTGGTGCAGGTCATTCTGTGATCTGTGCCCTGCACAGACCCAGCCTGGTGTTACTCCAGTGGAGACAGAGGAGACAGAATGGGCACGAACATTTCTGCAAGCATGCCTGAAGGGCCAGAGTCTGCCCCTCTCCTTGAGCAGTCTTTCACATCCAAATGAGGTAAGTCCATAATTCTTGAAAATCTGCTCTTTCACTGCTAGAAAGACTGAAATGATTTATTGTTTGGCAGACTATTACAGTTTATGCAGATTGAAGGCTAGAAGGTGTTTCTGCTAGGATTTCACCATTATCTGACATTTTCAATGTCTGTAGATGTGATGATGTGGTTGAGTTACATTAGCTTTGAAATTATTGACCTGTTCATTGCGCGGGTAGTAATTTACATCCCATGCTAATTCACAGAGGCCAAGCTTCCTCTCACTTTCAATTTCTCAAAAATATGGAAGCAAGCCAAAGCTTTCACATCTTGCTAGTCCTAGACAGAGTTATTCCTGAAACTACCATGCATTTATTTTGGAGGCTAATATCTCATTTTCCTTAAATAATTTTTCTGTTGAAAAGCCTATGCATAATGTGCAACACTGCACATTCAAACAATAGGATATAGATTCATCTGTATTAGATATTGGAGGACAGCATGTTTTTTTTTTTCTGAGCACCTGAACAGCTTATCTGTTTCTGTATTTTTATCTATATGTCTCAATGCATAGAACTCCAAAATTATTACAATCATGTCAAAATGCGTTCACTCAGCATCTTGTGCGCATCATCACTATCAGTCTCCTATTCCTTTCTGTGTAAGCGTAAGAGAACCTTCTTTTTTTTTTTTTTTTTTTTTTTTTTTGTAGCAGACTGATGTGTTTTTTAGATTATTTGTCGGGAAACTAAGCCAAACGAGGCAAACGTTGAATCTGAGAATCGTTTATTGGCAACGAAAACGAGAAGAAAAAGCAGTTGCCCAGACGAGAGAGGGCTAGAAGAGGCAGAAAAGAAGGAATGAAAATGGAAAAGGACTGAGGGAGAGGGGAAACAGAGGAGGCAGCGCGGGACTACCAGTGCGCCAGGGAAGTGCAGTCGGCGTCCGGGTGGGCTGGGCGCGCACGTTGCCTGCCTGAGCACGGCTGGGGCCGAGCGAGTCTGCGCAGCCCTCCGAGAGACGCGGCTCCCGCAGGCCCGGCTCCACACGCGCGGCGCCACCCGCGCCGCTCCACGGGCGCAGGTCTCTGAGAGGGGCGCAGCTCCACCCGCGCCGCTCCACGGGCGCAGGTCTCTCAGAGGGCGCAGCTCCACCCGCGCCGCTCCACGGGCGCAGGTCTCTCAGAGGGGCGCAGCTCCACCCGCGCCGCTCCACGGGCGCAGGTCTCTTGAGGGGCGCGGCTCCACCCGCGCCGCTCCACGGGCGCAGGTCTCTTGAGGGGCGCGGCTCCACAGGCCCGGCTCCACACGCGCGGCTGCCGCGGCCACAGCGCCGGACGCGGTGCTCGGAGGGGAGGTCCCGGAGCCTGGGCAGAGCCGCGGCGGCCGGCTGGGTCGGGTCGGCAGGGTGGGATGCGGGCAGCCCGGACAAGAACGCAGGGCGAAGTGGCAAGGCGGCGGTCAGGGACACAGGGAGGCACGACAAGCCTGTAGTATTTTCACATTACTCGAAGAAATTTTCCCTAAATGCTGCAGCAATATTAAGAGCAAAACTATTCTGTGGCAGACAAATGGATCAGATTTTGAGGTCAGGTATTGAAAGCCCACTGCTGTAAGCACTTTGCAGTTAATGAGGCAGGAACTGCCCAGGTGACACAAAGGGTAGTGGAAATGAAAGTCATGAAGTCATCTTCCTTACGACCCTGCCATAACCAAACAGTTGGCTGGAAATCGCCACCTAACTGCGCCCTCCAAAGAGTTACTTTAAAAATATGTTTTTTCATATCATTACTGTTGCCATCTGTAAATTAAATATGTGAAGTGTACACATGCTGCCAGCATATTCAACCATCCTTATGATTATACTTCACCCAAAGGGAAGTACAATCTCTCATCGTTCTACCTGAAACTGCAGATATGAAGACTCAGAAGGAAAAGAAATAGACAGCTTAGACTACAACATCTTCTGTTGCTTCATCTACTACGTATTATTATTCCAACTCCAAATAGGGAATATGAAAATAAGATCAAAGAAGCACACTTTAAAATGTAAGAATACTCTCTTAACCCTGATGATTTGCAAAAGGTGAATTTCCATACTGTTATGTAATTCTACAGGTTGTCAGTAGTCCTGGCAATCAGATTACTTGCATAACTGCCTTGGAAGTAAATGTCTCTTTTCTAATTTTCTTGCAAAATTAAAAGGAAGAAGATCATTAGAAAATTCAAAGTAAGCACTGATACTGATACCAATTTTAAAGTTTCTAACCACAGTGAAATAGGCTGTGTTTTACTGTGTAAGGCATAGAAGCAACATACGATTTGACATTTTAAAATAAATATTTTCCAAGAAAAATGCTAAAAATAGCTCTTTCTGTATTTAAAGGTCCAATTCAATTGTAGATAACCACTAAAACATAAATTCCAATTGCAATCCAGTTACAATGCACACCAAGCACAAAAGCCCTCTAATGATCTTTGATTAGTTCTTTATTAAATTCATCAAGGGAGCAAAGAAAATTTAATAGTCTTCACCATTTGTCATCTTTCTGATTACAGTTTTGATTAGAACTTTCAGCTCTTTTTTTTTCTTCTTTCCTAGTCATGGCTATTACTGTGATAGTGCTTCTTTCCTCTAGTTTAAGAAGTAGGAAATAGGATAAATGAAACACATTTGTCATTAAATTTTTTTAAAAAAGGTATATTAAACTAGGTGTGTTAATGCCCCCAAAAAGCCTAGTTAAGAATATAGGATCTTAAAAATGCGAAATAACTCTTAATGGAATGTCTCTACACTCATATCATAAAAATTTTCACAGTAATATCAGGTAATATCTTGCTTAACTAATCAAATACCTTTAAATACCCTGCACACAGTTTTTTGTAGAAGAAGGAAAAAAATTTCCACATTGGAAGAGTAATTTTAGTCATTTAGAAATATTTTAAGTGTATTCTACTGTTCTGATATTCAGTGTTATGATTCACTTATTTAATACAAACAAAGAGTTGTTTTACTTTGAATTAGTGATACTTCTATCATAAAAAACTGGAAAGAAACAAATGGAAATGTTTTAAACAGATGAAATGGTTTTCACAAAACTAAGCACTATGTCAGTCAAAAAGGTGTGCATTTCAATCTCTGTTACAAATACTGAAACTTTCATATTCCCAGTACAAATCCTGCTATTGTCACCTGCTGTATGAAGCAGGCCCTCATTCACTGTGAAGAGTGAAGGGAGTTGCAGCTTTCTTATTTACAAATATTAACTGCAAAAAACCCCTTTTGCATCAAGTACTGTTCTCATCAACATGCAAAGGACATTTTAAACAGTCACTGGGTGAAATCCTGAAGCACTCCTGAACCAAGAGATAAAATCAGGAAGCCCATCTTTAGCAGGAGGACATCCCAAGAACTGGGCTGAAGAGGCATTATTTCTCTCCATTCTTACATCTCCAGACCAGGGCACCTTTAGATCTTCCTACAGATCTGAAGATCTCAGAAGAAACAGAAGGTTTGAGCTGCACCCCACCCCTTGTGTAGTTTGATAACTGCATTGTCAGGATGGCTTTTAACGTTATGTCATTATAGGAGCTGCTCTACAAAATTAAAATGCTTATGATATATATAATTTGCCTTATTGCAATTCTGCTGAATATTAGGCTCTGTATTTTCCAAATCTTTGCATTTTCCAGTGCATAAGTGAGAAGTTCCACTAGCTAATTTGAGCTCTTTTTCTTCCTCAGTCTCTTATATGATCCAGATAATTAGGTGATACTGAAATGCAAGATGTTATTTTGGAGCTTTCCCTTGTGTATTGTGATGTATTTCTCATATGGTCCCAAAGGCAGCAGTCATTTGTTTGTATCACATTTGGCTTAATAGTCATAGCAAGGGGGAAAAATGAGGAGAAAAGATTGAAATAATGGAGGCATTTAACATTGGTGTTTACAGTAAAATTGGTACATCTTCAGAAGATTAATGATGTGACTTTGTTACTAGGATATTAAAGGCTCCATTGTAAAAATAAAGCTTTTTAGACATGAAAAAGCATTATCTTCAGCACACAGAGCTTGCAGAGAACCAGAAATGTTAAAATCTGCAGAGGGTCTAATAGCATCATTGAGAAGTCAAAGTTTTACACCTCCTAACTGCTCTTTATTAGAAAATGATTTATTCAGTATGAAATAGGGTTTCAAAATGATGATGGGATTAATCAATATGTTAGAAGAGAAAGTATTGAAATAACTTCACGGTTGGCATAGCCAGTTGTCAGATGAGCTCTCCCTTTCATAGGCACTTGTTATAACAGGCAGGGGGCTAACCCTCTCAGACATGGAGCTAATCAGTCCTTGAAAGTCACTTCATCCAGTGGAGTGGAATAATGTACTCTAGCATCGTTTGTCCACCTCTACCATTTGGAGCAATGTTATTTAGACTGTCCATTTTTGCCTCATCAGCTTCCATTTCAAAGAATTTTTTTTTTCCCAATGGCATCTTTTATCAGAACATCAGGTTAAATGTATTGTCTCCTACTATCCCCTTTGTAGTGGGCATTGTTAAGAACAGTCTGTGAATATATAGCAAGATAAAGCAGCTGCATAGTTGGAATGGCTATTCTTTAAGCTTGATTAAGTTCCCACAGAAAAGAAAAAAAATCTGGACAATAAGTAAGATCACAATTAATGACCAAGAACAATATTTCCAGCAAAAAGTTAATCAACTTGCTGAACTGCAGGGTCCATTTAAATTACCATGCAGATGCGGGTAGCTTTCATCCTGCAGGCAGTGCACGTGCCTGCCCACCCTGTGCAAACAGATGTTCTTTGTCTCATTTTGCAATATTTGTTTCTGCCCTCCTCACCACAGCTGGCTGCCTGCCCTGCCTGCAAGAATTGGTTCTTTTCCTGAGTCTGGGCTGGACCTAATTGAACATGAATAGATTCCCTGGCCCCAAACAGGATCAATGAACTTGAAGAAGACAAAAGCTGATGGACAAGGACTACAGAATCAACTTTTCTTCACTACCAGCTATTCCTCACTGTCACTCAGTGATATCAGAATATTAAACGTTCACAAGGAAAGGTTTTTATAGAATAGTTACGTCTTTCTCATGGTATTTGGATATTCCTCCTCAGGAAGTTTCCAGGAAATTAATTAAAGTAGGACTAGATGAAACAATGTTGACAATTTGATTCTATTATACACAGAATTCACCTGCCCACTTAAATCCTCTTAGTGTGTTAATTCCACTATTTGATTACATTTATTTTGTTTATATATCAAATGTGTTTTGCTCTTGTCATAATACTGTCATTTTAGAAGATTTTTTTCTTCTGTCTGGAGGAGGCTGGTATAAGCAGTGGAATAGACATCTTTTGGCATTTTTTCATCCAAATTGATTCCTAATATGAACACCTAGATATGCAGTAACAGCATGCAAGTGGCTACTTCGAAACATTCCTTACTCAATGGGCACCATAGGGCTTCTGGTGACTCCAGCTGTGTCCCTGTGTCTTCCAGTGATTCCCATTACTTATAAAAGATCACAAAAACAAATTTTATTTTGCATAAATGATTGCCACTTAAATATCGATAGCAAAAAATATGGTGCATGAATTTAAGAGTGAGCACTATCTTCCATGAGCTGGGAAGAGTCTTGCTGTCATGCAGAGGGGAATATTGATGCCAGCAGGATTTTTTCAAGGGCTGTGTGTGTTTGGGCCATAGTGTAAAAACCATCTTCCTCAGTTAACTTTTTCTTTTTTTGATGTCACTGTTTGTGTTTGTAATCACAGTGCATAATATACTTATTCCTGACCAAACAGTTCAAACAGAAAGGAAGCAAATCTGAAAATTATGGCGATTCATTATGCATATTTTTCTCTTTTGATTAAAGGGTTTGTTCTTTAAAATTAAAAAATGTTGGTCTTGTATTGAAAACCAGTGAGCTTTACTTTAAGAAGACAAATAAAACTAAAAAATAAACAATCCCCCCTCACCTTTTCCTGTAAAAGCAGAAGCTTTCCACAGACTCTTTATAACTGAACCTAATTTTTTTACTTTTGTGATATTTAATTCACTTATTTCATCATAATGTATGTAACACATCTGATAGAGCTTCATACAGAGCTCGGTTGTCTGATGTCCTCCCAGCCAGTTAAGCATAAGCATAAGTCATTACACTAAAATGAAAAGAAAGAGGGGAGGAGGAAGAGGAAGAAACATAACCATCCCAAGTCACATTTGCTGCTTCCATCGAGGAATGGTTCCTGCTACCATTCATTCGAATAGGAAAATTAATTGTGTTTTTTCCTGACCTTTTCCATCTAGTTACAAATGGTGTTACTTGAAAGGATAACTCAAGTCTTTTGCACTGTGAGAGTAATAGTGTATAATGGTACTTATGTGTTCTAAATTAGGCCCTTGCCAATAAACATCCTTTTTAACCAGATACTTACTTTCTTGAATTTCATAATAAAGCAGAAGTAACCTATGTGAAACAGGAAATAATCTATGTGGAACAGAAAAATTAAGTTAAGGAAAAGTAACTTTGCTGTTCAGCAAAAATTATTGGGTAGTAATTGGCATCATTCAACATATCTTTATAAATCAGAACTGTGAAAATAGAGTAAATTAATTTGAGTCTTCACATCACAAATCACAATGATGATAAGATAGGTGCAGATAACAAGATGTGTTGCTTTCAAATATGCCACATGATCACAGGCTTACTTACATACAGTTAATGTTCTTTGTTTATCCCTTTGTTATGATTCCGTCAGATTTTCGTTTTCTATATTAGCTGCTATGGTTCTTCATCATTATATGTATTTCTCTCACAAGAGAAATCTTGCTAAAATCATTAGTGCTTCTGCATTTGAGTCTGTAAGCAGCTGTTCATCTACTGAATTGAATCATCTACTTTACACCTAGATGGAAGAACAAATTGATGCTTAATTGTTTTATGGGAATAATTGATGCTTCAAAGAAGAGTGGGGGACCTCTCAGCAACTCTCCTGTAAAAATTGTTTAAAAGCATTTGAAATTCACTATCTCGATGATTTCTGCCTTAATACATCAGGTGAGTTCTTAATTGATCAGTCAGTGGAAGTTGTAAGCTGAAATATATCCCAATAATAGCTGAAAGCTGAGTTGAATGGATTGCATATTGCCTATATTATTAGTTGAAATCAATTAAATCATTTAAATTAACTAAGCACAGTTAGAAAAGGAAAGCATAGTTATCTTTCCAAAATGGAAATAGCATCCTGAGACTTTGCTCTTGAAGAAGGGACACAGACCAGTGCCACCAACTGCCTGTGCTTCAGTGCTCTTCTGCCATGCTTTCAGTGTCCTGAGTGAACAGACAGTACTTGCTTGCTGTCTTTGCTTACAGCTATCCAGTTTCTCCATGTCCTGTCTTATGATTCCCCATCCTAAATGCACTATATTTCAAAGTACAATTATGGGTAGCTACGTGCCACATTACCTGCTAAGATAGGTGCTTCATGCTGAAGTTAGGGGATATCTGGTTGTCACTATTTTTCTGCAGTCTAACATTACAGTGCAATTGGAGCAATGTTTCTGAAAGACCAGTTCAGTACATTAGCTCTCAAATATGAAAAAATACACTTTCATCATTGAAATTATTCACTTATAGCAGCACTTCAGCAAAACATTGTCCACACTGACCTTGCAATTATATCACATCTAGTGTGTACTGATTTACATACTGTATGCTTTTCCACCTGTAATTGAGGCTATTAAGCAGAATGCAGAGGCTGAGCTCCACCCTCTGTATCTACCAGATTGCACAGAAGGTGCAAACTCAACAAAACGTGCTGGAGATGCTGCTGCTGAAGCTACACTACGAGGGCTCATTGCCCAGCAAAGTAACACTCCTGCCTGGCAGGTGCCTCTCAGCATCTTTTGTTCAGTAAAGGTTATGCCATTCCCAGTGTAAATCACCCATACGGCTTAGTAAAAATCATTCTAAGATAAACTAATCTGGAAAAAAGGAAAACACTGGGATGACACAGTCTCATTTTTAGAATTAGACTACATTTAAAATTTTAGATTAGATTATAGTTTTTTGGATCATTTAATGCTGCTGTTTGAATTGCTCCTTGGAAATGTATTTCTTTGTATTTTTGGTATTTCATCAACTGAGTGAGGAACTTCTAAAAATGCTGAAGTTTTAAATACCAAATACCTTTTAGATTTAAATAACCATTTGCCCACAAACTTTTCAGGATTTGGGAGTTAATATGCTAGGTTCATCTGGCTCCTGAAAATACCAGCAAATTAAATCACTGTTTTCATTCATATAAAAATACCTTTAAGTATTTTATTTTACAACACTTTTTGTTTTGCACACTGTTTGGTAATTAATGTACTATGAGCTGAGGATACTGATGGTCTGATTTGCTTCCGAAAACGTGAAAAGTGTCTAAATCAGAAATGTCCTGAGGGGAAGGGCCCAGGGGAAATAATAATATAAAAGTAAAGCCATCTTGAGATCTTAATCTGGAATAGTATTTTACATTGTTCTTGCCATATAAAGTAATTATGGAAACAACTATTAGAAGATGTTGAATTAGAGCCTTGGATGGCACCAAAAATCACTGTTGTGAAGGATGGGACAGGACATTTGCATGTGAAAGGATTGTGAATAGTATCTGTAAAGAACTGTGAAATTACTTCCATATTTATTATTATAATTTTGTATCATCACAGTCTCATTTCAGCATGACCTGCAAGAATAGATTAAATTAATGTCATTTTCTCTTCTTGTTAACATCTTTATCACAAGAGCAAGCTGTCACAATTTTAGTGTCTAGAATAGTCTGTGAATTACAGAGGGCAGGAGCAGGACCATTTCCCCATTCTGAGCCTTGGTTTGCTCACCTCTCCCAGTTTGTTCTTCCTTCCCCACCACGCAGAGTGACAATCAACATAAAAGCTCTTTGTATTCTACCCTCCAGTAATAAACAGAAGACAACCTTCACTATTTTAAACCTCAAGGTGAGTTAAAAATATAGAAGAACAGAACTAAATGAAAAAAGAGTGGAAAAAGAGGAGGTTTAAATAGAGGCAAGGTTTAGAAAGGATTGTACAAGAAAATGAAAGCAAGTGCATATACACATCTTTAATGTACATACAGTACATATGGCTAGAACACAAGGTGATAAGAGAAAAATCTGTCTCTAAAAACTTCACTGGCAGTTTTCATTAACAAGTATTTTGAACTTAAAAAGATCAAACCTCTAATAAGAAAAAAAATCCAAAAACTGGGCTTTGAAAGTGTTGTCTTTTTATATAAGAATACTATGAGAAATGAGAGGTTATGGTTGGTAAGTTTTTTCTTATTTTTGCCTTCCATTTACCCCATTTCCTTTTTCTTCATCCACTTCAAGTAAATGGTCAGGAAAGGACAGACCAGATCATCATCAAGAAGTTTTAGAAGTGAAATTTTGAGACACTTTCAGAATATCTTCCAAAAAGTGAAAACATCTTTCATTTGGATATCTGTTGAACAGAGGCTTCAGTACTTTAAAACTATTCAGTCCCTCCTTTCTCAAATATTTTTTTTCCTTGGTTTTAAGGAACTATTCAATAAGTGAATATTCTGTAAGATATTGCTGTTCCTGATTCAGCATTGTTAATTACTGTCTGAGCTTCAATAATCCACTTGTAGCTATAGAAATGAGGTATATCTCTCAGGTACCAGTTACATGAAATGTCTTATCCTTTAGAAAAGTAGGAAGTTGTTGAAGGAAGTAAAATGTTGAGGTTCGGATATCAGATTTAAAAAATGCTGCAGTCTTGCCTGAGTTATGAATAAATATTACATTCTTTTAAAGTTGTTGCAGATCATGTTGTTCATGGGGTATTTTTTAATACTCAATTGATTTAATGATAATTCACTTTTTTTACCTTTTAGGAGGGAAAGGGAAAAGAGGTTTTTTAGTTTAGAAAGTCTTTCAATATTTTAGACTTGCCATGGTGTTCACATCAGGCAGGAGCCTTTCCTTTGGAGTCAAAGATCCATTTTTGTGATGCCTTCTGGCTCCTGGCAAGAAGGTACAATAGGACTCTATCCCAAAGGTACCACAGAGTAAACAGGACCTCCAGTCATGGAGGGAAGACCTGTCTTTTTTCTGACCAAATGTTAACTAACCAACATAAGGGACTGAATACGTGCATATTTCATTAAATACCCCAGCTTCAAATTTGCTCTACAAATCCCTGGGTTTGTCTGTAGTGGCTCTATGCCATTGTAAATGTATGTGTTGTATGTCTTGTAAATGTACTATTGTACCACTGAAAAGGTAGCAGTATTCCTGCTGTTGTGTTACCATTTTCTTCCTAGAGAATGTGACATAAACATCCAGAGTTAAAAGAGACCAGTTTGAATAGCAACAGTTTCCCAATTACAACTGGTTATCCTGGATATTAAGGTACAACAAAAATAACATCCCCTTTCTTCCATCCAGCCAGCGAGCTCTGTCCTCCAGTGCTCCAGGACACACTCCTTTGAACTCAACTAAAGGGCTCAGCTGAGTCCCAAACATGCAGAGGGATGTAGAAGACTTTCCATAGAAAACTGTAATTCCAGTAACAATTATAATTCCAGGACTGTCTGGAAAATGCATGTATTACATGGTAAATATTGAAAGCCTTGGCCAAATTGATGTCAGACTGTCCCTGTCAATGAACAACTGTGTGGAAATGAGCATGGACTCAGGAGGAGCAATATGAGCTACATCTGGCTATTTAAATGTACTCAACATTCAAGGCTTTTGGAAGACCCCATGTCTGCTCCCTTTAGATATATTCTGCTTGATAAGGAGCAGTAAGGTGAAATCAATGATTTAAACAAGTAGACAAATTGTTTTAACTGCTAGTGAATGGACTGGAGGTGGAAGTCTGCCTTCTTCACCTGGACATGGTTTTCTGTGCTGACAATGCAGATGATCTTCCTTTCTGGCCATTCATCTAACCATTCCTTAACCTCTATCTGCCAAGCTGTTTGGGTTAAAAAGACTACCAATTAATCCCAAGAGAGCAGCTGAACAACAAAGCTGACAGAACTGGGAGTACAGTGATGAAGTTTTGGGTAACCTGCTGTTCCTGCTTAGCAGCAAATAAAGTGGTCTGGAGTATTATTTACATGCATAATTCATAAGGGTGCTTCTTGGAGGCAAGTAAAACCAAACCCTCTTGGAGTTCCAAACTAGTCTCTTTGATATGCTGAATATATTGACAGCTGATTTCTATCAGAGGTTTTTGGTCTACAAATATCCAAGGGTTATAACTGCAGACCAGTTTCCAGAAGGATTAGAAGAATAAGGCATAATTTGATGTAGGTCATGTTGTCAAATGATGGCTTTTTAACATGGTATATTTATATACTAATTCCATTGTATGTAAAGGGTGATTACTTATTTAATGAAGAGTCTTCACTGTAACAGAGTTTTGTCACAAGATAATGGTCTCATGCTGTTAACTAAATGGGAAATAATTTACTATAAAATGTATACACTCTAATTTATGAGATTACCTTGTACAAGCGAAGATCCAGCAATGAGATGTGGGTAAACATAAGAAAAGATATTATGAGAGAAAGAATATTTGTTTGCCCATACCAAAAATGGTAAGACACACCTCCCACCCCTACTTTGTTGTACCTTTATCCCCAAATACATATGTGATACATGTCACCAGCTAGGTAAATCAATGCAGGTTATATGCATTTGTGGGGGAAAAAAAATCACTCGATGGTGACTGCTACAGAACTGCAGAATTCAATCCTTCTGCCACTTGACACTGGTAAATAACAAAAGGGTATTTTACATGAGTTTCTCTGCTTCTTGGCTTAGGTACCTTCCATCCCTAAGTACACATGTTCTGCATTCAGCACGTTTTCAAGGAGTGCTCCCAACTCCTCTTTAAGTCCCTCTGTTTCTATTAACAAAATAAATTAATTTGCATATAGGAGTTTCCTAGTATTTCTGAATGTGGTATTAATATACAGCTATAAACTCAAAGTGTTAATCAGGACTAGTGAGACAAATAATCTCCCTAAGGGGAAAGTGTCAGTTACATAATCAGAATACATTAAAATCTGATAAACTGCATGTTTTTAATAAAAAAGAGCAAAATGAATGGCTGAATTTATAGCCAGCAGACAAAGGTCCCTTAAAAATAGACCTATTAATGCTCCCTGCAAGGTCAGATCAAGGATGATGAAATAAGAATTGACCAAACACAAGAGCAATTCCCAGCTAAATAAAAAGCTAGATATTATTTTCTTCACTGACAACAGAAAATGAACATAGAGACAGGAAAGGTTGATCACTGATGCCAAAAATGTACTTTCCATTCTCTGAGCTTTCTAAAGTCTCTTCTTTTATCCATTTTCTATTTTTCATCATATTGCCATTCTCCCTTTTTTGTCAATGACCTTTCTTCTGTCCAACTCAGCTTCTGTCTAATGACCTGAAGAGGCCTTCTTCACAGCCTGGAAAGCTTTATATTTAAGATCCCCCTCCTTCATTAGAGTGAAAAGTGAACAGCCTCTATGTGCTGGGTGTTAATGAATGTGAAGAAAGATTTTTTTTGTATGTGTTTTACACATTATGTTCTTGACTCCTTGAGGTGCTACAATAAATTGCTGCGCTTCATTTACAAGGAGTGATAACAGAAGCAAAATGAGGATCTGGCAGCAAATTACTTCTCAGTTCACCCTGGGTCAGGCTGCTGGGGCTAATGAGAAGAGGTGCTCTAATTTTAAACTCCTCCTCAACCAAGCTATTCTTGCATTAATGTTCACTGCTATAAATTGTAAAGTCAAATGAAGGAGCACTGTTGAAAATTAACCAGTATTTTTATCTTTTGAGTACCCAATAGAACATATTTTGGCTTCTAAGCCTGGTGGTTATCAAAGGCAGCACAGCTACACCAGCCGCTCCCGCCTCACCACGGCAGGACGCTCCTCACACACACACACCACTGTTTCTGCCTTTTCTTTACATGAGAGGCAGAAATGGTATGGCTTTACAACCTGATTATAATTTAACTCAAAGAAGAAGGTGTTTAAAGCCAGCCTTTTTGTGTCGCTTTAACAGGACACTGCACACAGACACTAAAATCATGCAGAGTTACTCCATCCATTTAATGCTGCCACACGTTTAATGAATTGTAATTGTGTATATGGAAAGACCCTGTAAATCACTGACCCATTTATGTCTATGAACTCCTTGTTGCTATAACCCAGAGCAGGATTTGAGTAGTTAATGAGAAACTAATGCAGCACCTGCTTCTCTCATGAAATATCTTCCTAAGCCTGTACTTTGTAAATTCGATAAAATCAAATAAAATACAAATAGGAAAAAATCAATAAACAGAATAAACCCCCAAACAAATAAACCCTAAATCAAAACCATAGTCCAAAGTTCATAGTCAGGGAGTTACACATCTTTGAAGAACATAATTCCAGATTTTCATCACTGGATTTTTATTGATAACTTGGCACTGACTACAATGACATTAATATATTTGAAATATATATCAATGGTATGGCATTCATTTTTTGTGAGATGTGTCTGTCCTGGTACATTCTTCCATGAAATTACTACATAACATACAAATTAACCACACTACCCTACTCTAATCATTGTAATCAGTTATGTTTTCATGTGTACATTACTAATATATAAGGTTGTTGTAGTTCTTGTGTGTGGTTTAATTGCTTGTTTTTGCATATCTTGTGTGATTGATGATGTTCTAGAAATCTTTTCCCCGAAAGGAGACTTTCTAAATTACTTTGTTTAGATGCTAATGATTGTATTTCATTAGTGGCCCTCTCATCCAGAATCATCTTTAAATGAATGAATATGCCATAATTAAAAATCTGAATTATGAATTACTTTGAAAGGAGACAACATTGTCCCGATTTCCCACTGCGACTCAGTGTTATTTCAATTATGTAAATATGTTTAATCATTCCCCTTTTGTTTTTCTAATTATTTAATATTAATGTTGCTTTACCCCTTTATTGCTACAAGAAGGGATATGGCATCTTAAATGAGAGTACTTAGACAAGTGATACACAGATGACTAGATTCAAGCAGACATTTACCAGAATGCATAACCCATTTCAAAAACAAACATGCTATTAACATTCATACTAATATAGCAACACTAGCAGTAATTGCCCTTCATGCATGTTTTGTCTTTATAAACCTAATGTATTCACAATGTACAATCTCCAATCAATTTTCCTATCAAACTTAAAATCCATTTGTGCAACTTCAAATTCTCTTGAAGTGCAGATTTTAAGTAATGAGATTTCTCTGCCCACAGGCTGCACTTTTTTCAGGAGTTTAAAAAACAAATATAAATTATAAAGCATCTGGACATAAGATCTTCTTTTCTCACTGAAAAAGGCCATTGTATTTTATAGGATAAAGAAGGAAATTATTTCCTGTGAGTCTGAGCAACCTGAAAAAGTTAATACTCCTGAAAATTATGCACAATACTGCACTTCTCCTGGAATTCACAAAAGTAAAGGACTGCAAGGTTAATATCTGTAAAATCATAAATCCACATTAGGCATTACACGTGCTACATACTAGAAAATGGAAATTGTAAATATTGATACGTCATGGAAATGTTACATGAGTTTCTAACTAGATTATAGTCTAACATGTAATAATTTGGCATTTGCTTTGAAACATCCTTAAGGAGAATTCCTAGAAATCTCAATTCCTAGAACCTCACTCCTCAGCAAGACTAGCAACGCAAGTTCAGAGCATTGTTTAAAATATCTGTTTGTAAATAATGTGACATACCACCATAGGAGACAGAGAGAAATGTGAGTTTTATTTCTATATTCATTAAAACAACACTATAGTGCTGTGAAAAAGTGAGAACTTATCTGTGGAAGCTAATGCATTTGTTTCAGTTTTTATCAGTGATAAACTTTTTATTATAAAAAGAATCTTTCTTTTTAATCATAGGTTTTATATTTTGCCAGTGACCAGGAGTCAAAAAGGGTTATGAAATGTGCGTGAGTATTATCAGAGAAATAATTCTGTCACTTCCAGTTTTTTATTATTATCTGCTTTGCAGTTTTTGCAGAGAGAATACTTCCAATTAGCACTGCTGCTCTTTGAGCCTCTGAATTACCCCTGGATTATTCATACAAAGAAAAAAAATTGCTAGCAACACGTTCTTGATTGGATTTTTTTTTAAATAAAATTTCCCATAGGCAAGGATAGGGTAATCATTTTCCATGCACTTCTCTGTACTGATACAGCCAAAGTGGTGAGTTTTATTCATCACATCACTCTTGCCATTGGATAAAGGTCTGCCTGCAAGCAGATTTGTGCATTTTGCCAACACATACAAGCAGTTCAGTAAGTACTGTTACAACATGTATTTTCATGTAGATGTATTTTTTGGCAGTAATTCTTCCGGAGTCATCTTTAGTTGTGCTGACATTTTCAACCAAAAAAATGGCACAAAGTAGCAGCTGCAGTTTCTGTTCTGTTACAATTGTGTCTCTGTGTGTCTCTGTGTGTGTGTGTGTGTGTGTGTGTGTGTGTGTGTGTGTGTGTGTAACACTACATTTGTATAACTAATTTTAAAAAAATGATAGAAACAACCCCTTAGTATTTCTGCATAAGAGTTGCAGTGGACTACCTTTTCTTTACAGACCACATCTCTTGAGAGACAATACTTTGTAAAAACAGTCAGAGGAGAAGAGAGGAACAGATATAAAACTTTAATGGGCTAGTATGTTAGAAATGAAGAAAGAAAACAGCAGGAAGCTTAGCCTGGCAGCCTCCATTTTATATGTTACATTTTTCAAAAGCCAGTTTCATTACAAAAATTAGGAATGGTAATTGCTACATATAAATGTAAAGTGTCTCTCTTGGCCCAGCACAGGGGATAAAAACCCCCAACCAAATCCCAAACTATAATGCCACTCTCTGTTCTCAGGATTCTTAAGTATGCAAATAGTTTTTCCACTTAAGATCTCCCAGACACAGATCTGGTCAAAGCAAATTACCCAAACAGTTTGCATTCATCAGAGAGGAAAAGAGATGATAAGGCAGATAAAACCAATGATTGTAGACATTTTGAACAAAAGCCTGCCATTTTATACTAATTCTCTAGTTATATTTGTAGCAGAATCTTATTTTCATATTATAGGATAATGGGAGGTGAAATGGTAGATAAAACCTGCCTTGACTGAAGTGAATGACAAGATTTTAGTTGACACAAATGGAGTACTTTTTTTCCAGGGGCTTTATGCTGGGCACGATGTTTTTGGTGTTTTTCTGTACAAATACTAGCTTTTCTAGCTGAGTTCTGCAACATTCAGTGTTATTTGTGCAGCCTATGTTTCACCTACTCCCATGGAATTATTCATCCAAAAAAAAAAAAAAATCTAGCATATCAGTTGTAATTCTTTCTCATATTAATTTTGTAAATAAAATATTATTATTCTTTTACATTTTAGTTAAGATGGCCATAATGCATGGAATGATGATGCAAAATATTACTCTGTGAAATGCTATGTATGATTTATATTCTAACAGAATACAAAGGTACATAAAATTTTACTTTTTGTATAACTGCTTATAATCCTTGTCCTATAGATGTCCCCAAAAATCTATGACCTTATTACAATCTTTTTTTTTTGTCAAATCTCTCATTGCTCAACATTTAGAACCAGTTCTTGTGTACCTCTTGAACACCTATGCTCTGCACAACAGGATGTTGAGCATGCAGCTCTTCTCAGCTGAATACAAGGAGTAAGAATGATGGTGCCATGAAGCTCTGCTTCATGTGTTGCAAGCCATCATCCACCATGCAGTAGTAGTGGTCAGTTTTAGTAGCTCCATGAGTGCCATCCCAAAATGAGAATAGTGGCACAGTTGTCAATTATCTGGATGAGTCTAAGAAAATTTTCCAACATGTCTTGGGTGAGAACAAATATTCATATTATGAATATCAGTAAAAATATTGATGAAATTGTCAAAAAAACTGTTTTTTACAGAAGTAAGGAAGATTAAACAGTAAGACTATAGAATAACATGATTAACAGAGAGAATCTGAAAAAGCAGGTAAATCTATTGCAAACAGTGTTCAGGTTATGCCTCAGACTTCTGGGTTTATGCAGATATTGCCAACCCATTTGTAGAAAGCCCATTAAATTCCTATGTCCCTGCAGGGGACATAAGGAATAACTTATCACTGTTCTCTTCATAACCATTTGTGACATACTGAAAGAATTGTGTCTTGTTCCCTTTTGTATTTCCCTTCATTTAGCATATATTGATACAGACACATCATTCTTTCCACACAGTTTAGCAAGTATTTAGCAAATTATTTTTCAATCCTGTGGCTTCTCTCTCTCTCCAGAGACCTGCTTTGTTCTGGAAGTTCTATGTCCAAAGCTGGACACAGTACTCAACAGGGACACCCACCTCTCACATCCATAACCTCAAGATCCCATTAACACCTCTCAGAATGAACTCTGCCTCTTTTTCTGCAAGAATTCCTCCAAATCTTTACCAGTTCTACTGCTTTTTGCAATCTTCCCTAATGATCACTGGAATCACTTCTGATGCTGTGGATAAAGCTAGTCTGACTCTTACTTGTAAATGGATTTTTCTCAGATCAAAGTCTTAGATTAACCTTTAGGAAAAATGAGATATTTGTAGTCTCTAGTTCATTTTAGAACAAACTAATCATTCTGGACCATAACGAATGACTGGCTGTATCATTAGTAAAGATTGTCACCACTAGCAAAGCCCACTTTACACCAAAAACCATAAAAACTGAACAGTATCACAAAGTTCTTTTTACCTGTTTCTGAAATAAAAACATTGACAGGCATATAAGAGGTCTTAGTAGAATCATTTTTTAATTGCTTACAACTTTTTCAACAGCAGATGAGAATATTAAATTCACCAAAACAACAAAATCTATAATTTGAATAACACAAAAGATCTTAACTTTACCTGTCTCCCCACAGCAAGTGCTGACATCACTGAGATAGTTCTGAATATGTCCCTGTAATAGCACAAAACACTTAAAGAATCAGAATCAGAAACAGCTTCAGTTTTATTTTAAAGGAGTTGGAGGAAACACTTCCTTAACTGAAGCTGTAGGTCAGAGAAAGTCGAAGGATCCCAGGCCGTAGCAGAAGGCAGATGCCAGGTCAAGGAAGGGGCCCCCTGGTCCAGGCTTGACATGGTCTAGGCATGGCAATGACCAGCTGGGAGCAGAGAAAATGAATCACAGAATTGTTAGGGTTGGAAGTTACCTCTGGAGAGCATCTTGTGCATTTGTGGACATGGCTTCTCATCCTGTCGCTGTGCACCACTGAAAAGAGTCTGGCACCATCCTATTGACATCCATCTTTGAAATATTTATATGCATTAATGGAATGCATATAAATCCCCTCTCAATCTTCTCCTCCTCCTCTCTAGACTGATGAGACCTCACCTTATGCTGGCTGGCTGCCAGGCTGGTGAAAAAGGCAGAGACTGAGTGCCAAGTCAGTACAGTCTGGCTATTGATTTTAGAGGATTGAATGTCAGAAGGGATAGCTACTATATATCTAAAATGGCTAGACTCACCGTTTCAGATGGTAAGAAATGACTGCTGAGGTTGCACATTGTTCACACTACCAAAAAGAATTGTGGTTTTCTAGTTCAATGGCTGAGCTGAAACATGGGGGGAAGTTTTTACTTTTTGTTTTTAAAAGCCTGCCTCTTCAAGACTATTTTTAAAACCCACTTGCAGGTTCAACATCTTGACTCTGAAGTCAGTTTTAAAAGGAGACACTGAATTATTTACTTTTTTAGATATTGAAAGAATTTCTTTTCGGTCTTTTTTCTAACTCATCACCAATTTAGAGCTAATTTTGTAGAAAGTTATGATTACTTCCAAGCAGTAGACTATTTCAATAGAAAAGCAATACCTACATATATGTGTTTATTCTATTGTATCCCCTTGTAGCAGCAGTAAGACAATGTTTGAGATTTGCTGAACTGTTACTATTATGTGGTGAAGCCTGTGATCTGAGCCAGGTATTTCTTTGCTACTGTTTTTTTACACAAAGAACATACATATAATTCTTTTTCCCAGAACCCAAGAGGAGCAGACAAGAAACAGTTCACCTGGGCATGCTTCCAAGCCTGTCTTTTCAGACACTAATCTGCTCAAAAGAAGTAGTCTTGCTTTCTTCTAGGGAGAAGTGCTACTCCAAGTTCTCCTGCCTCTTCTGCTGCAGCTCTTGCTTTTCTGCTTCCACAGCTGTGTTCCATCCACTGCCTGAGCTCTGCATTACTGAACAATGATCCCCCCCAAAATCACCACCTTAGTCTTTCGTATTTCTAGCTATTTTCTGCTTTGGACACAGACTTCTCTTTTTTCCTTGTTTGCTTTCATAAAGGAGCTTGACTGCCTTTCTTTATTCAGTTGAAATTAAGAGAACCAGTGTGCCAAATAGCTTGTCTATGACTGCCAAAAATAAGCTTGCTGGAAGCCATTCCTTTCAATGGCACAGACCTGTCTATTGTCCAAGTGGAATATGGAACAGAGATCTCTTGTGGAACATCTCTGATTCATCCCACTTAACTAACAGCGCATAGTTGTTTCTTATCCCAAATATCCTCTTAGCCATGACACTGTGCCTTGAATCATAATTCATCTTCTAATGATGCCTTAGAAACCAAAATAAGTCTAAAAAGCCCAATATTTTCCAAGATAATCAATCCAGGAAATTTTATCATTGTTTGTAGAAACTTTTAACAGGAAAAAACAGCTGAGCAAGGGAAGACATACAAATTAAGCTTTTCCTTCAACAAGCTTGAGGAAGAGAAAAGGTCTACCACCACAGTAATTGGTGATGTCACTATGAGGGGTTTTGAAAGTCAGATCTTGAAGCATGGGGAAGGCAAAGAGATGCCCTGGCAGAAAGGAAATAGCCCCAGGAATTCTTAGCAACCTTCTGGGGTTAGCGTGGAGGAGCTAATAGACAGCTTTCAATGTAGCTGAGATGCTGAAGCAACAAAATAATAACAAAAAAGAGCTTGTTTTAAAAATAAGCTAAAATTGTGTTTTCTTGACTTATATATTTGTCTCCATGGTCACTATATTATTTATTCCTTATCTGAACATTTGAAGTAAAATTACTACTTTTAACTGAAATGTTGTGATAAAGCAGGACCACCTAGAAGCACAGGTGCATACCTTTCCAAGAACATGTGCAGTCATCCTGCAAGAACTGAGTCCTGATTTTGCAAAGAAAAAGAATTTGCTGTCCAAGTTTTCCAAGGAACTCCTGGCAAGCATTGGAAAAATTAGTGAGGGACAGTATTTTAGTGACTAAAAGGTTTCCAGATTCCTTGAGAAGCTCTGCCTAGGATGAAACACTATGAAGCTTTCTCTCAACAGCTTTTTACCTAAAAAAAAAATAAAAGGGAAAATAAACAGAAACGAGATCTTATTTCTCCCCTTTTGTCATGAATGTCACTCCTATGCACTGGTTATGCTAAGACTAAGACTAAAGTCTTTTATTCTGGGAATTGATCTAGTCTGCAGAGAAGGAGAAAATGTGTGGCAGGTTCAGAGACAAAGGGAGGCACTGCACCACTATTCTTCTGAGTAGCAGAACCAAATTTAATAAAAATAACCATTTTCAGCAACCCCTCAAACCACCATATGAAGTAGGAAATGCAATCACATACCACCTATAACAGATCAAACAGCAGATGTAATCTCATTAAACCCTGATTTGATATTATGCAAATTTGTCTTTTGTACATTTCCATCTAGACTTTGCTAACACAAGTCTGTGTTAGCTCCAAGTGAGAATTACAACTAGGTGGCATTGAGAAGGACAGTGTTTCCTGGTAGTAGTGCTAAGATCCCTCCATCAGAGGAGGGCAGCTCGAAGGCCACAGCCATCTCTGGCAAACAGTGTTTTTGAGTCCCTGTTCTGGCCCTTCACATAGGATGGCTTTGACCCCTGACCCTGAGGTGTTGGGAGATACCTACAGGCCACACAGATTTGCAGAGAGAGGGCAGAGAACTCTGTAGGTCCCTGTGTGCTCTCACACCCTGCTGCCCCAGCAGCTGGGCAGCTAAGCAGATTTCATGTTCAAACTCAAAGCACAATCAGTAAACCTGTTGCTTTTCCAAGCTCTGAACCTTGTTCAGAAACAATGTTTCTTCTGTGTTGTATGGGCAATAAAAGAATCTGTTTTACTATCCGGTGATAGTGTAGAACCCAGGACATGGTACAGAATGGTAACACTGCCAGCAGTGTTAGATCAATAGTCAAAACTGCTTTTGCGCTGCAGTATGCCACGTATAACTTTGTATTTCACAAGACACTGCCATTTATGGTGGAGGCATTATTTCTTCTCATCTTTTAAGCTGTTTTTTTGTTTTTTTATTTCTTTCAGGGAGATGTCATATATAGGAATAATTTTCAGGTTTGACCACCAGCCTGAGATCTGGCAATCTGAGCACTTTTCATCAGTGTTAGCAACAATATGGAAAAACTAAACTTTGGGATATATAATACTCAGCTTGTTAAAACTAAGTTCATGTTATGCAGAATCAGCTGGTTAGAATATATGAAAAGCAACTATGTAAATCTGTGCATTTCAGCATCTGCAAGACATTCTTTGTGGAAATCTACATGGTAGGTTACTTAAAGAGCATTCATAAGGACAGTGACTGTCATGGAGGGCAGACTAGTTATTGTCTAATGTGTAATAGCCTTCAACCAAGGAGAGCCTTTTTAATGGTTGGAAAAATTTTATTAACTGTGAAGGACATTATTACACTAGAGTTGAAAGAGAGAGAATGATCCTAAACCACAAGAAAAAAATTAATATTGTTTCTCTCTTATGAAGATGTATAACTATTGTGAAAGGGATACATTGGTAAACTCCCACAAAATATTTGGATAAAACATTTGCGTGAAATGCTGGCGATGTTATGTAAATACTGTGATGATTAAATGTCTAATTAATTATTATTACCCATATTTGAACATCCTAATTAAAGCACAGTTCTGCTGAGTTCAATGCTATACAAATTTGTCAGGGGAGGAGCTCCATTTCCCTGGTGAATCTGCAATCCACATAGCAAATGCAAAGTAGAAAGGGAAAGAAATTTAGAAAGTGACTTACCCAAGAGCATATAGTAAGTCACTGTCAGAATGATAGGAAAAAGAAATTCAAAACAACAAAAACATTCCACCTGTCTTATGATATCAGACTACACTGTCTCTATTTAAATCATGAAACATGCAAGCATGTATGGCTCTGTTCATTCAAAAGCACATCTTCATTGTCCTTCTCCTGTTACATGTCTCTGCTCCTATTTGCAACTGAACCCTCTGAACATAACCAGACATCTAAAAGGCACAGGTATACCTTTCCTGCATCATAACATAAACTGGAAATTTAGCCTTTCCACACTATGTGTATTTTATATGGAATAATACAATTTGTAAACTTAATACACATAAACCAAAATCAAACAAACCACAACAGATCAAGTCAAGTATTCACTGAAAAATACCAAAGGATCAGATGGCCAAAGATACCTCAAGCAGGAGAGACAAATTCTGCTCTGATGTTTGGAGGATTAAAAAAGTGTTCTCACTAGACAACACTCCCAGTTGATCCTTCCACAAAGCTGGGCTAGTGTTTAGAGCAAAAAGCAGAAACAGCCAGCCTCAAAAACAGTGTAAGCAGAAAGACTTTGCCTTTGAAAACCACAATTGTATAAGCTGGATTCTCCAAAATTTCTCTGCAGTTCTATGTCTTGTTTTATGGTGCTGCAAGAGAGCAGCTCTCAGCTTGTGGAACCTTATACTGGGTCAGTGGTACATGCTGGTCCCACCTGCAGGACCCTGCTGGTCCCGCAGCTCCCAGGCAATTGGCACATAGCAGCAGCAGCCTGCAGCCAGAGCAGAGTACATCACAGCTGCATTTTTAGTGTTTCTACACATTTGTCTACTTTTAAATGGAAGAATACAGACATTTTAGCTGCAAAGAATACAGAAATATTCATAGAGACTGGGAAGCAGGAAGATTCACTAGAACATTGGGATGAGGAACAGGACCTTGTGTAGCGGCATTTTCCTTGAGGCATTTTTTCAATTTCAGTGGACGAGTAAATAAGAAACTTTGGCTAAATACAGAAGATTCAGTTTTGGAAATGTTGCTTCTGTGATTTGTGTTGCTCCTTACCATGGTGGACAAACCTTCCCAAGCTCAGTACAATGTGGTTTCTTTTCCAGATTAGTCATACCTGCCAGCCTTGATAATGTGTGCCCTACAAAAGTCATCCAGGTACTGGAGTCCAGCTCAGAGACAAAAGTAGACAAACAAACCACAATTTCCAGGTGGGAGTTACTGGGTGTATACTTTCATAGTAAGCTATGGTTTTTGTTCAACCAAAGCTACAACCTTCTACTGATTTTGGAGTTTTATTCAATTCCAGCCTCAACAACTTCAGTCACTAAAAAGGCACCTTTTTCAAATCTATCATGTGGGTTAGAAATCTCAACATTGTTAAGGAAAGCCCATAGTATGAAAAAAGGGGGGGAGGAAAGACACAAATTAATCATTGTCTGCCTTATCTAATGTTGAAGAAATTTTTCAGGGAGAAGTTTTCAACCAATCTTATAGAGAATGTTTATTTCTACTCAGTCTGTAATTCACAATTCATATTTATATTTGCACCCAATTGAAGAATTCAATTGCAGAATTCTGCAACTGTGTTTAGACGTATTTTAAATATAGAACAGAACCCCACAAGAAACAGCACCTTCTTCTTCCATTTCTACCCCTCCTGCCTGAACACATATCTTTTAAAAGAAAGATTGTGTAATAACTTGCAATCAATCCCAACACCAGTTTTACTGCAGTTACAGCCAAGCTATACTCAGGACAAGGGATGACGAAAAGGTAATTTTCTGTCACCTTTGTTATCCATTCTCATTTCTCGCACAGTAAAAAGCAATGAGCTAGTTCAGTTATCAAGACAATTTAGAGGAGTCTTTCTGAATTAGTTATCTGCCAGGAGCCTGGGACAGCTGTCCCACCAATGGCAGAACTCTGCAGTGTAGAAGCAGTATAAAATCACCTCTTCCCACCACAGGACACCAAATGCAGAAGGAAGCTGGGACAAACAAGGCCTGTGCAAGATCACCACATCCAGGACTGGAAATGGCATGAAATCCTGCATAAAGGGTCAAAGATGTGCCTAAAACTTCCAAGAAGATCAAACTCCTGTTTCTCTCTGTAATAGGCTGTCTGTTATGACTTTTGATCCTCAGACCACTACAATATTATCTTGAGGATAAACAGTAGGACTTCACTATTTCTGCAGGGAAATTGCTATCTGCTGGGATCTCTGAGGTTCCTCCTTGCTGTCCCTGATAATGCCACCCCTGCTCATTTGTGACCCCAGCTAGCCATCAAAGCTTCCTACAATCTCCCAGAAAGCATGAGGGGATGACACCAGAAAGGTGAAGCAGTGACTAGCACTTGCAAAAGAGCTCTGAAGAGCCCAGAAGTGTTGCAGATCACAGCACAGCACAGAGCTGTCCAAGCTCAGCAAAACCTGACATAGAGCTGATTGCCTCCACAGCCAGAAGGACGGCTCAAAGCTGAAGGAAGTCACAATTCAAATATCTTGGAAACACTTTGATAGTCCCATGGACTTTATGGCTGTTAATGACACCAGAAGCAGAAAAGCTGAAACTATGGTAGTCTATTTGAGATAAATATATTAGCTGTGGTCAGTGTGACAATCTGGGTAGGGGGAGCTGAGCAGGAAGCAGCCATGATGTAGATCCCTTCCTGACTGGCTTCATCACGTGTGTACAACTCTGAAGGATAAATATCATTGCAGCTTTCCTGGTAAAAGGCAATTACCAATTCAGCAGCACCAACTGGCTAATGAGGAACTGAATTAACAGAGCTGACAAGAGCTCAGTTCCCCCACATAGCCTGGATTATATTGACTAGGAAAAGAGAGTAGCATATATCCAATTCATCAAGGTGTGCATTAGACCCACTTAATCTTGCTGCCCAATTTCTGTCCCCTCAAACGCCACCAGCCCCTTGAGATTTTGCACCTAGAAGAGATGGAATTGGTTCTACTATAAGTATGATATAAATAATTTAAACTTAAATAAAATATATTATGTAGTTCATAATCTAATTTTACTGCTGTATGTTAATCAAAGCTAAATAAATCAAAAGTACTCCACAAAAAGCTAGATAGAAGAAATGGACACTTTAAGTATGGTTTTAGGCAATTGGTATCCTTTATCACAACCTGGGATTTTGCAATCATTACTTTGTCTTCTTGTCCCTGAAGCTTTCATTCTCCAAGATGGTTTGATCCTTTTTGCCAAGCCCCTGTAGAAAGCTTTGGTTTGCTTTCCAGTTCAGATTCCTGTCTGCCGCTTCTAATCCTTATTTTCATTCTTGCCAGTTAGTCATCTGATTTCTTTGATCCTTTGTAGCAAACCTTGAACTCTTCTTTTATTCAGATTAGAATCCAGCATTGAGAAGTAATGTTTTCTTTTCCTTGTAGTTTTGCAGCCTCTAGCTTCTTAAATCTTGTTTATTTTTTTCTGAAATCTTCAATTTCTGCACTTGAATTTTCTGTGTTTTCAGACTATGTTTCTGACCTATATGAAGCATCTGTGACAACAGTTATCAGCCTCTAATAATTGCAAGGGGTGAATATCTTCCATGTCTTCTCTCTTTCTCAGTTCCTAAATGTTGTTTAGGCAGTATGGCTGGCATACAGCACTGGGAGAGCAGTAAGTTACCCAGCTGTAACAGGCACTGCTTGGACTCTCACAGCCTTGCAGGTGTGTAGGACAATGATATCTTTCCAGGTCTTACATTCACTGAGGTGGGGGAAGCACTCTGAGGATCTCCACTGTTGTACGGGAAGTTCCTGGAAACCCTTGAGAACTTAGGGTGTCCAGGCTGGCAACCCAAAGCACCACCAGAGCTTAAATGATTGTTCCATGTGTGTGCCAGAGTACAGACCACTACAGATGGCTGAGAAACGTGATTCATCCAGCTCATGCAAAGGAGGATAGTGCTTGGCTTCAGCATAGATCATCTGGGTGAAGATGCTGGTGGACAGTAGGATCCCTTCCTCGGTGCGCTGTAATGATCGTGGATTCTTAGTAGCCAGAATTGTCATCTGAAATATCACTCCAGTTGTGACCCAACTAAATTTTCCTGGAGGTTCCTGTCTGCAAAGAGCGAGTAAGATTTTTCAGTTGAAAGCAGTGGAAGCAATAAGTTGAGTGGGGTAGCTGACTTATGGTCTTATGCAGTGACTCAGCTGCTACAAACATGAGTGTTAACTGCTAATTCCTCGTAGAGGAAATTCTTGGACAAAATGTTTCATCCTCTATTTGGATACATCACTGTTCCTTACTTGGTTTATCAGTATGGCTAGTGCTGTTGGGATTAGAGCAAAGGTTCCCTTTGCATAAATCACCTAGTAGTGTATTCTGCATCTCCATGTGTGGGGCAAGAGAGGACAATTGAGTCTTTATCTTCAGAGCAATACAATGTTCTTAGGCCTCCTTTTGAAGAATCCCATGAGGATTTTTGGAACCATGTTTATTTTCCACCAGAATCTCCTCCTGGAGGCTTCAATGTCATAAATTTAGGAGTTGTTCAGACATTATTAGTACAGCAGTTCTTGAAGAATTGTTATTGAAATTGTTCTTGAAGCAGTTCTTGAGAAATATGTGAGATGGTTAGTGTTAAGGGTGTTAAGCCAAGGATACCCAAATTTTTGCATTCTCAGCCAGACATATACATACTGAACACTTCTCTGGGGCCTAACTTTCTATAAGTAGGACAGACCATGCCTGTGTGTGAATCCCAAAGGTTCAGAATTTAGCTTAGAAGACATCATGGATGCAAAACAGTATTGAAGAGGCCTAGCAGATACAGACTTTCAAAAAATATTAATTTCAAACAAGAAAAGGAAAAAAGCTCTTCACATATTTGCAAAAAGGTTTACACATTTTAAGGTTTGCAAAAAGGATGAGCTGAGCAGTCATTGGGTTGCATCTGAAGAGTGCTAGGGAAGAGACATTAATTCTGTGTTCTCTATACAGAATTACATGGAGGTATGAAAGTCAGAGTTTATAGACATGTTCTTGAAAGATTCTGCTATTCAGATTTCTGATTCCTCAAACACATGTGCCTCCAGGCCCACGCTGATGAGTACTAAATCCATTGTCAAAACAGAAAATAGAGTCCAAACAAACTGACAACATGAAGCAATGCCAAGAAGCCATGAATACGATTATTTAAAACACTGTTAACAAATTTTAAGGACTGCCAAGCTGCACAGTTCCCTTAAGCACAGCTAATCAAGAAATTAAAGGTCAAGGGATCATTGTAGAAGTCCTTCTGACCTTTTCTATAGGAGGATTAGTCACCTGTTCATCCAGTAAGACCCATTGTTTGTCCAATAAACACCAGTATACCTCTTTTTTTTTTTTTTTTTTTTCGGTCCCATAAGTCTGGGAAAAACTGGAGCATTGGAACTGATTCCTTGACTTCTTTGCTCTGATGTTCTGACCAGCAATGTAACAAAGCACTGATTCTTTATGGTTTTCATTATAGACCTGAGACACTGCAGATACAATGTCCTGACTTTTCTGAGTGGGAAAGAGAGGTGGTGTGAAGTTTTCTTAGTAATCACCCTAAGCAGAGATGATCTTTTGTCTGTTGGTCTTATCTGTCAGGCATTAATTGCTTCCCTGGTTCCCTACAGCTGCAGAGTTTCTTTTCCTAAGCCTCTTTCTCTTCCAAATATATTTCTTACATTTCTTACCTGTATAAAGCTCCTGAGCCCTTTGTTGCCATGGTTTCTTTAAATGTTCCCATTCTGTCCTCTCCTGTTTTCCACAGGAAATACAATTCAAAAACTTTTGTCAGCTAGGATCTTAATTACTGACATAAATCACCTAAATTAGTGAGAGACATGTTAAAGAGGCCTTTAGCACTGTGATATTTGCAATTTATATTGTTGATTTAGCCATTTGTTAAGACTTAACAGAAAACAATTTTCTATCTCCTAAACTTTGCTTCATTGTACCTCATAGACAGTGTGAAATAAGAAAGAAGCATTCAAAGGCAAGACCTACAAATATAAAAGCCAGCCTCAGCCAATTCTTAAAATACAGTTTTTCAAACAGCTTGTCTAACTGTGGTCTTCGAGGTCCCAATGCTATCTTCATCTCCCCTGGGATCTTCATGCTGCTTAACAAAGAAGGTAAACAATTTTGTCCAGATGATAATTTATGTCCAAAAAATGCATGGCTCATAAGGATAGTCAAAGACAAAGCTAAATGAAAAACAAGGGGGGAAAAGTTCATGTTACTTCTTTTCCATCTACTTACACTACATTCTGGTTTTGAGGCTGGTGGCTGCTGTACAAGCACATTTGCTTGAGTTTCTCTGTCATTGGATTGCATGCATATTTATGTGTACATACAAGCCAAATAGTTGTTCATTCATACAAGAAACAAAACCAAAACATCCAAAACACTCACAAAACACCAAACAACTCGTGATTTATTTGACTCATAACCCGAAGTTCCTTCTGACAAAAGAGTAAAGAGAAAGCATATGAAGCACTAGCAATTCAGTAATATTCTGGGCAGGAAATTTCACCAATAGATAATGATATCTTTAACAGTGACTACAAGAAAATTGTAGTTCTTTATTTTTATGGAAGTTGTTAAACAAGAAGTACCGCATGAGCACAGGGGGTGTGTGCAGACGTGTCGTTCAGTGAGCGCACCTCACACACCTCCCGCTCCTACATTTCCCACTGATGTACCACCAGCGACATAGCCAAGTATTCCGTATTTTGGGAAGGAAAAGCCGAGTGCCAGGCGGCGGGGGCCGGAGAACGCTGTGAGGCCGCTGCGCAGGGCCCGGCCGAAGGCGGAGGTGCAGAGTTTAGGAGGTGCTGAGTTCGCGTAAGAGGAATAGCGGGACAAACACCGCCACCCCACCTGGCAGCGGCAGGAACTCCCGCTACCCCCGGGGGGACAGCCCTTCCCTCCGCCAGCCCCGCTCCCGGCCCCGCTCCCGGCCCCGCTCCCGGCCCCGCTCCCGGCCCCGCAGTGTCCCTTGTGCAAGGGCGCCATCTGGCGGGAGCGGCGGGCGCCGCCGCCGGGGCTCCTCTCCCTCAGCAGCGGAGCGCCCGGCAGCCGGTCGGCCCGGGGAAGCCGGAGAGCACCAGGGAGCCCCGGGGAGCCTATGGAAGCTGGGGAGCCCCAGGGAGCCCCGGGAAGCCCCGGACAGCCCATGGAAGCTGGGGAGTTCCGAGGAGCCCCAGGGAGCCCCGCGGCCCCGGCCCCGGCAGCAGCGCCGCCTCTGAGGGGTCCGGCACCTTGAGGGCCAAAAGCGTAGGAAAGGCGCTAAAGGTGATTCGGCAGAGCATCGCTGGAAATGCCAGGGCTAAGGCAGGACAAAAGTCTACTTTTTAAATTATTACTGTATTTTTTCTAGGGGAAACTGTAATTTCGAGGGGATTTAGTCACAAGATACCAGATTGTCATTACAGACCAGTTGTTCCATGGTCAGGGTCGCGCACGGGATGTTCCGGAGCCGGCTGCTCTTCCCGAAGTTAAACAGGGCTCAAGGGGAGAGAGCCGAGCAGGGGTCGGTTTCTGCGAGCACAGGGGTTCACAGCGTCCAAGGCTCAGCTACTGAAATAACAACTTCAGGGACAAATTTAAATGCACGTATAAACATTCGCCCTCATGAAAAAAATTCAGGGAAAGATTCTTGTCAGACGCTGGCACTAAAGTGAAGGATTTGGGGGCTGGCCGCCCTCTCATTTTCATCATAAGGATGCTGAATTCCTGTTCCTCTGAGGAATTTGTTTAAAAAGCTCCTCAAAGATTTTGTGCCTGAATGTTCATGTGTCTCTGCAGCAGAAAGGTGATATTCCCTGTATCCAACAAACAATGCAATTTTATATACACATACTTTTCACCTCTTTTTTTTTTTTTTTTTTTTTTTTTTTTGTCTAGTTACTAGTTTTCTTCTTAAAAAAAAAAAAAAAAAAAAAAAAACAATCTGAACATGCATACAAAAAAACCCCAAAATCCAACAAAACCACAAAACTGACCATGTTCTTGGCAAGTCAGAATCTGTAGTAATTTGCAGCTCTCTCCTTCAGAACTGCTGCCTCTGAATTTTAAAATTACTCATCTCAAGAGAAATTGGTATGCTGGCAGAAGAATAAATCTCAATAGCTGTATAAGAATCTGTATTCATTCAGTCTCTTGTTGAGGACTTTGCTTTGTAAGACAGTATTTTGTAATATGTCAGGCTTTTCTTTTCAGGTTCTTTGTTGTTTAAACTGACGAGCAATAAGCTACCTTTTCTTTTTTATCCTCCATCACTAAAAAGTTAGCAATTTTCTACAACAATAAATGGAGCATAGTAAAAAATGTAAAAACTTACGGTGAAAAATGCTTGGAAAAAAAATCTTGAAAAATCATACCTACTCTTGTTTGTAGTGTGTGAAATTATTACAAGTATGTTCACTATGAGGACTATTGATAGATTACTCACAATTTAGCTAAATTCAATGAACCACATACTGTGCCCATCTCAGTAGGTGACTCATGCATTTTGTATTTCAAGTATCAAATGTTTGCCAAAAACAGTATTTAAAAAAGTAGGAAAATTGTTCAAAAGGGCTTGTGAATAGGTTGGGACTACCCACAGGCAGCTCTTACTTATGTTCTGACCACTTACGTAGGATTTCATGGCACTGCTGTAGTATTCTGCTAGAAGTAGTGCTTAGCCACAGCAGCCCCACCTTAGGCACTTCATGTCTTTTTCTCACATATATTGTACATTCTTTAAATACACACACATTAGAATTTAATGCAATACTTTAAAGCAGTTGTGTTTTAAAGAGAAAAGCCTGCAGAGTAAACATTTTCCCTACAGAGTTACTGCTCTGTAATTTTGTACACATTTCCTAATTTTCCTAGCACCATGCTTTGCCCTTCTAAATTTAAATGTCAAAAAAAAGGAAAACAAATCAGCAATGTCAAAAGAATAATTTAGCTGATTCCTGAATAATGTATAATTCTATTTTACATCAAGTATTTCAATGTAAAGCTCCAGAATCAGGTCCACAGTAAGGAATAGGCTTCAGTCCTCCTGGTGTTGACACCTTTTCACAGTTTCAACACCTGCAGGGTGACAAAGGAGGCCACTACATGTAGAAGACTCAATAGATTGGCTTAGATTTAGGCAGTTTTCCAAACCCATTCACACAGATCTCAGAATGCATCTGGATTTATTTTTCAGCTTCAAGCAAGAGTTACCTGATCCCAGAAAATCATACATTGCACATATACAACATCCATGTATTAAAAACTCTTTTGTGAAAGCAGAGAATCACGTGCCTTCATGGTGTGTGATGAGAGAGGACAATTTTTTCTTCACCAGGATCTGTGAATTGTACATATTTATAGAGGGTGTGACTTTCAGTGTCTGTTTCCTGGATGCCTTAGAACAGGTGAAATATTTGGTGAAATATTTTTGCATATTTGGTGACTCCTTTAATTGGTGTCGAACAGTACAGTTTCATGACTGATCATCTCTGCATCTTCTTTCCCAGCATTCCTTTGGCATTTTCCCTCATGAACTGGCTCTTATATGGAGTCTCTTCTGATCCCTGGAAGGAGCCAGTACAGTGTTGTCTAAAAAGTGATGAAACTGGAGTTCACAGAATCGTAGAACGATTTTGGTTGGAAGGGCCCTAAAAGTTCCAACACCCCTGCCATGAGCAGGGACATCTTCCACTAGACCAGGTTTCCCAGAGTCTCATCCAACCTGGCCTTGAACCCTTATGAGGATGGGACACCCACAGCTTCCCTGGGTAACCTGTTCCAGAGTCTAATGTCCAGTTCCTAATATCTAATCTAAATCTATCCTTTTTTGGTTTAAAGCCATTACCTCCTTCCACACCAATCACTGTGTGCCTTGGACAAAAAGTCTCTCTCCAGGTTTCTGGGAGGAGCCCAGGGAGGCTGCTGTAAGGTCTCTGTGGAGCCTTCTCTACTCTGGCTGAACATCCCCAATTGTCTCAGCCTCTCTTCAGCACCTCTTGAAGTTGCTCAAGCCTTCTGACTACTTTTGTGGCCTCCTCCTGCACAGGTTCATGTTGACTAGGGATATATTAAGATGATGCAGTCACTACTTTCGTATATATGCTGAAGTGGTAAAAAGAAGCATTATATTGACCTCTGAACTTTATTTTAGTAAATTTAAAACCTGGCATGAAGCATGTTTTATTCATTGTTTTGCCAAACACTTCACATTTGTATCCTGTTTTTCTTGCAAAAGCTGTCAAAAGAACATATGTGGTAAAGTATTGTGGGAAAACATTTGATTTATTTTAGATTTGTTTAATGAAATTTAGCAACAGCAAGTGGGAAAAACAACATCAGTATGCCCAGACAATTCTCTAAAGGCTTTTACCCACTGTTTTGTAAGAGGATCATTACTGTCCTGCCCATGAAATTACCAAAATTGGTTTCTTCATATTGACATGGGTGAAAGTAATGATACTTGAAGGAAATATTAAATTTTAATCAGAGAAAGTATTCATACTTTGCTGGTAATATAAACTCATCCAAGTGTTCTACATTGGGAGTGAGTGCATACACAATATGGAAAATTTCAAACAACATACAGATTGTATTTTTTATACTCTAAGATTAAGGCATTGCTTCACTTGGGAAATCATGTTAATTGTTAAATGATGACAGCTGTAATATTAACATTTTTAACAAGGGGCCAGATTATTGCTTTACTATCCATGCATCATGCTAGAAATGCTTTTTAACATCAGAGACTCAATATTTATCAAGAGAATTTGATTTAGTAATAACCAGTATAACAGTACTCCACAGTTTCCATTAGTTTGATTGAATGTTATATCTGTCTAAGCAAACCAAGCATTAGGCGCTTCAGTGAAAGTCACTTGTCATAGAGAAAAATATAATGCATGAATATTTCATTAGTAGATGAATACCCATCAAAACTTTACTTGAAATGCTTGAAAGCACCTACTGAATGCTTGCCAGTTATTTCATAAAACAGAGATGGTAGTAATGCTGCTGTTGAAACAGGAAAAAATCTATTAGATCATTTTACATACTAAAACAATTATGGTATAATTATGAGGAACATAATTATATGTTCTTGATGTCTTTAACAGTGCAAGCCTCACTAATTAACATTAGAAATTCAATCAAAACAAATTATGCTTTAAAATTTAAGGATGAACTTAAAGAGAAAGATCACATTTACCAAGTCAAACAAATGTATCTTTAAATTCCACATGATATTGGGCAAAGTCTTCATATGTATGTTTGCAGTTTCTCTCTTTCCATCTTCTAAATGTTACTTGGTGTAATTGGTGATATAGCAATCGAGATGGATGGATGGATGGATGGATGGATGGATGGATGGATAGATAGATAGATAGATAGATAGATAGATAGATAGATAGATAGATAGATATGTATACATACACTTAAATTACTTAACATTATAGCAAGCTATAGTGTCAGTTTTGCCTGAGACAAAATCCAGTTGGGATTCTTGTGGCCTTTAGTTTAAACTTTAAATGAAGAGATTTATACTGTTCCTACTGTATTTGGGTGTTCTCTGCATATCCCTGCATTGTGCATAAAATACCATAAAATTTTTGTCTCCACCTCTACCCTTGGTTCTCTTTTATTGTTCTGTTACTTTTCACCCCTCAGGACTATAGGACTTTTTATAGAACAAAAAAGCCACCAGCTTTTGGGGAAAACATTCAATTCTTTTAAAAAGTTTAGATATGTCAGGTTGTTAGGACAACAAAGAAGATCTGCCCAGACCTTTCCCTATATAAACTATTCTCTTTGAAAACATCTGTTTTGCAGAACTGGAATTAGCCTAATTGCTTCAATCCTGTTGTCATTCTCAGTTTTCCACTGGAAGGGATTTCGCTGAGGCTCAAGCTGGTTCCAGTCAAAATATACAGGTTCTTTGTTTTGTTTCTTTGTAAACAAGCGTTCTGTTTCACATCAAATATGCATCTATTCCTGTCTCAGTTACCACTGTGCTTCACAGGAGGGATAGGCACTTGCTTATAGCCCCTGCATCCCTTCAGAGAGGGGTCTTCCAACCAACTGGGTTGCATTTCTCTGGAGATGTCCAGTGAAGCCCAGCTCTGTGAGCAGCACAACCAGTCAAAGTGTACAAAAGCAGGAGCACTTGAAAACTTTGGAAATATATAGAGTAATATTTAAACCAGATGAAACAATCAATTCTTTTTTGTTGTTTTGTATTAGATTGTTAGATATGAAAACAAATTTCAAAACATCTGAATTTCTTATGGAGTGGAAAATACCCATTTTTGGCTAGCTCATTTCCTAGACTGCTATTGGCAGTCTGATAAGCTTTTCTATTTGTTTAATAATCTCATAAATTCAACAGAATACCTACAGGGTATTTTCCTCTCACACCGTGGAGGTTAAAAAGAGAAAGAGGTTCAGTTATTGACATTGCATTAAACAGATGACTGTAAGAAACCTCATGAACAAAAGAAAAACAAAATTCTCCATAAAACATAGAACACTGAAATACTATTCAACATATTGATATTATATTTATACTGGGACTGGACCTTTGCAAAAATACTTCAAATACATTCCTCCCTCTTGCATTGAAAAGCTCCAGAATGTCATCATTCATAAAAAGAGAAAAATGGAAACTTCCAAGATTTGGTTTATTTCTTTAAAAAAAAAAAAAAAAAAAAGCATATAGAGTAAGCACTGCATGTACTCCACTTTCTGTATTTTTGTTTCCCGCTCATTTTCTCAAATTAACTAAAGCAGTAATTATCTAATTACTATTTTACTCATTTTCTGCTGCTCCTTTAAGTGGATACACACATTCAAATGTCTGATCATGAATAATGCTGAACACTGTGGGCACCAGCCAGTTCCCTAAACGAAGGAGACCAGAGCTAATTGAGAGACCTTCAGACAGCCCAGTCAGTGATCCCAGTGCAGGCAGATGGGAGTGCAGGAGATGCTTGCACCTTTTGGCACAGACCACTCAGCACCTCCTCTAGGTCATCTGATCCTCACCACATCTCTCCAGGTCTAGTCAAAGGTAGCACCAGTTTGGTTGGCTTAACTCCATGTTCCTGTCTGGCTGGGCACTATGGGGTGCAAACTCCAACATAATCTAAGACATCAATACTAAAAGAGTTAACATGATTATAGCTTATTTCAGGTTAATCCTCAAAAAAATCTTGGTATGAGGACTATGAGATTTCAAATCCTTATTGATAATTAGAAAAGCTGATACTTTAGACCCAAGCATATTTCTAGAAACACTGGGCTTCATCAGAGCACATCAGCCACAGCAGTGATCAGTGAAAATGTGTAAATTTTTCACAGAATAATTGCATTGGAGTATTTGAATTCTAAGAAGAAAATTCAGACAACTCCTTGCCTAATTTGATTAATCAACATCTCCTCAGTGAATAAAGAGTCTCTCATGCTATTAGAGGTTGAATGGATTCAAGAGCTGTGCTGGAGAATGACAGAAAAAATTGACCGAATAACACAAACTTGTCAAGTCCCCCACACATAAGACTATTTTCTATTTCAGATTCTATTCCATTTGTCCACGGAACCAAAGATGATGGGATGTCTTGATCTCCATTTAAGCCCTTTAAATATAGCAGTGTAATGCTTTGGTGGTTATATGACAAAATATCCTATTGTGGTAGGGCTGCCTGGTCTGGCTTAATGCCTTCACCACAGGTTATTCGGTGCAGCTGGAGAATGGAGGAACCCTGTACAGTTTTTCCCTGACAATTTCCATACAACACTACACTTCCTTCTGTGAACTGGAGTTTTCAAAACAATTCTATTCACATTTGATTTTCATATAGTCAGCTATGCAATACAGTCGGCTTCTGTTATTTGGTTTAGTTTGCAAACCTTTTTAGTAAGGCATATAATAATATATTTTCCAATGCCTACTATTATCTTTCCTCTTTTGATGAACCACCAAAATACCTATGTGACCCTGGCATGCATTTTGCCATTATTTGGAATGGCAGCACACAGTGACAAATAAATAAATAAATGGGAATAAAGAAAAAATGTTACATCTGTTTCACTTTGAAACAAATTATTACTAAGCAGCTGAACACGATTGGAGAGATGTAGAAAGGCAAAATGGTAGTGGTATCAATTGGAGTGAGTCAGCTGGGGTATGCAGGCATAGTCTCAAAAGAAGGATTGACTGTCAGAAGGAGTTTTAGTGGTGCGAAAACTTGCATTGCATTTCTTCAGCACTCAGAAGATCAATCTACCTGATTTTTCCAAAAGTTAAGAAACAATCAGGTATTTTCCCAGTCTATTGCCTGCTAAGAGCTGTGGGAACCCTAGAATGAACAGGAATAAAAAAAAAAAAACAGAAAATCTTTATTGTACATCAGTACATTTTCAAGAAATATACTTATTTCTCATAAATTTTGTCTGAGAAGTGAACTTTTCAGAACACGTTTGGAAGAAAATATAGCCCTCGTTGATTTGCTTATTTGGCAAATAAAGGGAGAAGCAGTAGAAACCATTGTGGATGCTGTAGGGCACTCAGACTGAGTTTCTCATGAAGTGTTTTTTTCCTGAATTTTATCTAGCTATTTCAGTCATTCAAAATATGTTTTTAAACAGAAATTCCAATACATGTACTAATATTTTTAATTTTTTCTCTTCTGCTTGCAACCTGTTATGCTGTTAGTTACGGTTGCTTCAGTAGCTTCCCTTAACATCTTCAGCCTGTGTATCACCAAGTTAAATATGTCTAGTCTTGACAGGGTTCAGGAAGTAATTCTGAGGGAATGTGAGGGAGATTTCCTAATCTGCTGGTCTGAAAGAGCCTGACTTTCATTTTCAGACTTGAAAATGTTAAACTATTTTTTTCCCAGAATTACATGAGGCACACATGTACTGCACATTTCTTCAGTATTTTAAATCTGTAATTAAATGGGTTTAGCAAACAGGAAGTGAGTCTAGAAGGTGAATGTCCTGGCCTTAAGATCTAATACGCTGAGTCCATGTTAATTTTTATTTCACTGCTGCAAATATAGCTGTAGCTTTGTCTTAGATGCAAGGATTTCAATATCTTGTTGAAGTATTCCACCACAGCAGAATTAATATTCTTTAACATATTTTATCCAGTGATCAGGAAAACAAAAAGTAAACTCCCTCCAGAATAAGCTTACTGCATTCAAAAATTGTGTCTTACTTACTAAATAGATTTTAAACAATATTATCCATTTACAAAAATTAGCAATATGATGCATAACAAGAACATAATTTTCTGTACTGGGACAGTGACAAAGCAGAATACTTACTTACCCTGTAATGGCTGTTCAGATCAGAAAAGAAGAGGGGAGGCACACCAAACTAATTAAAACACCAAGGCATTCTGACATAATGACCAGGATATTGGAAAAGTGGTTGTTAAATATTCACAGCTGTTAATTCTCACAGTTTCACTATAAGATAACACCAATGAAATGATGGCATAGTCAATACTGGTGTGCTTAAATTAATTGCATGGAGACCATGTAGCTATAATATTTTCATATGTATCCACTTATGAAGTGTAACTAGTGGTGTATGGTAAGAGGTGCAGTCGTAATAAAAGGAGAAAGCAGCATCTGTCTTCAGAACTTGCTTCCCCAAGAGACAAGCATGAGAGCAGAAGGCATAGTAGAAAGGCAGCTCAAGAGGCATTTTGCCATCTGAGAGTAAAAAGACTGAGCTACAGATAATATGGGAAGAGATGCCATATCTGTCATGCTCAAAGAGGATGGGCTCAGTAAGGAAGTGCCAGCCTCCACAAGGGTCGGTTTCCATCCTCGGCAGTTAAAGCAGGGGAACTGCACTTAGTGTTGTGCATTTCCATTCGAGCAGAAATCTGACATCACTGATTTGTCACATTGTGATGTAACAGGTTGTGATTCACGTCTCTTTAGAGACACTTTCTTCCCATGGAATATGGAACTGTGGCCCTCAAGAAAGAATAGCAACATAAAATCTGTGGGTGATATGTTCCTAATGAAATCAGTATTTTCTTCAAACCTTCCTCTGAAGCCCAAAATTTCTGCTAGACCTGAATTTTCAGCATTTATTGTCATAGTTACGTAGCAACAAAACAATTGCAAGATAAGGATTGCTGCTAAGTTATTTCTGACTTGCCTGTCTGGAGGACATCCCAGTTCTCTTCAGTAATGCAAGCCTTACCTATTTTATTAACAAAACCAAAAGGTACTACAATGGTAGTGTTCCATTTGCCTTGCTGTCCAGATTTCAGATGGGATAGAGTTAATTTTCTTCCCAGTAGCTTCCTGGTACAGTGGGTGTGTTTTTTTTTAGTATGAAAATAATATTGATAACACGCTGTTTTGGCTGTTGCTAATCAGTGTTTATGCTAAGTCATGGACTTCTCAGCTTCTCACACCTCCCCAACAGTGAGTCAGCTAGGGGGACACAAGAAACTGAGAGGAGACACAGCTAGAACAGCTGACCCAAAATGACCAAAGAGATATTCCATATCATATGCCATCATAAACCAAGGGGAAAGGTGGCCTGAGGCCACTGCTCGGGAGCTGTGTAGGCATCAGTCCTAAGAATCCTAGGAAATGCTGGCTTTCTGAATTCATTGCTTCCTGAAGGCTGCCAGGAGATGGTTTAAGCTGATCTGTTTTACTGTGCATTGCAATGTGCAGATATCCAGTTACCAATCCCCAACAAATGAAGCAGTAACCAGCAACATAATTGAATGTGTTAACAGAATTTTCTGAATTTGTCCTGCAAATGTCAATCAATCAACTGATGGCAGCATCCCAATAAAAATTATATTTATTCATTAGTTCTACATCAAGTTAAAGTAAAGCAATTAAAATTCCCTTACACAGTCCACAAAACAAGTAGATTTTAAAATGTTCATTGTGTTGACTAGAAACTTAACAAAGAATAAATATTGTTTCTAGATGTCTTTTTTTTCCCCTTCAGAGAACAAGCCTTAACTGGAGGTCACATTTTAGATCTAAAATATGGAGATAATGAGACTCATTTCTTTTTTACAGTGCTTTAAAATCTCCTGATGAAAAGTGCTGTATAAGACTTTGATATTATTATGATTAATGCTCATAATCACCATCTTGTCAGTACTTTTTCCCCTTCTGACCTTGTAGTTTCCATATAGTAAAAAGCACTTACCTCACTGCTTGATCGAGCTCTTAAGACAGCTCAGGCAGCAGGTTTATGCCTCCTTTCCAAGAGGTGGATTCAAGAATCTGCCTAGGTGGCTTGATAAAAGGAATGGGATGCTCTGGGGAAAAAGAAAAAAAATTATTCTTATTTTTCCGAGGAAGTTTTTCTTCTCAACTCTCAGGCTTTCTTCTCATTGGGTCACTGTCCCTTTTGGTAGGACATCCATGGAAATCATTCTGAGTGATTTTATTTGAGGGGGGATGTATTAAGGATTGCATTTTATCAATGAGGAGACCTCTTGTTCAGCAGCACTCATTCTACTGCAACAACTTCAGGCTTGTGGGCAAAAATCAGTTATCTCTCTGTTGGATTTTGGCTATCTGGCATAAGCTGCTGAGTTGCAGATGCAGTGTTAGATGCAGAATTTGGAACACCACTGTGAAGAGAAGTTAAGAGTTTAAGGAATTGTGTAAATTACACTTTGATGCTTTTCTGCTTGTACTGGCACTAGTGTTTCTCACAGGCTGCAAAGTAGCAGCCTGGCAGGCAGCAAGTGACTTTTACCGGAGCTGCATCCTTATGTGAGGTCCCACCCTAAATCAAAATGCAAGCTCACTGAAAATCCTGGTCTCAGCAGCATTAATGACAAAACCTCCTCTAGTACTAGACAGATGTCATCTGTCCTCTGGCTGTGCAAAGTATTTTGGAAAGCTTTGTTCACAGGTAGAACATTGTCTAGGCTTTTTAAAATAGCACACATTTTAAAATGATGCTCTGAACAACATCATGAATCCAGAGCAAACCAATTTGTTTTAATAAATGTCTTTGAAAGTTTAACCACTCTGCACTCTTTTCCCAAGAAAGTCCCATTACCAGCCAGGGCTAATTGAGTGTAAATCCATTTATAATGAGCTTCACTCATACTTTTCTCTAGAACTAAAAAAGGATGAGGTTTTTGTACTGAAGATGTTTGAATATGAGATAAAAGCAGACATAAAACTTCTCCTTATTTACTCACATATCTATAATTGAGCAGTTCTTAAGTAAGAACACTAAAGAATTCCTTTGAGTGAAGGGTGACAAATTTCATTCCTACTTAATACTATTCCACTGTGGTGGAATATTAAACTTAAATGAATTATAGCTACTTTAAAATATTTTTAATTAAACTTTTCAATATATGAATCAATATAAATTATCAATATTTATATTCAATTCATCCATATGAATGTGGTGATGCTGGACAAACTGCTTTGATTTAAAGCATATATAAAGGGATATGATTCCATATCATATTCCAATGTCATATAACAATATTCATATATCTCTTCATCAGTGTAGGATCCAAACTTACAGGAAACTGTAGGAAATGGATATCCTGAAACAAAGAGATCAAGTAGGGACTTTTATGTTATTGCAGATTAACTAAATATTATTTTATTAACTTGATTCTTTTATGTTGCAATGTTTGTTTCTGTGTTTCTAGGTAGCATTTGTCCTTACAAAACAGATCAGAATGCATTAAGAAAACACTTAATGATATTGCAAATAAAATAGCTGAGAAAGGTTATCAAGTAAAGCAACTTGATAAAATCAAGTAAAGTTGATTTATTTTACCTTCCTGTTAGTTAATGTCTCACTACTGTAAGTAAAACACATTTACATTCTAGTTAATGTGACTGACCTGGGAATGTCAATTCCCTAAGTTCTGGCAAGAAGAAATTTGTTACATATTTAAAATCAGCAGAGGTCAGCATTTTCAGGCTATAATCTAGCACTGCTAGAGCAGGTTCCCCACCTGCTGATGTACTGCCTGTGGTGGCATATCCATAAAGCTGACTGAAAACATTAGTTGACATATTTCCCTCTGGAAAATTAGAATTAATTTCGTAAGTTAATAAAACTACACTATGGTTTTGGCATTAACAAACATATGACCAACATTTTCCACAAAACAGTAGCCAACTACAAATATTTTTTAAATACAAACATCTCTAGAAAAACTTATTGAAATAAAATAATTCAAATTCTGTTTTAAGGAGGAAAATTCCCAAGATTTAACCAGAAAACACATATTTGGAATATATTTGGAACTGTATAAGTATTTATGTTTCTTGTCACTTAAGTTCACGACAAATTTCCAGAACAACATACATTCAGATGTTTCATGAGGTCTAAAATAATAGTGGTTACACATATTTATACCAGCAGATAACTAGAAGCACATAAACAGAATACCGAGGGAGTAGGTTTTTTGTGCATCAGATTTTCTCTTTGTACCAATTTTCCAATGCCAAGGTTCCTACAATAGTCAGAACATCTAAATATTATAAAGAATTAGTGGGAAATCCGCTTCAATATTTTTTCTCTAAAAGTGCCAATACACAGGCTGATTTCAGATCAGGTTGGATGTTCAGCTGCAGGGCAAGACCTGCAGAGCAGTTGGTTTTGTCTTACCTTGCAAATAGGGGAAGCAAGTGGTTAGGGTCTCATGTCTGCATATCATCTTTGCAGCCATCCTTAATGCTGTTTTAACTTGGGTGTTACTGTGAGAGGTGGAGAGAGGGGAGAAGTGAGTTTGATGGTACAAATTTTATTTCTTAAGGTGAATTATCCAAATTAAAAGTTGGGGGAAAAAGGCCTCTAATTAGCAGAACTTGCTTAACTATTACTCAGGAAAGAAGCAAAGAGTTAATGAGAATAATATATAAATAGATATATTCTCATTGTTCAAAATGCCTCCTTCACAGTAAATGTTTAAGCATATGTGTAGGCCATTGTAGAGGCACTGTCAATCGTGCCATCAGAGCTTGTTCTTCGGAAAATTTCATCATCCAACAAATTTAATAAGTCCCAAATTCACATTAAAATCTTTCACTTTTCTTGATAGTCACAGGCAGGTGATCAACCCTTTTCCATGCCAGATTGGTTGCTCCCTACTCAAACTCAGATATCTCTCCCAAATAACCTTGACTTATATTATTTTTACATTTCTTTGTACATTTTTCTCATTGCTTTGCTAAATTAGTTGTGTTTATTTTTACCTCACTCTGCCAGCTGCACAGATACCACTAGCTGTGAAACAAAAACCTTCACAGCTGGAAACAGCCTAAAATAGGCACTGGGATGATGCCACGGATACACAGCATCAATTAGCAGCGGGAGCAGCTGTTGCAGCAAGCAAAGACCTTCCTGTGCTTGGTTTGCTGCCTTGTCATTTAGCGTCAGATGACACCACTCCTCATCAGGATGCAGTCATTGCATGCGTGCTGCACAACACTCATTCCAGCACAGAGGGCCAGAATAAGTCTTTGGAGCCACTTATATGCAGCATAAGCTCTATTTTGAGACTATAAGTAGTGCACAGGGAGTTTTTGCTGGCCCTAACACATCTAAGCATCCCTTATGGGGAGCAAAGCACTGTGAGAGCTTAGTCACTGAGGAACTGCCCTTTTTTTGTGTGGCCCAGATTTATGAGAGCTCTCTGTTACCTCAGTGACACTGTCCCAAGGACAGTACATGGCACAGAGGCCTCAAAACTCACTGATGATGCTACATAAAGCTGAGGGAGTGTTACTTGCATGAAGTCATATTTCAAACTGTAGCAAATATGGTAGCTCAGGCTTCTGCTACTTGTCCATGATTTTACAGAGAGACAGATGGAAAGAGGGCACGGATGAGGGGATGAGAAGGAGAAAAAGAGGGTGCAAGGAAGAGGAAGAGAGAGGAGAGAGAAAAGGACACATTAAACTCAGGTTGTAAATTATAGGCCAGAAAATGAGCCTGTTTGTTGTGTTGTTAAACCAAATACAATTATCCTCCCAGTACTCTGTGTGTGCAGGTTCATATCCTAAATGACGTTGTTCCACCAGGAATCCAAGACACTGTCACATTATCAATCTGTTATGGATCATGAACAGAATTACTTGAAATTACTTGCCAGCAAGACCTTCTATATAAGACAATATATGTGGGTACTGTGTACAAAGCATTTGGAGGGAACTATAACATGAAATGCGATGAAATAAGCTTGTCTAAGACAAACTGCAGCTTGGAAACACACAGAAATTTCAGGACTGTCTAGGAAGGATGCTTTATAGGTGGGATTTTGGTGAACAGCTGAATGATACCATTTCTCTCAAACTATTCTTCTTCCAGTTCTCAATATATGCAACATTAAGCATAAAAATTATTGCAAGATTCCAATAGGTCTTTCAGAAGTACAAGTAGAGCATAGAAGAAAATAAGGAAGTATTTGGCCATATTTTTATGTATACATTAAAATAGTGCTATCATAAAACACAGCACTGTTGTAAAATAAGTTCTTTATCTTTGTTGCATTTAATTCTAAACATAGTCAGTTTTACTGAATCCAACCTCAAATTAATTGAGGTTTAATAGTTTAAAATAATTCTTTAAGGGAAATTAGTAATGAAGAGTCTAGTATCTAAGAGCTGAATTGCCAGGAAAATGTGAAGTGAGGCATTTAATCTCAGTTCACAATGGACAGTACCTCAAGAGAGCCAGTAATCTTTATATTACTCACACAAATAATAAGAAGTTTAGGGGTTTTTGCTTAGAAAGTATTCCTCCAAGCTCCAGTAAATGCCAGTGCCAGACCAGGGGAAGTGCATTTTCCATGCCTAAGTGTTTCGTTCTTCCTGTATTTTAAAGCCTTGGTGAAAATGTTGATTACCTCACCATGACTGTTTCACAGGCCATAATTCATGTAACTTCAAAAATTCCCAAGAAGACAAAATAAATTCAAAAATGCCGCAATTTCTTCTCTTAACTTGCTAAAAACAATCCACAAACTCAGCCATAATTTGCATCATATGCATTGAAAAATGCTTAAACCTTCAAGATATCTATTAAAAAGTTTTTGTATATACTCAGACCTGTGCTTATTTTTATACTTAGAGGTATCACGTCTTTGATGAACCACCTTCATACCAATCTTCTTGCCTAAGACTGCCCAAAATGCTTGAGCCTCTTTTCCTGCTGAGCCTACGATGTTGAATCTGCTTGATCCCCATACCCTCCCTTACCTTATGATGGTGGCAATGTCTTTTTCCCCCATCCCTTGACATCATTCCCAGCATTGGGCTGCTCAGTGTACAGCAGCCAATCTCCTCTCATTTTAGAGGAAATGAGTGATGTGACCTCCTCAGGTCAGGCTGGGGCTCCAGTGGGACAGCCTGTCAAGTTCATGCAAGAGGTGTGTATGCCAAACACAAAGCCTCAGTTTATGTGCAGTCCAAGGGCTCCTTGTCTCTAACATCTTTGCTGTCTGGAGTTACAGCCTTTGAATACCTTGCACGCAGCTTCTGAGGTGCACACCAATTTCAATACAAATTTACCCTTACGCTTTGTGTTAGAGCTACTGTTGATGTTGCTAACAGAAGCATTTCTATTCTAGTTCTGTTATGTAAGGACTTTTTCTCCACTGGTTTAATCATCACATTTCAGCAGAGCTATAGAGCTGGATCAAATGAAAGATGTTTCACTCACTAGAGATTACTGGTGCAAATCCAACTGGTTTAAAATAAAAGAAGACTACCTGGTGGAAGCTAATTGTATACCTTGTGAAGAGGAAGGTTATGTGCAATCATCCACACCACAAAACCTCTCTCCAGCTAGAATCTGGCCACAGTCCTGTGGCAGTCTCAGATGAAAGTCAAATAACAGAATAGCATCAGAGACCACATCAATCTTTTTCCACCACAGGTAATCATGTTTGGGCTGTGAAGAACGTGTGTGAGTACAGAAGGGCAGGAGTGCTGCTACCACCGCTGTCTGCACTGTGCATGGTCTGTGAACAAACTAAGGGCCTCTGTTCCCTGGGCTGTCAATGCAGGGCCTTTCACAAACACTAAATTTACGTGAAAGTGCTGTAAAGTTTTATTAGGGAAAAAACACCCTTTAAACAGTTGGCTCGGTTCTCTACTGGAGGAAACCTTTCTCCTTGAACAATCAAAAGTGCTTGGACCAAGACAAAAGTACATTGGGAAAGTTTAGCAGAAACTGGCACCAAGCTAAACAGTAATTTCCACGTGGCAAGTGTCACTAGCTCCTTTCTTTGGTTATAAATCAGGTGTGCCCATGTATTTTCTACACTGAAAACAATGGTCACTGAGTTACATCTGAGTTCATGTTTTAATCTAATTTTTGAAACATTTATTTCATTTTCAGTTAACTCACTTAATATGGTTTATCACTTTCAATAAATAGAACCACATGTCCACATACCTTTAGAAACTGAGTCCTCAGCTGATTTTGTAGCTGTGGATTAGGGTTCTAAATTATTAAGAATCCATGGGAAATTTTATCAAATATTACTTCCCTCAGTATTTGCAAAAGACTAAAATAGCTAGAGATAAAAAACGTTAGACCTCATTAAATATTGTAAGATCTCACTCTTGCCTCTACACTGAAAACTGTAAAATAGATTATGTAATGTAAGAACAAGCTATAATTGGATGAAGTGAGACTAAAAAATCGCAGGTTTATGATCCCCCTAATATTAATTCTCTGCCAAAGCACTTCATTAAATCTCAGTTACAGGTCAGAGTAGCACTATGAAATAGTAGGATATGTTAAATAATTATGTACTAAGCGTGGGTCTATATTGCCTCACTTCACTTTGTGAAAAAGGTAAATGTGATTTTGTGAGGCAAAAATTCCATATCCACCAGACATTTATAGATCAGGAGAAGGAAATAGATTTGGCTGCAGGATCCCCTGGTGTTCTTCCTCCATAAAGTATTTTCTCAGGTTACCTATGAAATCAGTGAAGCAATGGTACAGCTGTTCCTAAAATATGCAGCTAGAAAAAATTAAAATTAAGGCAAACATATACCTTTGTTTCTTCTTAGATGAAAAAACTTTTGATAATTCTTTTGTGTTTTCAGTGATTTGACTGAAAAAAGGCAGCTGAGCAGTGTAAGGTGATAAGGAAGCAGGGAATATCTGGGTCTGTAAGGGCAAATATGATGCTTGACTCTTCTCTAATGTATGGAAGAGTTAGTACTAAAGAAGGGCAGCCATACCTTGCGATAGTCTCCTTCAGTTTGCAGATCTAAAGTATTCGACCTGGGTCTGTGCTCTTGACAGGGCAAAGGATCTCAGATCAATGACATTTTTGGTTTCCACTCTGGCCAGTTGGTGTTGGCTTTGTGTTCCTCTTACCCTTGCTAATACAAGGCATGTTCTATCCCAGCAGCTAGAGCAAGAACTCATTATTTTTTGTGAATAGGCTGGTTAGTTTTGGGTTTTTTTTCAATAAACAGTTTAAAAGTTCAAACTACACTATCATCTAGCATTTATCATTTTTTTTCTCTGATCTACTTTATTAAAATAAAATTGGTTGTATTATGTGGAAGTGGTTTTATTCAGCTTTTCTGCTGCTGAACACTCAGACTGAATAATTGGCTACCTTATACATGCATATTCATAAATGAAGCTTAAAATGTGGTCCTTTACACTCAGCATAATTTGGAGGGAAAAGCATCCTAGACAGATGTCTATCCCATGGTTTATAAGAGTATGTGATACCATCCGCACTTTTCACAGCTAAACCCTTGAAAACTGGGAGATTGACAAAGGGCCCCAAACGTGAAGAGCATTCATTAAAAGATGTAAATAGCCACGATCCGTGCTGTTTTGTTTCAATCTTTTTTATCCTGTTGAAAACAGGAAAGCCTCCTGTCATGCAGGCTCAGGGATTTTCAGGGCCCGATAAAGGTTAGTGACATTTTCAATTCATGTTTGTTTTCATTCTTCTAATCATGAACCCTGTGTCAGCCTGAGAAACCAGCTGAGCTTAATCCATAACCTTTTACAAGTGAAACATTAACTCACAGCATGTTCTGTTGTCTTTTTAGAGCAATACAAAAGCAAAGGGAACGAAAAAAAGGAGCCACAACATACATGATAAAACATAGCAGCAACCAAATGTGGAGGTTACTTGAAATCAGTTACAGTTGAGGACAGTAGCATATTTTTAGGTCATTAAATTCATCATGTTCACGTGTCATAACCGCTGGAGTTTTTTCACAAGAGTATTCAGGACAGAAGAATAGAGGCAAAAATGTAGGAAGAGCCAAGTGAAGATTATCTAGAATTTTATCCTTTGATATATATTCTGACATATTTCTATACCATCGTTTTTGATTGGAATTAACTATGGAGAAAATATGCAACTAGTTTATCTTGTTTCCTTCTGCAGATTAACTCATCCCACTAGTTTTCTCTGCAAGTTTCACCAGGTGAGTGGACAGTACTTAGGGTTTTATGGTAATATAGTGCAACAGGGTGAATTTTGTGCAAAGGCAGACTACTGGCCACATATGGCAATCCTCCTGCCTCACCAAGTGTGTGGAATGGCACACATTGAGCAAACCTGGAGAGAAGAACAGCTCTGACTATAAGGCACATGGGGTCAAGGAAGGATAATTATTTCTCCAGCTTGTAAAAGCCATCATGGAGAAAACCTGAGCTCCCATGTCTCTGCTGAATAACAAATACAGTACACGTGTATTAAGGAGGCTCTCAAGTTACAAACTTTTATTGCTTAGAACAAAAAACTGTGTTAATTCATAGAAAAAAATAAAGAAATGGCAGTCAGAAGCTATCTGAAAACAGAACAGTAAGACATAAATAAAAAGATATCTGATTTAAAAAAACAAACAACCTAAGATGAAAAGGGAGCCCTCAGGAAAAGTGATTATTAAGTTTGAATTAGTGTGTGTACCACAGATAGTTCCTGTGAAAAAGAAACCTCAACACTGGCTTTGTAAAGTATTGCTGTTATATCCTTACCTGAACACCTGTGTTCAAAATATCTTTGGATTCTCTATTTCTGTGTGATTGGATTTGGAGAATAGGCTGAAAAATTATAGAAAGAGAAGAAGAGAAAAGGAGAAAGGAAATAACTGAAGTATAGACAGAGAAATGTGTAGACACACATATATGCAGTAAACACTAGTAGGGCCGTTTCCTTAGCAAACCTGTCTAAAACATTCAGACATAATTAGAGAAAACTGACATATGAAGACAAAAAGTAGAAGGATGTTACTCCACTGATGATGCACCAGGACATGGTGCTGTTTCCCCACCCAGGATGCCTGACCATGACATTTTGCCAGTACCTCTGTGCCTGCTGGCCACCGCAGCACTGAGACTTCCTCATTTAGCTCAAAGCTAAAAAAATTAAAATCATCGAAGCTGAGGCTCACAGAAACAGCAAAGTATTACATTACCTGCTGCATGTTGCTCTCTTCTGCAGCAAAAGGTTTGGCATGGAGAGCAGGACCCATCACCTGCATGCAAATCGGCAGGGAAATCAGTCACTGTATCTGCCAAATGCTTTTCCCTCTGGTTTGTTGGACAAAATTACTGGTTGGACTGGAGGCACACAGCCACAATCCAACCCCGTCTTCAGGAGCAGAGCACAGAGGGAGACCAGAGTTCCAAGTCCTGCTTAATTACCGGACCTACTCCTGGGGCAATATAACTAATTATTGAGGACATGGTGCAGCATTACCATCAAATCCAGAATAAGTAAAAAGAGGCTTGGGAGGATTAAAAAGGCTTTTATGGCTGGAGAAGTACATATGAAAGAAAGTCTATTAACTGATGAGGGGGATGAAATTAATTGCAACTCAAAAAATAGGTAATGTAATAGTCTTGCTAAATGAAAAATAGAAGGAAAAAAATTAACTGAAAGGTCCACCAAAAACAACCATTGGTAATCACATGTAAGACTCTACAATTTAAATATTTATTTATACATTTTAAATTTGCAATTTAAATTTACAATTTAAATTTACAATTTAATTATTTATACAATTTAAATATTTCATTCATCCTTATGTATTATGAGAATTAACTAACAAATTTATTCACTCACTGATTATTATAACTTCAGAAAGTACATCTGCATATTTGAGCATGACCTGTGATGATGCGGTAGCAGTTTCCAGAGTCTTCTCTAGTTTGACTCATATCTTTGTGATCTCACCAATGCATTCACCATCTATCTGATCTTCATGTTGACTAGCTTTCCCTATGTTATTATTCACTTTGTGCTTCTCAATTTTCTTTTCTGAATGTTTTTCAGTTCATACAAAGTTTAGGATTCTCAGCTAGTTTTTGAGAGTCCTTTTTTCTTTGACTGTATTTCTACTACTAAAGAGCATCCATCTTTAGGACCTATGTCAGCATATGTGCTTGTCTTTCATATTCATATTCAGGACAATTCATGTCCCTAGTTAGTTGCCCATTCTCACCTCCAGAATTTACTGTCTTGCATCTGTCACTGCAGTACAGAACATCACGCCATTAATGCATCAGAGAACAGTTAAGACAGCCACACCCCTGGAGACTTCTGATCCTTCTATCTTTCAAAATTCTTTCACAGGAAGTTCAAAATAAACTTAATATTCCTGTTGAAAGGGCATTTTTAATGCCTAGTCCAATGGAATCATTCCTTCTCATTTGTTCTTCACACTGTGGTTTGATACTGATGATAGAGGACTGTGATAAGTTCAGCGGCATGCTGTTGAATCTGCCCACATCCCTCTAAACTTTTGAGATAAGAGGTGTCAAGTGCATTCTAAATGATAAATAAAATATGCATTTAGTGGGTGATTATGTTTTTTCAGTTATGTGGTTTCAGTACTGTGATTGGTTTAGATGCCTTCCCCTCCTCTGACACAAGCTTTCTGGACCATGGTGATATTCTCAGCATTTGTTTCCTGTAATCATGTAATACAAGGAGGTTTCTTGGGAGGGATATCAGTAAGATGGCTCAGCTGTAACACTCTTACATCCACATTCTTTGTCATGGATAAAAAAAATTCCTTTCATCCAGTCAGAAATGGCCAATTCAAACATTCATACATAGTCAGATTTTCACAAGATCATTATGAAAGCCGTCAGCCAAATTTTGCAGTTTTGCTGGGGCATTGCCCCTCTATAATGTTTCCCTGAGCTGCATTTTCAGATAAGGATACATCACAAGTAGTAGTAGTAGTAGTAGTAGTAGTAGTAGTAGTAGTACCTTAGTACCTTGGTAGTACCTATGAGCTGTGTGGCCTTGGCTTTTTTCTGTGTTTCTGTTGTCTTAGATTGTGAGCAGCTCTACAGGTTGGCAAACTGAAAACTGCAAAAGTGCAAACTATTACCTGTGGTAAGTCTGGACACACAGACCATTTTATTATTACTTCTCCTCTCTGCTTCTGAAGTTGCATGCATTTGCTCTCTCTTGTTTTGCCAACCTTGGAGTTTATCTGCCCACTTGTTTCTATGGTTCCTTTATCTGCTCTCTATGTGTGAGCTTATTTTACTGTGTCTCACCAGCTCGAACTCTTGCATGATAGCATGGTCCAAAGGCCTTAGAGCAGAAAGTGGACTTTACAGACAATATTTCACTGCACCACAAAATTTTCACTTTTGAATCATTCACAATGCTCACACTGAGTCTGGGCATCAAGTTCCTTCACTTTTTAAACTTAAAAAAGTCACTGTTTATTGAGCACTCAATTTCAGGCCCTGGTTGGGTTTTTTATTTTATCAGGTTATGTTTCTAGGGTATTAACTGAGGGGGAATTGGCACTGATCTGGTTACCAGAACCATTATAATAAATTAAATGCCTTAGTGCCTTATTGCATAAACCCAGATCAAGGTTCTCTATTAATTTGGTAATTCCTGTTAGTAATGCAAATCCTGTTACAGAAGTGACTAATGGATTTACTTGTCCTTTAATGGGCTTCTATTGGTCCCAAGAATTAGATCACAGAATCAGAAAGACTGAGAGTGAGGAGGTGAAACAGCAGTGCAGAGCAAAGCAGAAATTTCAGAGGCTAGAAGCCCAGAAGTGGATAATGTTAGGCTTCTAGTTCCATTTGAACTAAATATCAGGGTTGAAGGACTGACCATCCCAGTATTTCCCTCAGCTTCAATGGGAGCTACTGTATTCTCAGCATCTCTCTGAAAACCTAACCCTTATCATTCAGTCCCTATGTGATTTTGTTGTTTGTGAACAACTTTGGAATAGATTTGGAAGCCTTGTCTAAGAGCAGGTGGAAGGAACAAGACTAAGCAAGGGGAGAGAAAGCAGTGTTTGAGCACTATGAGATTGTTACTGATCACAAGATACAATACAGATGTTCAGTTGCAGTAGTTTCCAAAGGAAAAAACAAAAGGCCCAACATCTGGTGTGCCCAAGCCACTGCATCCCACCCACCTCATCACCTGCTCTCACCCATAGCTGTGCTGGAGCTAGCAGTAGTCTTTAATGTCATATCACTACTATTTGCTCACCGCCTCAACCTCCCAGAGGGCTTCGCCCATTTGACAGATGCGAATTGTGATAATTAAAACAAAGTCCCCACTACTGGTGCACTGAGCACAGAACCACAGGTTTCAGGCTGTGCATTAGGCAGAACTTGAAGCAAACTGAGCCCAAAGTCATGAGGCTCTCCCCCTAGTTAGAAGGAGGTAGGGGTTGACACCGATGGATATCCTTGATCTTTAGCATACCCTTTATTTCATTACATCTAATTTGGTTGGTATTATCAACATTATTACACTGATAGTTGTTTCAACTCAGACTAATTTAATTGATAGAATTCTGTGTCCTTGCTATTATATGAGACAATTAGCTCTCATTAGTTCACATTTCACTCATTTTCCACTGACTGATTGCACTACATACTGATACTTGCTATCAATATGTAATGCAATCAGTCAGAGGAAATGTTGATATAGTATCTCTAAAAACTATCATACTTAACATTCTGATTGTCTTCAAAGTACCAATATTTTCCTATAACTTAATGGTTTCATAATGCAATGTTTTGTATTAATAACAATCTTTTTAAGGTCACACAGTTAATCACATACTGATTAAACAGTAGTTAACTAATGAGGGTGACAACTTATTAATAAATTGCAGATGATACATTTCCGTTATTCAGTGTAACCTTTAAAGAGTAGAGATAAGACTGAGGGTTGACTTAAAGACTTTTTGCCTCTCTTTTCATATACCTTTGTGAGGCTTATTTTCTTGAATTCTGGGCATTTTTGTATGCTGTGGTCAAAGTCCTGCTTTAACCATATGGACACCTTTAGCAAACAAGAACATGCAGCTGATTCTTAGATACAAAGGTGAAGAGGTTAATTGAATGGTACTACTGTTAATTTGTCCTTTAAGCACCTACAGCAGGGAGTCTATAATGTTAAGGACTGAAGAGCAGAGGTCTATCAGATTATTACATCAGAAATGCTAAAGATTGGAAGGAAAGAAAAGGGTAAAGGGGACAACCAACTTAACATAATTCTCTCAGCTTTCACTGAAGTCCATCTGAAAATGCATGAATAATTTGCTCCAAAAATTGTATAACTAAATTTCTCTTCTTAAGAATCTGTATACCACAACACACTGGTGTGAATTTGTGGCTGTGTTTATAAATAATAAACTTTCAGTCCTTGCATTTCTATGAACTATAAAATCCCTCAATATTCCATAAAACATAGATCATTCTGTGAAAAATAATAGTCCAACATTCTTCAATATGTAATTTGTAAATCTCATCTATTCATAGCAAACACATTTAATCAGCTCTACAGTGAATCTGAAACGGACTCTTAATCTTGAAAAGTTAACAACATAAAAAAAGCATAAAATAAATGGTTTGCAGTTGGGGACTTTAAAAATTCCCTACAAACATATTTTAAAGAGTAAATCCAAATTAGTCTTGCAGTGCTAAATTTGATGCTAAATAATGACAGAGGACATTTAAATACCATACTTACTATAATAATCTGTATTTGAATCATGGCTTCCATGAACTAAGCTAAGCCTTTAGACAGAAACTAATTGCTACAAACATTAATTTTCAAGTCCCTTTTGTTTCCTATTGCAGGCACCTCTGGATGCAAAAGGTACCCAATTAGCAGAATTCATGGTTCTGATTGTGCATTGTGGGACTAGTATAAACACTGCTGATTACTATTCCACTGTAATGGTTGATTTTTATTTATTTTTTTTTTCTGATTGCTTAATAAGGCCATCTATTCTGCATCAGACACTGGCAGGGTTACTGGTGAAATCAGTTAGGTCACTCTTTCTGGTCATAGTAGCAGGAAGAGACTTGTGATGGTAAGAGATGACTAAAGGCATAATTACAGACTATTTAACCACATCTGTTTCCCCACTTAACATTGTCTGCTCAAGTTAGTTGCAGTTAAATAAATAAAAAGGAAAATAATGGTGAAGACACTAAAAATTACTATTACATGGGTAAAACTCTAGGGTTTGTTATAATTACAGAAAACAGAGTTTACCATGATTTTTAAAAGGCACTAATTTACATTAGAGAGTTTCTGTACACATCCATTCTGTCTGGGTGCTGCTGCTTTTACAGCCCATGTTATTTAAATACCTATTTGTACAGAAGAATTAATTGAAAGTAGAAAAAAAAACCTTAAGATTACCTTATTGAATTTTGCTGTATGTCTTCATTCAGAATAATTACATGACAAAACTCTTTGTGATTTTGTGTTTAAGAACAAATACCCAGAACATCACCAGTTTCTGTCAATGGCAATGGGAAGAGCAGGGAGCTCTGGGTACCTCCATATGTTTCTCCAATCATACAGGGATACTGTTTTCATCCTTTTATTTATAAAGGTAGATCTCTTGTTGTCATTTCTGAATATATTGCTCTTTCATGATGAAAAATAACACATAAATAAATAACTGCTGTCTAAGTCCAGCTTAGGCATGAACATATAGCCAAACCATCTAGAGCAGCAACATGTCTAGCTAACATCAGGACACATGTTCTGTAAGTTACCTGCACTCTTTTGTTCCCTGCAGATAAATGACATAATGTAATCAGAATATCAACTGTAACACTGTAACATTGACAGAACAAGGGAGATAGCTTGGTTGCTTGTTGTAAAACTAAGATATTGAAATATCAGAGCAAATATTGACCTTCTTCGCATTAGCTGCTACTAACAGGCAGATTATTAGCTACCACCAGTGCAAAAGCCACTGAAAACAGTGAAGTTTTGTCAAAATAAGGCAGGTATCCTTACATGCTCAGACTAGGAGTCCTAGTGCAAGATCATCACATGCTTTGAAATACACTTAAGGAAATAGAATTAAACAGTCTATTTCAGGTAGGATTATGGCCTGTTTCTTTTATTTGGGTGGGTTTTGTTGGTTTTTGGTTGGTTGGTTGGTTGGTTGGTTGGTTGGTTTGGTTTTTTTTGGTTTGGTTTAGTTTGGGTGTTCATGGTTTTTTTGACAGGCTATTGGAAATAACATGAGGTATAGAAGGAAAAGTAGGTTGTTTTCTTCAGGTTTCCAAATGCTCAATTGCTCTGGGACCTGGTTTTGCTGGATACAGTGGAGAGGAATGAAGAAGCTCTGCATCCTCAGTTATACACAAGCACTACATTTGTAACCATGAGATGAAAAAGAATTAGGAATCAAATACTTTTAAAGTAAAAATGTAGTGGTATGAAAGAGGGAGTAAGTAAATAAGTGGTGCAATCCCAGTTTCTCAAGTGGATCAGAGAATGTCCTTTCAGAGCTGAACATCCCAGGATCGGATACAAGAGACGGTGTAAGAAACAATGGCACTGGGGTGCCAAGGAGCTGTCAGCACCCCTCACATGCAGTGCAGGTAGAACCTGCTGATTCTATTAAATCCCTAGAGGCTGCTGTTAACACAGGGTATTCCTATCGTGCAAAATTATCTTTGCTTGTAGATATTTGCTTGGCAACAACTAGTTATGACAATGCACATCCCTACTGTGCATGAACATTTGTACACATGCATCCACTTATGCATATACATGACATAAGATCAGAAATATGATTGTGGAGGATCGAGAGATTCTCTATTTTGCACCCTGTAGAAGCATCTATACTTCAATTGCATTGCCTGTTCCTGGGATCAGACTTCCCATTTTCATCAGATTCTCACTTCAAGACAATATACCCAACTCTGACTTTATTTTTCATCTGGATAAAGAAAACGAGAGCAGTGCTCCTGTTATCATTATAGCCCCATTCCATTATTTCGGAAAGTCTTGGCTCCCTCCTCTGCATGCTGTCCAACTGTAAGCAGTTAAGACAACATTTCTCCTGTACCGTTCACTTTCTCCCTTTGTTAAAATCCAAAGCCTTGCTCTTGAATTGAAGGCCACATAACAACTTCACTCCTTCTTCTGCACTAGCCAGTCAGGCCTTTTAAAACAATTCTTGCAAAAGAGTGGATTCAGTCTTTAACCATTTCTAGTGAGCTGTAACTAAACAGGTTTCCATAGAACCATTTACCCAGTAATTTTGGATGTTGAAGTTCTCAGCCAATGCACTCAAACCCTGCTCATCATATGTCATTATTATTATTAAGAAACAGTCAGTCCGTTTGCTACAGTTCCTATATTTCAGGCAGCTATTATTATCATTTACTTCTGGCCTTCTTTTTTAGCCAATCCTTGCTGACCTCATTAATCAATTTTGGGGACAGTGCAGCTTCTCCATCGGGTACAACAATCTAAGTATGGGCACTACAGAAACAGGAGACATCACACTCATACACAGATGGTAGACCAAGGGGTGAGCAGGCATTCTCTGTCAGGAGAGGGAAAGAGGGCTACAGCCATGATATCGTCATATACTCTGTGTATATGTTTCAAATTTCATTACAAAGTCACCATTAAATGGTTCTGCAGCTCATGTCTCCCATTATCAGCAGGTTCGGGATGAATCCACTGCTCATATAGCGGTAATGTGCTATAATTTAATCAGTCATAAACACAGTAGGCAATCTGTGTCAGGGCACTATTTAAAATACAATTTTATTCACCATTTTCCTGGGTGGGTAGGCTGAGAATGGTCAGGAGCACCAACACATATCTGAGACTGCACAGTTCTGCCAGCTGCTTGACTTCTGCCTATAATAGCGTGACTTGCTGGCAAGCAATAGACCTGGGATGACAGTGGACAGTAGATCTGAAATACAGGATCACTTCTCTAGCTGCAGTTTTTTCTAATACATTTATTTCAGGGAAATTAGAACTAAACAAGTGTTTTTCAGATTTACAGAAACAGAGGTAAAATAATTTTGGTTCAAAAATTTTTTGTTGCAATGATCAAGAAATTTTCTGTGAGTTGACCTGTTTTTTTGTAGACAAAACAGCTCAGCAGCTTAGTGCATGTTATTTCCCATAAAAATATTCTAAACCCATCTCAAAGGTTTGTTAATCCTTCCCACTCATGAATTTTTCTTTCATTTAGCTTATTTTTAAAATTACTATTACAAGCTATCATCTTAATGGTTTTCAATAAATGCTTCCCTAGCTTGCTAAAATAGTAGAGAGGACATGAAATTGTGGCATCAGTTATTTTGTAATAGTAAACATAAAGTGTTTCTGGCTATTATCAGGTGAATTTTATAACAGACAAGGCAATATTGGTTGGTTGGGCTTGGGGGAAGGAGAAAAGATGCTGTCAGTTTTTTCAAACTACTCTAATAAGTAAAAAATTTATTCAGCCTTTACAATCTTCAGTTGTTTCAAAGTTTACTCAAATGGTGAATGTGTTCATAGCTGAGTCAAAAATATCTCGTTTATTTGGAGATGTTCTTTTAGTATGATTACTGGGTTTTGGAAATTAATTTGTCACTTTTTGAAGCATTTGACATTGAACCACCTGTCTACTGCTGAAACAAAAACAACTGCATCCAGTTCACAGGACCTTTCTTCAGCATCTGTATCTGTAATATAAAATAAGGGAATGTATTCTGACTTATTCCCTACTCAACAACATCCATGAATACTAAAATTATCAGTTTCCACCTCCGTTTAAAAAAAAAATCCCAGATTTTATTTCCTGTGATACTATCCCACAGCATCTGTCTCTGGTATTACTGTAGACATTTATCTCTGACCCTTTGCTCTCCTTTTCACTATTCATTGCAGCATCCTCTGTTTTATGGCACACTATATCTGCAGGCAGTGCTGGCAAAATTAGCAGATAGTTTTACTTTTCCGAATCCAAAGAGTTTTTCTGGGTATAATATGCCCAGAAGACATTTTTGTTCCTTAACTTCATATTGGAAATTTTATATTAATTTTTGAAGCACAGTTATGGTATTTAATAATTTTTTGTATATGATTGTGGCTTATGTTTCATTGTTTTGACAAATTATTCAGTTAAAATCATAAAATCATAAATAATTTTTATATTTTATGATACTTATCTGATCATTCCATAATGAAAATCTTACCTGGCATTGTAAATGAAATTTACATTCCTCCTAGTGATTTTTACCACTCTGCTGTAGAGCTGCACTGAGTTAGTTTTGATTGTCCTTCTTCCAGAGAGCTGATGACATCATTGTAGCCTTACATGTTTACAGATACCTTCCTCATCTGTTAGTCTTCCTTTTCTGTTTCTGAACTGAACAGTGAGGTTATTTTGAAATTTTGCATGGCACTAATATATGCAAAATAGCTTAAGCCCCTACTGTATCCCCCATTATAGTGCTTATTTTTTACCCTTGTATTGACTGACAAAGGTTTACGTTTTCATAAAAGTACATTTTTTAATAGCATCTAAAGACATTCTGGTTTTGGGTGGGGGAGGCAGGGAAGGTCCTCCAAAGCTATAGCATGTTTTTCCATGCATCAGTAACTTGTATCGTCTTATAACCTTAAAAAGGATGATTCTTACAAAAAAAAATATTAAAATGGCCATACGATTTCAGTACAGGCTTTGTAGTCTTCTCTCTTACAGCCCTGTTGGACATTTGCCATTTTCTTGTGAAGATGTAAGGATTTTACAGCTGCTAAATAAGGTTTCTTTCACATCCATGTGATGAGAAGCAGGAATATAGGGTGCTACCTTTGCTGCTCTTTAACATTGTTTTGTTTAGTTTGTTTTGTGCTGATTCTCCTGTCTCTAGGATGGGAGTCACTTTTCCTGGTATACTCACTCCTCATGCTGAAGTCTCCATTTCTCTTCCAGATAGGCTGGTCTCTCTCATAAGCCTTTCCTGAAAGTACCACTACCATAAATACAAAATAATACAGCACCTTTACTCACAGATGCTCATCTACCCAGCAACTCAAATTCAACCATAATGTACAAGCACTAAAGATGATTATATAGAATTAATAAAGGCAACAGAAATATCTCATGTGATTCCCACTGATCATAAATCCTTTTATTAAGCATTTTAATACTGAATGCTCAGAAAAATTTTAGATACATAACAGCAAAATATTTTAAAATAGATAAATTTTTGGCTTCATACATTGGCTAAATACATTTTAAGAAACATATGTTAAATAATTTAAAAACAGACAAAGGCTGAGTAACATTTTAAAATTAAAGCATGAATTATTATTAATTTAGGTCTCAAATTCAAACTATATATTTTACAAGAGAAGAGTTTAGATACAGTTCTTTTATTTCCTGTGTAGTTTTTTATTTCCAGTGTTATTTAAATCTATTTCAATCTACCCACTATGCCAAGCAGTGTTACCAAGCAATCAAAATCTGGAAGCATACAAGTGTCACTGAGGACAAAACATATAGATCCTGTATTTTGAAAAGCATGTTACCCTTTTGTGTCAAAAATATTATCCAGTAGCTTTGTTCCAACTGGATGTCTACCAAAAAAATAAGACAAGTTGAAAATCAGTGGAGTTAAACCCCTTGGAGAGATGTAAAACTGTGAGTATAATTGAAATATTAATAATTATGCTCTTGCTGATAATTACCAAGAATATTTGGTATAGTAGTTACAGAGCTCACCTTTCACCTCTGGGTCTTAGATTTGATTTCTACCTGGGACTGCATGAAAAGAGTTCAATTACCTCCATCTGCCTTTTAGTGGAAGGATTTTCCACCCCATTCAGACTTCAAAAGTAAACAAAAATAAAAATAGATAGTCAGAAAGAACATTTTATACCCCAAATCAGCTAATTAGTATGAAGTTTTGGGCATTTTTTTAAATAAAATTTGACAGGAATTATAACACGGTTTAGATCATTTGAAAAAGACACAAAATGACTGAAAAAATGCAAACCAAAAACAAATCTCTACTCCTTCCACTACCATTCCTTTTAGTATTTTGAGTGTATCATACAAAAATTAATGTAGTGTCATAATGTAAAGATAAAACACTCATGGCTGTGCTACAGCCTCACAGGTATGAACCCAACCTTATCAACATGACACAAACACTTTAACACAACACTTATCCTATTCATAGTTTAATGCATAATGAGAAAAGGAAATAAATTACAGTTTATACACAGGATTAACAACAGAAGTTCAAAAAAATACATTAAATAAACTCAGTATTTTGATGCTGGGTTTTGATTAGCCCAACTGCCTCCATCTATCTGCCATATACAGCGGGAAAAGAGTAATGATTGCTAGATTATATAGGAATCTAAGCACATGGGTCTCTTAACTTAAAGGTTTCAGAGATTTTATAAAGTTCTGCTCACTTTTCAAGGCATCTCTTTTACACCATGATAGTAAGAGCTGGGCAATATCTGAAGCCCTGATGCAAAATTATGAGGCAGTATGCCATTGGGAATTTAAGAAACAGTGAAGCTTGTCATGAAAAGTGAAATCTCAGAGTCCTGCAGTGATAGGCAAAAACTAAAAAATAAAGATCAAAATTTAGCAGCAATCATTGTTTATGAGACACTGCAATTAGTTTCCACCAGTTGCATACCATTTACTATAGTAAACATTGATTTAATCTGTGAGTTGTGCAAGTCGGAAAAAAAAACCAAAATCTGTCATGTTTCCACAATAGACAAAGCTACATTCCTTAACTGTATCAAGAAGATAATCCAAAGGAGGATTTTATTCCATTCCTATCTGAAAGCAATACCATCATTATCTGTGCTCTTCTTTCTTAATTTTCTAGATGCCGAGATGAAATAGGAAATGAAACAAGATCTAGGCATCACAAAGAGTGTATTTTAGAAAATTTAGATTCTAGTACTGTAATACCACTAGACAGGAAAAAAAATATAGTTAAAACCTGGAAATGAACAGGAATTCTCCCCCGGATTTCAGCAGCATTGAAGACAAATCTAAAAAAAATGGGGCTATTAGCAAGAACGTGAAAGTATTCAGCTCAGCTTGAAATTGAAATATTTAGAAAGTGCTCCAGTTACTGATAGCAAGACACCTCCATTGCTCCGTTCCTCTCCCCTTTTCCCTGGTTTTTAGTTACAAGTGCTTTGATTTTAAGTCAAAGAATAAATACTGTGTTTATATATGCTTTGTCCCTTTTCCTTCAGCAGTGTAGGGAGATGCAAGTAGAAGAGAAGGTACTGAGGGTAATGCAGTCAAGGATAAGGCCAAAATTTTTTGCAAGCAAATTCATTAACTCTGTTATTAAGATCCAGATGGAGGCAGAGAGGTAGGTACAAAACCCTTGCCTCCTGTAAAGTATGTCCATGCAGTTTCCTGGTTTTTTAAAATTTTTAGGTTATGCATAGTTTTATTTCTCTCAGAACTCCCCTAGTACAAATCAAATATGTATTCTACAATTATGACATGTGCTCTGTTTCCTATGAGCACCTTACTTGCTTGATTCCTCCTATGTGGTAGAGCCAATTAAAGTCACTTTCTCTAATAGAAGTCCTTTGTGATTCTCAATGCTGAGACAAGGTAACTGTAAGTGGACAAATTAGCTACAAGAGGTTATTTAGATTCATTTAGGCTATAAAAGACCTCTGAGATCACTCAGTCCAGCTGCTAACTCAGCACTGCTAGGTCCACCACTTAACTTTTTCCCTAAGTGGCACATCACACCTTTTAAATACCTTTCAGGAGTGGTAACTCACCCACTTCTCTGGGCAGCCCAAAAAAATTTTCGTAGTATTTTTTCTTTGCTCCCACAACGTAATTTGAGGCTGTATCCTGTTGTGCTGTTGCTTGGGAGAAGAGACCCACACCCACCTGGCTGCAGCCTCCTTTCAGGCAGTTGTAGAGACTGATAAGAGCAACACCGAGCCTTTTTTTATCTGGACTGAACACCTCCAGCTCCCTCAGCCACTCCTCATCAGATTTGTGCTCCAGAGCCATCACCAGCACTGTTGCCCCTCTCTGGACACACTCCAGCACCTCAGTGTCTTTCCTGTCATGAGGGGCCCTGAACTGGACGCAGGACTCGAGGTGTGGCTTCCAGTGTCCCATGCAGAGGAACAGTCACTGCCTCAGTCCTGCTGGCCACACTGTTTCTGATACAAGTCAGGATGCCATTGGCATTCTTGGCCACCTGGGCACACACTGGATCATGTCCAGCTGCTGTCAACCAGCCCCCCCAGGTCCTTTTCCACTTTGCATCCACTCTGCCCCCAGTCTGTAGCACCAGCTGTTGGAACCAAGGGTAGGGCCCAACACTTTGCTTTATTGAACCTCATATGATTGGCCTTGGCCCATGGATCCAGCCTGTCCAAATCAGTCTGCACAGCTTTCCTACCCTCCAGCAGATCAACACCTCCGTCCAACTCGGTGTCATCTGCAAACTAAGGGTACACTTGACACTCCCATCCAGATAAAGATACTTAAAGGGATTGAACACAGGACTGAGCACTGGGGAACACCAGTAGCAATCTTGAGCCAGGTGGATTTGACTTCATTTGACACCATTCTTTGGCATCACCCATTCAGACTGTTCTATACCCAACAAGCACTGCACCTGTCCAAGCCATGAGCAGACACTTTCTCCAGGAGAATGCTATGGGTTATAGTGTCAAATCCTTTGCTGAAGTCCAGGTAAAAACCATCTTTCCCTCATCTGCTAGACTTGTTGCTTTGACTTAGAACATTCATTTATTAACAGAACGTTCATTTATTTAACAACAGTAAAGTTTGGTTTCACACTGCTAGCAGGAAACTTTATATGTGAGCCATACATCCATTTGGCAAAAATACAAATTGCTCACCATTTACCATGTCTACAGTTTTAAATGCTACAATTACAATGCATGGAAACACTAAGTGCCTTACTGAAAATGAAGAATTGTGAATTATCCTAGCTTTTCTTTGTAAAGCATCAGGATTTTTCGTTCATCCAGTGGCATTTGAAGGCTTTCCTGAGAAGAAAAATACCAAATGAGCCTTGCATTTACTGCTGTGAAATTAACATTGTAGCCCCTACATAAAAAATACAATAATATTGGCAGCAAAATTGCTAATTACATGGACGTAATAATCTGTCTAGTAATAAAAGCACTGAAGAAAACAGAGAAGAAGGACAAGGTAATGCTGTGGCTGTGGGAACTGTAGGATGGGAGGAATGAAGGCATATGGAGAGCATCCTGTGCCAAGTCTCACCATAAAAGGACCAGAGTCAGAGGAGAGGGGTTGAAATGCACATTTAATTTATCTGAGAGATGTGCACCGGCACAGCACTGTGGGATTGTGCACTGTGTGACAATCTGCCCACATCCTGGCTCCTTCTCTGGCTGCATTTCACCCGTGGCATTGCTAGTCACATTTTTAAAAAATTACAAACCTGCATCAACAAGAGTCTTACAGAAAAAGTTACCTAGCATTTAAAATGTATTTTGAAAACCTTGAAGAGATAAAATGCATAAATCTGCAGGGAATGCCTGAGACACAGGAAGGAATAGGGCAGGGAAGAAGAACCCCCTCAGTTAAGCATAATCAAATGCTTTGATATTAAATGTACAGCTGCTGCATTGCACCCACAGAGTTTCAAAACAGTTAATAAAAGGTTTTCACTCCCTGGGATTAAAAACAGGAAAAAATACTAAACCCCAAGTGAAACTGTGAAAATAGAGAATCCATTAAAGATATTCTCACAGTAGGGCACAACAGGCCCTATTTAGTGGCTTACAGATAACACGTTTGCAAAGCACATATTTATCAAGTAAATGACAGATGAAGGAATTTAAAATAATGACTTCAAATCTATATTTCTTCAGCCTTGCTTTTAAGAAAAGTTTATATTAAAATGTTTAGATACTAATTCTGGATTCTGGCCTTGAAATTCCTTTCACACCTGTTTTACATGATTGTCTCATACATCCATGATCCCTTTCAAAAATATAAACATTTCTGCTTCTTCAGGTATAGCTTGACTTATTTGTGTCCCTGAATCCTCTACTTTCTGAAGAAGAGAGAGATGGTGCTTACACATATATTCTGTATTATGTTTTTTCTCCACACTACATGTCCTTCTTGATGACTTCATAAACATTTCAGTACATGTGAGGATATGAGCAAATACAGCATTTCAAGTGCAGATGCGTTAAAGCCATGTGTCTTTTAAACACTGCTGCCTTTCATTTGTGCACTTACAATGTTTCACCAATACCAGCCTGTGCTTCAGTTTGCAATTTTACATTTATTTTTCTTATCTTTAAAACTCCACGCATTTCTAAACTTGACTGTTAAAGAGCTAGTCCCCAGGTTTTATGCATCCTATCGATTTTCTTTCCTGTGCCATATATGTGGCCTTACACTTGCTGGTATTTAATCTTATGTCAGATGCAATGTTTAGTCATGCATCTTCTAAACATTTTTTTTCTGATTTTGGATGATGAATGGCTTAATCCTTGCCCATATCTTTATTTTCTTGGGAATTATCTCACTGTTCTAGACCAGTACATGTCCTCACATGTGCAGCCAGCCCCACTGGGAAAGCTGTTGCCTGTTGTGTACTTACACAAGTTTGTCAAAGGTCCCAGAACAGTCACTTGCTCTGAGATCAGGCACTACACAAAATAGTGGTCTAGGTCACCATTATGCTCAGCTCCTTTCCTTCCACTATGTCCAGCTCATTTTGACATTTCCAGGCTCTAACAGCTGCTTCCTCTATTGGAAAATGTAAGACTCTGTTAAGAGGCAGTGGGTGGGAAAATGCTTCAATGGAAGAAAACCAACTCTGTACTCCTTCATATGTTGCTCTCCTTTGATGATATCACAGGTCTAAAGAAGTGTTTTCACACCTGCTAAAGCAGTAGGACTGCTTTAAGTTTTACTCCTCTGTATTCTCTCCTCTTTATCCTTTAAGGTGCAAATTTTATACAGCACTTTCTATAGGCATGAGTTGGTAATTAAATACCAATTAAGGCATTGCTTATCACAGCAGCTGTCAGTGATCCCCGCTGCCAGCAGCCCAGTGCTGCAGCCCAGGCAGCTGCTGGGCAGGACACGGAGCAGGCAGCCAGAGCATCCCTACCCAGCGTGATGTGGATCCCCAGCCCCGCACAGCTCTCACCTGGGCTCGCCTGCTTCCCTGCACTGCCCAGCTGCAGCTTCACAGATTCCACTTAGCACTGAGCTAGCTACACGAGGGACTAGTAAGTGGGCTCTGATAGTCTTACCTGAAGTAGAAATATTCTTCATTTTTATATTAACTTTTCTTTTTTCCTTCTTCTTATCACTGCTGAGATTTTTGCTGTCTGTGGAATGACACAAACTTCCCACAAATTTTTTCTTCAAACAAATGCAGATTTCTTCCACTTGATCAGGATTTTCCTTGTGCATAGATTATGGTTCACCTTAAAATTGAATAGAAATATTTTATGACATTAAAAGTACTGGATGACAAAAGGAAAAGAAATCTACCTTGACCTGCCCTATATCACTCTTGACAGACGCTGTTCCAGTTCATCTGACATTTTGGCATCTCTAACTGATTTCTTTTGGCAAATCATTGGCTAAGCTTTTTAGACACCTGGGTTTTTTCACTGTTTTGTTTTTTTGGTTTTTTTTTTTCTTGTAAATAAGTATGCATGGTCTACACTACAACATGTTAGCTTGGTTAAAGAGCTTTTTCTTCATTTTTTCACAAATACTGTTCTGTTGCAAATGAAGTCGTAGGGCATTAGTTTTCTGCATGTCTTTGTAAATTGACTCTGCTTTTTGTTGTTGATGTTGTTGTGTCCCCTCCCTCTTCCCTCTGTCTTCTTCATATTTCTATGGCTGGAAGACAAAACTGAGCTGGTTATTGAGACAGTATCATTTATTTGTGTTCTTTAAGCAGGCTGTAGCAGAGCCAGAAGATAATGGGCACCTCATTTATTCAGGCTTTGAATGATCATATTTAATTCCCAGTGACAGCTGTCTTCACCATATTAGCATTGCAAATCAGCACTGTTTTGTAATGGCCTTCTATTGAACATGATTCAATTATGTGTGGTCCGTAGCGAGGCAGGATACGGTCTTAGTATCTATAGCAATATTTCTGCAAGCTGCTGCTCTTTACACTGCTCACATTTAAGCTGTCTGTTTATCACAATGCTTTCCTTGAACTACACTGAACTCTCTTCATTTTGCAGCGAAATAAAGAAGAATGAATATAATTTGTAAAAGCAGTTATCTGGTCAGCTATATTACATACCCTATCTTCTTTACACATGCTTGAAATCAGGAAACACTTGTTAAAATACTTGTTATTATACTTAAAACATTTATATTACAAAAGTCATTAAAACAGATTTAAATTATTATACAGTATTAGATAGTATTACATACTAAAGCTCAATGCTGGCTTGAAGAAAAATTATAATAACATATCAAACAGGTGAATTTTGTGTTACTGTCATAATTTTCCAAGAAAAGAGCAGGGAGGTTTGACTTTTATAAAAGATGTTAATAGTCATAAAATTTAAAGTCCTATTTCATTTACTGTGGAATGGCTAAATCCTGTTCCCCATATATTCTTCTCTTCCAGCATCATGAGCTGACATCTGCATATGACATTTCAGACCATGCTGTTGAAGGCCTGGATTTTAAGCCCATAGCTTAAAAGGTGTATGTGTTTGTAATAATATAAAAACGTTTATAAATTTTGATTCCAGTTGTAAGATAAGTTCTCCTATTGTGTTAGGCAGCCTCCTGAGAGAAAAGCTTCCTCTATACAAATTCAGCAAATACATGTTTCAGTCAGTGCAAGACAAAGCACAAACCTTACTCTTTTCTTCAGGTTTTCCATTCGTATGTTCTCTGCAACATTTAGGTTTTTTATTGCAGAAATCTCATTATACACAATACAATTGCCTCCAGCCCCAGGGTTCCCTTCATCTTAAAGGTGAATCTTTCACCTTATTGGTGAAAAGTGCACTTATAGCAGAAATACATTGCTATCCCGCAAACTATAGTGCTGGGCAATCATTCTAAAGTATTTGGCAGATCAACAAGATGGAAGGTTTTCTAATCATACAATTACCTTGAAGTGTTTAAAGATACTTTCTAAGTAATTGCAGCAGAGGAGTTGACATTCCCGGTTTGAGGTTGGTCCGGCCAAAGATGCCCCAGGTAGGGTGGAAGGTCACAGAAAGCCATGTTAACTGCTTCCTCCAGTGGTACATGCATTGGGTACCACTGTGCATATTTCATATTCATCCACTTTTTAAAGGATTACTTAAGGGTTTTTCTCTTTCTTAAAGTCTTTATTCAAAACTTTCCACTGTCTCCTCCAACAGATTCTGTTGCCTTTTTTTGCAAAGATTTGATACATGTTAATTTCTTGATTGCACTCCTAACTTCATTTATGAGATTTTACTACATTTTTGAAACCAAAGAACTTATGTGAAAATAATGACTGCTTCATCACTCACATGGGGGTTCACTGCATTTTTTTTAAAGATCCATTTATGATTACTGATTGGGTTTTTTAATGTAAATTGTGCACACCTACCTGGAAAACAAACTAGAGTTCATGGAAGCAATTTCATTTATTTTTATCATGCCTACTGCATAAAAAAACCCAACTATGTACGTGCAAGAAAATACCTGTACCATGTGCTATTTTTGCACGTGGTCCTTCATGAAGCCGCTCCAAGAGCCTAACAAGAGTCAGTTACATTAACAGGGTCTCAGACCCCATTGTAAGAGGCATTTAGAGATGTAGTGCCCATTAATTACATGCAATATCAAAGTCTGCTCTGCTCAGACATCCAGAAAAGAAGGTGTCTCCATTTATATTACACTACTTGAGCCTTTCAGCTGGCTAAAAACTGTTTACAAAGGGAATTAAATAATACAGCTAATGGATAGTGGTATTAACCAGTCTCTACCAAAATCTTTAGAGTCACATTCCCTAAACTCCTCACAGACTATCGGAGATTTTTAAAAATTTGTCCTTTTTTTTTTTTTTTTTTGGTAATATTACCTTGAAAGATTTAAATTAAAATTCTTTTTCTTAACACAAACTAACAGCGGGGATAAAACTTCATTTAAGGATGAATAATGGAACAAGGTGAAAGTGCAAAGGAAAGCAAAAGCACACATTACAAGCTCTACAGGGAAGAACACAGTGGAAGGCTTTATAAAACAAAGTGAAGGAAGAACAAGATCTTATCTGTGCTGTTCAGTTCTTTCTGAAAAGAGAAATAGTAAATGGTAAAACGGGTATTTCTCCATTTTGAAAAAGTGGGAATTTCCGAATTTTGGTCAAATGGGTATTTCTATTGTGCTTAGTAAAGAATTCAAATATAAACATAACTTGTACGTATCTATCTTTGGTTTGACTGAGATAGAGTTAATTTTCTTTTTAGTAGCTGGTACAGTGTTTTGGATTTGTATGAGTATAATGCTGATAACACACTGATATTTCAGGTAAGTTTGCTTACTCCAAGTCAAGGTCTTTCAGTTTCATACTCTGCCAGTGAGGAAGTACAAAAAGCTGGGAGGGAGCCTGGCCAGGACAGCTGACCAAACTGACCAATGGGATGATTGACAATATAGAATGTTACTCCCAGTGTATAAACTGGGGGAAGTTGGCCAGGGGGACTGGGCACTGCTTGAGGGCAGGCTGTGCATCTGTCAGAGGATAGTGAGCAATTCTATTGTGTATCACTTGTTGTTCTTGAGGTTTATTAACCCTCTCTCTTTTTCTTTTAATGTCCCTTTTCCTCCCCCGTCTCCTTCTCTTTATTATTATTATTATTATTATTATTATTATTATTATTATTATATACTTTGTAAGTTTCTAAACTGCTTTTATCTCACCCCATAGGTTTTACTTTCTTACAATTCTCCCATCCATCCCACAAAGGAAGGGCATGGAGTGAGTGAGTAGCTGTGGGGTATTTAGCTGCTGGCTGGGTTTAAAATGCGATAATATCAAATTATATCCCTTTCTTATCACAGTTTTTCACCTCAGAAAAATTGCACTGTGATTAAAAAGAAAAGGCAAGGGAAAAACCTTCACTGTGGGAGGTCCTGGGGGTGCTCCTTGCAGGGCATAATGCCACGGTGCACCAGTCTGTCACATGGGTCGTACTGTAGGACTCTTCTAGATCATTCTCAGGTGCACATTTTTGGATATTGACATTCACAAAAATATTTTTCACTGTTTTTTGTCTAGAGGAACGTGGTTTCTCTTACTACAGTATCTTCCTCTCATCTAATTTCATACACACAATCACTATTAACTCAAATTTGAAACTTAAAAATGATTGCACCTCTACAGGTTTCCTGAAGACCAGCAGTTAGCAATAAAGTCTAAAAGGCAGGAATGGATGTCTGCCCCAGAGGAGCAGGAATAGCCTTTGCAGCTGCCAATGCAGCTGGCACAAATACTGGCAGGATGTCCATGTGTGGCACCCCCATCACTGCTTGGTTTAGGACACTTAAGAGGACTTAGAGAAAAGTGGAAAAGGGGCTGCAGTAGTGGACACAATATACCCTGATCCATAGACACCCAGGCTCCATTGATTTTATCACTCAGGAGAAACTTTTTTACTCTGAAATAAGTAAGCTGTTTCTACATGAGACCAACACAAACAAAACCTCACCTCCTGGATGTGTATTGCTGTTATGTAAGAGTGGTCATGCTTACAGTCAATTACCACAGAAAACCAGGGAGTTTCTTTCTATATTGCTGTATGTAATGGATACTAATGACAACTTCCTCCACCTGTCATGTAATTTGGTGTAATTAATGTAATTTGTTCTGGTAATTGTAAGAAGGTCAGGATCAGAGTTCATGAAATAGGAATCACTTCCACATATTCAATATTTATCATCCTGTGCTACCCACACATGCCATTATTATACAAATAACTTAATTGAGAAACAATAAAGGTTTCTATAAAATAAAATAAAATAAAATAAAATAAAATAAAATAAAATAAAATAAAATAAAATAAAATAAAATAAAATAAACCTTTCATAGAAGTAAGGAAATGAAAAGTAAGTCCCTTAACACCTTATTGTTCAGCCAGAGGTACATGTTCTGTAGCATTAATATAGCAAAGGCCACCACTCCAAAATCTCCTAGAAGTGCCAGCCTTCCAAAATCATTACTTATCAACTGCATTGCACTAACATTTTGTTTATGCTACTTGCCCCTGCCTCAGACAACTTATTTTGTGAAGTACAGAGGAAATTAATGCAGGCATCAGTGGTGGAGATAAAGCAACCAGCATAGCTCAGCTTGATCTCAGGAGACTGTGCTCATGCTCTCATGTATTAGTCTTAGTTAAGAAGAATATTAAACAGGGATTTGGAGGATAATGGAGTAGATTTGGTCTGCTTATAGAGATATTCCTGTTTCCCAGCTTAAGGGTAGGTATAGGAATACTACAGGCAAAAAACCAAATGTGTCTGCCTGGAACGTCAACAATTAGGTGGAGAAGGCTGGGCCTTAATTAGGTTTTCTAAATCTGATCACAGATTTTCTGGCCTTCCTTCTGCATCTGCATTTTTGATAGTCTTCAGATTTATTTCTTGATTTGAAAACGTGCTTTCTGATCTATTTCCTGTCTGGTTGCATGTAGTAGTGCTATGTTTTCCTGAAGCTGTTGTTGTTTGTGATGAATAGGAACTACTGGAATAATCTATAGTGATGCTAATTCACATTCACTATTAGTGCTGCTGCCTAGATACACAGTAATTGTTCCAGAGCCAACTGGAGCTTGCTGTTCACCCTCTGTCCTGAAGATAAGGTCCTAAGGATGCTGCAAACTGTTGTGAAATGCCTCGAGAATTAATCAACAGCTGAAGTTTAGTGAAGCAAGGGGGCATGGATTTTGCAAAACAAGGGAATTAAAGGTAATAGAAACACAGGAAGTAAGACCTTTACAGCAATATGAAGAATTGTCAGAGGAACAAAATTACAACGAAGGGCAAAAAGTATGCCATAGTAATGGAATCACAAGATAATGCCAACTTCTGCTACGTGAAAAGACAGAAAAGTTTTGAAATATCGCAGCAACAATCATCAAGACAGCCTGATTGGGAAAAATAACCCACATAGCAAAACCATGCATTGTGCCTCACTGACAAGTCTAGCAGCATCATACTCAGAAAATGAAATTGTAGGCTGGAACTGGAATCAAAGATTAGTAGCTATCTCTGAATTGAACATGAGTTCACAGGTCTCTTGAAGGCAATAAAAGAAAGTTGATCTAAGATTTCAATCTGGCCAAAATAAGTCAAGACTGGCATAGGGAGGCAGGTTTGTGAGGCCTTTTCTAAAAGCTTGTCAAATTCATATTTTCACAGGCAGATATGTAGTGGTGCAATTCATCCAGACCATCAGCAAAGGTGTTAAACAGGACTGGCCCAACACTGAGCCCTGGGGAACCCCACTGGTGACCAGCTGCCAGCGGGATGTAGCTCCTTTCATCACCCCTCTCTGGGCCCCACCATCCAGCCAGTTTGTTATCTGGGGGAGAGAACCTGTCCATTCTTCTCCAGGAGAGTGCTGTGGGACACAGTATCAAAGGCTTTGCTGGAGTCCAGGTAGACAATATTCACAGCCTTTCCCTCATGCTCAAGGCAGTCAACTGATCATAAAGGAGGTGATGCTGACTGGACCTGGTCCTCTGCTTGTCCTGTATGTGCCTTGTGATGCACTCAAGGTAATCTGCTCCATAACCTTCCCTGGCACCAAGCTCAGGCTGACATGCCTGTATCCTCCTTCCAACTCTTCTTGTAGGTAGCCATCACAATGGCTAACATGCAGCTGTCTGATACCTCCCTGGTTAGCCAGAACTGATGGTAAAAGATGGAAAGTGTCTTGGTGAACAATTTCACCAGGTTTCTTGGTGAACAGCTCCTAGGTGGATCCTATCTGGCCATGCAGACAGCACAGAATCTAGTAAAACGCAAGAATGATTTGGGAAAGCACAACATATCCATTTGGAAAAGATTCTCCAGTTACTCCATCTACAATCTTTTGTAAGTCCTTCACCAAATATCCTACCCAAATAAATTGATGTCTTTGTGATCACTAGTTATGGAGTTTTCAGGAAACCATAAGCAATAGTTTCTCAACATTTTCTTAATATGATTTAATGAAGACTATTGCAATGAACCACCAGCACTTTAAAAGGCATAACTTATCAGTGGTAGTTACTGACAAAAATTGAGTTGATACGGGTAAGGAGGAAACAAATGCCTAGATTTTAAATGGGAAAACGTGTGTTTGATTCTTTAGATATACAGTTTATAGAGACTTTCTTTGCCAAGAGATAGTACTATTTAGGAGAGCATTATATTTTTTTAAATTAGTTTCTAAAAGCAGAAAGCCAGTAGACAAAAGCAGTTCATCTGAATTAGAGAAACAAGCAGTCTGTCCACACTTGCTGCTACAGCTTATTGCTCCGTCAGTTACACTGTTAATAAATTATTTAAATACTAATATGGAGAAGTGGTGACCAGTAAACCTGAGGCATACTCCAGTATTCCATGAGTGTTATATTTAATGATAACTGGTATTAATAAAACCTCTAAAATATATATACTCTCTAAATAAATATACATTTAGTTTGCATTTAATTGTTCTTCATCCAAACTTTAATTATCCATTTCTTGGATAAGAATTGGAAGCAAAAGCATATAAAAGATTATAAAGGTCCCTTTTAAGAGATTAAAAGAAATCTAGCTTTTCCTATGTTCTCATTATTCTCTATGGTACATTTTTTCTGGAATGCAGTTTTATTTTCTCTTACATTCCCTTTCTCTCATATAGATTCTCTGTACTTGATACATGGTAATTAGCATTTACCATTTTTTAAAAGGCCTTTAACAATACTATAGATAGAATAAAGAAAATCTATTCTGAGAGCCAATTCTCTGTGGACAAAGAAGTCAGATTAGCAAACTGCCATTACAAAAGGTCTCCAGCATTTTCTCAATTTGGTTCAAATTAACAGTTGCCAACTAAAGCAAGAAGACTGAAGGTGAAGAGTTAAATGAGATAAAACTCTTCAAATGCGCATGGAATTCAAAAGCTAATCAAATAACCTGTTATCATATTCCAGTACAGTTAAATAAGCATGGTGTTATTAATACAAAACAAACAGTCCTCTGACTTTCTATGACCTGCCTGCCTCCTGAGCACCCCAAGGACTCAGGGCTTTGCAGCAGCACCAGGTATAAAACCAAGGTGAGTACTCTGAAAGCAAAGCCTTCAGGGCTGCAGCTAAAGAAAACTCTCTATTAACTCAGAGCCCAACAGAACATATGACACAGAGTCAATTGTTTTATGCACTCGAAGACTTCTATAAAGATAACATATTTTGATTTTTAAAAGCCAGAAAATACAGATTGCACTACCTAACCTTTGCTGTTAAAAATGGTCACTTCAAAGTTACTTCCAATGATTCAGTGTTTTTTTCCACACGCTTTCTTTCTACCACTCTTTCCCATCAGATACCCTAATTCCAACTGAACACTGTAGAACAATGTTTTTTAATCTGATCTCAAAAACTATTACAAAAACCCTTGTCCTCAAACACCTGAATTTGTAATTGATAACTGCATAGTTATATGCGCCCATACAGAAAAGCAAGCAAAAGTCCCCAAGTGATTGTTTTATTTAACGTTTGTTTGTTTGTTTGTTTGTTTGTTTGTTTGGGGTTTTTTTTGGTTTTTTGTTTTTAAGGCAAACCACCACTGTGGAATAAATAAATTATCTTCAGTTTATTAAAGGCTGCAAATAGAGAAACTAAATAATTTCAAACTTAATGACAGTCTACAGGTCTCCAGCTTGGTGAAGTTCTAACAGTGTACACTATTACCAGAAACCAACAGCTGGTTGAGGAACACGCCTGATTTTATCTTCAGGGAAAATACCTCTTGTACAACAGTGCCTTAATAGTGGCAATGGACAGGGAGGGTTGCAATGGTTGATATGCTGTCATTGTTGCCTCCTAGACATTCATACTTTGTGTATGAAATACACAAATACATTGTGGCACATGAAATACACAAACACATTGTGGCACACAAAGTTCAAACAACATACATCACATGTTTTTGACTGATTAGTCACAGTATTTCAGAGTTATTAAAGTCATACATATACATTCTCAAAACCTATATACTTCTCCTTTTTCTTCTTTTCATTGGGAAAAAACAGTGTAGTTCTGAGCTTAAAGAGCAAATGAGTTCAAAATCAGCAATGTCATCATCATGAATATTCGTCCTTATCAGAATGGAGGCTCCTGTAACAATTACTATGTATCTAGGCAGCAGTACTACAAGTGAATGTGAATTAGCATCACTAGATTATTCCAATAGTTCTTATTAATTACAAACAACAGCTTCAGGAAAACATAATAGTACCACATGCGACCAGACAGGGATATATCAGAAAGCATGTTTTCAAATCAAGAAACAAATCAAGAAAATATCAAAACTGCAGATGCAGAAGGAAGGTGTGCCAGAAAACGTTTACTCAAATTTAGAAAATCTAATAGAACTTTTTAATAATATCTGACAACCCCACCACAGAAATCTCTTACTTGTACAACATAAAAGGCTACAATCAGAAAATCCATTCAGACAATTACCTGACAATTGTCAGAGTGTACTGGAGGGTTAAAAAAAAACCAAACACCATTCGCTGTCACATTTTCCAACACTGTTATAGTTCTACTACCCTATTGAAATGTCATGCAATTAACAGAGTATAATGCATGTTAAAATGTGTCCCATACATGAAAAAGTATGGGAAAACATGATTAGTATTAATATGAAGAATATTTTGCACTGTAGCTCCACTATTTAAATCCTAGGAAGTGAAAATCCCCATCCTTCCTTCAGTCATTATCACCAGTATAATTGCATGCAAGCAGCACTGGATCTCACTTTTATGTTAAATTGTTTGAATTTCACAACTAAACACACAAAGAACAAATGTCTTGTTTAATGCATTCATTTTAGGAAGATACTTTAGAAGAAAATTCCATCAACTTTGCTTGAAATTTAAAAAATCTTAAGTCTGACAGCAGAAACTGTACTGCTAAGAGAAAGAGAGCACATATTTTAAAAAATTACGGTCTGAATATTGTTACAATAATTGACAGCTATTTTCCAGTATTTTGTTCCAAGGTAGGAGCTATTGTTTATACCTTACTTATATCAGACACACTTCAGTGGGCCAGCATTGCTGTGACTGCACAAACCAAAAAACAGCCTCATTTCTGAAGTCCAAAGCAAACTTGCAGAGATAAGTCACCAAGAAGTTTCTATTTTACCATTTGTAAATGTTTTGAGGAAATATTTCTTCCCCTCATATTAATTTTTTTTGTTAAAATAATTTTGAAATTGTATTATCAACTTTAATACAAAATCATTTTCAACTATGGCCAAGGTTTATGATCTGCATTTTAACAGCATGCAGAAACAAAGCCTATGGGTCTTGGATATTTTATTTTAAGTTGTGGAATAACAGCAGGAACTGAATCCCGCTCTTTCTTTTCACCCTATACTTTCTCTTCACTAGCCCACAGAAAACAAATCTACATAGATATTATCTCACATAGAATGCACACAAGGAATTTTTAAAATTTTGAGTATTCCTACCCAGCATAAATGCAGATCCCATTTTAATTCTGGTTTCATTGAACTGTCATTCTAGGAGTTCAAGAAGTGATTTCAGCACAGTTCAGCAAATAACTAGTTTATTCCACCAGCCGCAAACATGCATCAAACATAATCAGAAAGCAATTGGCAGTGACCATGATGCATCAGACATGGTAGAGCAGATGAGAAAAATGTGGAAAGTTCAAGACAGTCATTTTGAAGTGTTATCCTCACTGATGCCTGCACCCAATTTGCATCTCAATTTTTGACACAAATTCCTCAAAGCACCTAAATGTGGACACTGAAGCACATGCAATGACACCAGATCCCTGCTCAGGGGGAAACTGTTCTCAGAGTCTGTCCAAGTCTCAAAGGTCGGAATGTTTATGCAGTGCTCAAGACTGCTTTTCTTACACCACAGGCTTACAGCCTGACAGGACCATTCAGCTCATTGCCACTGCGCAATTTATCCAACACTGCCAGGATCCGCCTCCACATGGTATTTCCAGCCAGTCCATCTCCACACAGCACACATGCTACTCTTACAGCTGGAACCTGTCCAGATGCACACGCATCATCACATGGAGCCAGTGCCCTGTCTAATACTGCCAGAGCTCTTATCCTGGAAACAAATGTCAGTACAAGTCCCAGCTCCATTAGGAAGCTGCCTGAGTGGCAGGACACCTGTTCAAATGAGCTCTGCCATTCTTCAGCTTTCAGAAGTGAATATTCCACAAAATACAATAGTACCTGTTTATAAATTTGAAATTGCTAGGAGGACACTTGGTCCTTGAAAGTCCAACTCAGCATTTCAGTTGTTGATAGCAATTTTAACAGCAAACCTTTCCACTTTCTCTCATTTCTCCCATGGTCTGAGCTCTAAGGTCTTGGTTCTTCCTCAAATTTTTAGGGTACTTTTTTTTCCCCCTCAGTATTCCTAAACAGCAGAACCAATCCAAATCAGATTTCCCCTTTCTCAGCTTTGTGGTCAGGAGAATCTCATTTTCTCTCCTCAGAAAAAACCCTCAGGATTTTTCCCTCACTCTCAGTGACAACTCTGCTAACAGAGTTAGCTTTGTAGCTAACAGACAACTCTGCTTTGTAGGCCTTCCATTTGCCAATTCCAAAGTTGCAGTTTTGTGCATATTGGGCCTTGACAGAGGAAGGATCATTGTCACATTAGTTTTGAAGATTTGTGAAGACACCAACATCCTCCATCCACCCTGCTTTCTATTCCCACAGAAATCACATGTTTAGTGGGAGCAGCCCTTGTAATTAATGGGAGTCTCCACATTCATACAGTAATAAAGAACAAAACTCATCTGGCTTACTGTTCTTCAGGTACTATTTTGTAAACATAAAGATATTGAGAATACTTAACCATTCATTCCTTCCTAATTTTGCTTCACTAAAGCAAAACTAGAGGAACTGTAGAGAAACTGAATTAGCATCCCATGCTAGATTGTTAAGCCATGCGATACTTACTGAGTCTCAGGTTGTATAAGCTGTATTTATTCCTTTTTCTTAGTAACAATGAAAATATTTGTATATCATTACATACATGATAAATGTCTAAAAAGGATCATTTAATAGAAAATTTTTGTTGTATTATTATTGATGCATTATTGATTCGTAAGTGCTCAGTTATATGACATTTAATCATGTCACCCAAAAGAAACCAAGTTAGCTTTTATATTAAAAATAGGCTGGGATAAAGGATAGCAGAATAAGAACTTACATACTTAGTATTGAATAAACCATATTTTCTAGGCTGCTTTACATAAAAACAGATATGCTAGATCAAACTAAAAACCAAAAGATTTTTCCCAGCTAGTGGCCCGCAGCTGAGGTTAAGAAAAAAAAAGAACATATGAAAGAGAGAAAGTAGAACAGTAGTTGCCAGCTACTTCTGTTTCAAATCATCCATCTCATGTTTAATAGCTCTTCACGGCCTTTCCTTTACAAAATTGTTTAATAATTTTTAAACTTATTTATAATTTTGGCATCCAATGAAAATGAATCTCAACATGTAATATTGTTATGCAGGAAAGAGCCTTCTTTTGTTTGTTTTAAACCTGCTGCCTAATAGTTTTCCTGGGTACCCCACAGTGAGTAATCATTCCCTATTCAGTTTCTTTATGTCATTCATAATTTGCTATTCCTCCCTCACACCCACATTTTGTTGTCTCTTTTCCAGGCTGAAGAATGCTGCCACACAATTATATGTCTCACAGAAGTTGTTCCATACCTCTAGCCCTCCCCCTCTGCTCTTCACTCTGCCCTTTCTAGGTTTATTTACCTCTAAACTTACACAAACCATTTACTATGCTTCCATCTCTTCAATATACACATAATGAAGCTTTCTGATGCTTTTTTAAAATTGCTATTTTTCCCCAGTGCTTCTTAGTATCCTGTTTTTCTTTTGATGGTGATGGCTGAGATTTGGGCTGATGTCTTAAAGGAATTAATCAGAAGAGTTTTGAGATCTTCGCTAATTTAGAGTCCATCACTGGAGCTTCATCATTAAAACTGTTTTTCCCTCAGGAGGTTTACTTAGCATTAATTTAGTCTTTTCTCACCCAGCCTCTCAACATTAATTCCTTACACAACTCTTTACAATAAGATTTGGCTATCTCGAATAATTTCATATCTGCCAAAAATTGTCTCACAATTTGCACCCTTTGCTGCTAGATCAATTAAGAATATATTAAGTGGCATACAGCTCCATACATTCATCTGATCTTTTGGAAAAGAATAACGTATCCTGCTTTCCCCCCCTTTTTTTTAACCCATTGCTAATTCAGGAAGAAACTTATTCCATATCCCATTTGTGGAAAGATGGCTGCAAGTAAAATCAGAGGAAACTGAGAAGTTATATTCACATCCCAGAAGGAGTTATGACTGTATGGAAATTATAGGGTAAAATATAGCTGCTACTCCTTGGATGGAATGCAGCTGGTATGTTCCAGGATGGTTGCTGATACAACTGTAAGCACCTGCTAGGGAGATGGAATGGAGGGTGGAGCACAGTGGAGACACCACGGGCCAGACTCTGTTGCCATCCTTGCAGGGAGGGGAACCCGCTGGCACTTTGCAGCTGAAAAACAGCATAGCACTTGTCAGCCAGGGGAGACAGGAGATGTCCTACTGCTGAGCCAACAGCTGTGGTAAAATCTCTCTCCTTAGATTCATTAGTTCTCTCCCTTGATTCATTATAGCCTAATTGTACTGTTAACACACAACTCCACCCCAAAGTTAACCACCACCAGCTCAGCCACCCCTCACCAGGTATGTGCTCTATATTGTTTTGACCGTATCTTTAACAGCAAAGCAAGAGGATTTGACACCAATCAGTAACAAAGGCATTTATGACTCCAATCACTCAAGCTCCACCTAAACATAAAGAAATTAAGTAAACATTTATGAAAGTAAGTTGAGAATGGGGGAAAAGTTAGAGAAGTCTCCGTTGAACCTGCTGGGATCTGTCAATAAGGTGAACCTGCCTTGACCCCCATATGGGCACCTATTAGGTAACAATCATACTCTATGTATCTGGAATACTTTTACTGGAGATTAGAGCTTGTCTGTGGATTGCTTTAAATATGTGTTTGCAGTCAGGTACTATCACCAACAATCTGCAAACCTTAACCTGTCACAATTTTATAACAAAGAGTGTTATTCCATAAACTGTTGGTGTGAGTCTTTCACGGGTGCTGGCAGTTGCCAGCAGAGGGTAACGTGCAAATAGAGAGGAAAATCCACTGAGGAGTCAAAAAGTGGGAAGAACAGCTGAGGGGCCTCTTTTAAGCTGTTGGCAAATTTCCCTGGGCTGTCCTCCGATCCTCCAACTCTGCCTCCAGCCTGTAGCAGTGCCTCCCTTGAAATAAGATCAGAATGAAGATTTGTTTGTTTAACCCAGGAATAAATTCACTAAGGCCACCCCAACACAGTGAGGAATAGTCAGTGTGTGGGAAAGTGGTTCATATAAATAAACATGTATTGAATGGTCTAAAACTACTGTGCCATGAAGCAAATATTGAACGCAATTCAAGGGTGAATAAAGGTGACTAAACACTATATTTGGGCTTCTTACTTTCTTAAGTGAGTATGACACTAGCAACAATTTCCAGGACTGCCTGAAATTAAAATGATAGGAGCTGAAGAATGGCAGCACCACTTCCAAGAGAAATTTTCCAACTTGTAATTACATGGATTGCAACCAAAGCCCTCTTCTGTGCACTTCACACTAGAAAAGCAATATTTTTCTTTCAAATACACTTAAAATACAAAAAAATATTGCACACAACAACCTTATGCAAGAATGTAGAGAAATCAGATTTAGTCAATCTAAGATACAGACAAGCATCCACAAATCTATGGACAAATATTGAAAATAACTTCAACTACATGTAAATCTGTTTTTGCAACAAACTTTTATTAATAGAAAACCAAAAAAGGTCTTTTTTTTTTCTTTACTCTCTTAAAAATTAATCCATTTTTCTTCATTTCTCTACACCTTGCTCTGTTGATTTTTTCCTGATATTTTGAGATTATTTTTTCTCTTCTTCCACATTCCTGTATATTTTTTTGTCTACCTGACTTTCTTCCTCCTTTTAGCCTCTCTTGATTTATTTTGTTGTGTTTAAATAGCAGTGGTACCTGGAACACAGCCTCTAAGCCAACTTCAGCTAATTTGCACGCATTTCTTTCATAAGAGGGTAGCTAGGGAATAAAGGCCCTTTTCCCTAATATCCAGGTACAGCCTTGTCATAGAGCCATCTTAAAATAGTAAGGATAGGAAACTTAATGTCTTAGGGATCTTTACACCTATTTGCATTCACAGAAAACAATAGATTTCTTATTGTGCTATCTTCTTTCTTCTCTGATTTTGCATTTGTTATGTTGTTATAAAAATAAAATAAAGCTGGTTGTCTCTTTTCTCAAGTGATGCTTCTTATTGCCTGCTCCCATCTCTGCCATGCTGGACCACTCATCTGTAACAGAGGCACTTCCCACAGCAACCAGGAGAACATGGAGCCATGAAAGAAGAATGGAAACCACATTTGTCTTGCAAGCCCTACTTTACAATTTCACCAATGAACTTTGTTTGTGGTTCTATGGATTTAACTTATGAAAAGATGGCCTGTGATGGATATTAAGCCACGTTAACATCAGTGAAATGCCTGAAAACACAGTCTTCAGAGAACTTCACACAAATACAGACCCAGGTTCCAGCTGAGACAAAAGCCAGATAAGTTATCCAGGAATCAAACAATCATTTGCACATCTTTTCTTGCCAACATCATGAGGTTTTCAAGGCCGACACTCCACCCTAGTACTCTTGCTCTAATTAACTCACAATGTAATCAATGGGATGCATAGCTGTGAAGCTCTGAAGAGATTTTTGTCCGTCTATAAAACATTAGAATGAAAGTTTTCATTGTTGAATATACATCGATTTACAGAAGCTAACAGGTGTTTGCTCCACTTTCTGCAATTTAAATGTTTAACCTTCAATTCTTTTAAAATCTATTGATGAGAAGAAGAGGTTCTTTTAACAGAGTGCTAGAAAAGCATTCATGAAGCCTTCTCAGGCATATTCTGCCAATTATTCCTCCATGAGGTCCTTGCAGAAAAAAATCTACCTTAGCTTGTGACAAGTTGTGCATCTCAGAAGTACTTGAGCTTGAGAAACTCTGCATTTTTCTACATTTAGGCAAAAGTGCTTCCCTTAGCCAAAAACCCACAAATTCATTAATCAAGAAACACATCACAATGTACTCTTTTTAGAGGGTGAAATCAGAAGAATACTACAGTTGTTACTTTATTTAATTCTTAGAATTTTTTTAAAGATCAAATGAAATTCCTGTAAGTGAGAGATTTCTTCCTCAGAAATGTTTTGATTAATAACAAAAATAACTATGAATTCTACTGGAAATCACTTAATTGTTGACACTTACTAATAAATCAAGCCATTCAATGCATCCATAAAAATAGAATAATTGGCCCAATCCTGTTAATAGATTTGTAACCTTCACAAACATCATAACTTAAACTGTAAATGCCATAACAAGATTGGTTGTTTGTCACTTGGGCAATAAAGTGGTGGATAAACTCCTTGAACAGAAATCTTTATTTTGCCTGTATCTTGGTTGAAGTGTTGAATTGACACTGATTCCTGTGGGTTTTTGTTGTTGTTTTTTTTGTTTTGTTTTGTGTTTTTTTGTTTTGTTTTGTTTTGTGGCCAGACAAGCTTTCTTTAAATTCTTTAGATTCTTCTCTGCACATTTATCCAGCTTTTTTAGACTGAATTTTCCTTGCCATTAATAGCTAGGGCAATACTACGCACTGCATGGCCTTCATTACTTGTTATTTATGCAGAATACATAAAGTTCTTACTAATTGATTAAATAATCACAGTATGTTTCTTTTTAGGGTTCTTGTTATGTTGTCAAAACAGTTTAGTTTTCCTCTGTGTTGACACAATGAGATTTTTTCAGTTATTTTGGAATACTGTTGGTAAATAAATGTCCTGATGCAGAAGAAAACCTACACACATTTACCTTTGCAATAGGCACCTGTACGTATTTACCACATTTCAAGTTGTGCCTCATTGTTCCACTTAATTAATTTCAAATGTGGTCTATTTTCAGTTTTGAGTTGCAGGAGTTTGGCTTATCTGCTACTTGCTATGACATGTTTTCTGTCTAGAGACTCTTAAATGAATCCACATGCCATGACAAAGAAACAAAGACTATCCTCTGTTCAGACACAATCTAGCACCAAAAAAAAAGCACGTCATGCTTCCCACATAAGACTTTAATCCTGGATTTGAGTTTCATGTTAAAAACAAAAATTATGAGGCCTTGAAAGAAGAAGCTACTCATGGAATGTGGCAATATGATTTCCAACACACTAATAAAATATTTCTGAAATATCTTTTGTTAGTTTCTTGTGCTATTTATTACCTGTATGCAAGTTGATTTAAATAGCTGTGTGCTTATTGTATCCCACCAGGCAAGAAAGCAGTGATGTACCTAGAAGTCCAACAGGAGTCAGGAGGAAAATTGCCCTGGTCAAGAGTGCCAGGACATGCAGAGTCCTGGACCCAGAGAAGGAAGCAGCTGCTCACACCATGTGAAGAGAGGTTCAGTGCTAAATGAGTGACCATGACAGACAAGACATAGGTAAATCATATCACATCTTATAAAGACTTTCAACAGTAAGCTGCTAAAAACTATGAGAGGAATCCATGAGCTAAGAAGCACTGCTGGAACATGTATTAGAACTGTATTGCTCAGTAGCAGTGAGAAATGGTTTGATGAATGTTAATAATTTTTCCCACAAAGAGAGTTGCAAAAGCAATTAGTGCAGCAGCTGCTAATATGAAAAGGATCTGCTAGTCTCCTTCAATGCTTACAAGTAGTTTGTCTTGTCTTTTTGTAGTGTTCAAGTACATAGACGGTGGGATCAGAGCAGTGACCATTCTCAGTGCTAAAGAGACTGTGTAGACAGACAGGACAAAAAAAACAGGAGACAGCAGTTGAAAAACATCTCTTTTATAACAAGTTAAAAAACAGGCATGGGCAACTTTAGCTGTAGTTAAAATAGAAAATAGAAGATCAACACAAAAACATTCTCATCTCCAGAGAAAAAATAAACTAACATAATTTTTAAGGTGCATTAGACAGACAACTACTCAAAACAAAACTAAATCTTACCATAGTCTAAGCAGGCTAATTTTGACATTTTTAGCAAGGAAGTCTCTTTGGGCTGTCCAAAAATCAGAGAGTTCTAACATGGCATGGTGGGATTAGATAACTACAGGTTAGCTCGAAGTGGCAAAGAAAATATGCTCTTTGTCTGAGCATGCCTGGTCACCAGAAGGGCTGGAAAAAGGAATCATTGTGTAACTGCACTAGACTGAGTATAAATACCCTTAACAACGGGCATGGGATCATGTTGGTAACTGTTTGTGACAGTGGCACTGCACAGTTTTGCAGATCAGAATAATAGCAGGCTAACAACTGCAGATTTCGATCCCCCCACCCCACCTCCTCCTAGTCCTGTCAGTGATATTTTGTCTTTCCCTCATCTCCCAAGATAATACTGTTACATAACAAATTTGCCAAAGAGAGTTTCATTTCTAAAAACTTCAATAATGTAGGTGAAGGCTATCTGTGATAGATGGTGAGATATTTTTTTTACAAGTTTTTTGATTAAAGGAAATGTCCTGGGATGTCCAAATGGAAACAAATTTATTGGCTGTATATTTCCGGGATTACTGACTGCAGATATGTCCTTTTCCCATTCCAGTTTGTGTTATAGGAGAAATCAGAATTCTGCATGAAATCAGAATTCTGCAGAAACTCAGAGAATTGAGTTTTGCTTCTGTGTCTAGGGCTGTGAAAGAGCTCAAGTCTTGCCAAGGCAAGGCTTTCAATTCAACATGTGACACACCATAGAACCACCAAGCAGAACAAAGAGGATTTGAAGAATGGAAACAACCAGCAGCTCTGCGGCAGTGGGGATGCAAAAGGGAACTTATCTCACCATCTCCCTGCAAAAGCTTTTTTCTTTTTCTTTTTCTTTTTCTTTTTTTTTTTTTTAATGCCATATTTAAATGCTATAAAATTGCTTAAAGCATTTCTCAGGATCTTCTGGGATGATATTTCATCTGCTTGCTCTATATCAAAGCATAGAAAAGTAACTGGATTGGAGTGGAGGAAAAAAACAAAACAAAAACCAATCAGTTGGGTTTTCTATTGGTGAGGAGCAATGTTATTCTATAACTTTCTTCATACTTGTATTGTTCAATGGAAAGATGTAATTATAAGCGAAGTGTATCCTCAAAGCAAACTAAACTTACACACTGCAGGAAGTGAGTTTCCCAGTTTTGAAGCCAAGATGTGGGACTGAAAGGTGAGGGGGTTTTAACACTACTGGATCACATTTCTCCCTCCATCACATTTACGCTCACTCAGCAAAAATTAGGCAGCATAACCAACAGTCATCTCTCACTATGGTATCATTTCAAATAGAAAAAGTCTTGGTGCAGATATACACTGCAGATTACTCCGAAGAGTAAATAAAACAAGATCATCATTATTTTTCTAAAGAAAGGGTATTTTTAAATAAGAAACTTTTAACAAACAAGATCATAGCCAGGAAACAGTCTCGTTGTTCCTTTTGGATTTAATCTGAATTGAAATGCAGTAACAAATAATATGCATTTTTTTAAAAGACCCTTTCAAACCATAGAGCTGCCCTTATGCCTCACAGTTAATTCTTTAATAATTTCCATGAAAAATACTAAGGGCCAGAAAGTGAAGTAAGGCACAGAGGAAAATGAGATTGAGCTTCACTTTCATTATAATCTCTATTCAGCTAAAGGAAAATACGAATTAGTTATAAACCTCAAGTATGCACCAGAAAATGGTGGTGTTTTTCCAACATCATATTTTCGTTATGTTAATTCAGATAGAAAGCAAACACTGTTTTTCAAGTCAGATAGATATTTAAGATGTTTATTTTTTATGTAAATTTTAAGAAATTGCATGCTGTCAGCTTCGTGCTTTCTACTCCTTTTTCTAAGCTGATAAATGTGGAAAGTGTATATCTACTTGGTGACATTCCCAATATATAAATGCATACTTTCAACAATGGTGTGTCCTTTCCTAACATTTTTTTTGGTTTGCATTTAACAAAATAACGGCAAATGTCAGGTATTAGAAGGGTTGAAACAACCTTTTCTATTTTGTTGTCTTTAGAACCCCATCTTTTATTCATGACTTTTCTCTTAGTGCTGGAAGGGAGGCTGTGTTGCTATAGCAATGCCCTGCATATCCTTGTGGATAGCTTACAGTTTCACTTTTTTTAAGCAACAAAGAGCCATTGATACTACATGTTGCCAAAGGTTACAAAAGTTGAATTCTAAAATGGAAATATTTCTTCTATAAGGCTGCATAGGATATATGCCATGCAAATTCAAATCTTCAAGTAAACATACAGCCCGTTTGTGAATACACATGAACCCAGGATAATACTGTTTGGCTTCAATATAACATTTGGAAGAAATGTGTTTAAAATATACTTGTTATCTACCCTTTTCAAGACATAAATGTACCAAAATGTATTACTTACTATTACATCTTTCTGACCTGCAGTAGAAATAAAACCTTTCTACATTTTAACAGATCTGGAAAATAAAACACAATCTCATATTCCAATTATGATTTAATAGTAAATACACTTCCAATGTCAGGGAACAGTCACCTTATAGAAGCTTCCCTGCCCACAATGGATATTAAATATAGTTGAGTGTCCTTCAAGACTTCTTCAAGTACGGGGCTTTTTCCTACCCTAATTGATTTCTCTTCTGTCAGATATGACTCCCACAGATAGATGTTTACATAGTACAAATTCAATAACAGTTCAACAAGTTAAATCAAATAAGGAGTTAGATGGGAAAAAATTAGGGTTACAGTCATAAAAAAGGAATTTATACTCATGATTCAGCAGGCAGCAGCAATTTACTCAGAACAGATCAAAGAGGGTAACATGGGCAAAACATCACCATTACTACTACAGAGCAGTAAATTAGAGAGAAAATCCAAACTTTTCCACCCTCAAATACCTTCTGTGCTGGTTTTACAGCAGGTATTTACTGCCTCACTCCCACCACACTGATGGGAGGAACGAAACCATTTCAGGAGCCGCTTCAACTGAGTGATTCAGTTTTCTGTGCAATCGTTCTAACACGGCTGCCTGGCAGCCACAAGGGCCAGGTTCAATTCCCAAACCACTGAAATACTTAACAGCCAGACTCTCTCTCCATTCCACAGAAGCCTGGCACAGGAAGGCCACCTCTCAACTGACAGTGACAATGCCCCGTGCAGCCCTTCCTGCACCCTGCAGGCTCAGCCCTGCCCTCTCCTTCCTCTCAGGAGCATTGGGGCACTCTGCTGGGTCAGGCTGGAGCTCAGGAAAACAGCTATCCTGTCACTCAAAACATCTATTCCAGTTTCCACTGCAGGGTAGACCACAACACATAAAGCAAGGAATATTCATCAAATATTATTCTGAGCATCCTGAACTATTTGGGTTCCACTAGCAAGCAGAGTGGGACACGCAGAGTTAAACAGACTTTGTTTAAAAATTGAAAAAAAGGAAAAAAGGAAAAGTAAAAGCATGTAAGATTCACAAGAGCCAACACTATTGCCCCAACAGAGCCTCCAGCAATTTTTCTGACCCTATCCTCCTCCAAGTGCTCCCTATCCCATGTTCCTTCTGAGAGCCTGGTCTGCTGGACCTGGTTCTACTGCTGAGGATCTGGTCTGCTGTGCTGCTCTGCCAACCCGCCTTTCACATCAGTCCTGTGCAGCACAGTGGGACAGTGACATGGCATATCCACTCAAGGACTTTGTCCCAAAGGAGCTTTGCATCTTTTTTCTTTCCTCTGCAAACCCTGAACTGCAGAATTGGATTATGGTGGCTCCTTTGTCCCAGGAAAAACTAGACTGCTTGAGATTTTTCCAACTTTTCCAAAACATTTTATCTTGCTACAAGGGGAGATGATATGTTCACTGGTGATGTGCCAGGAATGCTGTACTCAGACATACTGCACACATGTTGCTCTTGAGGTAGGGCCAAGGACAGGCAAAACAAAATTCACCTTATGCCTCCTCTGGTAAGCTCATCTCAAGTATGTGGTGAAGATTTTGTGTGTATGTTGTTTGTGACTTATTGGTCACAATTATTGATTTTGAATTCAAGCATGGGCTTATCTCTGATGCAAAGACACTCTAACGTCTCCACTGAAATGGGAAGCACCAGTTCCTTTTAGACCCCACAAACTGGTTTAGCACAGCTTTTCTGGAGCCCCAAGTTATGGGCACCCTGGCTTACTTTTACCAACAGTTTCCTCTGTCAGATGCCATCACAGAAGTACTGTTGGGAACCAGGGTTTTCAGTGGGATCCATTGCTTTGGCTTCTCACCCAGAGGCATATCATCATGGCAGAGATGGCAAAGAAATCCCTGCTTAAAATAAAGCTCTCAGTCTGATACAAGACTAATACAGCTAAATGCAGCTAAGAGATGCTACACATCAGCTCCCCCAAAATATCCTATGCCGCTCTTATTATTTGCACCTCCAAAACCTGGGCCAAGCTGTGACCACGAGCCACAGCTGAGCTGGAACCCAAACTAGGCAGGTTCATCAAGTCTCCATTTGGAAAAAAACCTGCACCTACCACACTAACACATCTGAATCTTTTATGCTCATTCTCTGGGGCTCTCCCCACTGGCAGGCTGCCTGTTAAAACCAGCCTTTGTGGGTTACACGAAGCAGCAGTTTGAGGTGATTGGGAAATTTCATCTTGTGGGTTTGTTTGCAAAAATAATTGTCTTTACCAGCTGTTTAATATTTATAAGGATTTTTGTTTCATGAATTGTACGACTTAGTGTTCGAAAAGTTGGTAGTTCAGTAACAAATTCATTTGTTGTCTTCTTACTTTAACCAAAATTACAACCTCTGGATTAACTTGATTACTCCAGTTTCCACTGTGACATCATAATCTTTTCCCAGTATAGATACCTGTTGATACCCCCCCACAAATCACATGCAATACTGAATGCTGCCTGTCCCTTCTCAAACCCTCTCTAGTCTTATTTTCATGCTTTCCTCACATTGCTAGTCTAAATTTTGACCCTTATATATCCTTTTCCGACACATTCTACAAACATCCTCTTTGCCATATGTCTGCTCTCACAATGCTAAGTCCCCCCCAACATGCTCCTAAAGATGAAGTCTTGACTTATAACCATAGAACATATTTGTAAAAAGTAATCCTGGACAACACCAGTTCCATACTCAAGATTGGTGCTGAGCAGCAGAGTTGTCACAGTCTAGATTTATAAAAACCTTATATGTAATTGTGTTTGTCTTCATTACTTTGCTGTCTTTGAGCTTAGGATCTCATGTTGCAAGTTACACACTAACCAACATAGTTGGACCTCCCTCTGAAGCAGAGATCAGTGCTTATTGACAGATAAAAATTCCAGGAAGATGGAGCTGAAGTTAAGATGCCTGATGCAATGACTTGGGGTAAAATCATTGCAGGGCTGAATTGTGAAAATCAGATTTATAAACCTTGTACAATCAGGGTAAATCACACTTGAAATAAGCCCAAGTATGTGAAAATATCTAGAGTACTGTTATAACCTTTTTTTTTCCATATTGAAGGGGTTTATGCACTGGCCTGAAGTAACACAAGCTAACAATCATGAGATTCTGATTTGACAAATATGGTTGTCAAGGCCAAGTTAAGTGACCTGCAGGTATTCCATGGAGAGATATTGAACATTAGGCTTTCAGCACAGCTTTTTGAGAATTTGTTATTAAGAGTATAATAGTAGATGCTATGGCAGACCAAAAGAAAATGAAAAATTTCCACAACTGAAAAGGAGCTCATTGATGATGAGAAATTTAGTGCTTCTATGCCCAGATAAAACTGAATTTTTAAAGAACAATTAATTTGTTATGTTTCCTTGATGTCACAACAGAAGAAGTATTCTTACAGTCATTCACAGAAAAATAAAATATGTAGAAATTTCTTATATTACTAATTTTTAAATTATTTTCAAATTAATTTGCATATTGAAATGCAGTATTTTTTGAAAGAAAAGTGCAATCCTGAGTCCATCACATTTTCTGAAGAAAATCTCTAGCATTCATATATGCAAAAGGAATTTTTTTCACGTAATAAAGAGGTGTCCAGTGGAGAAGGTCTGAGTTGCTACTTCTTTCCTAAATCAAACAACATGGCAATAGGAATATAGGTTTCTACATTCTTGGTGGGAGTCTTGGTTACTGATTATAAATAGTTTTAGGAGTTTTCTCCTTATTCTTCCTGTGAATGCTCCCTAACACCTTAAAATTTGTATTCAATCAAAATTAATAGATCACATTCACTGGAATCTACAAAGTTTTTCCTTTCTCTTGAAACTTTCTATGAAAAACTATCATATTGGTCATATAAATTATTAATCAAACTGGAGACAGCACTCTTGTGTTCATTGTCAGCTTTGAGAACCATGGTTAATAACTGAAGAAACATCTTCTAGGTGCAGAGAGAGTTCTACAGTTTTATAGCAGGATGCTTTACTGTAGAAAGTACTAAAGGATGAAGAGGAATTCTCCTCCTTAATCACCTATCCTATTCAGTTATAGCTGTTAATAACAAAAAAAAACCCAGACTTAAATGAGCCCCTAGATCCTTCCTTATTAATTGCACAGTTATAGATTACTGATAACACCATAAGAACAAATATATGCTGGGAGTCCCACAGGCCCATTTGATTCTAACTAGGTTTATGGAGTGTCAAGCAGATAAACTGCCCCTCTGGGATTCCAGTAATGTGTGCAGAAGAGATCTCATAACACCCAATACAGAAACCACTTGGCAAGAAGTGAAAAAAAACCCCATCCTTTCTAAAGGACTGTTTTTCCGTGTGTCAGGACCTGATGGAAAAAATCTGTCAGGAAGTAAGAAAAAAATGACCAGAAAGATTTTTGACAGGCAATTTTACACCAGAGGGGATACAGGAGGCATGAGTGTAACAGAACTAAACCGATGTTGCTGCATGCATAAAACTAGTAATATTTGCAAAGTCACTAGATCTTAAGTAACAAAGTCCTATAATCAATGTATAAAAATAAAGTCTTGTGAAATAAAAGCCAAGTTTTCAGAAGACCTAGCAATAGAAGCAATTATTCCTCTAAGGTGATGTGTGCAGTTGAAATGGTGTAAGATACGGGCACGGGAGGTGGTAGTGTGCTGCCCCCCAGAGACTGCACTGCTTCTCTCAACATCACTTTTTTAGTACTGACAGCAAAATCTTGCATCCTTGCTTTGCCTTTGGCCCAAATAGCTCTGACCTAGTCAGTTCTGAGCTTTCTGTGCTTCAATTGCCATTTGAGGGAAAGAAATAATTTTCTTTACCGCTGCAACTGAAATTTGATTCTAAAGGCAATAGATAGATTCAGTGTCCTCTGCTTTTTATTATCTGAAGGTGCCAATTTACCTGCAGTCATAACAAAAAAATTATATTTACTGTTTTCTCATACAGAATCACATGCTGCCCATACTTCTTCTGTTTGTGTTTAAATAATAACATGAGAGATTTGACAGCACCTTATCTTATCTGCTTAGAAATCATCAAAACATACCAAAGAGAGGAAGGCTTCCCACTCATTCTTCCAAAGTTTCTCTTGCTGAGTTCTAGTTTGGTCTTGAAAAAGCAGGAAATGCTTTTTACACAATTGCAATGGTACCAAAAGGTATACAAAGTCATGGATGGTTATGTAATACAGGAAATAGTTTCATTAGTTTCACTAAAAAAACAGAGCCAGGATGTAAGACCTCTAGGTTCAAACACTCACAGCTGACACATTGACTCAGCCATTCCTGCCATTCTATGTATATTTGTTTTTTCATTAGATCTCTCCAATGTCCTCTAAGAAAATAAGTCTCAAGTAACTCCTCCTCTGTTTTATCTGTGTCATTCTCTTTAATTTGGTCATCTTTTCCCTTTGGCTTTTTCAGAATTCTGAAAGGACTTCTTTCCAATCCTTGTCTTTTCTTCCTAGAACTCTCTTCTCATATTGTTGATTTCAACTGTATGTTTCACAGTCCAGAAGCCAACATCTATTCAAAGGTAATAAAGGGTGGAGTTAAGATGCCCACAGTATTTTTCAACTAGGTTTTACCACTTCAGCATCCTTCTTCACCTCTATACCCACATTCCTCCCTTTTTCTCTCTGATGTCTTTCTGGTAAAAACTATTTTGGTAAAAACTCAAAAGTAGAAGAAAATCTTGGTAGAGAGTATTAGGTGTAAGGCATTATAGCATCAATGAATGAAAATTACTAATTTCTTTCCTGTCCTTCACCTTCAACCAAAACAGAAATTTGATACTTACAAGAGGCTGAGAGCTTGTCCTACTACCTGCTGCTGTAGAAAACTCGCATGCACCTTGAAGGCCAGAGAAGTGATCTAGAAAAGGCAAGGTTTGTTCAATGGGAGGTGGATTACCAAGCAAATACACATCATTTGGGCAACAGCTCAGTCCTAAGGGTTTTTCCTGAAGCAAGTGGGAAATGAGATGCAGAACATGTAACCTAAAGTGGCATGTAGATGGTCGCCCTAGTTGCAAGACATTTATGACCCATACAAATTTTTGAGGGGATATTTTCACAACATTGAAAGCAAAGATACACACAGATAAATAGTAGAGGTGTATGCCCAACCAGTTCATCAAATGAGCAAATTTGACAACTGAACTGGCAACCCCTACTTGGAGTTCAGGATGTTTCTCACAGCTCTGTTAGCTGCTCTAACACAGTTCTGTTAATCTTCAAGGAAAACCATTATCCCTTGTCCAAAGGACTACAGGAAAAGCCCACAAAGATGCAAGGACAGGTGTAGTCTTGCATACTATTCCTATTCCAAGCAAAGGAGCAGTTCTCAAGCCACTGATCCAAATTGGACCATCTCAGATGCAGGCCAATACAGAGCTCTGAGCCACTAACACCCACCTCCAACTTTTATCCTTAATTGCTGGATGAAAAGCTCTTGCTACCTGCTATCCCACTAATTTAACAGAGTAGTTTTAACAGTTGCAAATAACAGCTGTTAATTTCAGCAGACATAAGCTAGAAGTAAAACAACAACCACAAAATTTTTTAAAAGTGTAGTTTGTAATCACCAGCAAAATCCAATAAAACCTCTCTTTCAACAGAAGGAATTTTTATATTGAACATATTATTTTTTATTTTAAGGGAGTGAGAGATACAGCACAGTATCTGCCACTTTCCACATTGAATTCACCAGTGTTGAGTCAACATTTGATAGATTGCTACCTGTATCAAAATCATATGCACAAATAGCCAGATGAGAGAAGTTTTGTACTGCGCTTAACTCGCTCAGCTGCCTCTGACAGTTCATGTAAGAACAAGGATGTGTGCACTGTATAGGTGAGTAAGAGGGTTATATGCATGCTCAGAAGCAAACTGCAGTGATAATTTCATGGATTGCAAGCTTAAGGAGAATGCAGAGCCTGCTGTGAGCAGAGCCAGAGCTCAGTTCGGTGCTCAGAGCTGCCGTGCCAGCGCAGCCAAGGCCCAGGTGATGGGCAGAGAGGAGCAGGAACAGTGGTCCACGAGGGTAGGTGTCCCCTTTTAGTGGAGCAGTCAAACAGGTTTGATTGTCACTATCTGATTTTGTCCAGCCCTGACCTACGCATTGCGCCGAGGGACATCTTTGTCTCACTTGTCTTTGGTCACGGAGTTCATGGAGCTCAATGGGCTGCGGCCAGCAGTCCATTAACGGGGGTGCTGGGCTCAGCCCCAGCCCACCCAGGAGCCCCGCTGCATGTTCTCACTGAATGGCTTCACTGGTGGCCCATTCAAATGCGATAATGTCAGAAAAAAGGGTTGAATGGAGGAGCCAATGTACACCATTGCTCAGGCGAAGTGACTGCAGCCTCCAACAAAGCCTCCCCTGTGGCGATGTTAAGCAGAGTTATCAATAGTGCTAAGGCAGAGCAAGAACTAATGCTCCAATCATGTCATCCACAGGTGGCACAGATGGAGCCACTTCAATACAGAAACCACAGGGCAACATTTCCTGGTAATTCTATCCTCTTTCCAGTGCTAACGTACAGAAAAATGTGCAGATGTCATGTGGATCTCTTGTAGTGTGTCAGACCCCCTTCAACTGAGCTCCAAAGGACTTTTTTGTTTCCTGTTCCTTTTACTATTCACACCAACTGTAGGCAATGTTAAATTCTCATTTTGTGGGAAGCAGAAATCTTGGGGTTTAATGTACACATAAATAAATTCCCTTACTTTTTCTGGGCTGAAAGATTGGACCTTGTGAACAAGAATGGAAACTACTTCAGTATTCACAACAGTACAGGACACATTATTACATCATTTTATTCATTCAAGTTATTTTGATTATATAAAAATATTAAATTAAAATACGGTTGAACTCATGTCCACTATGAGCAGAAATACTTTTTCTTCCCAGCTGAGTACAATGTTCATCTCTAATGTTTCAGAGACAAAACAGAACACAATAAAAACAGGGCTCCTAACAATTCTGAATGCAGCATCTATACAAAGTGAAGTTGCAAAGCACATCTGAGGCAAAGTACTGCCACAGTTTCTGCTCTAATTAACAACTCATAACTTTGCCTATCAATTTCCATAGTAGGTGGTAAATGTGGAGCAGAAGGAAGTAAACATCTTCACAAAACACATTACTTCTGAACAAGACAGACACCTTCCTTGCTTAGGCCTAAAGACTTGCATTCATTTTCAAATCCTTCATATGAGACAGAAGGGGAGAAAACAAAAACACTAAAGAAAATTCCTCTGCCTGGGGAAATTCCATCACTCAAAGAGTCTGAGATAGGATTCATTCCAAAAGGGGTTCCCACAATTACAGGCAATCAGTCAGGACAGGCCACAGGTCATGGATGTGGACCACTCACCAAAAACCTTTGCTCAACTCTCAAGCTAACCAAAAACTAAAACCCGGGACCCCGAGTCACACAAAGAAACAGACCAGTGTTCTAGGTCTTTATTCCACAGTGAATTGCTTAAGTACAATTCCCAGATGATTTTAGGAAAAGAATTAAGCACAGCACTACAAAGGTGAGAGGAAAACTTCCCTAGCAGTGAAGCAACCTGGGTGAAAAAAAAACATATTTTATTTGGATTTTGGCTCTTGTTTGAAATCCCTGATTACCTGCAGGGGACACCTTCCACTTTAAAGAGACAGAAGAGAAATTGTGGGCCAGAAACATGAAGTAGGGAGCAGACAGTTCCACACAAGAAACAGATTCAACATTTCTCCACTCCAATGCAAAGCAAATCCACTCTATGAGAGAATTGAGGAAGAGTGCTGACATTAACAAGATACAGGTGGGATATTCCCATTGGAATCATGATCTGGTGCACAGATTTACCATCCGAAGGTGGGTTATTTCCTGAGCTGCTGTATCTATTTTCAAAATCCATTATTACGGATACAGAATTTTTTATATCAATACAAACACTGAACTAATATTTTATTTCTATGTTTGACAGTCTGGATATGATTTGCATTACTTACTGATCTGTTCTCCACTTATGGATAATTAAGCTATTACAATCTCAGGCTGATAACATTAAAAACTGTGATACAGAGTGATAACATTTTCAAACAATCATTGGATCAACCTGTGGGATATATGATTACCTATTGAAAGCAGTAGGAAGGTCTACTGAAGAAAAAGAGGTTTCGCTTTAAATTCCATAAATATATGGAGAAATTACCATTAGATACAAATGAGCCCTATATAGACATCTATCTATTCACATCAGGTTTTCTATGTCCCTTTGCCTCAAACTTCATACATGTTTGCTTGCTTGCTCTATGCATTCAAAAGTCATAAGGAAATGGAGAAGATGTCCTGATAAATGTTTTCCCTAGTACTGTTTACTAATTGATAATGATTGTTTTCCACTGCACATCCGACATACAAATGTTCCAGAAAAATCTAACAGAAATTTTGTCTAAGAAAATGTCTAACCTGAAGACTTCAAGAACACTTTAAGCAGTTATCATCATTAGACATTTTGTAATAATTTCCATTACAGCTGGAATTTCCCAGAGGTTTTCAATCCAGATTTTTTTTTTTTTTTCATGTTTGGACCTTAAATGCTGCTATACCATTTCAAAGGGATGTCATAAAAGATTCTACCAGAATAACACAACAAGAAACTTTTTCAAACTAATTTTCCCCAAGGAAAACTACATTCACTTAGTGCAGAATGACCTGCTTTTCATTATTTCTGCCTTCTTTTTCTCTCTATGCCTATGACCATAAAGGCTCAGCAGATCTCTGTGGAACTTTAAACCAGGAAAGAGACTCCTGCTGTTTTGTATGACTTAGTCTTCGATGCCTTTATAAATGTGTACAAAACCACAAACTGCAATAATTTCACAGTGGGCCTTCTCCTTCGATGTCTCCAATTCTACAGTTCTAAAAATTTCCTTTTGGTGTTGCTATCCCTCATGGCCAGCAAAGTGAGGAACCTGATGCCTCTCCCAGGGGAATGAGCAGGAGACTTCAGTACTAGCTGGTACAACAGCTCTTTTTAAACAAATTTTGGTCTTAATGTATATGCCAAAGTGTTTTTCAGGGTGACACTTCTTTTTTTTTTTTTTTTTTTTTTTTTAATATTTCTGAAACTTACAACTAATAGTTCCTACTTGCTTTTCAAAATGTTAGGATTTACAATGCTGGTTTCTTCTGTTCAGCTAGGTCTTGTCACTACATTAGGTGGTAGCAGAACACATAGTGAGGCCTGGAAGATTGTACATGTATTGTCTCACCCCTAAAAACATGCTTAATACTGTCTGTTTACACTTAAAGGAGTAATTAATTTAACTAAAGCAGGCTTTGGCTAGAATAATTTTTCTTACATTTTTAAATATATATTTTAATATATCCAACTATAAAGCAGAATCACTTTCTTCAATATTGGTTGGTATCTTGAGGAGATGAGAAAAAAAATCACTATTTGATTCTCTAATAAAAAAGAAAAGAATATTAGTGTTTAAAATATTACAGCTGGCTTACAAATGGCTTAATTTCTATTGGGAAGCAGCATCTTCAGTTCTCCATAGTGTGACATTTATCACTGTGTAATAAAAAATTCTATGCCTTACAAATTCTATAATAGGTAGGCCAACCACTTAATATCACATCATTCATGTAAACATAAATAGCACTGAGCTTTACATAGATCTCAGATGTTATCACTTCAAAGGGGTTCAGAATAGAAGTAGTAAAAGAAATTAAGCAGTAAGAAAAAATGTGGTCTTTGTTTAATGCAAATGAGCTCCTTTTTAAAGATGTATTTTTAAAAACCTTTGTATCACATTAAAAAAGCTGCATTTTGGCTACTTAAATTAAATGTCTTTACAATTGTCTGATAATTTAAAAATTAAAGAGAATGCTCATAAGTTGAAAATGACAATTAGTGTCCCTGCTGAAACAACTCCATTAGAACAGTTATGATGAGAGAGCTCAGTTCCATTTCACTGCATTTGCAGGTTGTCTGTGTGTCATAAGGATTCAGTCAGCCCACCTGTTACATAGCAAGAAAATAACCCCTGCCCCAGCATTTGACAATGCAATGTAGAGTGTGCAATGCTGTACAACAATATCTGCATTCAATGGGAAAGAAAACAAACCAAACCAAACCCCCCTCCAACCATAAAAAAATTATATCCAACATGACAGTGTCTGGAACACAGAAGTTTTCTGGCCTTCCAGGATACAAACATGCTGCAGACTCAGGGGAAGGTGCAGTTCTCCCATCAGCACAGATCAGTCAAATCAGGGCTGAACACATTCTTGAACATTCTGTAATACAAAGGCATGAACAATAACAAACAACAACAACAACAAAACAAAAAAAACAAACAAAAAAGCAGTTGCAAGGAATGTCTATGGACAACTTGTAGGAAGGAAAAACGTGTGGATTTCTATAATTCACAAATACTTAAGAAAATGAGCAGACTTTTAAATGGTCACAGATCTCATGACCAGAGGGTTTTTCCATATACTTAGCTAAGGGCGAACTTTTAGTTTTTTCAGATTCTAATTCCAGTGCAAACTTGAAAAAGCAAAGTACTTGACTCCAGCTACTCTGTCCCACAAGAATTAAATCTGGGAGTGAATGAGAGTTCTTCCACCAACAAGCAAGCAAGCAACCTCTGCCTTAATTTTCCAGTTTCCAGCCAGGTGAGAGAGAGAGCCTTTCACTGCCTCCATAACCTACCAACAGTTTGCATAAAACCAGAGTGGGAGAATCCCACAGGGATCAAAATTCAGATCAACATGTAGTAGCAGAGATCTAAGCTCGTAGAGAAGCCATCCCCATCTCTTTTCTCCCACTTGCATACAAGAGACAATCAAAATATTCTTCCCTAGGCAGGCTGAGAGACAATCGCTGAAGGGAAGGAAACACTATGGCTGTGGAACACTTTTTGCAGTGTGATGCTCTTCTCTTAATTCCACTTCATCCTGAGGCATCCTGAAACTTCCGTGCTACCTTCTGCTCCAATGGAAAATTCCCTCCACTTTTTCCTCCCATAGTGTTCAGTGGAGCACTGGGGCTATTGATGATGTTACCTTTTCCTCCTTGTTGGGCAAGGATCTTGTTTTCTGCCACCTCATTCTCCATTCACACTGGACAGGAACACAGATGTGCTCCCATTGTCTTTCTTCCTGCAGAGTGCAGCAGTACCCTCTGCTTTTAAGAAAAAGGAACTTAAATCAAACCTCTTTTTTCGTCCTACCCACTTGACAATATAGGGCAGAGAAAGGAGAGAGAGCAGGACTTCAAGTAACAACCAAAACACTGAGATATTGAAATCATGAAATCAAAAAATGAAATCAGATCACTGAAGTAATGGAATAATGGAAATTCTGAGCTGAAATAGTTTTCAAGAGATTATCTAGCTCAGCAGGTGCATTAAGGAAGAAATCTCTCTGCTGAAAATACTAGTGGTGGGCTGTTAATACTACCAGTCCAACCCTGCAACTCCTCATCAGAGTATTTGGTTCTTCATATTCACTTTTTTTCTTTTCCCTCTTTAAATCACACATAGTTTGTGCTATCATTCAGCAAAGACCCAGAATAATTCATATCTCAGAACATGTCACTGGCTTCAGACACGCTTTCCCCCCATGGTGCAGTTTGATTGGTTTTGGAGACACCTTTGCTCAAGGAATTTCTTGTTCCTGCAAGCCACTCACTGAAGAGAAAGGTTAAGTGAAGGAGTAGATGTTTCACTAAGCCCATTGAAATTGCATTTGTTACATACAACTGGATTTTTTTGAAGCAGTGCACTGGATTGACAAGAAAGCAGCTGCTCTGCAGTAAACAAGTGAAAATTCATAGGAGACCAAGGCAAAAGAAAGACTGTGGGTTTTGCTCACCACCATCAAATTGTTGGGATTTAGAAGAGCACCCTTTGATCTCTTCCAGATTAATTACTGCCCTGGGTTTGACTGCTTATTACATTAGTTGTCCTTCATAGAAAAATGCAACCATTGTAATACAAATCCGTACTGGAAATAAAAGTGAAAATACAGCCTTCAATAAAAAAAAAAATAGCAGAAGTCATCAGTCAGAATACCTGTGTCACACAACATTTTTCAAGTGTTCTTTAGCTGAGCAGCAGCACGTGCACTGGCTGTTAAAATGAAATGGTTCTAAAAAGGAAAAACATGTGTCTAGGAGCAAAACAGATCAACACATACAGAGCTCTATCATGCATATTGTATTTCTTAGTTTTTTTCAACATGAAGTTGCCACATACTGTTTTTCTAAACTATAAATTACCAATATAAGTCCTCTGTATGTGGATTTTTACTATGAGAAATTTGTCTACTGCACCAAGAAGTGGGATGTTTATAGAACACATGACCTTTGCTGCCAACAGATGATGAGTAAATTTCAGATACAGTTATACATAGGCTGTACCTATACAAGTTATACATAGCTTGTACAGGTAAGGCAAAGGAGGGAGTATGTTAAAACTTTCTTAATGTATGAAGGAATAAAAAATGTGAGATCAACACAACATACATAAACACCCCTTACCACATTGTACAGCAATTTGTCATTCAACATGTGTTGAAAACAGCCTGAGCCTTTGCCTGTGAGTCTAGAGCCGGGCAAGGATGGCTCCAACTGGGTCTAGCTCAGGGTCACGCCCTTTACCAGATCTAGATTTATGAGCAGTATATTTACAGTGCACAAGCAGCCTGCTACAATGGTGGCACCTCAAGAGTGGATTCATGTAAGAGCAGCGTGTCACCAGCAGGCTCCTGGGCTCCTGCTGTAGTCATTAGCCAGGGCAGTGATCTGCTGCTCCCTTGGAGTTGGGCACCATTCCACATCTGTCACAGCATCCCCTAGCACACCTGTGACAAATTCAGCAGGAATAAACTCACCATTCCTATTGCTCATATCTCGAGGTGGGGGGTTATGTCTCAGCAAAGGCTGTCTGACAGACCAAGCACCATGAGGTACCTGTGGGAAGAGATCTTGGATTTTGCTATGGAGTCACCAAGAAGCACTCAAGCTTTTGATTCTACAGGCAAGCACATCCTGCACCAAGTAACTCTGCCTATGAAATAGGCTTGATAGTAACATACTAAACCATCATGCATAGAAATAATAGTTCATTTTTTGGAATAAGGTTATTTTTGAGCTGTGATAAATCTGAACAAATAAATAGTTTAAGGGATGAGTTACATGCATTGGATATAGCACAGTAGGTTTGTAGTCTCTCTTTGAGGAGACTGGTCTATATTTGCATATAAATGCATTTACTTGAGTGTGTAAGTCTGTGTGGATATATTGTAAGCTCAATGTAAATTATACCAAAAGATGGAGAAGCTTGATTACCACTCCAAAAATACATTGTTTTTTTTATAATTAGTACTTAAAAACATGTGTTGGTAATAGACATGTACATTTCTCTGCTATTAGAAAACTAAAAGCCTGCTATACTATAAAATAATTTGCACAGACAAGAACCACTACACGTCAAAAGCCATCTCTTCAACTTCCATGAGAGCTCAATGGTAATGTCTCTTTGATGGTTTGGGGTTTTCTTCAGCTTTGGTTCTGGAAATATAATATGCTTTTTATACTTGAGACAAAAACACAGGGACTTGATTCACAGCTTCTGTATATAAAATTCCAGTAATACCTGGTATCACTGTAGTGGTGCAAATCTTACACACCTCTCCTTTTATTAGCTTTGCTACAGTGAGTGAGAATTTGTGGGTGGGAGGTAACAACCTGCATTGTTGTTCCCTTTGGAAGGAGTTAGAGGAGACTTGAGGACTGAGGCTAATGTCATTCTTGCTCCTCTTCCACTTCTTGCCTTTAAAGCATCAGGAATGCTTCTGCTGCCCAGTCCTGGCTGGAAGGTTTTAACCTTAAACCTAGGGAAGAGGCTTCCCACTCATTTTGGTTGCCAAATCCCAAAAGCTGATGATGTTGAAATTTCTCTATATTATTACCACCAAACATGGTTGCTAACATTCTGGTTCTGTATGTTTCCAAAGTTAAAATTGGAGATAATGAGATTAGCCTGATACTAGGTATTGGGAGATAGCCCTTGCTGTGACAGCCTTCTTCATAAAATAAAATGTGAGTGGGATATGGTTAGTCCACTGTAACAAAAATATTTCTTGTATTATAAAGTAAAATAATAAAGCAACCCACACCCTGAATCCTACATAGCAAGGAAAAAAGATTATTCTATACAATTTCAAACAATACGGGGTTATTTATATCCCAAGAAGGGAAAAAACCAAACACTGCCACCAACAGACCAACCAACCAACCAACCAGAAACCCTCAAAGAATGAGCATTACTTAAAATGAGAAACAATTAGCTTTCTCCAAGTTTGTGTGTGAAATTTTTATGATAGAACCCCATTCAGATGAAGCCTGATTAAAAATGTTCATTTGTAGACAAGTTGGAGTTGGCTGACTACTGCCTAATTATTAGGAATATTTATATGCATCTCAAACTATTTAAAATGCAAACACTGAAAAATTTTTAAAAACAAACAAACAAACAAAACAAAACACAAATGCATTTAATCCCAAAAAGCTTTCCCTTGGTTTCTATTTAGAGATATAATGAATACTTCACTCACACAAGCAACAAGACCACACAATCAGAGAATGAAAGACCCTGGACAAAGATGAGAATTTAGCAAATGTTGTGCAACTAATAATATATTTTATCACAATTCTAAGAATTCAGTCTTTTCCTCCCTATTCTCCATTTCCCTTTTGGTTTTGAATGAGGAGAGATGCTGGACACACTTTGCTTCTGCAGCAGAGCTGGCTCTCTGTGTCCATTCAGCATACGCTCCTGTCTGTTTCCACCCCGAGGTGCAGAGCCCTGGGAATGTGTGTGTTAAATCAAGGCTGCTAGGTCCTCAGGAGGACTGTAAGAAATTATTCATTCCACACAGAAGCCTGGCAAGCAAATGCAGATGTGCCACATAAAGTACTTTCAAGGTCAACATTGTCTGTATAAGGTAGATTCTGATATTTTAACCATGCTTTGGCATAATTACCTGAACTTTAAGTCATACCTTGAACTGAGTGCAGAATTTCTTTGACTTTTCCTTCACTCTGAAGGAAATAAAGGTAAACTCCCATTCCCTTTTTTCTTTTTTTCTTTTTTTTTTTTTTTTTTTTGGAAGTGTGGTGTTGGTAGTGTGAAATACAAAGCCAACCAATTTCCATCCACCGCCCAGGGCCACACACCAAGATGTGCTAAATAAGAGATCTTACCATGGAAATAAGTCTCCTCAATTTAAAAATAGCAGAATGTAGTCACCTTCAGAGTTAAGCTAACAAAGAGAAGTAACAATCACTGCTACATTTCTGAACTTTAGGTCGTGAAATTTTATGGCAGAAGAATGAGAAAGAAAAGCCTGAGAACGCAAGTTAAACTTCTTTTAAAAACAAAGAGTCTTTCAGAGAAACCTCAAAGTGCCCTCTCCTGGCACCTTGCACTAACTGCGGGCTCCAAAACATCCTAAACCTGCAGCACTTACAAAAGGACGTTCTTTTGACACGCATTTTTTGTTAAGAAATTGTCTTTATTAGCTATAAAACAAGGATAAGAAACTGCATAATCGTATAGAATAAGAAACATAGAACTGATCTGTTAAAACTTAAAGTGTAATTAAACTGTTCATACTGTTTAGTTTTTTTTTCCAAAAAAGGCATGTGCTCAAGATTAATATGATTGTATCATTAGTATCACATAATATTAATGTTATTAATGTGCAACAGTATTGATGTAAATTTGCACTGCATTACTTACTGCTGATTATTATTGACGTTCCTTTTCATAGATTCACCCTAGGAAGCAAAACATTTTTGGTTTTAGTTAACCAAGCACAAAAAGTGCAGTAAGTGAAAATTGCATTAGAAAAATAAACCTGAACCCTCCGTTTATTAGTGGGTTTGGTGTTGCAGGTTAAAACACTCATGCCATTGTCCCACCTTTTCTAAACACTTTCATCAGTGTAAGAGATATATTTCATTTTGTTTAATTACATATTTTGTTTCTATGGCAACTAGATAGAATCTAATCCATTTCTGTTCCTTCCTAAGCCTTTACATAGTGATTTTCTTTCACAGTACAGTAGCAAAAGATAATCCTCCTTTAGAACTCTGAGTACTGTTCTTTCCAAATATCCCTTAATTAGTATGCATTAGGATTAAAACCAGTTGTAGTTGTGCTATAACTAAGAGAAACTGTGAAAAATATCTAACAGGATCTGGACAGAATATTCGAAACTACCATGAAGTAGCTTCAGCATCAATTTACTGCCACCTGCAGGCAGGCTTTCACCATCATGGATCTCTGGAGCATGGGGATGAAGGGAAAGCAAATTTGATGCTCCAGCACTGGCGAACTGATTCAGATTTATTTTATTTATAGGAAAAGGAGAACCCACTAATGTTGCCCTGTTTAATAAAATAATGCCAATTATTTTCATTTCTATTTTCCTATTCCAGCTTGCTTCTGTTTGTGAAGACAGTGGTGATGCCTGAAGATTTTCTTTCTGAATTGACACCATAATAAAGGACACAAATTCTACTGCTGCTAACCAACTCTTGAACAGTATGCTTCCTATATTCTTCTATTTTCCAAAGAAATTACTATATCCTAAAATTTAAGCCAGATTTTAAAGAAAATCTAGCAAGTCAAATCTTACCAAAAAATATGCCCGTGGTTAAAATACCTAAGAAAATTTGGAGAATTCTGCCTTACTATATACATTTATATTTTTTCACACACAGAAACCAAACTGAAAGAGCAACACTGACAGTTGTAAATTGTCCAAATATTAAACAAAGTTTACCTACTAGGCCTTTTTTGAACCCATTACCATCTGAAACTATCCTAACTCCCAAAACCATACAGTATTTTCTCCTATCAGAAACTGATGCTGTCTCAGTCAGTGCCTAGGGTAACTAGGGCTAAATTACTCTATTACCAATTTTTTTTTTTTTAAATGCTAGTGCATAACACACATTTCATCCCTTCATTTATTCCATTTACCCATCTGTAGGAATTTCTTCCTTTCAACACTGCACCACACCTAACCTCAGGTACTCTGCCTGCTAGTGAATATAGCAGATTATTTTCAGCCTTCAAACCTTTCATGAAACATCTGGGAAAGTTAAATTTTTAGAAGTGAAGTCTGCAGGGCTGCCAGCACACTGAAATAGGAGTCAGCTCAAAATATCAATGTTCAGGCTGGTAGTTCCAGAAAAAAAGGGTGGAGTCTTAAATGGTGGAAGTCACATCTGATTCATCAGGACCATTTTCCATGCAGAGAAACAAAAGCGTACATAATGCCATACAAGTACATTTGGGCTGGGGTTTCCAGGAAATGTCAAGTTTACTGAATACATGCTATGCTTCTACTTCAATTATAGACTGCAAATTCCATTCTGGAAGTAACATAACTGTCTACCTGGACTTAATTCCAGCAGCAACTGTGCCTTTGCCTGGGAGTAGCACAGGAAAGAACTTTCTTAGGAATGATCAAGTGCCCTCAGAATAGAGCTTACTTTGACATGTGAAAAAGGATGTGTGGACACGGCTGTCACCTGTCAATCTCTTATCCTGGATTGATAAAAAGGTTTGGGTTGAAAGGGACCTTTAAAGATCATCCAAGTTCTATCCCCTCTACCATCGGCAGAAACACCTTCCACGAGACCAGGCTGCTCAAAGTATCATATGGATAAAGGACTGAAGATTTTAGCTATTTAATAGCAAAATCTATTGGTCATGGTTTCTTTCTCCTTACCTTCATCCTTTGTCCTCCAAAAAGAAATGGGGGAAAAAAACCTGTTCTTTCCCACAGTAATAATTGAAGGATTTCTCCACAAGATGGGAAGCTGTATTAGCATGTCTCTCTTTTGGTAAAAGTCTATTAAAAAAAAAAAAAAAAAAAAAAAAAAAAAAAAAAAAAACAAAAAAAAACAAAACCAAACAAAACCTCACACAGAACAAATTGAACCTATTGTTGGAAGACAGGATAGGTTTTCAAAATGAGTAAGAATTTAAGTGCTTAATCATCTCTTACCAGTTGATGGGAGTGGTGAGCTACTTACATAGGCCTTGGCTTACAGAGTAAGATGTTCATGAACTATAAATAGCCCATTTTTATAGTTTAAAAACAAACACTACAATAAAATGCCAAAATTTGGAACAGGTTTAAGATCTGCTTATTATGAAATACCTAAGCTAAACTCCACATGATACTTACACAATAAGTATTGCCAGGTTAAATCAATTGCATTCCAACTAAATATATCAGATGCTTCATTGCAGGAAAGATGAGCAGGTCAATTTGCTCTGTGTTTGGCAAAAACCAAACTGCAACCCCTCTGAAACATAGCTATTGATAGAGAAGCCTTTTCTACACACGTACAGAAAGTTATTTTTGTCACTCAGTGCCTCTTGGCTCTTCATTTAACTTTTCACATATTACAGAATTCTAGTCAGCCCTTTACAGATCTAAATCCTATTTGTAGGTTAAAACAACGCTACCAAAGCTTGAAAAGTTTTAATGTAGTAGTGTAAAAGATAAAACAGATGGACAAGAGGCTAACAATGTCTCAACTTCAAAGGACTAAAATCTGTGGAAGACCCCTCTTACATTTTTATGCTGACTCAAGCAAAACATTAACTGTTCAAATATTAAAAAGATACAAAGCATGTACCAAATATGATTCACCTAAGCATGAAACAATTAACCAGTTATAAACAAAGACCAACCTTACAGCTCTCCCATCACATATGCAGAAATGGTGACAGATCAAAAAGGAAAGCCACAGTTCAGTTTCCTGTACTTCTAGTAATGGAACAAGTAGGTCCCAGGTGTCTGATCACTGATCCATGCTGCTATGATTATTACCTCTCATGCTGATATGAATTACATTTATTCTGAATTATGAAACCATCATGAAGCATCAGCCCAAACTGCAAGGCTTGCAGTTTTGCCAAGTTTTACTTTGTAAATCAGATCAGAAAAAGCTGCAGGAATAATCAACTCCAGCTAGAGAGAAGCAAAATACAGAAGAGGTAAAAGGAAAGGGGTGAATCACAAGAACAGTTCAGAGTACCCAGCATGGCTTAAATAAAAATGATTTCAAGAATGTCAACACTTACGAGATTCTTAACAGTGCTTGTGTTTGATTTATAAATGTCACAGAACAAAGCTTCCATAAAATATTTTGCAAAAGTTTGTTAAAAAAAAAAAGTTTTTTAAAAGCTTTAGGCCTTCTGATTGTTTAAGGGTATTGCTATTTGGTAGATTAACAATTCCAGCAAGACTAGAAAATCAAAGAGCAAAACAACATAAAAGATGTCCACTACCACAGATCATTTATTTATATACTAAGTTAAAAAATGCAAATATTTCATTACAAAAAGTTTATCAAACAACTGTATACATATAGTTCATATTGTTAAAAGCCAACATGTCAATTGATACTTTATGTACATTTGATTTATAATGTCATACAATTGTAGAAAAGCATCACTCAGCAGAAACTGATTTGGCATTTGGAAAAGTACTTACCACCCTGCACTAGAAGAGACGATTAATTTATATGTTACAATAAAAATATTTATTTGCTGTGATCATTTAAAGCAAATGGATGCTTTATTTTCTCCAAGAAGAATCATCATAAGTGGAGATTAAAGTGCACAGAACCAATGCGTTAACAATTCTTCAACAATCCCGTCTATCATTCTAGATGCTTGAAGCACATCACAGTAACATCAAGGATTTAGGACTTTTCTCTGTGGCTAAAAGAGCAAGACTTTTAAGACATTCAGCTTCCTAAGCTGCATGAAACACTCTCGTTGTACAGTGAGATGAAATGGGGTACAGGAATTCTGAAAATAAGTGTTTGGTGAAAAACTCAGCATAAATTCCCCCAGATATATGAATTCTGGGGAAATATTTTCTTTTCCTAACAAAAATTCATCATATTTCATACAACATATTTCATACCAAACATGCAGGCCATGCAACAGCATTTATGTAACCATCCCCCCAGTCGTTCTTTGTGGGCTACAAATAACAAAGATTGGAGCAACACTGTCTACCTTATGCATAAATTTTGCTGGCAATCAAGAAAAAACATCACCAATGATTTGTCTGCTATAGAATAGGGTCCTACACTAAAAAAGTGCTCTTCAAAAACATAGTTCAAAATATTGGCTTTGTCTCATTACAAGCAGTATAGTAAACCTTACAAAATGTAACACAGTCAGTACTAGCAGAGCTCTTGAGGACAATAATTTAAATAAATCAGTACACTTTGGACAACAGAATGCTTATGCATGTTACAATCTATTCCAAAGCAACAGCTGAGCAGGCTAAATTTACATCCACAAGAGAAGCATGACACAGTCACTGAAAATGAAGTGAGTTGCTGGTAATTATGGTTATAATTTTTTTCACACCAACTGGTCACCAATGGAAAAAGAATTTTTTTTCATTTTACAAGTATGATAAGTTTTGAAGCATTATACTTGAAGAGCATACTTCATATCTTAGGCACTGGACCCAATTCAGAGGCAAAATGTCTGTTAACAGGATTTACCCTCCTCAGGTTTCTGAAGGCCGTCCATATGAAGCTTACATACAGCACGACCAATACACATTAGATACTGCTGTAAATATATAAGGAATACAAAACACTATTAAATACAATTTTCACCCCATGGCACATCACGCATGGCAATACCGCTTGTTTCGTATCCGGTGAGCAATGGTCAGTTGTGGTTATGCTTTATTGAATATTTTCCTTTCTGTAGCTGAGAAATATACAGCTTAGACTTGCTTCCATCCGGTCTTTTAAACCAAACTTCATCATGGTTAATTGTTGTAATTATGGCACTACAGAAAATGAGGGAAGAAGGGTCAGGGGAAGAAAAACAAGAAGAATTTAGAAAGCCTATAAGCTAAAAATAACCTCAAAACCGCAGCTGTATTTCCACACAGTAAATGAAAATATGCATTAGCTGTAAATGCTAGGCCCAAAAGATACTATCATCACTCTAAGGATAGTTTTAACAGAATTCCTTGGCAACTGCATGTGTCTTTAGTGAAGGCCATGGATGTTTCAGTCATCTATTTTATTCTCTCACAAGAAAACCCGAACAGGTACAAATACTTTAATTGTTTAAAAGAATAACAGTCACACAGAGAAAACACAACAATAAACTACCCATAAAACATAAAACATAAAAACATAAAAAACATAAAAACAAGAAAAGTCTTGAAATCACGTTGAATATGAAGTACTTAAAAAAAATTTGAACAACCTGAGGGCACGACTTAAAGCAGAAAGTGTATTCAACTCTTACTCATTACATGAAGACCACAAGAAATAAACTGAAAACTGATTTACTGATTTACTATTAAATGAGCCCTGCTTTTATGCTCCTAGTGGTAACCTTCCACATAAACAGTGAACAAAACTCCCTCCCCATACCTCACAGAAAAAAATATCATTTCAAGTATACTGATGGGGAAAACAGCACAAAACCAAAGATTAAAATAATTAATAGAACAAAGATCAATTACATACTGAGTGTGACAACTCCCTCTAGTCTTAGAAGTTGTGAGGGTTTTGAAAGCTCCACTGCATGATTGCCCTGTTAAGCATAAGCTTTTTGGCTTTTGTCAGACACTGCATGCTAAGATCTTTACTTGGCCCAGTACAACTGGTGTGTTCTGCTAAATTAATCCAGAGGTTTTTAAATTTCAAACACAATCTGTAGTTTACTAAAATACCTTTCTGTTTCAGCCCTGAACAAACACCAAAGTTTTTTGCTCTTCACCATACACAAGGAAGAGAAACAGTCAGTTCTACAGCAAACTGATATATGAAATTAATGTCAATTTTCCTGACTACATGTGTATATTTAATCAACATTGGGCTTAGACTTATTTGCCTCATTCAGTAAAAGGTAAGATATACATTTAATTTTAGATATACTCAGACTTTTAGAATTTACAAATATTATCCATACAGAGGAAATACATTTATAGATCTTAAACATTCAATGAAATTTGCACTCTAAGACTGTTCCAAGGTAGAACCTTTTTTAAGAGAAGAAAATACCATTAAAAAGTTCCTCTCTTCTTTCAGAGCACTAATCAACAGAAAACAAAGCTTATCTTCAACTGCATAAAGTGTTTTTCCATAATTAAGTATTTTTGGGTGGGCCAACATCAAATTCTCAAAGCAACAAACTCTCAAGATACTAGAAAAAAATAATTACTCAAAGGCTATCAGAAACTAGTAACAGGTTAAATTGTTAGCAAGATCTAATTTGACAACCCTCCAGTCATTTCTAACCTTTACTAGTCTCTCACAAGTCAGCACTCATCTTTGGTGTCTTCCAAGGTGAACTAGTAAATGTCACTGAGCTGGCAGTATTTCCACATAGGCCTTACTCTTTAATGCCATCATCCTAGCTATTGCTTAACATGAATGTACAGAGCTGCATAAATTAAATAATCTTTACCTTGTAGGACACTCATCTTTCTTATCAATGCATATTGTCTGCCCTCGTCCATACCACTCGCCATCATAATAGAGTCTTCCTTCTTCAGATCTAGCACTGTGTAGATGTTTTTCTAATTTGACAGGTGCTAAATTAAATAATAAAAGTGATTTAATATTGACTTCACAAAAATCAGTTAGGTGCTTAAATACACTTTCATCAAGTTATTTACACAGAATACATATTTTCTCCAACAGTAGTCTGTCTCTTAATATTTGCATGAAAACTGGAAGCAACATACCTTTTTATTTCCATTCAGATAATTAAGTTATATTTTCATTTTCAAATAGAAGCTATCACCTACATGCCTACTGTCCCTTTTCCTCCTCAACTCCAAATATGTGACTTTACTTAGCAAGAACATGCTTCTCACTTCAGTGCCAAATATGAGTACCACTCCTTTCCCAGAGCTCTGCTTTTTCAGGGTTGTAGCTTGCAGTCAACGTGAGCATCCTTTGAAATGCACCTGTAGGGTCCAGACGCTCTCAGTTTTCTGCTTTATCTTGTGCAAATGCTGGCACAGCTTGCTGATATGAATTGCTGTAAACCACCGTTAGAAGCCTGAATTTTTGTGGATAATTTTCTAGAACTTGTGTCAACACAAACAACAGCAATCAAGCTACAGGTGTTAGCACCTGGGAGAGGGGAAAGACAAAAGCCACATCTTCCAGGTACTTCATCCCATCCTCCATTGCTATGCCAGTACTATAATGACTACAATCTGCCTGGATGCAGTTTGCATCACTGGACACAGCAAGTTCAGTCTTGTGAAACTAGATCATGTTTACTTACGTTCTGGCTTTACCCTGTGTGGTCCCAGCGTAGCCATTGCCTTGAAACAAAAGAGAAAATTAAGTTAGTTAGCAGGTAGATTAATTTTGTCTTAACTGCCATCTTTAGTTGTGGAGTAACATGCAGTGGTATTTGCTTTTATATGCAAGTATATACTTGCATTTACATGCAAAAAATACAATGAGAATTCTAAAATAAAAATGTGTTCAATAGTGACTTGGTAGCTAAATAAAAAAGCATTTTGAGGGTGAAAGAAATCACTTTCTTTATTAAATTTTGATTTCAATAATTCAAGCTTTTCTAAATTAAATCCTCAAAATTGCTCTTATGTAATTCTGTCAAGGAAACACAAAATTACATTAACTCAGTCTGAAAAAAAAATGCTATATAAACAATCTAGTCTTTTAATTTATTTGGGAGTTTCACATAAGCTCACAAATGTTATTTCATGCAAACTCCAGACCACACATAAACTTGGGGGAAAAAAAAAAAAAAGTACTCAAGAGTTTTTGGGGGTTCATTTGTTTTGTTTTACGGGATTTTAAAAATTATTCCCAGAAAAGGCAAAGCCCTAGCTCCTGGGTTTGCTGCTATTGTTTAAAATAATGTAAAAATATAGAAAAGAACACGAGGGAAAAATATTTTGTGTCTGCTCCTCTGATGCGATAGAAAGAGAAAACAAAGGTCACATTTTACTTCTTGTTTAGGAAATAGGTACAGGAAAAAAACAGGAGAGAAACTGACTCAGAGCCAACTCCCCATCAAGTTTTTGAATTCACCTAAGTGGTTTGCTATTCCATAAACTGGGATGCATTAGGATACTAGGGGAAGCTTTCTGACTGCAGGTGCAAGCCAAGGATAGCGTTTCATTACAGCAAGATCCTTCAACAGTCTTATGAAGATCTAACAAAGGCATTATGCAATTAAAAGCTGGATTTATTTTTTCAAATACATCAATTGACTAAACGAATTTCTCTTCCTGTAAACCACGATTCTCTTGTAATCTGAGAAAAACACAGCTCCTCATTTTTTGTTAAAAAAAAAAATATAACGAGAGGTCAAATCACAGAAATCTTCTTAAAACAAAAATCTTACTATATGAAAATGTCATATGAGATTTTTTAAAAAAATCACATAAAGCAAAATCCTATCAGACTATCCTATCATAGTTTCCACTCAATTAGCCTAAACTATGATCAAGCAGATCCACTTAATACAGGCTTTAGGCTCACTTTTTCGTGGAAAATTATGGATTCTCCATTTTAGAGATATCCTCTTGCACCCCTTTAACAGATTCCTCTGTATGATTTGGGTAGAATCAGAAGAAATAGCAATAACAGCTTGAAGTGAAAGGATTAACTGACTACTGAAGAAAAACAAATCTATTTAGTATTTTGATCATGTAGGAAATCCAATTACGTATTTCTAAGTAATAAAAGGACTAGACATGAACCTAACTAAATCCAGTCATTGGCATTGATCCTTTCATCTTACCTTCCTTATTGTTGTCCAGTCTTCAAGTATATCAAGGTCTTGTAACATATAAACTATATAAGGGCGTGGAAATGTTAGGGAAAACTCTTCTAAACAGAAATAATGAAAACACTCTAATGTTTGTAGAAAGATATTAATAGCTCTGTTCTGCAGATCTTTCACAAAAAGTGTACCAACATGAAGCAAAAGCCCAGTGCAAACACATCCATCTTTGAATTATGCAACCTAGAAGTACACTTCAAGAATTATTAAAAGAGGTATTAATAGTATGCAGATATTCAGGCTACTGAAGCTCAACATAAGGATAAGATAAACAGTTGAGATACAACCATTCCATTCCTAACAGTTCAAAAATTACTTTACTTGCAACAATTCAAATTACAATTAAAATTCATTGCAATTTCAATGTACCACTGCAAAACAGCACCTACATTAACATAGTACATTAACATCAGCTTAATAAAATAATTATTTTTACAGTATTCTACAGCATATATCTTCAATAGAAAAGTATGGTCAGCACCACATATCTGAGTATCAAATAGCCAAAAAACAGGAGGTGAAAAGGCAAAGCCCCCTTCCTTAAACTATCAACTGCAAAGTAAAACATATCTATCAGAACAATAAATGAACTTCAAAACAAAACTGCATATACTACAGCTATTCCATTACAGTAGCCTTCACCTTTTGTTTCTCCCATTTCATCTCTGAAAAATAAGTTTAACAAGAGGTGCTATGGATGTATAAAAACAAAATTCTCCTATAATGGAGAGCAAGCTTAAACTTAAAATTCCATTTGAAATTTTAAAAATCTTTAACCACTTTAAAATTTGTTTTTCTCTAAAGAGCAAAAAATTAAAAATCAAAAGCTGTGTAACATTTCTAGGCATTTGCTTTGCACAGATCTGACAAGTACAGAACTATTTCTAAACTACAATCAAGAAGAACAAATTAATTTACTTCACAAAGGATTCACTACTGAAAGGATTTCTAGCATTATAAACTGCCTTAAATTGCTGAGATTTTATACCTAATACTATATTAGCATTTTTGGTTTGGAATATACTCTAAAATGGCAAGGTCACTCATAATTCACAAAATCCAATGCTATTCATATGGTTAGTTTATATGGTTCTCTTGTAACTCCATTCTTCTTTAAGAGTTAGAAAAATCAACTTTTAGAAACATTTTCTACACAAAAAACTAGTAGCTAGGTAAGAGAATCTTAATTTCAATTTTCATGATGGGATGGATGTGTCTATATGGTTTCTCTGATCTGAATTAGAATAATGTCTGCCATGCAAAAAATCAGTTTTGGTAATGAATTATCACTTTAATTTGATATTAATAACAATTAGCTATAAAACTGTAAACATTACTAGAAAGAACAACGATTTCAGTAAAAGGATATCTGATACAACAACAGGTTTCTTCTTATCTGGGCTAAATGGATCCTTTCTTTTCTTCCTGGACTGGAGTTCATCATTCCATAGTTCTGAAAAGATATTAAAAAAACATGCTATGAATCAGAAACATTTTCATGTTTAATTCCTTTTATAGCAGAAAACATTGTCCAAAAATGAAAAGTAATATTTTCTGGTGAGATGCTGTTTCTAAACAGAATAAAGGTGTTACAAGATTATGTAGGCATAGATTAACACTCCCAAAAGACACAAGGGATGCTGACAACTATTAAACCAAAGGTGAAGTTTAAATTCAATCCCCTACCCAAAGTGGACAGCTGAATAGCATTCTAAAAGATAACCTAAAACTCACCAGAAATACTATGTGTACATTTTACTAATCAACAGCCATCAGAAGACTAAAAACAAATTTTAAAAACCCAGACTGAATTTCCATCTACCTGAGGTAATGTCAATGCTATGTCTGTCTTCCTCAAGTCTTCTAATCTTCTCTTCTAGTTCACTTTGTACAGTATCATACAAGAGAAGCTTCTCACTCTATAAAAGAAAGATTACAGATTTTTACATTACTGAGTTCAATAATCTAAATATTGACAATTTAAGGCATTAGTGGAAGGAACATAAAAATAGCTTTTTCAGAAGCCACAAAGCATATGACATCTCCCTCTATTGCCTGTCTTAGCATGAATGACATCCTAGCTCCTTAAAGACAGCACACTCACTTAGCACAATTGAAAATATAATTACATATTTATCAACTACTGGTACCAAGAGTAATTAAGAGCATGCAGCTAGCTCTCCAGAATATTTCTTTGCATTTTGACACAAACACGGTATTTTTCTTCTGGACAGAAAAGATTTATTCACAATGGGTAACTGTAAAGTAGTGACCTCTATGCCACACTTCATTACAAATGACAAAAGTTAATGTTTTAATAGAAAGCTTTTTATAAAGCTACTTCCTATACTAAATTACACAGTATTTATACAGATCAGTTACTTTTTCCAAGTCAGCATCAAAACCCACTAAATTCTCTAACAGATTGACTTGGAATTAACTTGGAATTAAGCTGAGTTCCAAACGTTAAGAAAATAACTCTACTGCTCTTTCATAAGCTTGCACATTTCCAAAACTATGACCAAATTGTTAGATTTTAACATTTACTTTCAGTGAGCAATGTCTTCAACAACTCTGGCAAACAGAGAGCTTGGACTTGCTGAAAAAACACCACAACAAAAAGTTAAGTTCAACATCTTCATTAACAACTCAGACACAGGACTAGAAGGAATACTAAGTCTGCCAACAAGACTAAATTGAGAGGGGCTGCTGACTCCCTCAAGGGCAAAGAGGCCCTGCAGAGAGACTTTGACAAATTAGAAGGCTGGGCAATTGCCAACCAAATGAAGTCAAAAAACAAAGTGCTGGATTCTGCATCTGGGATAGGGTAATCCTGGATGTACAGACAGACTGGGCAATTGGAGGTTAGAGAGCAGTACCACAGAAAGGGACCTGGGGGTTCTGGTTGACAGAAAGCTGAATATGAACCAGCAGAGTGCCCTGGCAGCTAGGAGGGCCACTTGTGTCCTGGGGTGCATCAGGCACAGCATGGCCAGCCAGGCAAGGGACGGGATTGTCCTGCTCTGCTTTGCTCTGAGTGCTGGGGGCAGTTTGGGATGCCACAATATAAGAAAGCTCCTAATATATTAAAGAGTGTCCAGAGGAGGGCCAGGAGGATGGTGCAGGCTCTGGAGGGGAAGCCATATGAAGAGCAGCTAAGGTTACTTGGTCTGTTCAGCCTGGCAGAGACTGAAGAGAGACCTCATCTTGGTCTTCAATATCCTCACACAGGGAAGCAGAAGGGCATGTACCAATATCTTTACTCTTGTGACCAGGGACAGGATTTGAGGAAAAAGCATGAAGCTGAGCCAGGGGAAGCTGAGGTTGGATATCAAGAAAAGGTTATTCACCCAGAGAGTGGCAGACCACTAGAACAGGCTCCCCAGTAAAGTGGTCCCAGCCTATCTGAGCTCAAGAAGTGCTGGGACAGCATTCCTAGGCATATAGTTTGACTCTTGGGTGTCCTGTACAGGGCCAGAAATTGAACTAGATGATCTTGATGAGTCCCTCTAACTCAGCACATTCTATGATTCTAATTTTCAGATGCTTTGAATAACCTCTTGCATGGGCTTAAATATTACACAGCAATTGCATTCAAAAAGCAAATAACCACAGTAATAAAAACATGCACTAAACCTGAAAAGCATGACAGACAGTAAAGTTAGATGAGATTAGCTATCAATGTGAAACAGCTGGCACAACCTCACAGTGCTGTCGAGAGGCTTGAATTTCACATTCATATTTATTCTTCACAGATTCCAGACAAAGCTCTCTATAGATACCTGTAATCAGACAAATTACAGCGATATTACTTTCTTTAGCAAATATCTGACTTCGGAATTCTATTTTAAGACTGTCTGCAAGTCCCAACACATGCACACAGTGGAAAATACAAATATATTACATTAAGCACTTAGAGTGGCTGGCTGCTTTAAAGAATAAAAATAAGAACAAGTAAATCCTTAATTCTGAAGATGTGAGAAAAACTAAATGCAATTTTAACTCCTTCTCCTGTCAGTCAATAAATTACACCAGTGGTCACACTAACTCTAGAAAATAAGTCTATTTCATATTTCTAATCAAACTATCCTGAGTATTACCAGTTTTCAAACTTAAGTACTGAATGACCTCTTCTATTTTCTAATTGAAGATTATAATATAGCTTTGGGGTTTTAAAAAAGCTAGAAAAGTGATTGAAAGAAAAAGCTCTTACAAATTAATATTTTGAATAAGACTTACTTCATAATGCATGACCTTAATAAATTACATTAATTAACAAGACTGTTCCATTCTTAAAAACAATCACCTTGTGATAAAGGGTACAGCTTCTAAGCATTTGGAGCATTTTTAGACATTTCTGGAAATGTGTCCACTACACAGCTGAAAAAAACCTGAGAGGTACCTGAAATGTAATATCTGATTTGAACTCTAGGTTAGACTCATTACTTGACCCCACTGAGAGACAAATGGTCCATAAAACTATCACAAGACCAGTGGAGGCCAGCATAGCTAATGGGCTGCTTCAAGGCATCATTTCAAGCATCAACAGAATTTGATTTAATATATTCAGTGATTCAACAGAAAACAATTCTATTGCTTCAGATTAGAAACTTGAGGAGTTAAGTCTGCACACACAATGGTGATGTCTTGCAACTGAAGAACTTTCAAAACCAACTTCCTTATAATTCAACTTACTATAAATAAACACAGTACTAGAGGAACAAAACTTCTAGCAGCAATCCCTCTGAAAAACAAACCACAAAGTGGTCAATCATTTTTCCAGAGTGAAGCTATTCTAGAATTCAAAATGTTCTTTTCTTGCATTGCTATGTTACGCTGGCTTTTATTTTCTTAATATTTGCGGCTGACTGACATATTTAGGCCACTGTTTATTTGCCTGAAAGTGGAAAAATATAGTATGAACTGGTCTAGAAGAAACAGTTGTTTTTCTGACTAGCTGTAATAGTCAAGATCCACATTTTATGTGGATAGTGCCTTAGAGAGCTGAGGAACACAAGTTTCTTTTCTAACACAGATGCAATAATATCCAAAGTTTAGCTAAACATAGTTTGGGGGTTTTGTCACCACTTCCTCCTCTTTCTTAGGTAACAGTAGGTCCTTACAGGTTACCTGCTGGAACTCATGTCCTGGTATTACCCACTTCTGTCAAGGTTCTCAAACAGTAAGAGCAAATAAGCCAGTTCTGCAGTCTCTTGCTTTCTCTGGAATAATGTTATCAAGGTCATTCAGCTGGGGACAAATGGGAAAAAACCGCCTATTTTCTATTCTCAGCTTCAAGGAAACTCCTGTTTTTAAGCTGGGCACTTTTTACATTGAAACATGGCTCTTCAATGGTGCTGAAGACCAATCAGGAGAATGTGCGAGATGCTGCATATCCCATACCCACCTATATGAAAGCACTGAGGGATAGCCACATTTAAAACTGAAAATTAAAAGCCTGGATTAAGGCTGCTTTTATATCAAGCCTTTTGCAAGTTCAGCTGAGATCCTCCTGCAAAGCCCAAGTGGGCTACTTAGGACCAGTCAAGTAAAGTTGGCCTCAGAACTTAAAACCCAGAAATGCTGGGTCAGCAGCTGAGAAAAAAACATTACAGATAAGATCTGGAGGGAGAAAAATGAAATGGATCAAAAGATTTCAAATCCTCAAAGTCAGAAGTAACAATGAAGACATTCTGGGTAGTACTGAAACAGCATTTGTATAAGGTGGATTGCCATTTTTCAGATAGCGTTCAACATGTTTCTGCTAAATTTCTTAGAAAATACACTGAGATCACAGGTGTCTGTCTTTTGGCTCTCTGACAATTTGTGTTAGGTAACCCTTAGACAGCTGAATCCTCCTAACAGAATCAAGCTGTAAAAAGAACAAATTTACAATAGGGAGGAACTTTGTCTTCCTATAATATTACCATTTCATACAATTATACAGTTGTATACAAGATAAATATTCTTGCCTTTTTCTATAAGCACAAAAACCTGTATAAACATTAGTTTTAATAACTAAAATTCAGCTTAGAGAAAAGCACCAAGGACAAGAGGTTTTTTCTTTTTCCAGAACAGAAGGATAGGAGCAGATAAGAGACATGGACTAGAGGAGCAGGAGTCATACTAGATTGCAGGAATATCATTACATAGCACCCACATATCTCTTCAAAAGTGACTGTTGTGTAGACTTGATCCCAAACCTTCTGACTAAAAAGATGATTAGCTTTTACTCAGTAAAAGCTTATTGTTCTTACCACACAAAGACAGGCAACTATCAAGTGAAACATTAAAAAGAGCCGTATTTTTAGTGTGATTTTATCTGGCAAGGAGGTAAGCATCATATTCATTTTGACTTAAAAATTACTTCATATTTAAAATTATGCTACAATATTTCTAACTTTAAAGCACATTCCTTCAACAATTCTAAAGAAAACAAAAGATTGACCTTAAAATTCATAGCAAGTTTATACTTTGAAACAGCAATACCCATTTTATATGCCTACCTGCCACCTTGGTTCGGATTTGCATATTTTCTTGTAAAGCTGCCAATGGTTCTAAATATTCAGGTGCTTTTCCAGCTATGACCTCTTGTAGCTTTGCATCCACTTGGCTTAATCTTTCTTTATAAAGTCTTAAAATAATATAAATAAAAATACTTATTTTATTTAAAATAAAACACAAGTTAAAATAAATATTTCTAAAAAATTATTTGTTATCCCCTTGTTAATGCTATGGAACACTAAAACAAAATGAAGATTTGGTAGCTTTGAATTTTCCAATATGTATTTCCTTTTTGAACAATGCTATCCATGTCTGTTAAGCCTTTCTGAAAAGCAAATGCAAACAATCAAAAGTGCAGAAAGGATAAAATTAAATGTATCTCCATGTCTAAGGAAGTAGAAAAAAAAACTGCACATCTGTTAACAATAGGACATGAATCAACATGGAAGAGGAGATGAAAATGTACTACAGTAGGTAAGGACAAACTGGGTTATGTCATGAGAGGGAAAGATGAACAGTTTGTGGATAGAAATAATCATTCACATTTGTGTTCACATAGCTGCTCCCACACTACCATAAACCAAGGAAAAAGAGATGCAGGTGCTTAATGAGGTGCTTTCACCTCCTGTGAAATCTACACATTGCGTGCTATTATAAATATCATGAGATAATTTCTGACATATTACATTCCTGCCAAATGGAAGTGTAATTAAAATATTTTTATTTTACCTGGAATGCCATCATTCCATAAAAGCTTGTATTTTCTGGCAGACAAGTAATAAATCTGCTGGCACTTTGAAGAATTTAATGTAATATCAATTACAAACATTTCAATTTCAACGAAGCTCCACTCACTTGTAACTGTTAGTGTTTCACGTTAGAATCATCAATTCTCATTTTTCGCCTCACACCCCACAATTAAAAGGTGTAAAATTAAAGCAAACATGTACAAACTCTCTAAGTGTTACGAACACATCAGTTGTTACTTGTTTACACACACATAACAGATGTCCTTGGGACAAGGATGCTACCTTTTACTTATTTAAAGTGCACAGGTTAAGTAATTAATTAGACAAAATAAAATTCATGTATACTGATATATCAAGACCTCTGAGAAATAACTGCCTGTTCACCTTGCCACCAGCATCTGCCCTGCAGTCAGCTAACACAGTCTGCAGCTGAACAAACCCCAGTTTGCTGGGTTTAACCCTTGATGAGCATGCACTCTGCACATGGTGCTTAACACAGAGATACAGCAGAATTACTCAGCCAGACCATAAGCCTGGGCACACAGTGCACCTTGAGTGGGTCAGTCACTAACATCTGATCACACAGTACTAAGTACCAGCTACATAAAAGCAAGCAGTTATGGACTGGGTGTTGTCAGCACTTGGTACCATGCAGCAGTTGATGGACTACAACTATTTATCCAGTACTTTCTAATAATGATTTATCTAAAACAAATAAATGCTACCAAATCACTGTAAATGCTACTTATCTCATAACATCCAAATTCAGTTTCCCTGAAATGGCTGAGGAGGCAGACCCAACCATTACACCATCTCTGCTGTTAGTTGTGACAAAAATCCCATTGTTTATGCATCTTTTCCTACTCTCCCGATGTCACTGTCTCCCTGTTCCCAGCTGCTTCTCCCTATAATCCCTCTTCCATCATGCTAATGCTCCATTTCTGGTATTCCCACCACCACTGTTCTTCCAGCCCACACAAATTCCTCTATCTCTCAACCAATGTGTTTGCCTTCCTCCATATAGCACAGCCTTACTACTTTCTCAAACACCATTTGTAAACCCTAAGCCCCCAAAAGTATTTGCTTCCTTTCTCTCAAGACCACTCTCTTTCATATTCACTCTTTAAAGATCTGTTTCCACAAATTGTTTTCAGCCATCCAAGCTGTTGAGCAGATGGAAGAGCAATGCTGAGCTGAAAAGCTGACAGTTTTCCAAAAGCCAAACCAATCAGTACCGACTGGCTCATCAGCTGGCTGCATTTCCCATGTTTTTACATGCACAGCCCAAAGAACAGCAGGACATACTTCTCCTCTGTAGACACTGCAGCAAGGAATTTCTTTTTGGGCAATTCTTTCCAGACCCTGCTATGTCCACACCTCACAGTGTCTTCTTATCAAAGCAAGTTATATATCTCAGTTCTGTAGCAGAAAGAACTATCTCACAATATAAATATGCATCTGAACCATAATAACTGACTAAGTTTTCAATTAAAGCATATGCCCAAGAACAGACTAGGTCTTCTCAAAGTTTCATTTACCAAGTATCTTATTAAGTTAATTGCCAAAATGCCAGCAATTTAAAACTTGAGTAGATACACCTAACTTGTCTGTGCATATATGAAAACAAATTTAACTTTATATACAGTGCTGGAACTTGTCCAAAGAAGGACAATGAAGCTGGTGAAGGGTCTGGAGCTCAAGTCCTGTGAGCAGCAGCTGAGGGAGCTGGGGTTGTTTAGCTGGGGAAAAGGAGGCTCAAGGAAGATTTTACTGCTCTCTACAACTACTTGAAAGAAGTTTGTAGCAAGGTGAAGTCTGTTCTACCTGGTAACAAGAGGCAGGACTAGAGGAAATGGTTGCACCAGGGGAAGCTTAGATTGGATATTGGAAAAAAATTCTTCACTTGAAAGAGTGTTCAAACATTGGAACACACTGCGCAAGGAAATGGTGGAATCCCTGAAAGTGTTCAAAAATATGTGTAGATGTGGTGCTTAGAGACATGGTTTAGTAGCGGACCTGGCACTGTTAGGTAAATGGTTGGACTTCATGACTTTAGAGGTCTTTTCCAACCTTAATGATTCTATGATACAAATGACAGGCTGTAATACAGTCGACAATCACTCTTGAATAACTGTGGCCATTAAGTGTATCTCTTCTTTTAAGCAGGATTTTACTAGCTACTTATGTAGGTATTATGGTAGACTGAGAGAGAACAGTATTTTCATTTTATCTCGTACTGGTACCTGGTTTGCAGTAATCACAAGAAACTTTAATTGATACCAACTATAAAAACTACCGCTGTACAAAAAAACCCAACCTAATTTCTGACTTAGCAAAGATAATGCAGTTAGGTCTGTCCCACATATACAGAAGTATGAGAATGATATTGAATGAATAAGTAATTAAACAAAATCTCAAATTTCCCTAAAATCCCAGATCCTTGGTTCTGCCAGGGAGTTAGATGCAACAGACCCTGAGTAGCCCTTCACAGGAACAACATTTCAAAACCATCTTTACAGCAAAACAAAAAAATACATAAATACACAGAAGCATTCTAGAACAACTGCCTGCAAGTAATTTCAGAATTCCCAGTCCTTACTCTTCTCCAAAAGTAGCATCCACACATATGAAAGACAACAAACACCAGCTGCACACAGTATTTTCATAGAATGGATCCTCAACTGAAAGACTTGAAACATTAAAATACTTACTGATCTTTAAGGTCTGTAAATTGCTTTTCAAGATTGGACATTTCATCTAAACATTCCATTCTTCTTCTTTCACAGTCTTCATCATCCATTTCTAAGAATAATAATAAAAAAAAATAACAATGTAATATGTAATCAAATAAATGGGATATTTTGCTTCTAGTGAACACCCAAAGCTGCCTGAATTATAGCCATGAACAGTTTCTCTCTTATATTATTACTCTCATAAAGCAGGATATGAGAAATCACTTGGCATATAAGCTACAAAGCAAGAAACCTACATTTAATTCCAGAATAAACTCCATAAACAGCAATTCTTCTTCCTCTTAACAGGAAAAAACAGCACTGTAAGACCTCAAGAGGGTAATTTCAGGACCGAAATAGATACATAAGAAGAAGAAGAAGATACATAAGAATGCATGAAACAGAAAAACTAAACAATGTGTATCACACCGAATGAAAGACACCATTAAGTATGAGCTGTTACAAGCCACCATTGAAAATCCAAGTGTATCCTGGGTTAGTACAAACAAAAGCAATCCCTGGAATGCAAGCACAGTTTCCTGTTACATTTGTCATAAAAAAAAATCAAGATTTATTAATATTCTTTAAAGAAAAAGTAACATATAATTTTGAAACAGGTTTCATCCTGTCCAATTGGAAGAATTCTTTGAAGTTGAAAAATTAATGTAAAAATATCTGAAATTCATTTTAATGACCATTCAAAATTATTCTAATGAAACATTTCTTAACCTTAAAAGTCTAGAACACTGCAGACAGTTGACTTTATATGTTTTTATGCAGCAAGAGTAGTTAACGTTAAACTCTTTACACTGATTTTTTTTTTTTTTTTTTTGTAATTTACCTAAGGAAGATATAGCAACAAAAATACACATTTTTTGCCAAAACTTTTGACACTACCAATGAGACATCCAATGTTACTAAACATCTGTTGTTACCTCCTTTTTTAAACTAGAAAACTGAGAAACTAAGATACAAACTTCTGGACTCTTTCCCAAACTTCCCAGAAAAGAAAAGAAAAAAGGATTTGTTAAGCCATATTCAAAAGTCAGATAATTGAAACTGCTTTATAACAGCAGTGTCTATAGGAATTAGCCCTCTACAGTTACACTGCAGCTGACCATTATGACCCAGGAGCAGGCATGCAGAAGGGATGGCCATGCACTCAGGAACCATGACTAAACAAATGCAAACAGGCCACAAGCTTGAGAGAAGGCAGTGTCCGCAGGAGCCCTTACTTATGTAAGCAGTTACTCTGGCAAGAAAAATCCTACCTCCTCACAGAGAGGCAAAGTAGGATCCTGGACCCAGCAGGGATCACTCTTTCTAGGCTATAAACAACTCTGAGCTTTTTGCTGCTTCCTCACTCACATTTTTCCAACAAAGATGTTTAACTGCCTTATGCTGTCTCCTACACCAAGTACAGAACGCAGCATGCAAGTGTTCATTCTTACTGCTTTGCAAAACAGTATGGCAATTTGTAAAGCTGATGAGGTGAAAGGAGAAGATTCAGGGCCTCTAGCTACTTGAAAGAATCTGATTCAATCAGATTTTCTACTCAGAGCTCTCTGCACTTAACTTCTTCCTGAAATCATCACAAGCTTTTAAGACCGAAAACTATACTAACCTCCTCTGCCTGAATATGAAAACCAACAGTCAGCACAGCAATACCCATCAGTATTACAATGACAACTCTGAGTCCAAATTAAAGACCTAATGCAGTCTGTCAGACAAGTGTAAGTACAATCAAAAACAACAGCGCACAAAGTTTTAAAACACAATATAACCTGAAGTACTGGAAAGCAGAGCAAGAAAATTTAAAGATAGAACTTAAAAAAAATACAATGAATGGGGAGGGTGGGAGAAGAGCATGTCAAGCTGTTAAGAGATATTATTTGTATTAAAATACTGTTCTCAAAAGTAAGGCAGAACCATAACCCCAGAATGAGGCTGAAAATCATATTAAAGAACAAAGTTCTATTTGACTGTTTGACACAATATCCAAGCAAAAGAAAAAAATCGATCTAGCAACTTATAATTTGGCCAGATTTAAGGAATGTGACAATCACATTATTTAGAGGTGTCTAAAGCATTTCAGTGCTACAAAAATAAAGCTTCTTTAAAATGTGAGGGCACCTCCCAGTGTAACCAAACAGGAACAAGCACTGGGATACCCACAGTTCTCCCCCTTTATTCTCAAACATTTTTCAAATGTGTTCTGCTATCCTTTTGATTTTAAGTATGTTTTAGTAAGGAGTTCACTCATAAGCTTTCCTTAAATTAACATAGATTTTATTGTTTGTGTATGTTTAGGGAGTAAAAAGCAAAGAAAATTAGAACTGTAATCATGGCTGAGGATCAGAGCACACCCAGCACTGGAGGGGAAAGGGACTGCATCTTACATTTTAAACTTATATTGCAAGGAAATTTTGCTATTTACTGGCATAGCTGACCTCTTTGAAGATAAAGAAATAACATACAGCTCTCCAATTGCTCTCAGCTACAGATACATTCAAGAGTCTTTTCTGCCTAGAAGTCTTCATTCTACCTATCATCCATACTAAATGTCAATTCATATGCCAAGTTGCTCTTCAATGGTTCATCTTCATTCTTCTTCCAATAAGATACATAAAATTATTAAGATTTTCACATTTCAGAGTCCTGAGATATCTTTAATTCCCCACTTATGGAATATCTTCCTCATTCTTTCCTTAAACAAGATCAAATCTCATGTCTCCAATTGAAAATTTACATCCCAGGAGGTGAAAGATTGCTCATTTCATATTAAAACAGTCGCTGATAGGCCCATCCTGTCTCAAAACTTCAGATTTACCATACAGTTTCATACTGCAAAAAGTATTTATGGTACTTGTAAACACTTTCAAAATCACAGCTGTTTTTTCCTACTATACTCAAGCAGTCCAATTCAGTAATTAGGGCAACCTGGTTTAAAGATAAAAAAATTCTCACAGCACTTAAAATGTAACAGCATCAAAAATAGCTTTTTTTAATAAGCTGTGGCCTATATAAAGTGCTTCCAAAAAACAGCCAAAATCTCCCCTGGGATAGTGAGCATAACTTGTGGCCTTTTCAATTAAGCCCTAAGAAACTATTCTATATCCCAGTCAATAAAACACTTGTACTAAGTGTGTAACATCTAAATCAACAGGATAGAAGAAGTGCCAGCTCACAAGGACGAGTCATGCTTCCTCTAATAACTCCTTTTGTATTTGCAGGGATTTACTGGAGACAGAAAAAAAAAAAGAAGGCTGAATACAAGTAAAGCAAATTACAGATATAACAAAAAAAAATCATTACTAATTTCAATTGAGACTTATTTCTTATTTCTTTCTATCACTTCAAGTCTGTAGAAACAATATGCTTCCAAGGAGTATGTTCATATTGGTCAACACACTGAGACAAGCATGTAATTTTCTGTAATCATCACACTTTAAGTATTCCCTTAAAAGCATTTATCTGTGGAATGAAACAAAAAATTATCTGGAGAGCTTCTTGTATTGTTTTAAAGAAACACAGACTACATTCACTTAAAACACACTTATTTCTTCCTAATCCCAGACTCTCAGGATGGTGTGATTTTTGGGGTGTCCTATACAGAGCTAGGAGTTGGGTCTCAATGATCCTTTTGGGTCCCTTCCAACTCAGCATATTCGACAGTTTTATTTTGGTGATATAGGGATCCCAGCACTAAATCACTTCAGCTGCCAGAACCACATGTCAGGTCTAGGACTGATCCTGGTCTACATCGACATCAGGACTTTTCTCAAATCATTAACCCTGTCCAACCTCCTTTCCATCCACTGTCTTGCATTTCATCACTAGTCAAATAAGGCACTACACACTCCTACCGGTTATCACTTGGAAATGTTTTAAGATCAAAGGCATAAAGTAGTAATCACAAGGAAAGTTTGAACAGGTAACAATAATCTTCTTAATAACACAATGTAAATTAAGCATAGGGAAAAAATGACCCTTTTAAAGTTAGATTTCAGCGACTAATGTAACTCAAAATCTATAGTCCAGAGGGAAACTATGAAAAAAAGAAGGGACCTTCAACCGAGCAGAGGCCGAAGTGATTTGCAAAAGAGGCCAGTGGCAGTTATTGACAGGGCTTCCAATGTCCCCTCAAAGACAGGTCTTAAAACACCTATTAGAAATTCATGAGCTTGCATGGAAATATATGTATGTACACACGTGTTATCTATGCATACGCATGTACATATGCATGGAGAGCTCAGCGAGGCGTCCCTCTGCGAGGACGCACTCTAGCCCAGCAGGGCACAACCCACGGCTGTTCCCGGCGCGGAGCAGCGCGGCCCAGCCGCCATGGCCGGTGCCAGCCTGCTCCGAAGCCAGCGGCTCGGGGCTCAGCGGGGCTCCCTGCCCATGCGCCCCGCCCCGCTCTGCTCTGCGCCTTGGCCGCCAGCCCGAAGAGCAGCCGCTGAGCCGAAGCAGAGGCCGGGCCGGGGCGGGGTCACGGTGGGGAGGGGAAGGGGGGACAAACACAGCCACCAAAGCGGGGCGGAACCGGTGCGTCCCCGGGGCAGCACCGAGCGCTGACGGAGCCGCCGCGGCGCCCTCTACAGCAGCGCTGCCTTCCGGGCAGCTGCGGTACCTGAGCTGTCCCCCTCCTCGGAGACGGACGAGCTCTCGGTCTCCTCCTCCTCAGAGCTGCTGCCCTCGTTCTCTCCGTAGTCCACCTCCATCTCATCGTGATTATTTTCCTTCTTCTCCCGGGAATGGACCGGCATCGTCCCCGCCGCTGCTGTGGAGCCCCGAGCCCGCCCTTCCCGCCGCCGCTCCGCCGCTGCCACCGGCCGCTCCGCCCCGCCCGGTGTCTGCGCGCCCGCCCATTGGCCGAGTCCCGCCGCCGTCTGGCGTCACCACGCGCGCGGCGGTCTGGGAATTGTGGTTCTCCCTGAGGGGAGGGGGCCGGTGTGGCGCTGTGAGGGGCTGAGTGCGTAGCGACACTTTTTCGTGCCCTTCTCCCGGCCCGGGACACTCACAGGACAGCTCGGCGCCGAGAGAGGCTTTATCGCGGCCGGGCAGAGCTCGGAGCGCTTTGTACCTGGCCGCGTCTCCCGCAGGAGGCCGAGCGAGGCTGTGGCCCTATGCGGCGGGGGTTCCATCGTGGCCGTTCCCCGCCGGAGCAGCGGAGGGACCAGGCGGGCCTCACGTGTGCCCCCATCACCCGCCGAGCTCCTGCCGAGGAGTTTTGCGTCCTGGCAAGGCGTCCCTTATGGCTCGGATCTCATAGGAGAGAGGTCCTTGAGGTTCTTTAAGGGGAAGTTCTTTACTATGAGGGTGGTGAGGAACTGGAACTGGTTGCTGTGCATGCCTCATCCCTGGAAGTGTTCCACGCCAGGTTGGATGGGGCTTTCAGCGTCCTGGACTACTGGAAGATGTCCTTGCCCATGGCAGGGGGATTTGGAACAAGATGATCTTTAAGGTCCCTTCCAACTCAAACCATTTTATGATTCTGTGAATAGTGGCCTCCTCAGCAGAACTTGCTTCTTCTCCAGTGAATATGCTGTTCTGTACCCAGTGTGATATGCTTTAAATTAAATCAGACTTAACTAAAACTGACATCTGTCCACTGAGAGTAGATACGAGAAGGGACTAAAGAGATAATACTGCAATCTGTGCAGGGTTGGGATTGTCTTTTTGGATTTGAGTATCAGTACTTTTCTGTTCATTCACCAATTGCTGTTAATTGTGCTATGTAAGATGTACTGAATAGAAGTGACACTTTCTGGAAAAACCTGTGCAAACTGTCCACTTACTTTCTTTCTTTCAGAAAAGGGAATGAAATCTTGTGATTTCAATGAGGATTATTTGGGCAAGCTTTGGTGCATTTCCCTGCAATTCTTATCATCCCATTCACTTGGTTTTGGAATTTTTGGAATTTCCTTTTTTTTTTTTTTTTTTTTTTTAACCTTTCTTCCTTGATTTCAATATTTAATTTGGAGTAATTTTGGCAAGTTTTCATCCTTTTCACTGCCCCTTGTTTCATCCTGGTCCATTTGGTTGTAGTTCCTCCATTTCCAAATTTTCTGGGTTTTTTCCATTGCATTTTAATTTTTCCTTTCAGGAAAGGGAATGAAATCTTGAAGTCAGAAGACAAAGTCTCACAAATGCTCTGGAAAGGAGATATGATACATTAAAATGCAATGGGAAAAAACAGAGAATTTGGAAATGGAGTGATAACAACCAAATGGACCAATATGGAATAAGGGGCAGTGAAAAGGACCAAAGCTTTGCAAATTTAATCCAATTTAAATCCTGACATCAGGAAAGAAAGGTAAACAAAGAGTGAGGAGAAGACGCTAAGAAAATGAAAGGCTAAATAAAAAAAAAGGAAATTTCAAAGCCAAGTGAAAACACTAAAAGTGAATAGGATGGCAAGTGCCGGCAAATGGACTGAAGCTTGCCCAAATAATCTTCATTGAAATCACAAGATTTCATTCCCTTTCCTGAAAGATTTCATTGCCTTTCCCATGGACTAGCAAGATAAAACGACTAGAAATCAAAGGTTCTGGACTAGAGAAAAAAAACCAAAAAAAACCCCAAAAACAATCTACTGGAAATAGTTGCAGTGAAATGAATAGCAGGAAAACAGGAAACCTTTGGGTTGATTGTATTTTCCTATTCAAACAGTTGGAACTAGGTCTAAAGAAGCTAAAAATAAACCCCAGAAGGAAATCAAAGTTCCCATGCCCTGATGGAAATCAGCAACCATGATGAGGAGTTTAGCCAGAAACTTTTTTTAATAACATACAATTCTACATGCTTCTATTCTGTTTATAGCCAGGAGAGGGGGAGATTATCCAGCTAAAGCAATATAAACATCTGATATGTGGAGAAAAAAATGGTACTGGTTGAAGGTGACTTGACTGTCCAAACGGAGTTCTGGAAAATGTAAGAGCAAAGGGCACTTCTGGGTACTACGTATGGGCACTGGGCTAATGGCAGCTTATAGTTTATTTGCAGATTATAAAGCAAATTTTTCAGATCACCTATAAGCCCTTAACATAGAAATTGGCAACACCTATCTTAATCAGTTCTCTGGAAGCAAATGCTAGAAGGAGCGGGGAAAGAAATTCTATTTGGCCTGTTAGAGGAATTGCAAAGATTTTTGTTTAGTGTGTATACATGTATCTATGAATCCAGCCAACCACAAGAGGACCAGTCTCTGATTGACCATTTCATCAGTATAAGTCAATGCCATTGTTAGGTCCTACAAAGGTGTGATTGCTTTTTTTTCTGGATCATGACTTACGCCCTTCATTAGAGTAAAATAACTGTTAAGAAGGTGATTGTCATCATCCTCATCTGCTCGGTTCTGCATTTAATGGGGAGTTGGGGATTAACAGCTGATAGGGTTTTTTTTGTGGTGTTTTCCAACAATTAGAAAGAGACCATTAACAGGGACAGTTAGCAACCATGTAAAAATTCAAAACTGGAAATTCTGTTGAAAACTGGTATTGAAAAGATTTGAATGCAATAACAATCATTATAAATAAAATGCTGGCTAGGGACAGATGGTGATATCTCCTTTCCTAATTTGGGACACCTTAAGAAAAGGCTAGGAAGAAAAGCTATAATTTTACACCTAATTTATTGATGGAGGCAGTGAGTGGAAACATGTATCATTTTAGATTCTAAAAAGCAGTTACTAACTTTCTGAGTATAATCCTGATTGCCAGCTTTTGTTGTGAGTAGTTGCATAGTAACTATTTCTGACAGGAGAAAGATTGTAAAAGGAGAGACCAGACAGAAATATATATATAATGTGAATCGTTAGGACACAGGTATAGGTGAAACCTTGAAGGAGAAACAGGGATGAAAGAGCTTTTACCATGTGTGCAATATAGTGCACCATATCTTAATGAAGTTGGAAATACCTTCTCTTTAGGAGTCTCTCCCATTTCAAAGATGTAGCATGTCTTGGACTGGTCATCACAGGTCTGGTCGTTAGGGGTGAGGTCCTCCAAATGGGACAGAACAGCAAGAGAAAGAAAGAAGTGGTAGCCCTGGGGTGTTTGGACTCTAGAAAACCAAACTATTTCTATTACTAAAAATGATGTGTAATGTTGGCTGGTGCCAGGTCTGAGGCAAAGATGTGGCACTCTATGATCCATGTGACAAAAGCCTTTTTATTGCTGTGAATGCTCCTTAAATAGAGTTTGGAGTTCCCGTGCAAACACATATAATTGTTTGGGAGTTTGGATTGCTCAGTGCTCTGACCAATGGCATCTGCAGCTTAGGATGGAAGTCATTGGGTGAAATCCCTGTTTGGGTTTGAATCTATCCTACTGTTGATCACCTAGGGGCCTGTTTATCAAACCAGGTTACTTGAATCAAATCTTATTTATGGCTGAATTAATTGCCCAGCTACAAGCCAGCTTGTGCTGTGACAATGATACACTGAACACTTCATTAAATCTAACTCCTCACCCTTGATTTGAAAGTGCAATATTAGGAGGTAGGTCACAAGAACTCTGAAAAGACTATTTTGCATGCAGGTCAAGATCAGCAGCAATTTAAAGTAGCAGTCATGGAGTGCCAGTTATGAGCTATGTTTGAAGACTATTGTATGATGTCCATTCCTCAGCAAAAGACTGATACATGCTGCAAAAGATGTACAGTTGTACTAATCAAAATAAACACAAAGAGCTATGACCTATTTCTAAAATATCCATTTTACTCCTGTGGGTGACATAACAGGAGAGATTGAGGCAAAATATTTCCTTTGATAGAAAGGAAATAATCTTTACAAAATTGTTTCTCTCCTAAAGGCTGGCAGATATGCAGGGTTTCTTTTTTGCATTTGTCAATATTGCAACACTGTTTAATAAGTTGGGAAAGAAAAATAAAACATCTCAGTGGTTAAGTGTTTGAGTACTTTTGGTTAAAAGAAAAGTTGTCGCAACTTGCAGTGTATCAGAGTATTCACATTTCAAATGCCCTTTCCTATCAGATACGGGTGCTAGTGCTTACATTAGAACTCAAACATTGTGAGTTGGAGATAATGATAACACCCATTTTAAGTAACTTCCACATATATGAAAGTTTCTCATCATGACAGGCCCTTTATCCCTTCTGTTCTTTGAGCATGGCTAACAGAGTCCTAGCATGCTAAGGAAACAAAGCTTAGGTAATGATTGGTTGGTTGGTTGGTTGGTTGGTTGGTTGGTTGGTTGGTTGGTTGGTTGGTTGGTTGGTTTGGGATTTGTTTGTTGTTTTTTTTTTCAATTGCACTCTCCCTGCTACTTTTGAAGCCATTGTCTGATGTTGATCTTATATTACATAAGAGCATGAGTATTAAAGATACCAAATTTCTGCATGTTTTGTGAAACAGCATTTGGAACAAATAAAACCTATAAATGTCCTAGAGAGGGATATGTGTTCACTTAGCTTTTGTCCAAGAGACAGCACTTGCCAACCTGTACATATGTAGTTAAGACTGAACTGCAGTTCAGCCTCTTGCCCATGGGGAAACAGGTAGGGAGGACTAAACAAAGGCTTATGGTTGGGCAAATAGCTCTTCAGTGCATGCACCTCAAAGGGGTCAGGTTTAAGATCTATAGTAGCCACCTGAAAGATGGGAAATACTTAGTGAAAATCTGAGTAATTTTAATTCACTTTTAATCACATACCCTTATGTGGTGTAAATATTAGTAAGTCATGAATTCCAGAAACTTAGATATCTGTACGTATATCCAAGAATTCAAAACAATATCTATCCCTTTGGAATGTTGATCTGTTGCATTAGGCCACAACAGAAGGATTTGTGCTCTTTAGGATATATTAAAAAATGTTTTATATTTTCTGAAGTATTTGACAACAGCTGAAATCTTAGGAAATCATACATCCTAGATAAACTGGGAGAAGTTTTTTGATAGTATGAATGGATCCAATCGTCCCATACTACTCTAAGTGTCCTATGGGGCACTGTAGAGATCACAAAATCACAGAATCTGCTGAGTTGGAAGGGACCCACCAGGATGATCGAGTCCAACTCCTGGCCCTGCTCAGCACCATCCCCGAGAGGCACACTATGCACCTGAGAGTATTATCCAAATGCTTTCTGAACTCTGTCAGGCTTGATGACAGTTAATAGAAGAAGGGAATAAAGTTCTGCATTTGTCTAGACTATTCCTCTAAAAGTTCAGTTAAACTGGTTATGATAGCCCCCTTGCATCTGAATAGAAATATTTTAAAAGTTCTTTCTTTAAAGTGGAAATGCGAAGAATTAGGCACACTAATAGCAGCCTGGAATGCAGCAGAACCTAACCTCTGCCTACCTAATTAATCCTGCTCTTTTCTAACCTTCATGCATATTCAAAGGAACCAAAGTCACATGCTTCAAAGTCAAGCCTTTGCAAGACCATGGGTTTTCCTGTGCACAGAACATGCCTTTCCTGCCTGGTGTGCACGCACAAGGAGGTTATCTATAGAAGCCATTATTATCTTGGTTAACACAACTCCCTCCTGTCATTTAATATTTTAGTGATGTCTTACTCTATTATTTTTCATCTTATCTCTAGTTAAAGATCTAAAAATTAACGGAAAAGCAAGCAAATTCTCCAAAGAAAAGGTATTTTGAAGTTTTTCAGTATGCATAATTGTGCTTAGAATGAATGAATTTTAGAAAATAAAGCACATAAATCAATGTATCATTGTCAGATCTTAGAGAGCTAAAATGTACTGTGTTACAGTAAATTAAATAATTGTAATACTAGCTATTACCTAACATAGCTAATCTTCAGATCTCATTTTCAGAGATGGTAGAATATTAACTGCCTTGGTGCAGACCACACAGGCAGGCAGACAACACTGAACCCCTCACTGATGCCCTGCTGACTATGTTCCCACTGCCCTTGTGCTTCTAACATTAACTGTTATCCCTCATTATTTTAAACACTTAGGTTATGTTATTTATGTGACAGGTCTGTAAATGTTGACAATTCTTGGAATTCTAAAACAAGACTCAAATAATTGAATATTTCCAATATTAAAAACTCCAGCTGTTTGAATCAGACTCAGCTCACAGAAATATATTTATATCCTCAATCCAAAACAGAGCACTAGTGACTGTTTAAAAATATCCAGGCAAAGAGATACTGGAAAGAGTCTTAAATGATACTACAGCAGATGTCTTTTGGAAAGTCCAAGAATTGTCTATCCCATGAATGCAAACAAACTTTTAGGAGAAACTTGGGACTTTTTCCAAGTTAGTAATTCAATCCTCAGCAAAAGTTGACACAGCACCTCATCCATTTCCCTGGCTGTTGTGGGCCTGGCTGTGAGGCTGTGCATGGGACTGAGACAAACGTGTTCTCTTGAGCTCATTTGCTTCGCTGCAGGAGAAGAAGGGACATGACCATCCTAAAAGCGCACAGAAGATATGAGGGTGCCTCAGACCTTCTTGTTGGACCCAGACGTGCCTGATGGTTCAGTCTCGCTGGCAGCACTGCAGCCCAAGGCGTAGGCAGTGAAGTCAGGGAGAAGCAACTTTGGGCAGGAGCTCGGCGTGAGGAGTTGCAGCACTTTGAGGATCGGTGTGGAAAGAGGAACTATGAGACATCGTTGCTGGTTGCACAACTGAGGCTTGAGTAAAAGGTTTGGAGTCACTGCCGTGGTGAATACAGTCCCCACCTGGATTTTATTTCCTAATTGCTCATAGGATTACCCCCTTACACTGCAGTGTCTCTGTACAGCCGGAGTAGCTGTGTAATGGATAACTTCACATATTACTTACAAACAGCAGAAGTACAGTTTCCTGCACCAGTTACTGTTGCCGAGCTCCTGCAGCGAGCCCCTGAGTGTCCTGCTCCGGGGCCTGCTCTCCATCCTCGGCCCGGGCTCCGCGGCCCCGCCCGCCGCGCCTGGGACTGCGCGGGGCAGCGCCGCCGTGACGTCGCGACGCGGTTGCCATGGGGACGCCTGGGGTCGTACCTGACGGCTGTCGTGAAGCAGCGGGAGGAAGGCGAGGGAGGAAGAAGGGGAGTCCAGGCCCAGCCCGGCCCCCCGGCCCGCGGGGAGTTGGCTCCGCGCCGCGCCCCGCCGCCCTCGCCGCATCGCAGTCGGAGTCAGGAGGAGGAGGCGGAGGCGGTGCTGCCGCCTCTGGCTATGTAGGGGCCCCAGAGCGGGCAGATCCGGAGGCCGCTGTCCGCCTCTGGAGCTCGGCGCCGGGGCCGGGCCGGGCCCGGCGGGATGTTTTCCAAGAAGCCGCACGGGGACGTGCGGAAATCCACGCAGAAGGTGCTGGACACCCGCAAGGACCCACTCACCCGACTCAAGCACCTCCGCGTCCTTATCGGTGAGGCTGCTGGGCGGGGGGAAGGGAGTGGGTCAGCGGGGGCCGCACGTCCCGGCGTGAGAAAGACCGGGAATTTGGAGAGACCGGCTGGGCGCTGGGGCGGGAGGCGAACTCGGGGCTCAGCCCCGGCGAGAGAACCCCCCCGGCGAGCGGGGGAAGATCCCTGCCCAGCATGGCGGGGTGAGACTGCGGCGCTGTGCCGGGGTCGCGGGACCCCGCGGGCGCGCCGCGGGATGCTTCGCTCGGCGCTTTTGTACTGAGACACGGACCTTTCCGTCTGAAGGTGGAATTGCTTTGGTAACGGTGGAAGCAGACGAAAAAGTGGGGTTCTTCCCGTGTGAATTATTCTCTAGAATACACAAACTGCTAAGTTGCTGCGCATGAATAAAAGTGGCTGGCGAGCGCAAATGGTGCCTGTAACTCCTGAATCCATTTCCCTTACGTTCTTACAGTAACAATTTATATTTGTGTTTGTTTTCAAGGTAAGAGCTACAGTAGTAAGTGCTCACTAGCGTAGATGTGAATGAGCTTCTATACAGCCAGATTCAAAACACTTCTGGTTTGCCAGTTTGTGAAGGAGGACAGACAAGCCCTGAAGGGCTGCCGCAGTTCCATGCGAACTGCCATTTAACCTGACCAATGAATTAGAAATTGTGATTATACAGCATAATTGCCTAATGAAAAAAACCAGGGGGAAACAAAAACAAACCTAGAGTTAACCATTCCGAGATATCTGTTAGTTACATGGGTTTGTAAAAATCTAAGTAATTGTCATCAAGCTGTCCTTTAAAAAAGAAGCTTGTTCTGGAGTGTCTTTTGGGCGCTTCAGTCCTGTAAATGTGTGTGTTGCTTCTGACAGTTTATCAACACGTGAACAGGGCTGGGTCAAGGGCAACTGCATTCCGTGTTTAGCACAGAATGCTGAATGGATTATTTTGGGTTCTGCCCACAGTCTGCTGGTATTTATGTATCTTGTCCTCCAAAGCTGGATTCTTTCTTTTCAAAGGAAAACGGCTATTGCTCCCTTGTTTTGTATTGGTGTTTAAAGGAACAGGTGTTCCCATGTTGCACCATCTGCTGCTTCATGAGTTATTTTCTGCAACATAGTAATTATCTAGACTTGAAATGGAGAATAATTGTGTAGCTAAGAGACTTCAGTAGTCAGATGCATCCCCTTGCCACACTCAGAATGTACCACTCCTCCTAACTAACTGTACCAGCTGTGGCTTGCTCTGTCTTGGTTTTCAGCTACTTCCTCAGTTGAAACTTAAGAGGAAAAAACATTCTAAAGAAACTAAGTACCTCTCTGAATTCAGATTTCCTGGCTAAAGTATGTTGAATATATCTGCTTTTGCTTTAGTCTGCAAAAAACTCTGAATGTTTTCAATTTAATCTATTGTAGAGTTTGTATTTATGTTGCTTGCAATTTATTTACAACTTTTTTTTCTTCAGCTTTCTTAATAATTGGATGACTTCTGTAAGTTGCAAGCCATAAGCTATGTCAAGCAGACATTCTTATCTAATCTAAGGTTTCTATTTACTGGCTGTAGGACAGACTAAATTTGCAGGGGATATTTTCATATGATGCCCCCTCCCCATGTGTATATCTCAACTGTTGAAGCACAGCTCCCACACATCCTTTCTCCAAGTTTGGCAGTACACAGTGTGTGAGTAACTTTGTAATTAGGGAAAGGTGTAACTGTACTCTTCTGTTTATCTGTTTTGGATACATCCACAAGATTTTGTCATTATGCAGGTATTCTTAGGTGCACGAGGTACAAAAACAAGGTCTTTCTTTAGTGTAGAAGAGTAAGGTATTTCCATATATATCCCCACTGTAGAGCATGAGAAGTATAAAGCAGATTATTTGAAGTCTTTCTTCTGGTGTGATCACCTCCTTGCCTTAATCCTTTCTGTGCTGCCTCAGGTGACTTCCAAACCATAAGCTCTATGCCCTTTCTTCTGCTGTCTTCTTTGACTAATCTTCAGAACCAGATTTAAAAAAATTAAGGTGCCCACGTAAGACAGACTGCTTCCTGAGGTGGCTTCTCATACAGGCACCATCCCAGTTTAAGCAGTGAAGTACTGCACATCATTTTGTCCTCAGTGACAATTCTCCCAGAATAATAATTGCTATTTCCCATGTGTTCAGGGGAGCCATGTTAGCTATTGCCCACAGACTATCTGAGGGGAGAGGGCAGGAAATCTCAGATCATCTCTGTTAAACATCTTCCTGAGGGAAAAACTATTATTTATTTATTTAATTTCTTAAAATTTTATTTAGTTAATTAAAATTATTTATTTTGTTTGTTGCTCTTAGCCACTGGAGAGTAAATGTTCCAGAAGAGAATTTTCTGCAGTTTCACATCCAGGGGAAGGAGGGAATTTTCTCTTGTTCTTTAATTTAAAATATTTTCAGTAGACCTGCAAGGCATATTGGATCAGAGTTCTTTTTTTGGTTTTTTTTGCTGTACATTTTAGTTTTTAGTCAGCGGCAATAAACAGGTTGGTTTCATGGTTAAGACTTGAGGGAGGAGAGGGAGCATTAGTTCATTTCTCTGCTATTTTACTAAGGTATCCAAAGCAGCAATTCGCCAATAAGCCAAAATAATGGAATAGTCATGAATAGAGGTGACTGCATGTCAATAGTAGACTGCTGACAGTCTATTAGCCAAAGAGAAATCTAAAAAATTTAATTATGGTAAAAGACTGAGAGTTATATCTTCCAAGGCACTCATGTAAGTCAGGTACCATATAGTCTAAAAATATTTAAATTAGTATAATGCCACTTTTAGTAAGGATCAGAAGAGACTGAACAATATCAAAGCACCTAATATGAAGCTAAATGGATGGATAGGCCTGTGGCTTTTATTTTTAACAAATTTAGAGTAGTGTACATTAGATGGAATTTTTAAAATGTCTTTTACAAGATAGCTTAGAATGCAGTGATTTGTATTCTTTTATGAAAGTATCCTGTCATTGGTGACAACTCAGGTTAAATTTAGTAAAAAATGCAAATTAGTCTGCATAAGGATATATAGAAAATTTTATGTCTTTTGTAAAGCAGTGATGTACCATTATATCAAATAAGGTTGCAGCTTTAGGAGTCTCTTTACTATAGTCAGTGTATAGAAAATTTAGGTATGGGAATGACTCAGAGTAAAATTTAATGTAAAAAGACACTGAAAGCTTTAAAATTTCTTTGTGTAGGGACAGAGGATGAAAAAATATGTAAACATATATGAAAAGGAGTAGGAAATAGCATCTATTAAGGCTTACCAGATTTGAAGTTATGATAAATGATTTTTGTCTTGGAATGCTCTTGAATGCTAGACTAGTGATCAGTTATAGGCAAATATAATGGGGGAAAATGCGTTTCTTGTGGTTTGGATATTTTTATTTAATTTTTTTTTAAATTATTTTTCTCTGAAACTCTTTAGTAGATAACTGCTCTTTGCCACTTCAGTCCAGTGTCCATTTCTGGTTCTCTGATCTGCTTCAGATTGGCTCCATTTAGCCTTTTTTGTAATTTGGAAACAAGAGAAAGTTCTGTGAAATTCAGGTGACTGATTCAGAATTGATTAAATTATTTGTCAAAGTAAATACAGTGTATGACACATTTATGCATGTCACAGGTATAAGGTTTTTTAGTAGAAGTTAAAGCCCTTAGGAGTAGTAAGGGCTAAGTAGTAAGAAATATTATTCTTACTAAGAAATGCTGAGAAAAATTAGAAAGATTGAAGTTTCATATCTTGGGACTTAGCAGTATGTGAGCAAAGGTAATCTGCTTTTCATCATTATGTTGCTGCAATATATTTCTTGAAACAACTGTAATTATCTAGTTTCATAGATTTTATTTTTTGAGATGTATTCCTTTCTTCCTGTAGGGAAATGTTTACCCCACCCTGGTCCATTTGTTTTTTCCTTCTCAGTTCTGGGGAGTGCCTCGGAGTCTCATGCAGTTGCCTGGTGCTGATTTGGTCAGTGTGTGATTTTTTAGCCAACTGCTCTGCTGTCTTGTCTTCCTGTGTTCTGGAAATGCTGTGGCAGTTGTGTTTACTGTGTGTGACTGTGGTAGTTGGAGCAGCCGAACCTTGAGCGGGAATGTCGTACCGGATTCCCTTGGGCTCTGTGTGGCAGCAGTGGGGCCTTGCTGGAAGGAAGGCTGTGAGCTGCAGTGGTGCAGGTGTGATAACTCAGGCTTCTCTGGCTGATGGAAGGGAGGCACATCGTGTACATTACAGAGTTAGGTGTTGCCTGTACAATGATTTTCCTGAAAAGATATCTCTCTCTATATATCTATCAATATATTTTAGCAGTCCCCAGTCAATTAGCTAATTAAATTTTTAGGATCATTACAGTTGAAATAATATGAAATTATTCTTATAATGTTGCACTGTTTAATCAGACTTCAACATCACACTAAAATTCTATGATTTTAAAATGTTCTAGTAATCTTTCAAGCATTAGGTCTTGATTTATATGTCTGTCCTTTTGTTGAAACATCCTATAAATAATTAAGACAACTAGGTATGTTACCCTTCATAAGGTCATAGTTTAAAAATATTGACTTTTCTTTTTGATATTAAATATGTTGGTGCTACCTGTTGAATTTGAAGTTTGTCAGAATTTGGAAATGTATGTATTTTTTTAAAGAGCTAAAATCTCTAAATATTTAGTGATTTATGTGAAATCTTACTGTGTGCAAGTAAATCAAATTAATCTACTTGGTTTAAAATTTTCTTATGGGGCTGAATTCTTAAGATACTTGTTTGCTTGATGGATTGGGTTTTTTCCTCTTTCTTTTTCAGATTTTTGTGGAGTAGAAGTTACAGGCCTATAATCTGTTAATCCAGAGTAAAGAAAAAAGGAAATAGATTGGTTCTCATAAATTATTTTATTTGCATTTAATATCTAAAACTGTACTGTTTTTATGTCTGGAACCATGGAGAGAATACTTGTAAAATGCAAGAAAATAGTATCTAAAGTGCAGGTGTTTGTGTTGTTATTTTGTTTTTTTATTCTTGGTGGTTGGTTGGTGCTGGAGATCTCATGTAAGTAGTCTTTGAAAGGGAAAAGTCAAATTACATGGGACAGAATGAAATGGACTGCATTGGACATCCATTCTGATATATTGCTTAATATTGAACAATATACTTAAACAGAGATTGCATTTGTTTAAAGGGATTTTAATTTAAGAAATATATTTCACTGGCAGTCGGCCCTAATGCTTCAGCTGGATGGCATTCATTGGTGTTGCACGTCATCAACATCAGTTGTAAATGAAAAACATTTTATCATTGTTAAAGTGACAGCAAATGAGAAGTAGCTGCCTGGAGTTTCGGTGGATGTGCAAAGACTTATTATTTTTGGCAAGAGTTGTAGATTGTTTTTTTTCTTTTCTGGTTAGTCTTAACTGCAGAGAACATGTCAGTGCTCATATAAGTCCGGGATCTGTGGATTGCATGTTGTGTAAGAAACTGAGCTTCATGTCACTCTTGACTTAACCCTGAACGAGTTCTGTTTTGGTCAGGAGTAGAGGAGGAAGATTTACTCTGCTTTAGTATTTTGGCTAATGTTGCACTCGACTTGCAGAGTTCAGCAGTGGCCAGAGCTGCTGAATTGCAGGGCTGAGGGCTGGAGCCAGATCAAAGCCCCAGGGTAGACAAAAGGGAGGCTCTGACCACTTGGTGGCAAAGGAGGAGTCTGTGTGGGTTTAGCTTTTCCAGTTCGGAATAAAAGTACACTACTATGGAAGTGTTTGAAGTTGTTTAAATAGGAGCTTAAGTTCTGGAATACGTGTGAATTGTTGTGGAAGTATTTCTTCAGAGTTTACCAGTGTAACTCTAAGTCTGTAAGCACCCTTAAAGAATTAGCTTGGAAAGCTGGCAGCTGCTTCTGCTCATTCCTATAGGGCACTGGTGTTGTACCAGTCTGTATGCAGGTGATGTTCTTTGGTTCTGTTAACCTACTTATTAATTTGTGATTTTTTTTTGCATTTGTATCTAAAAGATTGTGGTTAGGAGTTAAGATTTGTCCGATGCAAAATAGAAGTCCATTAGAAGATTTAAGTTGTATTCCTTTTTTCAGTACCAAAACTTTCAAGAATATTATCTTTGATAAAATTACCTTTCTAAAAAAAGACTGGTTTTGCTAAATAGCTGTTGGTTAGGTCTGAAACAGTAAGGGCTAATGTGAAACCTTTGTTTAATAGATTTGCATTTGTGGTCTGTTATCGGGCTCTTTCACTTTGACAGTCTGTTAACTATGCCAGAGCCACCACTTAGTTCCCGAGGTTTTCCACTTAACCTTTCTCAGTTACATGCTTTTCTATTTGAGACAGTCCCTATGTAACCAAATCTCTCTACTGTTTTGCTGTAAAGAAACCCTTAAATTTTTCAGCATGGAGAATTAAGAATTAATAAGTTTGATTATCCATTGAGGACATGGAAACCTTTGCTTTCTAGTGGCACCAGTTTGTTACAGGGATTGATACTGACCGTGTCAGTCCATAGCAGGCCTCTGCTTTACAGAAATAGATCCAGAATTCTGGCCATCTTCCAGGTCATTGTTTGCTGCAGTTGTCAGTTTGGGTTTTGGTAAGGGCGAGGGAAAGTGACTTAAAAGCCAGTAAGTCTTGGAATAAGAGAGGATAATGTTTTCATTATACTGAGTGCTTCGTCAATTTTATGTATAAGCATAATACTACATTCTAAAATGCTTTAACTAGGACATAAAATTAACCACAACTTAATCTGTAATGATACAGACTGTTTTCTTAAATTTCTGCAATGCAGAATGAACTGATGAAAGTTCTCTTCAGAAAAGTTAAAATATATGTCTGAAATCTATTTTGGCAGGGTTTGTTTTGTTTTAAGGAGAAAATTACATTTAAGCACAAAGAGACACCATACTGTGTGAAATTAAAATATTGTAAAGCAAATAAGCTAGTACTTTTCTGCACAGGACAGAACTTTAAAGGTAAACAATTAAAATACCAAACTTAAACCCCTCCAAAATATATTTTGACTTTTTTTTTAAACAAAAAAAAAGCACCCTTGAACACAGTACGGAGATCAGATTTGTACCAGTTTTTAAATTACAGAAAATTATTGAGGAAAAACCAGCAAAGATCCATGTTTCTTGCTGTTGTAAAGCCTGAAGAAAATTGCATTTTCTTGGCAAGCAGCTTTCATAAAATGCTGAAAATCTGGATTTTAGGGTACTGAAACTATGCATTGTACAGTAGTTTTATGTTTTTATGTCCCTTTGGAATACAATAGTATCCCATTTTTCCCTTTCACATTCTTAGGAACTTTTCCAACTACTTTATATGGTGCCAGATCTACTTCTGAGTCCTTCCCTTCTCTGAATCTGGTCATAGAAGCAGGAACACAAGGAGTACATTAGTTTGTGTTAGTTACATGATCTGTGGTAGAAGAATATAAAGTTCTTTTGTTTAAAATTTAAAAATAGGAATGAACTGGGAAGTTTTAGAGGAAAGCCTGTTTCTGTTTAATCACATTACACATTAAAAAAAATGGTATGTCTCTGTTCTTAAAAAGACAGAAAATACTTAAGTAGCCAAAGCAGAGGAGCAACTTTCTGCAAATTCCCAGTTCAAGGCTAGCTGAAAAGGATATGCTGCTTGTAGAGGAAGTGACTTTCACCTCTATGCAACATGCATGATACTTTGAGAGAGCATTGTGAAGATACAGTGAGCTGATGTTGGAGAAAATGGTTATGACATGACAATTGAGGAGCTGCATCTTTAGCTGATGGCAAGGATGGAGGTAAACTGAATATTTTAGAGACATTAGGAATAAAAGAAATCCTTAAATAAGGAAGAAAGCTATGACAGCAGCATATAACTGGAAGTTTTAATGGTACAGTAACCAAGAAGAGCAATATTCTCTCCATGCATTAGTCACGTGGATTGTTTTCAATATAGAGGTAGCTGTGAAACGGAATGATGTGTGCAGGTGGTCAGATCAAGCCTTCTTAGGGTCTACATTATTATCTCCATGCCATAACTGGTATTTTTCATCTTTCTACTTTTTTGCCATAATTCGTGCCAGGATATCCATAATGAATTTCAAACTTCTCGACCAATGCAAGGTTCCAAATTTCTACACCAGCAGCTTACTGAATTACTACAGGTGTCATTTGATGATGAGCAGATGTCCTCTTTTGCTGTAGGTGGCAAGCATGTCAGATGAACAACTGTTTTCCCTCCCTTAGGAGGAAAGCTGTTTTTCAGCATTAACAAAAATAGTTAGATTTTTAAAAAAGTATTATTTTCACATAATAAAAGAACATCAAATTAAATTAAATTCCCATTAAATAAAATGTTGTATTTCCTCCATCTGAAGCAATTGTATTTATTGCAGAATACAGTTGTTGTTAACTGGCTTAAATTTTAAAAGCTTGCTCTTGATTTTACTATTAAGTGTGATCTTAGAAAGGAATCAAGAGTGAAGTGCATTTGCTACAGAAATTGCAAAGTCAAGGAATTTTTTATTCTCCTCCTACTCTTGCAAACTGTAACTGTATTTTGAAGGTATGCGTTTAATGTTATTTGGGTGTTAGTGGTAATGATACAGGTCTACCACTATTCCTTCAAGCATCTTTTGAGGTGATTGACACATTATTCTTAAGGAAATACATAACAAATGAACAAAAAATTTTAAAAAAGGACAAACTTCTGAAATTCCATCTCACCCTTCAGCCAAAGGCAGATTGTCTTACCACAGTACCAGTTGTATATATGCAATTATGTGGTAAAATGTCAGTCACTATTCAGCTGGTTACATAGACAAACCTTCAGTTTGTTGCCTGAAGAATTTAGGAATAACATCTCAAAAAATTGCTGGCTGTTGTGTTAAGATTGAGTGTTTAAAAGAATACATTTGGTTTAGGCATTTGGTTTTTTTTTTTTTCTGTTGGTTGGCTTCAGAGTTGACCCATGTCTGAGGAAAGAATGAGGGCCTATTTCAGGAAACAAAACATTTAACATGCCTGCAAAAATGCAGCATTCCTGTGTTTTGGTTGGAAGAGACCATGTTTAACTGCTTCCTATCCATTTAGTATTTGGAACTAGTATTTTCTGCACCTTTGCTTTGAGTGAACCATTCCGCTGCTTTCTACATGCAATTCCTGTAAACGTATGGACTATGAGATACCTTCTGTCACCCTTCTTTCTCCTGAAAGTCTCAATCCTTGCTTTCTTTTTTTCCCCTTTAATCCTTCCATCTCAAACTCTTGATTTTTCTTTCAGTATTTTCTTGTCCCTAGCCTAGGACTCACTTAGGGCTCTGCCCAGGGGTGGAAGTGGCTGTAATGGTTGTGCTTATGCTCTAGTCATCGCTCCATTTCATGTGGTTTCCCCGATGAACTGAAAATCATCATTCAGCTTGTTTGGAGTGAAATTGATTTTTGTTGTCCTGTAACATTTGCATGTCTAAACTGTAGCAGTTCAGCTGCTCATCTGTAGGTGGTATAGCAGTTTCTACAAACCCAGGGATTTGGTAATCTGGACCACTGTTTATTCCAGCTGGGCTGCCTTGCTTAAGAGTTGATCTTGGCTGCTGATATAGCGCTATCTACTCCAAGAGCACCTTGGCTCTGCTGTATTCATTATGCAAGTCATTGCCAGAATGCTGTGGTACAGCAAAAATTAAATCTGTGTTGGAAACCTTTATAGCAAAATTTGTGTTATATTTGAGTTAATAGTCCTCTAGAGCTATATAAGAAAACATAACTAAAAATACACCATGCTTTTGGCCATCCTTTCAGTTCATTGCTCCTGACATTATGCTCTATTGTTTGTATATCCAGTCATGTGAGATGATAAAGATCAATGTTGTTCTAAAAAGAGTTAAAAACTCAGTGGTCCAATACAGAATTAGAAGGAGCTTTTTAGAAGACACATCTACAGGGAAAGAGGGTGTTTCAGTGAATACAGCTGTAGAAAGGGTATAAAGGTTTTGCTTGCCTCACCTTTCTTCATGTTTTGCTTTTGTTTGTTTCACATCAGTATTCTGAAAGTGCATTTTTGCCATTTGAAATGCAGTCTTCCTGTTCCTCTGTTTTGTCCACCTGTAGTTTCTCAAGTCTTATGTAGCTGAAAAACAGGACAGGGAGTGTCTAGACAGTGTGTACTGAGGTTTGATTATTTAAAATGATCACTTTAAAATTAATCTAGATAAATCGCTGTGTATTTTTTTTATTGGGAATTTGCAGAAGACTGTCTAGAGAGCTGTGGGAAGAGAGTCTGGAGATCTTCCTGGGGTACACAACAAAGCACATTCCCCCATAGTTAGAGTGATGTTTCTGCCTCAGGATATCCCTGAGATCCCATCTTCTGATTTTCCTAGACCACACAATCAGAGGATTGTGAGGGACTGAGCCAGACTAGAAAGTAGCATCTTGGAACTTGGAGGGAATAAGGAGGCAACAGTGGGAGCCCAGTGCTGCTTTTTGCATCCTCCCTGCTTGTTCATCTACAGAGCAGATGTGTTCCTCACTTAACATCCTTCTTCTACTTTCTTTAGTAAGCTTAGTTGTGCTTAGTAATTACAGTTGGAGGTTTTGAGGGTCTTTCTGTTGTAGAGTTTGGGCAGTGTAACTAGCTTTATTTCTATTAAATTAACAATTGAAACCAGATTCATCTGTACAGTGCTAGTCCTGATGGAAGTAGGGTTCATGACTGCCATTTGTTGGCATTAGTGTCATGCAAACAGTGGGTGTGCTAGAAGACGCTGCTTCCTGTTTTAAAATTCACCAGGCGCTTTTGGCCTGCCATACTGAATTTCATTAGCCTTAGTGTGAAGAATGAAAACTTCAGTAATTTCTTTAATTGTTACTTATTTTAAAAAAACCGATAATTTTTCTAATAAATATCTGCAGCTCTTACTACTGGTTAATGATATGTGGTTGACTCTGAATATTTGAAAGAAATATAAACAATGTTCTGTTCTGTTTTTCAGATAATGCAGAATCAATTGATCTCAAACAGTTTTTTGATCTACATTTTTCACATGTATATTATGTGTTCTTTGAAAACTTTGTGACTATTGAAGTGAGCCTTAAACAAAAAGGTAAGTATTTCAGATAGAACTCTTGATACTTGTGTCTTTGTTATGAAATAATGCAGGATGCTATAAATAAAGCTCTGTGTGGTCACAAATGACAACATTAGCTGTGCAGAAATATGTCTAAGAACTGACTTTGGAAATGCAGGCAGGGCAATGAGATGTGCATACAGTGGAGGTGGGCAAAAGGTGTTTATTCTCTGATGAATGTGTTTGCCCTTCTGCAAAGTGAGGATTCTTAAGGTGTTATACTTTTTATTTTGCAGAATTATTCTATAACAAGGTAATGTGTAACTTAATCTCTCCCAGTTGTAGATGCCTTAGGAAGTTATGCAACTTGTAGCTGTTATAAACTGTATTTGTGGAATGTAACTTTTATTTGCAGAAGTAGTGCAAAGTTATGGTTGTATAAATGCAGGTTTTCATTTTACATATTTAAGGATCTTTGTTTTGATAATGAAAGTGCATCCTCTATTTATATTTAATTATTTAACTATTTTCACTATTTATTTTTGCAACTAGGTCACAAGTCTCAGAGAGAAGAATTAGATTCTATTCTTTTTATTTTTGAGGTGAGATATTTTGAATGTTTTTTTGCTTTAGTCTTATTATTCTACAGTCATCTGTAAATACACTTTGCATTTGACTGAATTCCTTCTTACTTTTGCATAGAGCTGAATTTATGTGCTTTGTGTGAAAAATAAAAATCTGACTTGCAGTTTTGCAAGAAGATGCGTAAACTGGAAAAAGATGTTTTTGTGTCTCTAGATAGTTGATTATTCTTTGGTGGTGGTATTTCCCCATAATGTGTTATATACACTGAAATTCATGGAAAGGTGATCTCTGTTTAGTCATGATACTTTTCAGCATTTGATTGCGTGTTATCTCTGATTTTTCTCATAATAGATTGTTACTGCATAAAATTTTTACAGATCCTTTTAAAAAAAAAAATCCTTATTTTAAAAAATATTCATTATTTGAAAATTGCATTTCACACTGTTATTTCCAAAAGTATATCTTGACTTAATTAAGATGAATTAGACACAAATGAAATAATAAAATTGGAACATTTCTAAGCAGACACTATAGTTTAGAATAGTTTAGAATGTCACGTTTTCATCTTTCCTTTTTGATGGAGGCTTTTAATTTTTGAACAAGGATTGTGGTTTTTAAAAATATGGAAAACTAAAAGCTGATCAAGGCTTATCACATGGTTGAATACAAATTCAGTTATTATTTATTTATTATGAGGTATGTTGGTGGATGTGAAAGAGATCTAGTTCCTTTGTTCACTAGTTCCTGCATAAAGGAATATTAGGTGATCTGTGCTTTGGAAGCAGTTGAACGGTGTGCTGGAGGGCCACAGCCAGGAAAAATCAGGTTATCTACAAGTTGCAAATGCCTCTAGTGTAAATGTTGTGAGTCTTACATGATAGATTTGGAATTACTAACTGTGCCTTGTTTCTAGTTTCTGGAGGTGGTAATTCTGTTTGTAGAGGTCTTTTTGCTGTTTTACTGTTTCGCTGTAGCTCATTACCCCTCGGTTGAGAAGACTGAAACAAATGTTTGCTGGTGCCACAGAGGCAAGCTGACAGCTGAACATCCTAGCTGAAGCCATTAGAAAGGTGGAATAACTTAATGCAATCTGTTTTGAACCAGAACTGAGACAGACACTCATCCCGTTCCCTCCTCTATGCTGTAAGCAGCAGTGTCTGTGAGAGAGGTAGTGGAGCCACGTGACCTGCAGTAACATCTGAAGTCTTCAGTGCAGGACTTACAGACAGTCTGTCAGAGCCCTTGGGCTTCTTAGCTTTAGGAATGGGGTCATCTCAAAAGGACAGTAATGCTTGCAAGGAAAGCATTGTGGGAGTTTTTAAAGTTGATGCTGCAGTCTCTGATCTGTGGCCTTTGTGAAAGGGCTGTTTGGTCTTTAAGGAGTGATATCTGCAACATACATTCTTGGGATTTGTTTTTTTTTTAAAATTTTACAACTTCTTCCTGAACGGATTCATCAGAGGTGGCAATTTCATAGTATTGGTAAGTTGATTCTTTCTCCCTCTTCCTCTCATTTTACTTTTTACTAGTAGCTACCAATTAGTGGCTACTATGCCATTCTTTCTTTTCACTTTAAGTGGCTTAACAAGGGTTATGGTCTGGAGAATTTTGCAAGCTAGGTGAAGGAAAATTAAAAAAAAAAAAAAATAAATGACAAAAACCCCCACCAGTGGAATGAATACTCTTCTAGTTAGACTTAAATCTGGGAATATAGAAATAAAGTGGCTGAGAGAACAAGGACAGGTGAAAAGTTTGAAGTTTTAATTATTATTTTTTTCCTTATTTCCTTTCTTTTAGTAATGCATTTCAAAACTGACATGAGGTATTTGTAAATAGGGAATGATGATTTTTTGCATTGTGATGACTTGAGAATGATTTACTTTTAATGTACACATCTCAAAACTCCTTGGGGAAAGAAAGCCTCTCTAAGGAAACTGTGAAAGGTGATATTTGATTTTTTTTCCTTCTGGCATTGAGTCAGTTGCTTGAAGGTATCAAGGTCACCAAGATTAAATTGGAGATTGCCAAGGACTTGTTTAAAAGTGGCTGTCAAGTCTGACCGAGAACTCTGACATTTTACTTAATCTAGAAAAAACAAAAGCAAACACATTTTTTTTTCTCCTTTTTTTAGGGTTGATTTTAAAGAAGCTGCTTCACACTGGAAATTCATTAAAGGTATTGCAAAAAGTTGCATGCAGTTTTGTCTACAATATTTAAAAGTACAAATAAGAACATAAGGGCAAATTTTTACAGTAAAATCCCAGGAATGAGAACCAGATCATGACTTGTGTGTCATGAAAAAATGACTCCAAATCATCAGCTTTATCTCAGTAAAACTACTCACAGTAGTAATGTGTTTATATAGCATAGCCAGTGGATTTTAAAGGATTTTGCATTAACAAAATAGTAAGCATTAACTGTTCTTTGTTAGGGCAAGGAAGCTGATTTTGGGGCTCAGGCTACCTTGGAAGTGGAAGATTATCTATGCCAGGGAGACCTGCTGGTGGGTAGAATAATTTAAATGGTTGGGACAAAACAGCTGCCCCATTCCTCTGTAAATGACCTGCAGGATTCTCTGGTACTGAAATTCTCCAGTACGAGTGCCAGGGAGTGCTCTCGGACTCTATTACCTTTTTTGAAGGAGAAATGGAAGAAAGTAGAATTGGTCGTCCTGATACAGAAAGCTCACTCACTCTGTTGTTATTATTAATGAACACATTTAGAAATTTTATGTTGGTCTTTGTATTTTCTGAAAAACTAATGTGGCATCTTGCAGTGCTGTAGTCAAGCAAGTGATTAGATCTGTTGGTTTACTTCCTCTTCTTTCAGAGAAACCTCTGTGAGGAATTCTTTGAGACAAACAGCAGTGAAGGTGCCAGGCTTTCCCTTGCATTTCATCAGGAGCAGCAGATGTGTTAGTTTGGCTCTGCTGATTGCTGGGGGTCAAACTATCTGTCCTCTTTTTTTTTTTTTTATCGTTCTCCTTCTCCCTCCAGGACAAATGGAAATGCTTTTGTTTGTTCTGGCACAAGATAACTTATTCCATGTTTTTTTCCTTTAAGATACGTCGAGAGGGTGTTCGTCTCTTTCTTTTGTGGCTGCAAGCACTTCAAAATAACTGTAGTAAAGAACAATTATGGATGTTTTCTTGCTTGATTCCTGGATTTTCATCACCACAGTCTGAATATGGTCCCCGAACACTAGATAATCTCATTAACCCTCCCCTTAATGTCCAAGAAAGTAAGTAATTTGGTAATAGTAGTCAATTCTTGACATAATTCAAATCTTGTCACAGACAAGGCAAGTTCAAGTAACTGACATACATACATACCCAGGGAGATAATGGAGATGAGATGATTTTCTTAGCAGTTTGTCAGGTCTTCTTTCTGTAGCAATTTCTGTCTTTTTTGTTGTTTTTCAGAATGAGTTGTTTTTTGTGGATGTTGGGGTTTTTCCCCCAAGTAGGTTATAGTAGCTTAATGCATAGTAGTGAAAATAAACTGACCAATTGTGTGTAATTCTTAACAATTGCAAGAGGATTCTGCATCTAGTGCAAAGAAGGCTGTGCAAAGCTGTTTCTGGCGTGGCGTTCAAGAGAATGAGTGGTTGTTAGGCCAATGGGTAAGGACAAATATGTCTGTGTATGACCAGGCAATTAAAGCTATGGTATTTGTGCAACTTGGAATCTTTTAAAAGAATCAGACCTTGTAAACTGCAAAACTTGAAGTCTTAAAGGTTTGCATGAGTGGAAAAGCTTGAGCATTCTGAGATGAAGTTTTTATCTTTTCTGGTATTTTGTTTTTGGGATATGTTTGTTTGTTTGTTTTATAATGGTAAGGTCATTATCTTGGCCTTAATCAATAGAGTGAGGATGATTTTTCTCTTCAGATGATTCTTAGGACAGTTTTTCCTTTGTACACTCTAGTATTAAGTGCCTCCTAACTCAATTTATTCTTGATAGTGGGATTTGAAGCTCATTTATTAATGATTTGAATTGGATGGGGTCTTTGAATGTAAGTGCAAACTGTGCATTCGCATAAATGGGAATAAAAACTTGAACACTTTTTCTTCTGAATGTTATGCTTTGCCTTCTTTCCATCTTCTCTTATCATTTGAGTATTTTATTACTTGCAGAGGAAAGCAGTGTCTCTATGATTAGTAATTAGATTTGCTGAAACACAGCAGACAAATTTCATAGCAGGATAGCTCTGCAAGTAAAATTTTGCTACCTACTTAAGCCCTTTTTTTGACTTTTCATATGAAATTCACAGTGCAAAGATTGATATGTGAACATCTAACTACAAGAACAGGAGAAAAATGGACTCTGAGCTAGCTTCACTATTGAGGTAGAGAAGGATACTGATAATAAAACTTAAAAGGAGTGTAACTGATCAACTGCTAAATGGGAAAATGGTGAGAGATATAAATAAAGATTTGGCATTTCTGTACCATAAGTGCTACTCTATTGTTTGCATAAATTCCAAAAGAAATTTTAAAAAATTTGGGTTTGGCAGGTAGATTCCAAAAGTGCATATAGAAAACCTACCTATTGTCTGCTGTGCCTTTTATATGTGTAAGAAATTAGTGCCATGGTGGTTTATAAGTGAAAATTTCCTGATTTTCATTAATCTAGGGGTGGACTGTTTTATCTGTAAACTGTCTCTGCTTGCTGGAGTGCATTTCTGCTTTCATAACTTCATAGATGTTTATGCATGAGAAGAAATGGTCTAAACGTTAGATGTCCTTTTATTTTTCTTTAAATAGCTCAAGTGACTATAGAAGAAATCACTCCACTTGTTCCTCCGCAATCAGGAGATAAAGGACAAGAAGATTTAACAAGCTATTTTTTAGAAGCACTTTTGAAATACATGGTAATTCAGGTATGTTCTATAGTTTTCAAGCAAACAAGTATGAAACTGTTAACACCTCTTTGTCCTTTACAGTAAGTTTTTTACTTGTGGCACTGCAAATGCATATAAAAATGTTTTAAAGAATCCCCCCTTGCCACTCCCTTTTTTGTAAAAAGCAAATTCTTATAGAAAAATGTTTCCTTGTCTTCTGTGTAAAGATTCCTAGGTCTGTTATCACAGGATCTTCCATTAGATTGTGGCATGGAGGCAAAGGAAGACTTGTCAGTCACTTCTAGCAATGCTGATTTTGGCCTCCTTCTCATTTTCATCTCCCCTTCCCTGTCCTGTTGTCTTGAACTAGTGGATCAACTGTGTACAGAAAATGAAGAGTTGAATGAGTATTTAGTCCATGGTGTGCAACTCAAACACACACAATGTTCTTCCCTTTGAAGTTTGACAGTTCTGTGATCTCAGCCAGTATGGGGCATATCAACAGTTTCCGTCAAAAACTGTGGCTCAGCTGTTGCTGTATTATGTAATTGATTTGCTGGCCAATTAGCACATGCTGCTTCTGAGCCTACTGTGCTGTCATGTGCTGCATGGCATGGTAGGTGTTGCTGGGTGCTGCCTTCAGGGTCAGGCTTGTCCTGCAGAACACAGCTGCATACCTATAAGTTTTCTTCACACTTATGCAGGTTTTGCTAGAGAAGATGGACAGTGTACTAACACATGTTAAACATTTCATGGCTTCCCTTTATCCATCACAGTTCTGTGAACTTGCCATGCTGGAATAATTTCCAGCATCTCCCACTTTGAGTAGAGGTCTTCATATTTGTGATCTGTAGGGTAAGCTTACTGCTGGCTATTTACTTTGAAGGAAAATAGCCCTTATATTTTTGAAGACAGCTGGCTTTTCTGTAATAAGTTGGTAGCATTATATTTGAATTCAGATAGGTCATTGAGACAGGTGTCACAGACCTTGTTGCTATGTGAGTGCTGAAGTCTTCCGCTGAAGTCCCTTTAGAGGCCACTGATAATTGCAAGGTTCTTTGATATTAAGTTCTGCTAGAGGACTTTTTGTCACTAAATTATATATATCAGCTAATACATTGAGTAACACTGGGGGGTGAAATATATGCATATATATTCCACTCTACACACCCATTGCTCTGAAAATGGATCACAGTAGAACTGTGACCTTTGAGTAAGAAATGGAGAATTAGAGGGGAAAGGAGAGAAAAAAAAGGGAGAGGAGTCTTCCTTTATATTATTTATGATAGACTTGGCAGATTACCTAGCTCTGCAGGCAGATGGATTTTCAGGAACAAAGATGGCAACTGCATGTTGTATTTCTTGAGGAGAGCTTACCATGCTTGGTACTACTTACCATGTAGGAAAAGATTTCATGAAGGGGAGTACTTAGCACTCACGATCCATGAAAGTACATTGTGTAACTCAACTTCAAAGTTGTATCTTCTGCTACTTGTGGTTGAAAATTTTGTTTGTTTCATGTTGCCAATTACACAAATGAATCCAAGCACCTCTTACAATGACTATTTGGACACTTGTTAGTGAAAAGAAGTTTCTTCTAAAAGAAGTTGTTGAACAAATATTTGGAATAGCATGGGTAATTATTCTTTTTTTATAAAACATTTTGAGATATAAAAAGAGTTTCATTAAAACCAGTCAATTTGGGCATACTCCGTGATTTGGCAAGGTGACTGCAAAAGCCAATGTATTTCTGTTGGTATTTTATGTGTTCAAGTTCATTTTGAAACAATATTTTGGAAGAGAACAGTCTTTGTTTCATTGACATTTCCCAGCTAGTTTCTGTTTCATCTTTCTAAAATAGTTTCTTAAAGTATATATGATTTTATTTTAAAGAACTAACTTACACAGAGAACATTTCATCAGTTGCCTGTTTCTTCTACTTGTAGATATTTACTTTGTCCAAATTCTTGTTTTAAGGTTAAGAGTTTAGAATGGAAGAACAAGGAAAACCAGGAAAAGGGATTTTCATTTTTATTCTCAAATTTTAAGAAATACTACTTACCTTCTATTTTCCCAAACATCTGTAAGGAAACCAGCTTGTATAACCCTATACTTGGTAAGTGTTAACACAGCTGATAAAATCATTACGTTCTATCTAATAGTGATGTTATGATCTGATTAGTGAGAGATGTCTGTGCCCTAATTAAGGTGATAACAAGACCAAATGCTGGTTCAACATGTTATTTTCTAACATTGACTGCATGGGGAAAGAAGAGGGGAGAGGGGAAAAGAAGAGAGTACCAGCAGAAGCTGGTCACCACCTGTGGATCCAGCAGTGTCTTGTTGGTCTTCGCCCTGGGCTTGGTGGTGGGGTGCGGGTCCTGGTTTGTTCATCTGTTAGTAAGTTCTGTGCTGAAGGGGGTGATGGGTCCACAAGGTCTGCTGCTGACAATCAAATCTTTTCAGTATTTATACATTATAGAAACAAAGGGATTATTGCTTATTAGCTACAAGTAGTATTAATTAGTATTCCATTTTCTATTGGTTAAATGTATCTTGTGCAAATTAGTCTGTGTGTTCAGTCTTTCTCTTCTTTTGAGATGATGGGTTTCTTAGGTTGGTGAGTCGGTGGTCACAGATCTTCCCCTGTGAAATTACCTTTTACCCAGCTGGAACTGATTTCAGCAGAATTGCTGAGATTAGTTTTAATAATTTCTTCCTTATCTTCTGCCAGATAATTCTGCATTCTTTGTATCCACTGTCAGTAGTATGTTGTTCTTCCTAAGCTTTGTTAACCTCCCCCTAGGTCCTAACCACCTGGACAGCAGTACTGCCTTTATACAGTCCAGGTTCTGGGTGTCCACGGAGGTGTATTTTGGGGGAGCTTTGGTGGCCACAGATGCTGCCTGTGCCATAACTTGGGATGATACTTTTTGACCAGTGATATGCATATAAGCTGGTGCTTCTTGTCACACAGTCTGTCACAGTTGCAATGTGTTAGCCAGGATGTGCTAACCAGATCTTGCCTCTGTCAGGCCTGAAATTAGCGCCTGCTTGTCACAAATTCCTCCCATCTGTGGTCTTAACAATGTTTGAGACAGGTAGTTGTGCTCTCTAACCCTAACAAGACAGTATAGCAAAACAGTTTTTAGCTTGAGTCATGTTGCCCATGAAGGGCATTCTCCAAAAGTATTTGTCATGAAACAATATGTTAAGATTCCTGTTTATGGTTTTCAGTTCTTTGTTTTGTGGAAGCCTCTGACCCTTTCATTAAAGTCAATCTTGCTCTGTTAACCTGAATGAGGTAAATTAAATGTTCTTGTAAAACCTTTCTTTAATGTGACCTGTATTGTTGATCTCAGTTGTGCTCTGAAGAGAAACTACTGTTGCCGAAATAAAAGGTGCTAGTGTGCTGTTCTTTGGGTGCGTTGGTTGCATCTGTACAGAATCACAGTGTTTGGATTATACAGTGCTTGCTCACATTTCTGACAGGGCAAAATTAGGTTTTTGAGCCAACTGCATTTTATCAAGAGCCAGCAGTAGGCAAAGGAAGTTGAGCACAGTCTTCAAAGCTGATGGTGCTAGAATGTATCTTTCCATGTAGAAAGTGGAATGTTAGGTGTTTTCTGAGTTTTACTCAGAGTTTTTAGCCCATTTTAAACCAGAATGTTGTTTGCAAATCTTCATTTTGTTCTCTCAGGTTTGCATGCACCCATGCACATGTTGGCTGTAGGCCAACAGAGTTCAAAACTCCTTTTTGCAAAGCCATACTTTGTAAATAGGCTTTAAGTTACCATTTCATCACTTGAGTCATACAATCACGTCACCATCCCTCTTATCTGTTGATGCAGCATCTCAGAGGAGCTGTCCAGAGTAGTGATTTCTAGACACAATTCCATATTCTATAGAATCAGGCTGTCAGGAAAGTTTGTTGAAAAGGTCTTGGCTTCTTCAGATCCATGTACATTTATTTAGATTTGAGAGATGATTGTGTCAAAGCCATGTTATCTTGGGAAGGACAAACAGTGGGCTTTCTCATCTATAGGGGAGCAACCAGTATAAATACAGCCATAAGTAGCAGTAGAATATGAGTTATTGTGCAGATGCTGAAAAAGTTCAGTGATAAAATAGCTACAAGAGGGATAGTAGGCAGTGCTGAAAAAGCAAACCTACTGTTGCTTGGTGCTTCAGAACAAGAAATATGAAAATGTTATTTTTCTCTTTCTATGGAGATCTTGGTTGAGTCTTCCATAGAAGTGTTACTGTAGTCCTCTGTTTTTCTGTGAACTGTAAACAAGAAACTTCCAAGGTCTTAGTAAAGAAGAGGACAATGGGAAACAAGAAGAAATGTGCACAGATCCCCAGAATTACTGAGTGTGCCTTAAACTGTGCACAGTGAGCAACTATAAGGCGGATTTTTGGAACAATACAGTGTTGAAAACAACAGAAGCATTGGTAAGTTGAATAATTTTTTGTCCTCTAAGATATTTTTCTCTGGCATGCATCTTCCCAACCTATTAGAAAATAATCCTGTGCTTGTTCTTAATTTACAGCCTTGAGGCTGAAAGCAAGGCAAACTTGGGCACTGAGCCTGCTACTAAGAACAGTTCTCATGCTACTGGTGTAATGTTTAATTTAGGAGAGTTGTGAGGTACAAATCAGAGCAGTAGTTTTAGTAAGCAAGCACTGATACAGGGCTTTACTGGAGACAGTATACTGGACTGAGATTTCTTTTCTGATAAATATGTTGCCTATAGCAGCAAGCACCAAGCATTCCAATTAGAAGAAGGCTAAGTATTGTGGCTCCTTCAAATTCTGGCCTTAGTATTACAGATTTAGAGGAGGAATAGACTGTTAGAAAAGCCCTTGAGATTGTTTTTGAGGGGGTTGGCTTTTGTTTAGTTTGGTTTGCTTTTGTTTAGAGTTTTTTTGCTTTTTTATGTTTTGGTTTGGTTTGTTTTTTGGTTTGTTTTTTTTTTTCCTTATTGTTTGTTTTGATTGTAAAGTCTTTGTTAAACATCTGTTGAGACTGACTTAGAAGTTCTGTACTAGGAGCTACAGATATGGCAGTAATATTCCAGGGCCATTGCTTCTTCTGTCATAGTAATGTGCCTTTCTGTGTTGTTTCCAAGCCATTTAGGCTCCTTCATTTACAGAGAAACACTTAAGTGGGTTGTCCTACAGCTGTGTCTAGCTCTTCATTCCTTATGAACCCCATTGTCTTAAAAATTAAGCATGGTCAAAGCTTACAGGTGTCTACTATGTTTTTGCTAGCCTGTTAATTTTCTACCCTGTGTATGTCTTCCTTCAGCTTACTGCCTTTTTTGTCATCAGCTCACATCAGGTTCCCAGAGGGGGAAGGGCAAGGGGTGGGGAATGCCCAAAACACATTAGAAAGGAAAAATGGAAACCTGGGGAAGGGAAATATTTACTCTCGTGCTGTTGGAGTCCATCTAATAAGATCTGTTTTGCTTTGGTTTTATGTCTCATCTGAAGCCTTGATACGTTCTTCCGAGATGGACAGAATTTGAAAATACAAGAAGCAGCTGGAAGGAGGATGCATTTGAGAAGCAGCTGGAAGGAGGATACATTTGAGAAGCAGCTGCAGTACATAATGCAATTGAAACAAATTATAGAAAGAGAATATTCTGAGAGGTTGTCATGAGACAAGAAGGAGACAGTGTGCTGCAAAAACGTGTTTACTGCGTGTTCAGTCCTGAAAATACTGCCAGCATTACAGCCTTTGTGCTCTGCTGAATGCCAGTAGATACCAGAGAGAACTGATTTTTGCAACTTTAAATGCTGTGATATCAGGCATTTGCTTCCTTTTTCAGAGGCTGTACTGTTACACATGCTTGTTTAAGATACCTTAATTTTTAATTTTCTTACTAACCTGCTGCTTTTCACAGAATGAAAACAACATCCTGGGGTTTTATTATTTGCAGTAAATAAATAATTTGTAAACTTGTCAAAGAGTATTCTGTGCATTTGTTACTTATTTAGGTAGATGGTACGCAAGAATCGTGGTTTTTTTCCGCTAAAAATAGTGCTTCCATTGAAAAGTGTGGATGTAGTTTTGAAGTTTGTACAGGAAATGTTCCTCAGTTTGACAGCATCATGATGGGTTTACCACTACTTATGTATGTGGCTTTTGAAATGACACTGAGATAGACGAGCATGGATATCCTCAGTGTGGGTGCTGGATCTTGTGTATTTGTAATAACAAGGAAATCTTTACAGCAGTCTGCAGATACACTGGTTTCACTTTAGATGCCTTCGAAAGGCTTTCATAATATAATTGCTTAGACAATAGTTGATTCTTTCTTCACTGCTGTCCAGATTTGTCCCTGGATTCTAACACTGTAAACTGGCAAAGTTATGCAGGATCCTTTAAAACAACTCTTGACTTTGCTTTAGGAAGATACAGTCAGGGAATAACTTTATATTGTTCATTATGACTTTTTAAAATTTTCTTTGACTCTCACCATTAGTATCCTTGAACTGCTTTCTGGTTGGCCTGTAAAACCATGGAACTTGTACTGCAGGCTACAGAAGAGTTGAGGCAGTGCTGACACAACCATCTCTATTCAATCTGTCACTTTCTATATGGTGGATAGGACCATCATTTTTCCATCCTTCCATCTTTTTGTTAGTTGTTTTGTTTTTGTTTTTTGGGTTTTTTTTGTTTGTTTGTTTGGATTTTTGTTTATTTTGGGTTTGTTTTGGTTTGAGTTTCTTGGGATTTTTTTTGCTGTCACTAGTTGGAAGTCATGATACTGAAACATCAGCATCATGTCCTGACAGCACATATCATAATCAGTCCTCACACAAGTATTTGTCTTCTTTTTGTTTTGGAGTATATCTCATAATTGCCCTTATAGGACTAGGACTATGGTTGGTTGGCATGCCACTTTCAGAGAAATGTTTGCACATAAAAGTGCTGTTGCTGCTTCAGGTTGATGATTGGTAATGCAGAGCTATTCTGCACCATGTCTTGGGTTTTAAAACCCAGAAATGACATTTTGCAGTGTTAAGTCACAGAAAAATGCACAATTTAAAAATGGTATCCGTGTGTCCCCCCATCTTTGTAGTGTTTTTACCACACGTGTTCATTCCATCTACATTGAGTAAAGTACTGTCATGGTTTTTTTCTGAAGCAGATTCAGGAGTACCGATGACTCTAGCACAGTAGAGAACCAGAAAAGCTAAACAGTTCTGAACCATCATGTAGAACATGGGATGGCGAAAATGGAGTTGTCAGTTCTAGTCCTCAGACAACCACAGTTCCTGCCAGCTGATGTGCCCCTGAGCATCCTTCATTCCATTCCCTACAAGCCAGTATAGAAGCTATTGCCACAGAGTCATCTTGCAGCTAAGTCATAGGAAATTGTATGTGCCTGTGGTCTGGCAGCAAAGTCCAGCAAAATTAGCAAGTGCAAGTGGGGCCCTAGGTGAAGCTGCAAAGCTCATGTGGCTTTGGAGCAGGATTTCTGTTCTATTCATCTTTCACCTTTTGCAGGGGCAGACGAGGCTATGTTTATTGCATTTGTATTTTGGAATTGTATATCTCCCATTGTAGCGATGATTAGATTTGACAATATAATGATTTTATATGAAAATAGTTTTCTTGTATAGGTCATAGTCTAGTTGACAGTTATTTTGCTACTTGGAACTTTGTAGTTTTCAATGAAAATTTGAAGTAGTGAGTTTGCTGAAGTTTATCTTTAAATATTGAGTATAACGTAGCTTAAAAGAACCTGAAAATGAAATGTGTTTACTTACATAGAAAAAAAATGCAAGCTAAAACATAAGTCTATAGAAATCACTTTCAGATAAAAAATGAAAGGTTCCACATATTGGACCAACAGTGTTGTCTTGCTTCAGGAGAAAATTGCAAGTGTTTTGATATCTTACAATTCTTGACATTTTCTCTGTTGCATCCATTCTTTGAAATGAGTGGTGCAACAGTAAATGCAACAAAACTAACCTCTGAGAGTTCATGTGTATTGGTTATGGTTTTAGAATTTCTTTCTTATGCCAATCTTTCTCTTTGCATATATATGTATTTATACAGGTTTTTTACATGTATTTTCATACAGATATACCACAAATGAGACCAAAGCCACACTACGTAATAGTTAAGAAAGATGCTGAAACCAATGAGGCAATATATTGCACAAAGGAACCTTTCATTAAGGCTCGAGTTATTGTCATTCGATGGTTGGTGTCTTTCTGGCTTGAGCCAAAACCTCATACAGGACCTCATATTCCTGGGATGGAAGGTGAAAATGTGCCAAAGAATATTCAGGTAAAACCAAATACAAAAATGTATTTGTTTTCATGTTTTTGGTTTAATTGTTATGTCAGCAGTGCACTCTCCTCCAATAATTAAAACTAATGAAAAGTTTTTTAGAAAAAGGAATTTCTAGCCAAATTGTATGTTTATTAATTCGCTTTGAGAGGACCTGCAATGCTGCTTTCCTTTTTCAAATTCACTAACTTGTTTTTAATCAACTGGACATTAGAAGTCTTGAAATGGAAAATCCTTTTGTTTGTTCTTTAATTCTTTTTGCTGTTTAAATTATACTTAAATTGTATTGATTTGTTGCTCTACTAAAAATGAACTATGGAATATTTTAAATTTTTTTTTTCAGAGAGCAGCTGCTAGCATGGCTTCAAGGGAGGACAGCAAAAACGACAGTACTGATAAGCAGGATAGAAATGCAGAGCCAGAACAATCTCATTCTAATACAAGTACTCTAACAGAGAGAGAACCAAGTTCTTCCAGCCTGTGCAGTATTGATGAAGAGCATTTAACTGATATTGAAATTGTCCGGAGAGTCTTTTCTTCTAAAAGAAGCAATGTTAATTTTCTAACTGAAATTTTTCGACAGGTAAAATACTCTTTAGAATGAAAGAATCTTGATTATTATATTGTATATTTTCATTATGTCATAGTTTTCTTTCAAGAGCACTTACTAAGTAGAGCATTACACCAAGTTACAGGATTTTGTCATCCTGCCTTCAAAAATCAGAAAACTAAAATTCTGAAATACTTTCTGTGCAGAATACCCCTAGTTCCTCTTTTTTCTAATTTTATAACATTAATAACCAGTTCAGCAACATTTAACTTGGTCTTTACAGTTTCCCATAGATGGGGAATGTTTAATCTTTTCATATGTCAACACTGTAGGTATTAGAACTCACAGGCAACCATATTAACATAAGCCTCCTGTGGGAGTCTGCAGCTGCTACTGAGCTGTTTTAGGAGCATCCAAATGTCCTTTCCTTGATAGTGTTCATCAGGAGAGTAGGACAGATGGCTATAAAAGGTAGCAACTTCTCTTTCTGACTTCATTGCAACCAGAAATGTTAGCCAAGCATACTCAGAATAGTATTTCTCTACTCGAAACTAGTAAAATTAATTTAAAGTGAGAACATATGCCAGAATATGGAGTCTTTATTAATGGTAACTTGGAGTTCAGTGTGGGAGAATGGGACAAGATAAACTTTCTTTATGCCCCATGCTATAGATCAAAAGACAAAGAGAGTTTTCTGAATAATAGTGAAGAAAGATATACTAAGCTTCAAGTTAAATACACAATGCCAATTGCTTTAAACTTTTTAAACTTTTTAAACTTTTTTAAGAAAGCTTAACATTTTAAAACTCATTTATCTGGATGATGTAAATATTTTTGAATGAGGTAAATAAATGTCAGAAGCTTATCTACATCCCTTGCATTGAAGAGCTTGGACAGGTTACTGAAGGACATAGCAGAGTTACCCAAATTCAAGGATTTGCAGAGTCTGAGACATTGAATGTGGAGTGTAAATTATCAATAATCTATTTTTCACTGTCCCCACAATGAAAAGAAGCAAAGGCAGTTTTCTTCATTATTTTCACAAGTCATTCTGTGAGTTTATGTAGATTATTCGGATTTCATGTGCAATTATGAAATCTTATTTACATCCTTATTTAGCCAGGAGTTTTTAGTGTAAATTAATTTCTAATACACAAGATGTTTGTAATGTTTCTAAAACATTAGGAATAAGTTATTCCTGTCAAGAGGAGGTTTCAGAGGTGCTGAGTGGTGGAAAGATTCTGCAGAGAACAAGTTTTATACATTTTAGACTTGAGGGTACAAAAAATGTATATCAACTTGCAGAAGATTGTCAGACTTGATGAGCAAGTATATGACTGAAATTCTCACTTTAATCCTGTAATATACGGCCGAATTCTTTTTAGTGTGATAATGGTATGAAATCTGTGTTTCCATAGTGAACATATTACCTGTGTTAAGTGGCCCTCCTTAAAGACATGGTCAGCTAGTTTTCAACAGTCACAGCACAGACCCTGTAAAACTTTGTGTTAGTGTAGGTTATCTGTTCTTCTAAATAGTTAGTTAGAATCTGACTAATGTTGAAATCTTTCTGGTTTATGACTAGTTGTTACCAGCACAGCCAATACAGAAAACCTTCTGAAGAGGGCACTGATCAGCCATCATACCAACTAAAAGGCATGATTTTTAGAAACAATAATACTGAAATCTTTTCAGTGAGGCATTTGCTTTAAGGATACTGTTTTGTAAAATCTTAGTTAGCTAAAAATAAGATAGACAACTACCAGTATTGTGTCACTTGAATTTTTCTTTGTCATTTAGAGCTGGTTTAACTCCACTTTTCCAAATCCTCTAAATGGAAGATGTAATAGAAACTTTGATTTGTTTTACATATTTAGATGGGTGTTTGGGTATTAATTTCACCAGGCTAGGTGCTAAGTAGATATGCCCACATGAATTCTTATCTTTTTCAAAGTATTTCTTGATAAGTTTTCTTGTTTAAATGCCATGTTTTTTCATGTTTTCAGTTTACATATGAAGAAAATGAGTAAAGATTTAGGTTTGGCAATAGTTTGTATGCTAGGATCCTGCAGTGACTGTATTTTTCCACCTTTCTGTCTTAGAACTTGTGCATTATAGAGCCCAATTTATTTCAAATATTGTAACAGTATTTTGCTTCTTTCTTTTTCTACTGGCAGGCATTTCTGTTGCCAATATGTGAAGCAGCTGCCATGAGGAAGGTTGTGAAGGTGTATCAAGAATGGATTCAACAAGAAGACAAACCTTTATTTATGAAAGAACCTGAAGAAATAATGCAGTGCACAACTGTAGATTGTGATGAAAATGTTGACCATAATTCATCAGAGAAAGGAAAAGAAAGAGAAGAGGTAAAATACTATTGGTTAATATTTGTGTATTAATCTGCCAGTAGACAGAGAAGTGGCTTCCTTGATAGTTTCTATGTGCTTTTTTCTGGTGCTAGAATGTTTATTGGGGAAAATCAATGGTAAAACACTGTATGGATGAGGAGGTACCAATTTTATCCATTATCTGTTGCTTTTTAATGTGCTTATTTCAATTTAAAATTTCATGTAATTTTATGAACTGTTTTCAAGATGTGGATTATACAGTATGCCAGCTTTCAACTGTGTAAAAATTATATACAAATAAAAGGATAACAGAAATAGTACTTACTCCATTCATGTACTTTAAGATAATTGCTACAAGTCTCATGAAATATTGTTGCGTCTCAGGTGCGTTTGCCTGCTGTCGTTTATAATTTAGTACCTCTTATGTCCTTTTTCCTTTAATTTAAAGCCAAAATACTTGTCTAAAAATCTGTGGAATTTTAAGAAAAAATATTTTTCAGGAAAAAGGGATGAACTCCAGTCATGTTAGAAATTCAAACTGGACAAGAAATGGCTGTTACGAAGATGCTTTGCATAAAACATCTGAAATTGATACTGAAGAGCAAAATGTACGAGCTGGAGTACAGTCAGTATTGCAGGTATGAAACAGATTTGGTATTTAATTTTATCTAAATTATCTATCTAAAGTTACCTAAAGTTCTTGTTATCAGCACATAAAGAGTGGAATGTAGTGCAATACTTCTGAGAGGGAATCCCATGCATCTCTAAAGCATCTCTAAATTTTATAATTATTTTATTTGCAACAAGTATGATGATAAATGTTAGACAAATGACGCTTGTTCACTGTATTTTTATTGACCTTAAGTGGGACAATGTATAGACCAGTGTTGGGTAACAGTAAAAAAAAATGCTTTGATTTTGCACTAGAACATGCATTCTCCTCTGCATTATATTATGTGTCTCTGCATTATATATCTGTCTGTCTGTTTGCAATATACTACTAAGGCTTACACGTCTGACAATGTCTGGAAAATTATTCATGTTGAAGTTTCTAGACTAAGGTTCATTTGACTACCAAATATAAATATAAATGTAAATTTTTTTTTTTATTTTTTTTTTTCCTCTAAATCCTGAAACAGAGTCAAGACATCATTTTAACCCAGTACCATGTCTCAGTTTGAGAGATTTCCTGACCTGGACCCATGTTTAATTTTCTCTGTTAATCAATAATCCAAGACTTCTGTCTTGAGTCTTTTTCCCATTTAATGCTTGCACAGACTTATTTCTAGGCATTCAGCATAGGTTAAGTGCATTAGTTGAGGCTAGTGAATGTAAAACTGCATACTAATAGTTGTAAATTATTAAAAATCCAAAGCTTTCAGTAGAGGTATGACTTTAGTACCAATGACTTCCTGTACATGTAAAAAAATAATTGAAAATCTATGCCTGAGATTCAAGTGCTTTGTAAACTTACATAAAATTATAGTAACATTTCAGTAGCTCCTTCTGTAGCCCCTACAATGTCCTTGCTTACTTTTTTTTCATAATTTTCATTCTGAAGGCCCTAATTCACTGCCCACTAAAGTCAGTCATTTTGGGGAACATGTCCAGTTTCCTACTTTTGGTAAGCCTTACTGATCCCAGTGGGAGGAATGCTTTAGTTTCCCAGAACATAACACAGGCTGTGTCATGCTGAGGCACACACTGTGTACCAGGACTATTTCAAGCAGTTTACCATATATTGTACTAGTCAGTTCCTGGCTTACAGGTGGAACTTTCGTGCGGTGGACTTCTCACTGGGACATTTTTGTCTATCATATTAAACCAATCATATTGAGTAGTGTGTTGAACCATCTGTCTATGAGAACAAAAATATACAAATAAGTTTTGTAGAAAAAATAGGGAAAAGATCTCATTGCTTAATCATTACTTCAAACTGACATATTTAAGCATACACTTCCGTGTGCATATACAATCTCTTCTGATAAAGATTTTGTTATAGATTTTTTTCTTTCCTGGTTCTACCAACTGAATTGCTGAAAACATCAAAGTGCTTCAGGATCATGACATCCAATCTTTTCTGCTTACAGGTTTTTATAATAAATTCTTCAAATATATTTTTTCTTGAACCTGCGAATGAATTTAAAGCTCTGCTGGACGAACACACTGATATGTGCAAACGCATTCTCAACATCTACCGCCACATGGTAGTCCAAGTGACTATGGACAAGAAGACATGGTAAAATGCTAATGCTTTAATCTTAGATTATAAGTTCACAAGCCAAATGTGAACATTTGCTTGGTAGTAAACACAGAAGAAAACACAGAAGAGTGGTATTGATTATATGAACCAGTTCCTCTAAGTCAGTAAATACAGGAACACCATAGACAATTTAGCACAGGGAAGATTATGTGCTTTCTTAAAGCCTCTAGTAAGCTCCTAGTTAATTTGTGGCAGCTTAGACCTCAATGCAAGAATGACTAAGATGGGATATACAGACTGTTATTAAGGAGCTACTGATGATTTTTTCCAGGGCTCATGTATCAAAGCATTAAAAATATTGAAACATATGAAACTTCACAGCCTTATTTAAACACAAACAAAAAAGCCCCAGACAAGCATAGATAGCTATTAAATCAGATGTGTGTTGTTCCTGACCTGTAACTGCATACAGGAATCTGTGTACTGTGTAACTGTGTCATGCCTTTCCAGTGCTTGCGGTGCCTAGCAGGTACAAGGGACCTTGCTTCAAAGGAATTTCTGTTATTTCCCATTCCTTTAAATAGTAGTCTGTAATCAGGTACTATATTGCCACCATTCTCCGTTACAACAAAAAAGTAGTAAGGGAATTTCAAATGCCTGATTTACTGAATTTAACCTTGACTTTTATTCAATCTGTCAGTAATATTTCCTGAGGTCTGGGTAAGTAAAGCTGTCACTATGTGTCATGTGAAGCTTGTCTCCTCTTCTGAAGAGCCAATTTAGCTGGCTTCTGGGAAATTTGGGAGTGATCATAGTAAGCAGATTCTACTAGATTGGTATTTTTTTTCCCGTTTTCACATCAGTGTAAAGAAGTAACTCTGGACCACAACAGCAAAGATTGTGCCACACAAAATAATTTATGAAGTATGTTAATGGTAATGTAAAATTACCAAAACCTGTAATTCACAGGAAAAAAAATCCCCGATTGAAAATATAGTTAAAACTTCACCTCTCATTTCAAACCATTGAAGGTGATAGCAGGTGAATGACTTGGAAGAAGATATTACAGGGAAACAGGGATTCCTCGCTCTTAGATGCGAAAAAGATTGTAATAATTTCTTTTACAAGAACCAAGTTAGGCTCTTTGTAATAATTAAGACCTTTTTGGAATGTGTTTTAGCAAATAAGGCTTGATTATTGCCTTTAAAAACACCTTGGTATATACAGTGGTATAACAAAATGGTAACTCTTAAGTTTAATACTGTTTTGCAGGGAGCAGATGCTACTTGTGCTGCTCAGGGTAACTGAATCTGTGCTGAAAATACCACCTCAAACTTTCTTGCAGTATCAAGGAAGGAAAAACTCCACTTTAGCTGGAAGACTTGCAGGACCTCTTTTCCAGGCAAGTAGACATAAATTCACTTTAATTCAGCCTAATTTTCATGAATAGATTTGATACAACAACCACTATTGGCTAGTTTGTCATCTTGTATCACTGATATTTTGCTCAGATAATGTGAATTGTGCAGGTCAAAAGAGATGGTTACATTTGTTACTTTCTGGCCTATATTTTAATGACATTGTGACAGCAGTATTTGAGGTACTGTAAAATTGAAGATTTGCTGTCCTTCAGTTGCCTTGGAATAACTGACAAAGATAACTGGCAGTGTATGCAGTTTTAGCTTGCTGCCATAGTAAAATTAGCTCAAGTCAGCATGAAATCTTCTGTGCTATCCATGGCTAACTGATGGATTTTTTTATTTCTTAGAGAATTTTGTAATTCCTTACAGAAAGCTGTAGCAAATCCTTTCAAAGTTTATAGTTGCAAAGCGCTGTTGTGGTGAGTTCTTAGTGACTGAGATTTGTAGAGTCTCCCGTTACTTTAGCAGAACAAAAAGAATACACAAGATAATGGGTCAAACCAGTTGTTCCTGTGTTGACACTTGATAATTCGTTAAAAATCTGTGTGTACTGGTGAGGAAAAGAATGTCAAGACTAAACAGAAATTTCTGTAGCAATTTTTTAGCAGAAATTTCCTTTGGAATAGTAACATTTGAATGTTGTCAACTTATGTTCACAATCCAACTTTTCTTTGTTCTTTTAGACTCTTATAGTAGCTTGGATCAAAGCAAATCTAAATGTGTACATTTCTCGAGAACTTTGGGATGACTTGCTGTCTGTAATGTCATCACTGACATACTGGGAAGAGCTGGCCACTGAGTGGTCACTGACAATGGAGACACTTACTAAAGTATTAGCTAGAAACTTGTATAGCCTGGACCTCAGTGACCTGCCACTGGATAAATTAAGTGAGCAGAAGCAGAAAAAACACAAAGGCAAAGGTAAGACAACACTGTAAAGACATCATTTGAATTGGAGCATGTGTTGGGCACAGGATAATTTTGGTCTTACCTTTTTTGTAATCTAATTAGGCATTGCTATCACCTGAAATAACTGTGTTTCTTTAAGGTAAATCTGCTTTTTAGAACTACCACAATATGATCATGTTATTTTTGCAAATAGGCAGATATGGAATGTAGTTCTTAGAAGTGTGTTGAATTCAAACTAAAATGTTACACTGAAGTGAGTTATGCCTTTCTCCTTTTATCAAAGCAATGAGATAGTTGGGTCCCAATCATAACTTCTTGAAAACAACAAAGACTACTCAGCTGGTGAAAACTCAGGCATTGCAAGCACAACTGGAATACTGATCTTGAAATGTTAAAAGATTAAATGTAAGGTGAACATTACTAATTGGTACTAATTGATCACTAGCCCATCATGAAGACCAGTTTTGTTCCAATGACCTTGTGGACTACTTAAGGAAAAGTATAATTTAATAATCCAAATGAGTGTTTTAAAACTGATTCCTAAAAAATGCACAAAATACTCTTCTAAGATATGAAATGGGGAGAGGAGGTAGCTGCTTATAATGGCACAGTTCTGGAATTGGTAAGGTGCAGGAAGTTTCTCCTCCTGGATAGAGGTTTGAATTGAAAGTTGCAAAATCTGGATTCTTTTATTGATTTGAGATAGACCTTCTGTGTGTGACCATTAGAAATCACTTTGTTTCCACTTTTGTAAAACATGAATTATGATAATATTCGCCTTTAAAATGTGCATTGTGATCTAATGGTGAGAGGCAGAATTCTATTTAGGGTAACAAAGATGTAAAAACATGTTATTTTTAGGCTACTTTTTATTACTTCAGTCAAACCTGAGGGAAGGTGTTTCCTAGTACTATCTTAAGGTTTGTCAGTGAGAAGCAACCTATGTGGATTCCCTCTCTTAAAGAGAATGTTGCTATAGGCTTTTTTTTCTAAAAATATTTCACATGCTTCTATGCTTCATCTTAAGTAGAGTCATTATTCACAGATTTGTTTTGGTATTTACTGTGTGATAACTGGACAGAAATAAAAAAAATATCTGTAGTTGCCCTTGAGAGGTCATTCCAGACCATTCATTTTTTGTTTTCTTACACTACAGAGCTTTCTTCTTTTTCTTACTAAAAAAACACAGGTTGAACAAAACAAACAAAAAGAAACACCAACACTCCCCCCTGCCCCCAAAAAATAAAGCAAAAACCCACAGAAAATCCTCAAACCAAACCGCAAAACCAAGAGCAGTCAGGTACATAAGTCAGGTATATAAGAGTAGTCAGGTATATAAGAATATGTGCAATAAAGCATATATTTGAATATGTGCAATAAAGCATATGTTTGAATACATGCTTTAAAAAACATTTTGAATCATCTGAGCAACCTGAGGAAAGTTTATGTTAACCTTCAGTGACAGAGTTTCAGAGAAAGCCTCCATTACTAAATGTGAGTTGCAGAATCAAGTCCAGCTTTAGAATTAATAGATATCATACAAATTATGCCAAATTTCTTTGCCCCTGTTTGTTGGGGAAGAACTCACTCACAGTCCTACACGTTGGACTAGAAATCACTTTTTTCCTAAAAGGTGCCCCTTTAGTGATTGTAATTGTGTCAGTTTGGATTATTAATGAGCTCAATCTGGATAAGGAAATACATTGCAAATATTCTTTACTTCTTTTTTTTTCTTGCATCTAACTGTTTTTTATATCTCCTCATATGAGATTTATTTACTTCAGTATAAATGTCAAATCTGTATTTGTTCTATCTTTATCTTGCTATAGGATTTTCTGTCAATTTCCAAAGAACCTTGTTCTCTGAGCCCATCATCCAACTTTTTTGCTTTTGAATATTGTAAAATTTTGTTAGCCTTATTTAATGTTCCTCAATGTTGCAAAATTATTTAGAAACCTGCCCCCCGAATATTAATGTTTTGAAATGTATGACTTTGTGTATCTTATCTGGTAGGAGCAGCAGAGGAGAAGTTACATGTAGTATCAGACTACAGCCTGTGTAAGCCCATTTTTTCAGAAAAGAAAATTACAGTAGTTTAATAGCACCAACATTTCTGAAAAAGTTTGAGTATCCTTCAGAGTTAGTGCTGGCTGAGCTTTTGAATTCATGCTTGCTTTGGTAATTTAACTTATTCCATCCAGCTTTAAAATTTTTTGAAAGAACACATCTACAGTCATCTGGTGATAGCAGAACAGAAGTGAATAGATTTGCAATTTTATTTTTGCAGGAGTTGGGCATGAATTCCCAAAGTCTTCTGTTGATAAGTCCTTTTCTAGAGGCTGGAGCCGTGATCAGCCTGGACAAGCACCAATGAGGCAGCGCAGTGCTACAACCACTGGCTCCCCAGGAACAGAAAAGGCAAGGAGCATAGTGCGGCAGAAAACAGTTGGTAAGTATCTGTAAGAGCTGATAGAGGTGACATTTGAGAATGGGTAAGGAGTTAATAACTGACTTCTGTTGCAATGTGGATAGCTTCTTTCCACAAAGCTATACTATCTGTAACGATTTACGTATTAGTTAAAGTTTAAATTATGCAGCCTTATGTGCTTTGAGGGTAGCTGAATAGATTGTGTTTACTGGAATTACAGTTACTGCGAAAGAAAGTAATGCAGTTGATATATTAAGTCTTAATTAATCACATTCTTAAGCTACATTACAAAATAATACTGTTGTATGTATATGAAGGAGAAAAACACTGGAGTGGTTTGAGCTATGTGCTGTTAGGTGGGTAAGAGAATTTTTCTTAAATGTGTGTTTTCATACACTGCACAAGATTTGTTGAGTATTTTCAAACTGTAAAGGAAAGTGGGGAAAAATATGTAAGTCTGCATAGTCTTATAAAATGTGCTGTCTTTTACTATACCCTGAATATTGCAATAATGAAAGATTGACACAGATGTGTGCAGTTCTCCATTTCTGAAGTCACCTATTTCTGAATTTTATTACTTGCAGATACTCTTTGCTGTATTATAAATGAGTTATACTGAACAAAGCTTTAGGTGAACTCCGAAAAGAAGACTTGTTTGTGTTCATATTATTTTCTTAGACTATGTTAACAGGAACAGGACTACAAATTTTTTACTCTTTTGTCTCATCTTGATGATCTCAGTGCTTACGTGAAGGAAAGTTAAGCTGGTTCTAATTCTGTATTTAAAAGAAGAACATTTTAAGGAATATCTCTTTACTATTTATAGTAGTCATGGCTTTGGTCATTGTATGTTGTTGCTTCACTGATACTTCTTGGAAGTAGGTACATTCTGACACAGTTTGAAAAATTTGAAATACATATTGGCAGTTGAATATATAATTGTGCTAGCTCTTCAGAAATTAACATTTTCTGTCTTTTTCCAAAATATTTGACATTAATTTTTTTAAGTCATAGAGTTATTTAGACAAATCTTCTATTTGACTATTCCTCAAAATTCTCCATTTTAAATTTTTTTCTCTCTTAAGGCTCTTGTTGATATGTCAGAATTAATTGTCCTGTAAGGCATACAGAAATGAGAGAAAATGAACTCCCTACTCCAAAATTTCCTGTCTTTTTTGCACATTCAAATGCTACACAGCTTTTTCTGTATCTCAGGCTGACAGCACCTAGTTTTCCTCATAGATCACAGATATTTTAAATGTAATTTCGGCTTCTCTGTAGTCTGTGATTAACTTTAATGGTGGTTTTGTTTTAAATCTTAATTGTCTTAACAAGATAAAGCTCATGTTAAAATTTCTCCTTTACAAATGGTTAATATTTCATATATTCTGTCAGAAGGTTATGTTGTTTGGTCAATTTATTTATGCTTTTGTTTTGTTGCAATTTGAAAGATGGCTATTAATATGATGTTAGCCTTGAAATAACTGGAATTTATCCTAATCAAGCAATATATTGACCTTGTTAGCAGCAAAGTAATCTGATTTTAGTTTCACTGCACTTTAGCTTCCATGGTTTTGTTCCTTTCCTCCAATTATCTTATATATTTGATATTAATAAGCCAAGTTGACTTCACTGCAACCAGTTAGAACTTCAACTCTATTCATGTTGTAGAATACCAACTGTGGACAAGTATCCTAGCATTGCTAGGATGGTTTTAAAAGACAATAAGTTCAAAAAGAGTTGCTGGAACCAGAATCCCAAACTCTTCAGTTCTTTTAAATGTTAATGAGGAGCATGTTATAAAATGTTACATATATCTTAACTGCCTGAAAATAATTGTTTGTTACTGTGTCTCTGGTCTGCAAAGAGAGCTGTTCAGCTGCTTCTTAATCTGTGCCATTAATTCAGGGTCAAAAAATGAAAGAAAATAATTACAATAAGTAAAATCTAGAACATTTTGCTAGTCAGATTTTCTCCTTCAGTTTATTAGTAGGTGTGCAAAGCTAAGTCTGAAATTGAATCAGACCTTAAATATGTTGCATGACATGTGATTTGTATTACATTCCCTCTGATTGTGAGTAATATATACTCTTAATATCTGAGTAGAGGGGATGTGCATGTTGAATATTTTGTGGTAAGAAAATGTTGGAGTTTCTTTTTCATCTGTTTTATGTTGTACACATTTTTTGTGTACATCTTTGCACCTCTATTTTTTGAGCCATCATCATGCCAGCACACATTTATTGCTGCACCAAATATGTGTGTGTGCGTGTTACTCAAATAAAAATCGCAGCTTTTTTGATATGCAGTGTACATTTTTAGCCTGAACTTATGTAAAATAATTTTTGGAAAGGGCCTTTAAGCATAGTATGCATATGGGCTGAAAAATCTGTAAGGTTAGGTGCGGGAATTTTATCTTGGGCAGTAGGTTCTAGTCTTATAAAAATATTGTATCAGAAATAATGTACTTACCTATTGTTCTGCTTTTGTAAAGACAATAGTGGAAGGTTATAACCTCTCAAATATCTACATATTCTGATATTGTCTGCCTCCACCTAATGTTCAAATTGAATTGAATATTATTAATATTCATTAATGAATATGAATAATTGAATATGGTGGGGAAAAAATCCAGTAAAAGGAACACTTTATGTTAAGATTTGTAATCAACACTGTATCCAACATCAAAAGCTTGATTTATTTAGAATAACTTAGCCTGGAAAAAATCCTTGATATTTATTGTGTAGTTTTTATTTTATTCTCTTGCCTGCGTTCATTGTAAGATTCATAATGATGAATGTAATGCATCTAACTATAACTATATCCTGAATTTTATTACAGTATCTCTTAAACAATTGATATGAAAGCCTTACAATAATTGCCCTTTTAAAAAAAATAGTTTCTGTCATACAAAGTTTACTACAGCGTTGCTTCAGTCTTAAAAGGTCTGTCTTTCTGAATTGTTTCTTCAAACTGAATTTAAGACTTCACTTTATTTGTGCTGCATTTGTCAAATGTATTTCTGCTCAATGGGCCCTACCAGGTTACCTGCATGTTGTTATTAGCAACAATTCTTTAACCTGGTTTAGAAGTATGGTGTGCTCAACTTTCACTGCACTCCATTCACATACGTTTGATTCCCATGCAGATCAGGAGCACTAAGATTCCAAGTCTATATTCCATGTTGTTTTGAAAATATGGATATAGAGAGAAAAGTTCAGACTGATTACTTATTGCACTGACAATATTTATACTATATACTCTGAATTTTCCTTAAATAATTTTATCGGCAATAATTTTAAAACAAGTTAGCAAATTTACAGCAGTATGAAAGGAAGCTACTTGGAGCAGTGGATATTTCTTTTTTAAGAACTTCCAATATACTTTGAGGTTCAGTGCAATATCAGTTCTTGCTGTATCGTCTTACTCTGACAAGAAAAAGCAAATGTCAAAGATTCATTTAAATATATTAGAAAAGCTGCAGATATAACCTTGATTATAATACCACAATTTTTATGTACATTTTCTATTCTGTAAGAGTGTTGGCAGGATGTGAGATATGAAAAGGTGAATAAACATCAGTTTGGCAAAATTTAGCCAGTAACAATTAAAAGCCAGACCCCATGGATAAAAGAATTTAATGCTTTTCATTGTCAAGCCATTTCACTTCAGTAATTTCATTTTTTATGTGGAACTATGACAAGCTTTATTGGAAATTTCTCCACACAGAACTGATAGTTTTCTCCCTATGATTTTGTATCTTTTTTGGAGATCATGAATTCAAGAGTATGGGCATATGTATAATACAGAGACACATTTTCAGGATAAAATCAAAGGAAACCAGAGAAATACAAATGTGGTATAAGTTACTTTTTCTGGTAAAAAAAATTAAATTCAGAGTGCTTCTGGAGTAACTTTAACTTTGATTTTTCAACCCCTGATGCTGTGGGAAAATGTATTCATTAGCTTCTTGGTTTCAAGTGCAAAATCTCTGTAATGATCATAATAAAGGCATTGTTGCTGCTTTACATAAAAATTGAAAACTCAGAATGTCGTATGTGTCCACTGATTTTTTTCTTTCTTACAGCTCTGCCAATATCTGCCGTGCTGAAATGTTTTAATTTTTGAATTTTCTTCCTTTTTATCTTTGTTTTCTCTGTTGCTGCTTTTTCTGTGACACAAGCCTTTCATTATAGTCACTCTTCTTTTTTCCTTCCCCACTTCTTTCTTTTCCTTTTTAAAGCCATGAGAAGCCGATCCATTGGTGAATGTGCTCTGCCATCGGCCTATATACGCAGTGCTAAAAGTGCTCCTGTTCTGATCCATACTTCCAAACCCTTCTTGCCTGATATTGTTCTCACTCCCCTTTCTGATGAGCTTTCAGGTAGTGCCACCTCTGCTAATTTCTGCACCCCCTTTATCACTTTTTAAAACCTTCTGCTTTCAAATTCTGCTAAACCATTAAATTTTTCAAAGTAAAAATACTTTGGGGATGGTGGGAGAGGGGAAGAGATTAAGAATTAATATTTTGAGTTTTTTAAGATACCATGCTATTTTACAATTCATCTGGAACTGTTGGAAGTTAGTGCTGTGCCAATGTTTACTGTCATAAAAGAGAACATTTGAGAAATCTCTTTGCTTTTCCAATTTGCTGGTAAGCAGCAATATAATATCTGTCTACCAGAGAGTACAACTAATCTAAAATTTTTATTTTTGATGAGTGAGGGAGGGAAAGGAAGAACGTAATTTTACTTTGTCATTTACATCTTTCTGTGTAAATTTTTTAATTCAGTGTCATAGACATTGTGTGAACAACCATGATGATACACTTGAGCTCCCATGAAAAAAGAATATGGTATCATATAATATGCTTTAGAGTCTGCCTGTTTTTTCATTACTATATAAAAACATGAAAAAAGTCTGTAGAGTGGAACTCTCAAGTGTGATGTTTCGGTGTTATTTTCTAAATGATCCATTTTTTAGGATTATTGTTTTCTTCAACATTCTCTTCGGCCCAGTAGGATGGTTGGCTACAAGTTGGACAGTAGCTTACTTTGGATACTTTCCTTTGACCAAATAGATTCAACAACTACAATTAGCACAGACTTTAAAGATGCCTGTTTTCAGATAATGTAATTTTTCCAAATATTACATAGGTATAAATTCGTAATGTGTTAAGGCTGACAATCATGTTATGCCTTTGTATCAATGAGTGGGAAAAAAAGAAAGTACAGGGAGAGGACTATATATAGTCAAAATGGCATACAAATATAAGGACTTCATGACATAATATTTTTATGAAAGATTTTTTTTTCTGTCTCTCCTGCCTGTCTTTGTTACCCGAGAAGTACTAAGAACTGTATCTTCATAATTGTATTTTTTCATGTGTCACATGTCACAAAATTCTTGCTGTGAAACAGAAACTTGATGCCTTAATATTCAGTCTGAAAACATTATTGAAAAATCAGGAGAGTTCAAAGAACCCACTCTAGAGAGACCAGTCTTTCACAATGAAAAATTATAAATATTTTTGAATGAATTCTTGATGCCACAAACAAAATTTAATAAATTACAAATTATATGTAATAATTAATAAAAGTATGAGTGCAAAGAGTATCTCTTCTGAGATACAAGTGATTATAACTTACAAGATAGAGATTTTTATAGGATTGATACATAAACAATCTATCAGAAGAAAATGGATCCTACCTGGCCATAGCATTGTTGCAAATAGTCAGTGCTTAATGAAGACCTTAAGAACACCTGCACAAGGGTTATGAGCTTTCACAGTGAAATATCATTTCATCACTGATACTTAATTGCCCTTTCTTAAACAAGGCAAAAGTGCTTTTGTAGTCAGTTTTATCATCCATGTTTCTGAAAAGTCGTGACTTGCATATTACTTCAAATGTGTCCCAGACCTGATGACTCTCTTGCTATTATTCTTTATGTTGATAATCATCCAATTCAAAAACTGCCTGACCAATGTAATTATAAAAGTGACATTACAGACCTTGCACTTCTAACATAGAAAAAGTCCTAAGCCCTTCCTGATTTTGATGTCTTCTCAAACAGATGGGTGTTGCAGCAGCTTCATGATGTGCCCAAGAATCTTAAACATTGCCAAAAAGCTATAGTGAAAAAAAGCAAGCTGTTAGAGGGTTTATGGGGAGATAGCAGAGAAAGGGAAACACTGTCCACTGGATCAGAGTGCACTTTGCTCTTTTAATTTTCTGCATTTTTAATTGTGCTCTCTTTCTTCTTCCCTTTTTATTTAAACATGAAGCTTTATCATTTTCCTTGCCTTTTCTTCTTACATTAAATATATTATTTTCTGAAAGCCTTCTGTTTCCAGACATACAGCATGTAATTTGGGAAATATTTAAATTGTTTCTACTGTAAGTGTATATTAGATAATGGATGGTGTTTAGCTAGTTGTGACAGTTGTTCATTATATTACAGGATTAGATGAATATCCCTTTTATCCAAAATGACTTTACAATCCAACACAACTTGTAGAAGAGAGCATTTCAAATTATTCCAGAATAATAGGATGCCTAATATTAAGTTTTTGGAAGTAGTTTTCAGCTTCTTTTTAGCTGTGAAACTCATAATTGAAAGGTGGACCCACTGAATACTGGAAAATCTGGGCAGGTAGTCTAACAGAAAGCATTTATGACCAAACTTTTACCTTATGTACTATATATTAGTTCTTAACAGTAAGGCAGAAAACCTGACTATAATTTGTGAGATGTAATTTGAAGATCAATCAGTATGTTGATAAAATATATTGCAGAAGTTCAATATTGACATCCAATCATCCAGCATCATAGAGGTTGCTTTTCCTAAGATTGTAATTCCTTTGTGTGGTTTCTGTTATGCTGAATTTCTATGTGCAGCATATTTGCAACTTTTCAAGTAGTATCTGAAAAGTAGAAGTAATTTATGCTTTAAGGTGTTTAGTTAATAACGTGATCTGGTATAGTATATCTGTTGCAAATCGACAGTATTTCTAAAAAGAACTTTCCTTTAGCCTGTCAGAATTGTAGGGAATCCAGTCTTACACATTTAGAAGATAACTAGTGAAATGACCATTCATTCTGGAACCCTTGAGGATTTTCAGGTGCAAGACCTAAAATAAAAAGTCAATGAGATATAGGCAAGTTTCCTAGAAGCAGTGGGCAAACTAATTAATTGCAGGTGGGAGATTTTTCCTTATCTACGAGGACTAAAGGAGTCAAGTATTAACATGAAAGGGAGATGCAGATTATGCCTTTACAACCTTGCTCCCAAATCATTAAGTAATCATTAAGGTGAAATATAAAGAAATCAAAATTGTAATGTCAGTATGCTGTAATTATTCTTTAATCCCAGAAACTCACAGAATGCCTGTGTTTTCTTAAAAAAAAAAACCAAACCAACAAACTATTGAAAGCTCAGAAGCAAAACATTTTTTCTCTACTTCCCAAATGGACTTTGCATTATGGAATATAAACCTGCCTCAGTTTATACAGGGATCTTCTATTAGCACTCATGCTGTCATGTCAGAATATGTCTCTCCATGAGTTTGTATTTTAGCATATCTATCTCACACTTGATGCTGAAAAGCTGCCTTCTCTTTCTGCCTTCTGGCAGCAAAAGGAGACGCAAGGATGATTTCGGAAAGTTGTGATTGTGTGAGATTGGCCAGATGTACCAATTACAATCTTTTCCTTACTCTACCATATGAGGAACCAGGGCAGTGTTTCTCTTTAGGGTGCTCAGGGTCAGATACACAGTGTCAGCCTGCCGGCACACAGACTGCTTGGGAGTTTTAGGTGTTCCAGTCTGACTGTACAGCTGTGTGCAAGGGTGAGCCCTGGTTGTGAAGGAGAAGCTCATTTGGATTTTTAAATATTGTCTGTGTTTTCAGTGCTGGTATTGCAATAGAATTTTTCATTTCCATAGTTTCTTCCTGTTCTACAAATAATGGAATCTTTATTAGTTCAACCACATGTTTGTTTGAAGATGTGTACTTGTATGTGCTTGTCATGAATATGTGAGCACCTAAGATTAATTCTGGATCAACATTGAAATGAATCTAGCTGAATTTATTTCAATGTGTGGAGCTGCTTTGTGTGCATTGTGAGTTCTCTGTCCAATTATTTTTAACATCCTGGAAGATCATGGTCACTGCATGCATGCATGCACAGCATGGGATTTCTAGGCTGCTGCTTTAGATAAGGTTGAGTTTATAAAAGATTTGGAAAATGCATACTCAGGGCTCAAGATGAGGTCACTGTATCATAGTTGCATGTATTAATCTCATATATATCATCATGCATACTTTCAACTGAATCCTGTGGTCCTTTCTTTGCAGCTGTAAGAAATAACTTGAGACTACATTAGCATAACCTCTGTTAATCTCTGCCTAAGTCAATAAGGAATTTGAAATAACAGTTCCAGCTAGAGAGATTGGTTTCAGAGGGTGTTAATTCATGTAGTTTGTAAAAAGTTGAACAAGAACAGTGATAGGAAATTTGTTGCTTATCGAAGCTGAAGAGAAAAGGAATAATAGATTGTGTTGTATTTGATGGTTTTTCAGTTCATGTTTATTTTCTGAGATAGCTTGGATGTCTGTTCTCTTTTTCCAATATATATCTCTCAGTTTCCTGTCTGATAGCTTATTTACAGGTCAGTAAACTTTGTATGAGGTCAAAGTTTTATTCTCAAATTTTAACTTCTTTGGAAAATTGAGCATGGAAATAGCATTTTTCATCTTCTGGGAACACATGTTTAGTTAAGACATATCTCATTCCTCTTTTTTATGCTTTGTTCAGAAGGAGAATATGAGAAAATGCATCTCTCTCTCTCTAACATTCTCAGAAAAGTGCAAGCAGCTCAAAACAGGTTTTAAGGGGACTTCAGATTATCAATATTCAATATTACCAAAATAAATATAGAGACATCAATGAAGGAATAATTTGAAATACTTAGTAATATATATATATAATATTTAGTAATAATAGAAATATTTTAAAATGCAATTACATACGTAGTTATTTTAGCTGTAACACATCAAAGTTAGGGGAGGGAAAGGGGCTTAAATTTTGTTCTGGTATTAAGTAAATTCTTCATTGCAGTCCTGAAATTAAAGCATCTAGATAGAACAAGGTAAGTCTATTTATTGTGACAAATTACTCTTGTTGGTGGTAATTTAAGCTATTTACTATTACTCCTGAATTTGAAAGCATCTCTACAACTTTTGAAGTAGTAGGTAATAAAAAATTAATCTAGGGAATAAAAGATTCTGTCAAAAAGAAACCAACAGAAAATTGAGTAACTGGTTTGTCTTGCTGTTTAAGTGCTTATCTCATAAAAGGACTGGAAGGGATAGCAGTTAGTTTACTTGTCTGTAAGGGATATTTAGTCTTGCCTACAGTGGTAATTTGATAATATATAGTATTTCTATAACAGTAGGAAATCTGAAGAGATGCGTGAAGGTTCTTTATTTTTGTGGATGATGTGAAATGAGCTGAAGACACTTCTGTACAATTCCTAGGTGATCCCTGTTGGAACTGCAGGTTTCATTCCAGTTAATTATGATTTTTACTGACACTAACATATTAAGAGTCTCAAAAGAAACAAGGAATCACTAATTTAAATGGTAATAACAAATTCTGATTTTTTCATGAACAAAAGTGGGTTTACTCTAATGTTAACTGTTGTGAGCCTGCAGGATGTTTTTTGGTATCAGTGTACTTAATTCTGTAATTCTCATAAATGTTACATTTTCCTGAGTAAAACTGGAAGAAGATGGGGAGGTAAGCCTTCATTAGGTATTTAGTTTCATATTTTGAAGATGGGAGACAAAACATTTTTCTGGGGGAAAAGAGTATATCTTAAAATTGTACATTATGTATAGTCATCTTTTCTGTATAGGGCCAGCTCTTCCTTGTAATTTAAAATTTTAGTCCTTAGGTGTATACACTTTATTACATATCCCAAAATACATATAACGGTGTGATAGTGTTCTTCATGAAATCTCAGTAATTTATATATATGCACTTACACATACATATATTTATTTCAACTAATGGTTTGCCGCTTCAATAGAGAGCCCTAATTTTTTTTTTTCTAAAAAACATCCTTGTTCTCTTTGGAGTTGCCCATTTTTCTGAAGATGTAAATTCCACAAAGGGAGTACTACTGTTGAGCTAATTTGTATTCCAATAACCATTTCCTGAACAAGCTAGCTGGGATAATACTGGTTGAATTATTGAACTTATTGGCACAGCTCTAGCTTTAACTGTATTTCCAAACGTTCCATGACCTCACTGTTCTCATGCATGTTAACATCTACAACTGTGTTCTGATGGTCTAACTCATTTATATTACATTCTGTACTGGATATTATGTGCGTGTGTTTTTAACGCTCTAGTATTGGAAAAAGTATTTTTGTTGTACCTAAGAAAAAAAGGTTCTGAATTTTTCTGGCTTTTAAAATCACATATTTAGGATGTAGTGGTAACTATATATTATGTCTGTATGTAAATTTTTGTGCATGTTACATATACTTTTTTCCTACAGACATTGACGATGCTCAAATTCTTCCACGTCCACCTCGAGTCAGACATTTTTCTCAGAGTGAGGATGCTCCAAGTGAAGTTTTTGGTGCATTACATGAAGAACAGCCACTGCCACGAAGCAGCAGCACCTCTGACATCCTGGAACCATTTGCAGTGGAACGAGCCAAAGGTGCAGTTCCTGTCATTGCCAGTTCATCCCATCATGCTCCAAGCTTACAGAGTTCCACTGAGACCTCTTCAATGCATAGATCCACTGAAAGCCATATCACTGATACAAATAGCAGAGAGTCCTCCTTGGAAGTTGGGGATAGTATTTATGACCATCTTTGTCATTTAATAGGGCCTGTAGAATTTGCAAACACTGCCTTTGAACAAAGCCAGTATGTTGACCTTGAAGGTGAAGATGATCTCCTTTCCTCTCTGAGAGAATATCTTATTAAAGAAAAAGAAGAACTTTGCGGTAACTTTGAGATAGAGAAATGTGAGGCTTCTGCTCATGAAGTTGATACATCAGTAAGTAGGAACGATAGATTACCACTGGATGGATTAGAAAATAGAGATCAGACTGGTCAGTGCACGACTAGCAACACTGTTGCAGAAAGAGCCAATAACACAGAGCTGCAACTAGAACAAAACCCAAGTGGCTTTATAAGTAATATTGCACCTACTCAAGTAGACTTTTTTACAAGAAATCAAGCACTCAATAAAGCCAGACAGTTAGATATTGATAAACAATATGAAAGCATGTTTGATCATGGGTCAAGTAGTCCTAGCAGCAAAGAAGGGAAGAGATATCTGTACAGGCAAGCAGCCACTGAAACTGATGTAGATTTAGTTGTGGAAGCATCGGTAGCTGAAAAACATAAAAGTGCCCAGTTTAATGAAAAAGTGACCAACTCACGTATTGTCCATGCAAAGAAAATTCTTCCTAAAGCACAAGTTGATCCTCAAATACCTCCCATCACAGGCACAAGCAAACTGGCACCAACTAAAAGAAGTATATCTGAAACCGTAACTCATAGGGCCAAAATAATGAAAATAACAACTAAAAAAAGAAACAGCGTTCATGTTACTTTTAGGCCATCTACAGAATCGGTTCAGTTTTACAATCCTCTTGAGAACAAGGAGGCTGCTTGGAAAGCAAGACTTCGTAAACTTGGTGGCTTCAGTAGTAGCAGTAGTGGTAGCAGCAACAGCAGTACCAGTGCAAGCAGTAGCTCATCATCTGCCACAGAGCTGGTTAGACCTGGAATATATAGGCATCTAGATGCAGTCAGTGCTGCTTTGGCTGGCAGCAAGCAAGTTAAGGAATCTACAGAAACTCAAGCAGCTGTGTTTCAGAAAGAAGGTCTTGCAGTTAGTCAGCTCCAAACTCGTAGTGCCTTTAGAGCATCAGGTCAGGAGTCGGCACAACAGCAGGGCTCCCTGGGTGGTGTTTATAAAACTGTTGTACATGCTCTTTCGAAGCCGAAGGCAAATGTTTCCCCACAGAGGCAGAACAGAATGCCAGCAGAGGCTCCACTGAGGGATCTGTACAGTCATGTAATGGGCTATTTTGGAAGGAAAGCTGCAGGTGAGCACTAACAGTGTGCAGAGCGCAAAAGGAGAAAGGCAGCACCAGTTTGGCTTAATGCAACTGAAGCAAGCTCTGATAAGCAATCAAAAGGCTTTGGGATGATCACTGCTTTCCCTGTTTGGTTATGCATGCGCCTATAGCCAGCTGATTTTTCTCCCAGCATAAGTTACATTTACGTACCTTAAATTACTAATTTTTCTTTTCAAGATATTTAGTTGAACCTCTTTGCTGCTGAAGATCATCAGATTAGGGAAGAGGAAGAGACAGTAAATGACCTAATAAAGGATTAAGCCTTGAGACTTTTGAATTTTCATCTACCATGCAGAGCCTTCAAATTAAGCCTACTGAATGATTGGCAATGCATATTTTATCAGAATGTGTTATTCCACTCTGAGTGTAGTTGTTTTGTCAGGACCTGGCTCCCTACCAACTAGGTTGAACTAATTGTATTTCTGGTTCATTTAGTGTGTTTTCTTCTTCCTCCTCATCCTCTTCCTCCTTTTCCTCCTCCAAAACAAAACCAAAAAAGAGCCCCTCAAATTTACATTTGGAGATCATTTTAGATAGTTAAAAAAAAAAAATCTGAAATAGCAATCTGCTATTACTGGAATGATTTCATTATAACAGTTCTCTGAGTCTAATCATAAGGTTTTGTTTGAGTCTGTTTCAAAACATGTCATAGGCCTTCCTATATTCATTCATCCAAATGGCTGCAGTTAAATCTTGGCAACATCTTCCATTGCTTTCTTTTTTTCTTGGCATCTTGGATGTTCATGAAGGTCTTGTGATAGTCTTTCGCCTGCTAACTATGAGACCTCTGTGGACTGATCAAAAACGAAGGCTGCAACTCCTAATACATTGTCTTAGTTCACATAAGCATAAATGAACAATAAATTAACTTTCAGCAGTAATGCAGGTTTTCTTTTTTTCCCATTGTTATGCTGGCATGATTAACAGAGGATTCTGCAATGCATCCTGCATCGAGATGTTAATGCCACCTGAGGGCAGTCTCTGTAAGCACAGCACCTGAGAGCGGTACTGTCACGGGTCTCACAAAAATGATTTGCTGCTCTTTCAGAAATTAGATTTCTGAAAAAGACATATCTAGGAAGCACCAATTTTAGAAGTACCTATTATATAAAATCCAACATTTAACAGAATCTCATTGTTAGAATAAACTGCGTTGTGAGAGATGACACTGAGGGAAAAATTTGTATAAAGAGAACATAAACTGGAATGACTTGAAGACTTTAAAGGCTAATATCATATAGTCAGGTGTAAAAACCACAGCTAAATGTCAGCAGTATAGTTGTATCAAAAATATAACACCAATAAAGCATTGAACTTCATCAATTTTTCATAACCATTGATCATCTAGAGTTAGAACTTTCATTTTCCATATACTAGCATGTAATTTTATTATGTAACATTTTATTTGCACTATTCATACTAACTGTATACAGTGGCACATTGCCATTTGTCATTAGTATCTATTACAACCTAGTTTACTTTTTCCATTACATTGCTTTTCATTAGGAATGCAATGAAGAAGGATCCTGAAGGAATCACATAATTGTTTTAGAATTTGTTACTTACTTGTGATATGGAGGAAGAACATGTGCTTTATCCTTAAAGCAAGCATTAACAACTTTGAGTAGTGCTTACCTATAAGCTTCCTGCTCCTAAAGGTGGAATTGGAAATCAACTAACCCCTGCTTAGTGGGACGAAGAAGCCGTACTAATTCTGAAAGTAGAATCTGCTTTAAAAGAGAGACATTCTTAAAATGCATGTTTGGCAATTTTGATTTTTAAATTTCTGTTAATTAACGGGTTTTTTCATTTGTTACATTTTGTTTTGAAAATGTCTTGATGCATTCTTTACTATAAATGGTTGTTCATTTGCTTTTAGCTAATAGAGAGGACATGAGTCAAAAGCTGCACCCTATTGATAGTGATATTGGCAGTAGCAATACAAATGTTCCTGACCTCATGGATGAATTTATAGCTGAGAGACTCCGCAGTGGTAATGCACTGGTAAGCCTTTAAACTTGCTATGTTTCAATACTTCAGTCTCCACATATGTGTGAACTTGTCAGTGGCATAAAAAACAGTTCAATAAAAAGTATTTCTCTGGCTTTTATGAATCAGAATTAATAATATTGAGTAATTATTCCTTGTCTTTGGCTTAGATTCTTGCCATTTTATATCATTTGTGTTTTCATATCTATGAAATCTTCATCATGGAAGCAATGCAGATACTGTCAGATGAGTAGTCTCATTGAATTAAACAGCCTTAATTGCACCTGCAAACATAGCTGTATGTAGACACTTTCAGAATGCTAGTTTGAATGTGAATTTGCAGTCCTTGGCATGGTATGTAATTGAGTGACACGCTGTAGTACACTACTGTTTTCTACAGGTATAGTCAATGCAACAGACTACAAAACTTCTCAAATATATATATTTTCCCTTTATTTTTTTAATTTCTCTTCCAAGTGTTGAATGAATGCACTATTCTTGCAAATGTCATGTTGTTTGGAATGGCATTCATAATAAGAAATTTTAATCAATCTTAAATTAAGAATTTCTGGTTACTGTTGAATGCTTACAGAAGGAGACAACTGATTTGAAGAGATAAGTGCTTATTAAGAACTAAAAAAAGGGAAAATACTAAAAAAAGTTGCAAATTAAGAACAGAATGGGTAACAATTTAAAGATAGTGTTGCAAAATTGTGTTGTTCCTTTTTCTTAGAAGTTGTCAAGGTCCTTTGAGGACATGCTCCTGTAAGACATACTCCTATAGAAAATTGCCAGTAAGGAGTTGGTAATAATAAGGGACAAAAGAAGATCCTTCAAAGTTATTTTAAAAACTGTTTATTTATCATCACCTTTTATAAATGGCAAGAGAGGATTTGTCCATAGATATACTTTTTTTTCTCTTTTGTATTGAACTCATGTTTATGAAACTTGATTGTTGGCACAAAGTATTCTTGTTCGTAGTCTTAAGTTACGCAAGAGAATGCTATCTTGTAGTCTATGGAAGAGGTTAACTTAGTCTGAAAATTAATGAAACAGAAATCATCACAGCTAGTTGCAGAAGAGAGAAAGGGAAGGATGACTGTTTTGAGAACTGATACTTTCCTCAGGTAGCAGAAAAGAGCTAAGTTGGAGTAAATACTCTGAAACTACCACTCTTTTTTTATTGTCATACAACAGACATGCCTTCTTAAAGCAGTACCAACTTACTAAGATTACTTTTAGATTACTATATCTATTGAATGCTGAAACCATGTCATGAAAAGCTTATTAGTCTGAGTTAACCTAAAATTAGTAGTAGAGTAGTAAAAGAATGCAGAACTGACAGGGTCTAGTGTAAAAGGAAGGCATCTTTAGTCTCATAATGCATTCAAATTTCAAGCCATTTCAAAAAATGGCTTTTTTACTTTGCTGTCTCTTCCGTCTCAAGCAAACAGTGCTATCTGTGGGAAAAAATGCCATAAAGAAAGACTTCAAATAGACCACCACCTTACTTGTACATGAGCAAATCTGCGTGCCTTACTTCTGTTATGTGTAGTCTTTTGTGTTCCAAACCAGTACCGAAATGGTATTTTAATCATAAGAAAATCAATGCCTATAGGACATTGTGTCTGAAACCAAGGTTAGCAAGTTTACTTTAATTATTTAGATGTAATATACTTTTAAACTATTTTTTTTTCTCATGTCTTACCTACCATGTGGCCCATGCTACTCTGAATCCTAGCCTTTTATGCTGTGTCCAAAAATCCACTATGCAAGTAAAATTCGTATTTATGAAATTCTGTGACTGCACGGGTTCTTCATTTGGGGATTTGGAAAGTCTTGATATTAAGAATGATGACAATTTCTGGCTTAGGTGCTTAAGAGCTGTTCGTTACATTCTGACTTCAGCAAATGTGGGATTGCTTTTTCCATTTTATGTAAATAAGCCATCCAAAATTGTAAGATAATTTATGTATCTTCAATATTTAGAATGTGACAAGAAGAGGAAGCAGCCCTGGCAGCCTGGAAGTTCCTAAAGACCTTCCTGATATATTGAACAAGCAGAACCAGATGCGCCCTGTGGATGACCCAGGTGTGCCTTCCGAGTGGACGTCACCGGCCAGTGCGGGCAGCAGTGACCTCATCAGCTCTGACAGCCACTCTGACTCCTTCAGCGCCTTCCAGTATGAGAGCCGCAAATTTGAAAGCAAGTATATTTTTCCAAAAGTAGTAGCATTTTTGATTAGCGTATTGCAATTTTCCCTTGTTTCATTTGTTGTTACATTTTTTTAGCCCCAGGATAAAGGGAAAATGCCAGTAGTTTTCTGTAGAGAGTGATTATTTTGATTTTTCATTGAAATCATTAGCAAGTTAATGGAGCCAGAAAAGTTCTTACGAGAGGCTTTTTTTTTTTTTTTTTTTTTTTTTTTAGAGCTTATTTATTTTGGAAATTATTTTAATTATTTTGAAAGTAATTAGGTAACACTTAAAGAAAGGCTTCTGATATTTTTACAGTGCTCATTGTGCAGCTATAGATCAATCAAGATACTAAGTGTAATATCATGGTAAAATTAGTGTGCTTTGCTAAATAACATAAGGCTTTTCATTCATTTTATTTGTCCATTCCCACCCTTGTTTGACAGAAGGGGTCATTATGGTTGCTAGGAATTATGATACCATGTGTTATATACGATATAAATACTTATATAGTAGAATTTTTGGAAGAAACTACAATTTTTATATATGTCTCCGTTATGCAAATAAGTCATGGCATTTAAGCCTGCATTTCAGCCTGACATTTTTTTCGTTAGTATTGAGAATAACATTTGTTAGAGTATCATTTGCTGTAATATTTTTAGTTTGAAGTTAATGCTTTTACAGCAAGCTGGAATATTCCTTCCAGTTTTGCAAATAAATTTCTTAATGTATGATTCTTTTATTTTTGCCTTATTCTGATGCAGATGCACTTACAGCAGCTAAGCAGAATACAGACATGCAACAAGAATGTTCTGCAGACATCAAGTAATGAGTTTACAACAGGAAAGAGAATATTCATAATATATAATAATACTTTCTGCTGTTGTATTTTATTTAAATTTTACAACAGCGTACTAGTAACTTAGGAGATGCACATTCAAGGTTTCTGTTCAGTTTGGAAGTCCTGGGCCTCTGGGGTTTTTGTATTAGTGGTATTTTTATGCTGTGAGTTAATACAATGCTTTCCTCAAACAGATTTCAGCTTTGGCACTGAGGCAGGGACACCAGCTTCTACTGACGTTGATGCAATTTCAGGACAGCAACAAAGTGCCGAGGAGCAGGAAGTGGCCAGTCTAACTACACTCCACATAGATTCCGAAACAAGTAGTCTCAATCAGCAACCATTGTCTGCTGAAGCTGCAACTATTACTGGTAAAGTATATTTAAAGGAAAAAAAGTATTTATTTCAGAAATTTTCCACCCATCCTGAAGAACGCAACTTCCAGCTTCTGCCAAGAACATATATTCTATTTAAGATGATTCCATTATTTCAATTATTTTTTGATTGCTATTGAAAAGTAATATGTGAAATAACCTAAGTGGGAAACCTTCATCTGACTTAGTTATTCATGGTCCAAAACGTATTTTAAACCCTTCATGAGAAAATCTGTAGAATTACCAAGGAGAAACTCTTACCACATAATGTATGCTAGATCTCCTACAAATGTCCTTTTATTACTGGTAGTTAAATAATTAATTTTCATGAAATGTTCTTGCTTTGGAAGATTTTCACAGTGCTCGTTCAAACCAGTGTATCACACTGCAGCATCTTATGATTTTTTTTATATGTCTTTATCTTAATATATCTTTGTATTGACTGTTGTGTAACTGAGAGGTTTTATTATGCAAAATGTTAGTTATTTGGCCATGTAAGATCACTTTCCATTTGTATAACTGAAAAGTGATGCAGTTAACAAAAACTGAATGGTCTCCTGTCTGAAAGAGAGAATGCTTCTCTATGAGGATGGTCTGAAAGAATGGTCTCTTGCCAGGTTTTATACAGAAGAAGTAAAGATGTCCATAGTCATTTTCATACTCCTTGTTCCATAGCTGTTATACACTACCGTTCCTGTTACAACCTTAGTTGTAACAAGTAACAAGTTGCAACAAGTATCTATATTTCTGTGAAAGCTTATACCTACATACTGTGTCTTGTTCTCCATTAGAAATCAAACTCTTCATTTTCAGAGATGTGGAAGGACATCTTTACTTCCTCTGCTGTAGTTTTCACTTTTTAACAGTGTCCTTCTGCTGAAAGAACTATGGTATTAGCTTTCATGGACATTGTTGTTCAGCTTGTTCCACAATATTCAACTTGACTTGTGTTCTCTTCATTTTTCTCTTTGCTGTGTGCTTGTTGAAAGTTCTTGCTGTATATCTGTTCTTCTTCTGTTTGTTTATATGTTTTTATATGTTAATAACTCCATTGCTGTTTGGTATTTTTGTCTAAGCGTGCACTATAATTGAATTGAAAAGATTGCAATTAGTGACTGAGTTGTCCATTGAGAGATTCTGTGGTTAACTCTTCTTGCTTGAACCACTGCTTTAGAGAGGCACTTCTTGTGTCTCACATGCATTTAACTGGGTTTCCTGAGGAAACAATACTTGTGCAATTGCTTTGTCTGTCTCTGACTGTTCCACACGCCCAACAATGTTGGAGCCTATTGTCTCATTTTTGCTAAATTGACATATCAGAAAACAGAAGGATGTTATTTTCCTTGATGTTTTATGAAAGATAGGCAGCTATCTAGTGAAATTTGCGTGTATGCAGACTTTCATAATGGAAACTGCAGTATGAATTTCACTATATTAGATGTCAGCAAATCAATGCAGAAGCTCAACTTCAAAACACACTCATAATAAACAAGTTTTCAGAGGTTCTGCTGATCAGAAAACTACTCTTTCTAAATCTGAAATGTTTTGGAAGGATAATTTATTTTTGGTATATGGGCATTACATCATATTCTAAGTAAATCATAAAGTTGACTATTGACTGTTGTTTACTACTCCTAGAACATGTTGTACCTGTGGGAGTCTCAGTCAAAGTTGGATCCATGTATGCTGGAGTATCTTTTAATGACAGACTCCTGTACTTCTGCAGATTTTCCATAATTGTTTCTGTCCATTCTCTTCCATCATATGAAGATCTCTTTCCCTCTTTTCTCTGCTCCCTGCCTTCTGTGCCTGCTATATCTTTCCATCTCACTTTCTTTCCCTCTCTATCCCACTCTCTCTCAATTTCTCTGCTCCCCATGACTCTTTCTTGCTGCTTTTATGGAACTACTTTCATCTGTTCCCAACTAATGAGCAGAATGGAAATGATGTAAGAAAATACTTCTTTGAACATCTTTGAAGGGTGTATTTTTACTTAATCTCTGTAAGCATGTGGAAAACTAGTGGTCAGTAGCAAGAAAGGATTGTTACCAGTCACATAAAACAACAGTCTGTGTGTGCAGCAGTAGTGTCCCTCTATCCTGCATAGAGGTGTTGATTTAAATTGATAGTAAAAGCTTCATTGTCTTAGCCATTTAAAGGAGATAAAGACCTTTGCAGTTTAACAACATAATAAAGATAGTTTACTGCAATTTCTATTCTGATAACAGTAATAACATTTTCTGTCAAGTTATTTAAACAATTTGTTCTCTTTATAAGAAAGAACACTTCTCTCAAATGAGAAATGTTCTTCAATTATTCTCGTAATGATTTGGGAAAATTACTATTTAAAAGACTCACTTTTCAATTGCTGTCCCTAAAGTTCACTTTATCACTAGTACTGAACTTTACACATAATATTTTTGTGTCCCTATTACATTTATCTAAGAATTAAAATTAATAGGAATTCTTCCATTTTAACATGATGTGTGGAAAAGTCTGTGGGGAATATTTATTCTCTTTTTGTCTGCCATGTGACTGTTCTGGCTAAATTCAGCCATTTATAAGGATCTTCAGTCAAATTCAGGATGTGAAACATAAGATAGTACAGAAGAAGTAAACACAATTATTTACTCCCTCTCCACAGATCACATGGTAGAGACCACATAATTGGCTAGAGAGGTTGCTCAGAGACTATCACAGAAAAATGCCTTTGTAACACTGTCATTCAGACACTTCTGATTTCCTGTTTTAAAGGAAATAACACTCCTCTAACTATACTGAGCTTTCCCATCGTATGGATTTTCTCAGCTCAATCAGTAAACGCCAAAGATTATAAATTACTGGTTTGAGTTTTTATTTATAAATTAACTTGCATGCATCCATAATCCTGGAAAAGCATTTGTTCCAGGAAGATTTTTGCTTAAACATTTTGCTAGAGAGAAATTTAGGTGAGGAAATGTGATGAGAAATTTGGCCGGTTTAAAACACTAAAAGTGCTGCAAAACAAACACATTCAGAATTATTTGGACCTAAAATCGAGGTCTGCTAGTCCACTTACCTGTCTGATTTTGATGTTCGTCTTTCAGCTTTTCTTCGTTTTCTTCGTTTTCTTTCAGAACACCACTCACAGGGAGATCTGCTAACTGTTTTGTATGTTTTCTTGGCCCAATTTGATACATAAAAACAGCTCAGTTTTCTGTTAATGCTCTATTTAGACAACATTTCAATAGCTCAAGAAAATAGAAAAGGCTTTTAAGGTAACTGTTAAAAATTACATTTGCAGGCTCTGAAAGTGCTTCTCCAATCCAATCTGCTCTTGGATCCCGATCACAGACACCCTCTCCTGCCACTCTTCATGCAGATCATATTGAGCAGAAGGATCTGCAGCTGGATGAGAAGCTCCACCACTCTGTTTTACAGACGCCAGATGACCTAGGCAATATCTGGAATAGAAAATACAAACCTGTTCTCTCTTTCTCTCTCTCTCTCTCTCTTTCTCTCTCTCTCTCTCTCTCTCTCTCTCTCTCTCTCTCTCTCTCTCTCTCTCTCTTTCTCTCTCTCTCTCTCTCTCTCTCTCTCTCTCTCTCTCTCTCTCTCTCTCTCTCTTTCTCTCTCTCTCTCTCTCTTTCTCTCTCTTTCTCTCTCTCTCTCTTTCTCTCTCTTTCTCTCTCTTTCTCTCTCTCTCTCTCTCTCTCTTTCTCTCTCTCTCTCTCTCTCTCTCTCTCTCTCTCTCTCTCTCTCTCTCTCTCTCTCTCTTTCTCTCTCTTTTTCTCTTTCTCGTAAACAATACTGTACAAGGTTATTTCATCTGCACTTCAAAAAATATTTAATTACAGTGATTACTTTTAAAAGCAAACAAAAACCTTTTGCATTTTAACCTGCATTTCATTGGAATTTTTTACAGTAGATTAATAGTCCACATATTTATAATATTTCTTCTAGCTGCTTAGAATTGTGGCAGCTTAATCTAGCATATGGTCCTGCCATGGATTGTTTTATCATTGAAGTACAAGTAATGAGACAATTTCATAATTTTGTAATCTTATAATCATTCCTTGCAAGTTTGGTTTGTTTCCTTTGCATATTTAAACCAATTTGTAATTACTGTTGACTAAGGTAGTCAACTATCTTAGCTATGGAATTCTATGATACATTTTTTTTGTAGATATGGTGTGAACATTTCTCCTGCATTTGGTCTCATGGAAACAAAGGAGTGTCTGTTATGTATTTCAGATCCTATTTCTTTAAGTAGCCTACTGATGGATGAAATGAAAGATCATTTTGCTTTGTACTTTAAAATCTACAACCTAGAAACCAATAGTGTCTCTACCACAGCAGCCCAGAAGTTCAAAAGAGGAGGTTATGTGATTAGGCTAAATTCAGATTTAATTTTGATTTGATATGCCTGTGGGAGCTGCAAGATTTTCAGAAGATCCCAGCCAATTATCCACCTGAGGGGGGTGGAGAGAAGATTCTGAATGCCTGCTGCTCTCAAACTGGCTCATTATCTAATTTTTTGTGGCTGTTTAGCTAGTTAAGTGTGACCTGAGTAGACTTGAGCCATCATAATCTATTGAAGGCTTCTTTATATGGACAGTCTAGATTAATCATCTTCCACCTAAAAAAGAATATTTAGTCATATAGCACTGGTGTGTGGAAAGAGCTAGGTGGGTGTTAGGACTGTGGTGCTAAGTTACTGAATGTTGCCTCTCCACTCATACAAATTTACTGTTTAAAGGACAGTAGCTAGTAAAATGCTTTCCTATTAGATTCTAAGAAAAATAGTCTTTATGTTATATTAGGAAAAATATAAAGTTGAAAGATAATTTTACTTGAAAGCAGCCAGATGGAGTTCTGGAGATTCATTGGCTTCAAAGAAAGGAAAATACTTACAAAAGGAGTGGCCTTACCAGGTTCATCCGATCTGTATTAGAGCTGCAGCAGTGACTTTAAAGATTATTAAAGAATGAAAGAAACAGGACAATTCTTTTTCTACAGAGTTTATATAGACAAAGCTTAACATATACAGTGTTGAGATGACTGAATGGGTAAAAAATAGCTTATTCTGAAAGCCCAATCATTTAGTTTTAACAAGAGTGTGTATTTAATAGTTGTATCAGGACTTTTCCTTTTCTGGAGAGGTAGATCTCACTATACTTTTTTCCTTCCGTTACAGAAACTAGTGAATTCCCCTCAGAATGTTGCAGTGTCATGGCTGGGGGAACACTTACAGGATGGCATGCAGATGTTGCTACTGTGATGTGGAGGAGGATGCTAGGAATTCTGGGAGATGTCAACAGCATCATGGATCCAGAGATTCATGCCCAGGTTTTTGATTATCTGTGTGAACTGTGGCAGAATCTGGCCAAGGTAAAAGAACTGAACCTTTTCTTCAATCTGACCTGTTTGCACAGGATTTTCAAAAGTAAAAATCATCACTTCATGTATTTCCCTTAAATAATTCTGTTTTGTTTTTAATAACTGCAGATAAGAGACAATCTTGGTATTTCAACAGATAACCTAACTTCACCATCTCCCCCAGTTTTAATTCCACCACTGAGAATTCTAACACCATGGCTCTTCAAGGTAAATTTGAGCACTAAACTGTGAAACAGAAATAAAAGTTAACCTAAGTGTAGAAGTGTTTAATGTATTTTTTTATTTATGAATAATAAATATTGTTCTAAAACTGTAGGCAACAATGCTGACTGATAAATACAAACAAGGAAAGCTACATGCTTATAAGCTTATTTGTAAGACAATGAAACGAAGACAAGATGTTTCTCCGAACAGGGATTTTTTAACTCATTTCTACAATATAATGCACTGTGGACTTCTTCATGTTGATCAAGTAAGTTAATTATGAAATTCAAGATAATATAAATGTTACTATTGAAAATAAAACTGTCTTTTCAAAAATACTCAATGTATTTTCATCTGAGTAATTTAACTTTGTTTTTTAAATTAGTGCTGTGACTAATACTTCTTGTAAAAAGAAAACTTTGATAAATGATCCTCATGTTCTTGGTTGTATTCAGAAATGCTTTTTTTTCGTAGTCCATTTCAAGCAAATATGAGGTCAGAAAAGGTACTCTCTCATTTTTTATTGATTGTATGTTACAGATTGAAGTATGCAAGAAAGAGAAGGAAGCAGATCTCTCTAAAGTCTACTGTGCTTCTTACTTGCTCCCTGATGCAACAGTTTAGCTAGTAAATTGTGCTCACTACAGTGGAGGACTTTGTTTCTACAGCAAGTATAGGAACCAGCAAATTGAGATGTACTGAGCGTATCTAATCAGTGGGAATAGACTTTTTCATAGGTTTTGATAATAAGAATTCTAAAAATATTGTGTGGCTTAAATACTTTTTAAAGGTTTGCAGAAGTGTAAAAAAATTGGGTTTGTGAACTTTTTTGAGGAATGATTATAGGCATGGGGAGATGAAAGGTTCACAACCCAGTTTTCTTTAACTGGGAAGAATAGAATTATTCCAGAATTATTCCACAGGTGACTATGGATAGGACAGATCTCCAGTTTCTGTCCTCTAACACCTGTTAATGCTGCTTTTCTTGCTGGATTGAAGATCCTCCTATGACATTGCCATGTAGTTGGATATTACTACTAGTGGAGAAAAGGAGGGGGGGTGCCTATCTGTAGACTTGGGATGTTTTTTTATAATTAAAGCATTTTATACTTTTTCAAGTAGTTTCGAAAAAATTTCATCATGTACAATGATTTTTGAAAGTGCCTCACTAAGTCTACAAGAACTTAATATGCTGTGCTGATTAACTACATACCAGAAATGTTACAAAACACTTTATTGTCTTTCTTTAAATTTTGGTTCCATATGGGTATGTGTAAGAGGCTAATATTTTTAAAGTTATAGTCAGGCAATACTTGCTGGAGAGGGTTAAGCACTTGTTAAGTTATAATAGCTGGTTATCTTACTGTATCTTTTCTGTACCTATTCAAATGATTGGTTAATCAGTTATAGAACTCTTAAAAGCTGACTGTAAATTAATATATGAACTATTGTCCAAGCTTATATTGATCTATAAACTGTACCAAGTTTACTTACATTAATATGGGTATACTTAAGGAATTTATCTTTTTGTGCTATTCTTCTGTCACTAATGAGTGTCTTACTGGCCACAATGAGTTTTCTTTCTCACATTTTTACTTTCTACCTTTGATAAATACCTGCCTTTTTCATTAATTTTTCATCTTGATTCGTGTTGATACTCTTCCTTTTTTCCCTTTTCCTTCTGCGAGGATATTGTCAATACAATCATCAAGCACTGCTCTCCTCAGTTCTTTTCACTTGGTTTGCCTGGTGCTACCATGCTTATTATGGATTTCATTGTAGCAGCAGGAAGAGTGGCTGCTTCTTCTTTCCTCAATGTAAGTATTCATCAGTTAATTCTGATTTATGGATGAGGAAGAATTTGAGAGAATACTGAGCAGTATATTTTTCCTTGCATAGGGTGTTAAATTGATTCCAGAATTCGATGTAGTGGTTATCAAATACAGATAATGTTAGTGATTTATTCTAGAGCACTACACATGCCTCTCCCAAAAATACGTGAAGAGTGCAAAAGTTACTGTTGAAACAGATAATCTTATTTTAGAGTTACAAAAATTGTGACTGCCATTTTTCTGTGCTTGAAGATGTTTTAAAGTAAATGTCCATTTTGACTATGATTTCATTTTAAAAAGGTACTTATTCCTCTATATCTCTGCTACAGAATTACTTTTATGATCAGGCTTGAGAATTCAAATGTGTTAATGTTTGTGCTATTTGGATTTTTTTTTTCCGCCTTTCTGATTTTGTACTCAGGAAAGTTCAGCCTTATATAGTAATATGGATGTGATTACCTAGGTGCTATTGGCCCTGCATATTGTATTCTTTCAAATCCCCCACAGTCTCTTCCAACTATCTGTGAATTTTGACTCTTTCAATCCCATCAAACCCTCACTAACCAGTTATGAAGTCCAGCCTTCTTCAAGGTGCTGTCTGAAGCCTTTGTCAGCTTCTTACACTGTAGCCTTCCTGTTCAGCAATGCCTCATGTCACATTTAGTAGGTTTTCCACATCCTGGTCAATTAGCTGAGCTAAGACCTGAGCCCAGTTAGCAGCTCAGTTATTTGTCTGTAGTCCTAACAATTCTTCTGTCTCCTTTTTACTGTCTTAGAAAATGAGAGCAGGGGTGTGCATGAGTAACAATCCAGGGAGCTTTGGTGTCTGTTTACTCAGCTCTGCAGAGGCTCAGAATTCCCAGGAGAAAGGAAAAAGCTGTATACTATGTCAGCCATCGTTCTCTTTTAAGACACCTAGAAATGTCAGCTTCCCCATTGCAGTAAGAATATATATTTCTCCCCAACTTTTTTTTTTCAGGCACCAAGAGTTGAAGCACAGGTTCTTTTAGGATCTCTAGTCTGTTTTCCCAATTTATATCATGAACTACCAGCTCTTCACCCAAATATTCCTGACATCGCTGTATCTCAGTTTACAGATGTTAAGGTAGGAATTTTAAGAATATTTGGCTAGTATTCTGTTACCAAATATATGTTTAATATTGTGCTTTTGCAGAAAATACTAAGATTTTAAGACCCTAAAATTTTTCAGGAGTAATTTCAAATAGATCACAAGACTCAAGACCCCATAAAGTCTTGTCAAACTTTAGACTTTTAAACATACATTTTAATTGCTATTAATTAATAATAAAGTGTTTTCTTATGTTTGTAGAAGGAAATTATACATTATCTTACCCTTTCAATCCTCTTCTCACTAAGGCTATTTGCAGGTATCACAGATTTAATTAGCTGAGACAGGAAGATTGAGATGTTTAAGATTCATTATATGATCAATTAAGACAATTTTATTAATTTCACAACTGGTGAAATCTGCCTGCGTTCATTCCTAGGGGCTTTAGAAAATTTCTGTAGAGCAGTGTGCTCTGTACAGCAGTGTATTCTTTCTTCAAAGGGCAAATATTAATGGAGTTGTTACCTTGTGTGTCATAACACAGGTAGTGTGACAGTATACTGAAACTGCACAGAGCTCAGTTAGTGTGTCTAAGAAAGGCTCTCCTTAAGTTTTCCAAACTGTTTCAATTTAGGAAGAAATGATGACTTGAGAGCTGCTTTATACCTTGCTTCCCTTTGGAGACTGATTTTGAATTCCTTTTTTCTCATTTCTATTATACAATGGCTGTTTACATGAATTACATTAAGGCAGCCTACAGCTTTAGGGACATTTCACAGTAGTTGAGTCAAAATTCTTCTGACAGCATTCTTAAAGGGCTGTAGGCACTTACTGCAACTAGTTGAAAATACTTTTCAGATCAATTAAAATTTTTAAAAATGCTTGTTTAAATCTCAGAGTAAAAGATTCTTTCTGTCATACTCTTCAGCACTACTCAAGATAGCTTCAGGGAGTCCTTTACAATTTTTCTTTTTACCCTTGATATTTTATGGAAATGTTTTGACAAGAATTGGATAAATGGCCGATCAGCAGAAATTGGGGCAGTAACATGTAGGATATTCTTGGGGTAGCACGAGTAACGACTATCTGGGACAGGCTAGATATTTGGAGCAGTGGTATGCAAACAATTCATCTGACCAAAACACAGAGACTCAGCTAAGCAATATGCCTGTGTGCTCTATAATAATATTTTGATGCTTTCTGTGATGGAGTTATGTGTAACTCAGTGAGTATTTCCGCTTCATTTTAGGAACTCATAATTAAAACTGTGTTAAGTTCAGCAAGAGAGGAGCCATCTGGTCCTGCACGGTAGGTCATACTATAAGGGCTTCTACATTAATAGATTATTTTCTTTATTAGACTGTTTTGAGATGAATATATAAGAGAGCTTAAAGTAAAAGTTTGTTGCATTTTATTAATGGTTTTCTTCACCGCTGTCAGAACTGTGGTCCATGATGTGAATTTGAAATTGTTTGTAATAGAGATATTAAATTAAAAAACTGGGCTCTTCTAGTCCAGTATTCTTTCTATGATAGTGGCTGATAGGAAAGAGAATAAGCTTTCCCAGCCTACCCTGGTGTTCAGCTCGGGGATTTTCTGGACTATAGAGGCACTTTTCCAATCCTGTGTATGGGATTGGAACATAAATCTGTAATGCCTACCAAGGAAGAGTGCATTTGTGTGCCTTATATATTTGGAAAAAGTGAATATATATGTCCAACTAATATATTGTCACTTAAAACTACTAGAACTACATACCTGAAAAACTAAAAATCTGGAAAGATCAGCTTATTGAACCTTTAAACATTTTGTTGGAAAACCAAGAGCAGTTTCCATCAGCCCACTTACCTCTTTCTTCACTTGAGCTGATAATATTTCTTAACACACGAAAGGGAGGGAATATCCTGGGATCACATTAATTTAATTTTTTATGTTACAAAACTGCTTTCTGAAAGGCATAACACTCTCCATTTTGCCGTTTTTCTTTCAGTGACAATGTACAAAATAGGGTGGTTTTACAATAGAATGTATAATTAAATTTTGTATGTATTTTTGCTGTCTGTATTCATTTTCATGATTCTCTGTAGCCTTAAAATTGTTCTTCTGCAGCACAGGCTTCATACCCACTTCTGTTTCTATTCTAGCCTACAATTTTTCCTTCCATGATGTAATGCATTGCAGGTCACGTGACCAGCTTTCTTCTTGACGATTTTGGATTGCTCCCCAATTTTATCCAGGATTTTGAATTCTGAAGTTGTTTCCAAAATTTTTGTAGACTGTGTTCCTGAAGAAAATAACTAATGGCTCAGAGATTGCTTAAGCTAGCTCCTTAATATTTCTGAACAAATTTTATCCATCTGCTGATTTGAACACACATATCTAAGTACTCTTTACCTTTACACTTCTTTTCTATTTCCAGATTTTAAATGGAAAAAGAACAAAAGTTGATGTACTAATCACAATATGTATACTGTCTGTAGGATTCCTTTACCCTTCCTCTATTCATCCTTGTTTATTGTCCATCTAAAACAATGTGAATGTCTATGAGTGAGTAGCATTCCTCTCTGATCTCTGTATCTCAGAAGCTCTAAGTATGAGCAACCTCTTGTGTTGGGAAGGAAGAAGCTCCCACCCCAATTTTTGCTTTGTCTTAAGAAAATCTAAGAATTTCCCATACATTGATTTCAGATAGTATTTTTAATCAAAACACACATAGAAATAAATGCAGGAGTTCTTGAAGACTTTTGGATTTTTTAATTGCTTAGATGGGTGCCTCCTCTGCCCTTTCCTCTGCCTTCACCAGCATACTTTGGATTTCTTGCTCATTTTTAAATAAGTTACAGCACTAAAAGGTTTTTGTGCAGTTGTTTTGGAAATATTAAAAACGTATTTGTTGTTATATGTCTTTAGCAAAACATGAATCATAAAAATTACACATTCATGTAGATTTCTCAACAACTTGTCCTTTAACATGGTTTTGCAGATGTGTTGCTCTTTGCAGTCTTGGTATTTGGATCTGTGAGGAGCTAGTCCATGAATCACATCATCCTCAGATCAAGGAAGCATTGAATGTGATCTGTGTTTCTTTAAAGGTGAGAGAATTAAATTTTTACAATGTATATTGCCTTTATGTGTAAAGATACTTTGCATTTTCAAAGTCATAATGGTATTTTAGCATCCTTACTTCGAAATCTCATTTGCCAACCTTAGAAAAGAGAGAACTCAATTAAATTAGTGGATCTCTGAAATGTCAAAAGTTCTTTACCCTTCTTTTAAGTTTGGAGAGAATGGTGTGCTGGGGGAAAAGATAGTGGATCTTTATTTTAATATATATCACCAGCCACTCTAGCCTACCACAGTATTCTCATAACATTCTGTGCATGTTCACTTCTGAGTTTGGGTCATTGAATTATGCAGTATTGCTTCTCAGCCCTGGCTAGATATTTTCTGAGAAATGCAGAGTACTTATACTGTATGCATGGAAGCACTGGGAATGTTTAATTTGCTGTCGCAGGGTCCTTTTCTATGCTTATTTCAGGAGCTACATATTTTTGGCTTTTTTTCCTTGATGAGTGTTTTTGTTTTCCTACTATTTTAAATTTTTTTGCATTTGTTCTTACTTTATAGAATAATTAGTATATTAGTAAAAACATCTTGTTTTTAAGCAGTTTTCAAATTTGCATGTTTGTGAGCAAAAACTTTGACTTTTTGAATGTTTTCCAGTTTATCTTCAGAACTTTTCTATGTACTTTTTGTTTGCATCAAAATTCTATGAATAGTCTAGTCTTTCTGTCTGTATAGATTAATAAAAATTGGAGTGTACACCTGTTACATATGACATCTGTCAGATGTTGGGGATTATTATTTTCTTTTAAGCAATGGGTATCTGAAAAATATCTTAGCAGATCACCTGTTCACATCCTGTAGAGCAGGATTTGAGTCTCTGTGTAAGGTAGCTGCGGGGCTTTTAGTATTAGACTCTAAATTGCAATTTCCTGTTTTGCAAAATCACATTCATTCTTTGCAGCTCCACTAATACCGTCTTCCAGGGTTTTTCCCTTGGTTTTTAATAACGCTTAACCTTTGCATTTTATCAAGTTCCTGTGCAAGTTTGGTACAAGGCAAATGATGTTTTTATCTTGCTGCTTCAATTTATCAATATTTGAACTCTTTTTAATCCTGAAATTCATAGTGATTTATGTTCTTTTTCTCTGACATATTTATTAAACCAATTACTTGCATCTCATTTATATTAAACATAAATTACTTTTTGAATGAGAAAACAAAGGTCTTTGTATTTTTACTTTGCTTTTCTTTGTTTTGGCAAAACCATCCAGTGCACATTGTCTTTTTTTCAGTCCAGTTCTGAGCAATGGTATACATTCACAATTGAGTTTAATAATGAAATGAAAAGTTCATTAATGTGTCATGGGAGAAATAAATTAGCTCTAATTTGTTACCTAAGCAATCTCCTGGCTACCAAGTAGTCAGAGGTTTTAATTCCCAGAACAGATTATTTTCTTATTTTCAGGAGAAATGAATGGGTAGGGAGCTGTAGGCCTAGTCCAACTTACTGATAAGTTCAATTGAACAAATAACATTGAATAGAAATGTAAGCAGCAATTACATGTTATTTTTGATATATCAGAAGCATATCAGAGCTGCAGTTCAGCAGCTTGCTTTGGACATGGCTAGGGCTTCTCTCAGCTGTGTGGCAACACCACTCTGTCTACATTCATCTCTGCTGGAGCTTGAGGACAAAAGATCCTAACCAGCCATCCAGACCTATAATTTTATTCTGCTTCTCTCAAAAATGCTGCAGATACATCACAAAATTGTGTTGTACAGGCTTAGTTGAATGAGTGCTAAACAAAAGGTTATTTTCAAGTGTGGGCAAGGTTAAATTCCTGGTTTAGCCTCCAGAAAGAATGGACCCTTACAAAGATTAACCTTATGGTAAGACCACCTTTCCAAGAAAAACTGTGGGAGTTGGTAAACAGGCAAAATGCCAGTTCATTGGCATCTTATTTTCTTCCCATCAAGTAACTTCTCAAAAATTATGTTCACAAATCCTTATGCTTTATAACATAGGGCATTTTCCAGAGACAAAGAATGACAGGTGGAATGTTTATGGCACCATACAAGTGTTTCCTTGCCACCTCTGAAGGTTCTTGTAAAAGAAGTCAGAGTCAAATGACTGACTTGAAAGGGATGAATCGTTCCATTATCTGACACGTAGTCAGTGAGGCTACTCAAGTTCAGGAAAATGTCCTTCCAGAACCCACAGGTCTCATAACTGTTCTGAGGTGTCTGAGCATTTGTTGTGGTTTCAGCCCAGCTGGAAATTAAGCACCATGCAGCTACTTGCTCAATCTCTTTTCTTCCCACCCACTGCAATGGAATGGCAAGGAGAATCAAGGCAAAACTTGTATGGTGAGATGAGAACAGTTTAATAATCAAAAGCAAAGTAAAACAGTGTAGTAATGGTAAATGATAATAATGTTAATAAAAAGAAAAAGGAGAAAATCCCCAGGTGATGCACAATACATTTGCTTACCACCCGCTGACCAATATCCTTTTCCCAACTCAGGCCAACCCCCTTTCCACATAACTCCCCCAGTTTATTTACTGGGCCTGATGTCCTGTGGTGTGGAATGTCCCTTTGGTCAGTTTGGGTCGTCCATCCCAGCCATGCTCCCACCCAGTTTCTTTTGCTTACCTTCTCACTGGCACAGCATGAGACAAGAAAAAAAATCCTTGGCTTCTGATAAACAGAATTTAGCAAAAAACAAAATAAATGTGTTATCAACACCATTCTCATTTTGAATCCAAAACACAGCACTGCAACAACCACTGAGAGGAAATTAACTGTACCCTAGCGACAGCATTCTTCTGAAATGTGGTATATTGACCATGCTAGGACAGCTTTTTGAAGCATATGAGGGATTTTTATCTATTTCAGCCAATTCCCATATTTTTTATCAAAACTTCCTCCCTGATGCTTTTCCCATGAATAAAAAAAAATCAAGTGTGCAAGATTAGATTTAAAATTTATTCATATTCATTACTTTATACACTTTATCCTTTATGTGAAATTTATGTCTCCACTTAATTTTGTTCCTTTAATAAATTTTTTAAAAATAAATTCTCTTCAACCAGATTTAAAAAAAGAGGTTAACTTATTCAGTGACTCTGAAAAGTCTTCAGGTCTTTTTCTGGGTAATTTTTTTTTATTTTCAGTGACCTGGAAGCTCTGTATTAAGCTCCCCCAGTTTTTCCATCCCATTTTTCTTCTCCAGTGATTTTGGGGTTTTCCTGCAGCTTGTTAGGATGTTTTGAGCAATCTGGATTTGATCTCAAGTTCTGTAATCAAATTGTCATGCTTTCAGGTTTTGGTTTTTTTTTTTTTTTTTTTTTGGTTGCCGCTGAAGCTTGAGCGTTAGAATCTGTACCCTCCTTACTATGCTCCTACAGAGTACTTTCACAGCATGGAGAGAGGCTGGCTCATGAGGGATGAAAAAGTAATGATAGTCTTGTTGTAAAGTCTGTGGAGATTTGGAGATGTGAGATGTTTACTATTTTGAGCTAAAAGTCAACAGTAACATGAAACTGCATCCACCGAGAAACAGGGAAAGTCAGAACAAGAATTAACTACCCATTGTGTACTCCCATTTCCATCTCACTGGATAACTTGCAAGAGCCATTCACAGTCTTTCTTTATGCTAAGATACATAGATATCACAAAAAAAAAATGGTAATTAAAGCTTTGTACTCCTGACTTTTCCTTATGCTTGTACCATTTCTTTTTAAGACTTTAAATGTAAAAATTGATAGCTCTGCTTTGATAAGAAGCACTGACCCAGAACAGTCTTCTTCCTGTGTATTTTCAGTTTAAGTTTTTGCCATTCAAAAATTTTATTCTAAAATCTTTATTTTTCTGCTCAGGCTCCATTGCTCAGGCATTTCAGCTTTCTTAAAGCTTTGGATTTTTAAGTTTTGTGAGATGCATCCCTCCCTGAAGGGTTAATAGAACTGGTCTGAGTAAGAAAAAAGTCTATGAAGCCAAGAAATTACATCTAAACGTTTTTGCAGCATAATTGCCCTTTTCTGAGTTCAGATGTAGAGAGCTATCTTGCAGCACATACCTGTGACAGCTTCACTGCTGAATATAGTGAGATTGAAACAAGTAAACTACTTTCTTTATAATGCAGGAATTAACTTGTAGTATTAACTTTGTCCTTGTCATTTGCTTCACACCTTAGTGTTTTAAAGCAAGTACAGTGAAGGTGGAAAATTCAATTACATGTCTTGTGAATTAACAATTTAGAGAAACACATCCCTTGCCTTTAATTTCTATGTTTTCCCAGTTAGGAGCGTAGAACAGGTGTACATTCCCCCTAAGATTGGGAATTGGTTGTACGAATGTGTTCCCTTCTGCTTTGACTTGCACAGTAACTGTGGAAGGCAGACTCCAGAGCAGCAACCTTCTTTTGCCTTTATAGGAAAAGCAAGGTTAAGCACAGAAGCCAAGGTGAATTCCTTCCAATTCAAACATGTGCTGGGCACAGCAGTTGGTTGCAGATAGCAGAACAGTTCCTCTCATGTTTAGTACTGCAGGCTGCATTTTGGGTTGGGCATGTGGGTCTTTTACCTGCCTGGATTCTCAGCAAAGACCTCTGATTTCAGAATTGGATCCTTGGGGGGCTTTGCAGTGATTCATTAGTATTAATAATCATTAAGATAACAAGAAATTAGTTCTTTCTTCCTGGCTTCATGATACTGTACTAACCAGTCTGAAGTTAGTTAGGAGACACCTCTCCCCTTTCTGGTGTGAAACTCACTGGATGTCTGTCCCAAAACTTTGGTGTTAGCTGCTAACATTTGTTTATGAATAGAAAATAGTTCCTTTTGAGTTTTGTAAAATTTAATTCTGTTCCTCTGGTAAATAGATACTTAATAAGCTATATGTATAAATCTACCATTGAAGTTTGTGACCACTCTACCACATAATGTACTCTTACATGAAATCATTTTGTCATTGTTACTGTGCTGTGTTCTCTTTTCTAGTTCCCAAATAAAACAGTAGCCCAAGTTGCCTGTAGTATGCTGAACATGCTGATACATTATGTACATAGACTTCAACTGTATCAAGCTGATTCACCTTTAAGAATTATTCAAGTAAGTAATTTTTTTTTACATTGAAATTTTCAATTATTTTAAATTAAACACTACCATGCATCACCCTAAAATTAAACACCTGAGTATTGAGAATTATACATTGAATTATAAACATAATCTTACTTAACACTAGCAGTAGGGAATTGCAGCACACTTAACTTCTTGACTCCAGTGTTGACCTATAATGTGTCATACATGCCTGCTTTTTCTCAGAGAAAAAGTGTCATGGGCATGTTGTCAGTAAATACAATTTTAGTTTTTTAATATTAGATCTCTTCAAGCATGTATATTTAAGTTCAGGGAGAAAATGATTGCTTAAAATATGGATCTGGAATTGTATTTTTGCATATCCATGAAAGAGTTTCAGTATAAAGCAAAAATAATATTTTGAATATGCTTCCCACAACAAGGAGGTAGACTATGGCCTCTGTGAGTCTGAACCACAGAGAAAAGACAGAGGGCTCCCAGGTTCTTTTCCTGTGAAGGCTTCTTTAGAGATACAGCAAGCATTTCTGTGCTCCTCTGGGGACTTTTTTGATCAAATAGAGGCAGGGTGCATAGAAATTCTAGTAGTTCTAAGAAATAATGTAGCTCAGCACCATACATAAACCAGCACCAGGTTTCTTCCCACATCCTGCAAGTGTGTTGAATCGTGTTCTTTTCATGCCTGAATATTTGAGGAACCTGTGTAATTTCATTGTCCTTAATGCACCTACGTCAGTCAAACAGAACATACTCCTTCAATGTATTCTGCAAAACTCAATTAAAAGTGTTTTTATTAAAAAAAATGGTCAAGGAATACTGTAACTTGTCTCAAAATAATTGCAATAGAATTTAACAGTGAATCTAATATCATGTTAGATTTACCTGCTTAAAAAAAATATTTTAAACTTGAATGTTTAGGTTCTGTTTTAAAAGAAATGCAATGTATTTCCCCAGATTCTGATAGCAACTATTACACATCTGCTACCCAGTACAGAAGCTTCCTCTTATGAGCAGGACAAGAGGGTAAGTATTTTTCATTTCATTGTACTTTCTGCCTCCTGAAAGCTGTGTCTCTTCTGAATTAGCTTTGCTGTGGGCCTCATTGGGTCATTTAAATTTGGACACTTTGGTGCAGTTTGTTGCTGACAGCTCCATCAATCTGGGCTACCATTCCCACGAGGAGCTGGAGTTCATCTGTTGCTCATTTTGGTTTTCAGAGGCTCTGTTTCATCTTCTGTCTCTGTTTGCAAGAAGTCAGGGGCTATTGTAGACTACACTCATATGCCAAGCTACCCATTTTTTCCAGTTGAGGATGCTTTCCATAATTGACCAAATTTCCCCATAACTGCTGTCAATCACTGTACATCAAATATCATATAAAAATTGTTTTACCTATTTTGACAAATGTAGTCCTAATGGGTTTCTTAAAAATTGATTAAAATAAAAATACTCAGTGCCTTGCATTACTAAGTTTATTATACTTTTAAGGAACAAATTGGAATGCATTATGTGAAAACAATAAATTAGGTAAATGGATTTTTTTAAAGAATTCTGTTTACCTTGAGAAATATTTTAGAGAATCTTGCAGATATTTATCTGAATTCTCTTCTTTTCCACAGCTGAGTTTTAAAAATCAAAAACAATTATTTGGTCAGTAAGTTATTGATAATTTGGTCTGGATTTGTGTCTGTTATTAATCTGATTCTGTTCTAGAATCTTTCAAAACATCCAAAGAGGGAGTTGATTCTTTTGCTAACTGAGTAACCTACGAGACAGAAAGTAGTTGGATTTCTTTGAGATGATTCCTGGAGCTGCATAGCGTTATTCATATGTTGTAAAGGACATTATGTGTTATTTATAAAGCACTAAATACAGGTGAATTAATTCCATTTTGTGTAATCTTTGATTCACTTCATAGTGAAATTTATGTGCAAAATGGTGCATCAGCCTTAATTTGGACATGTGTTATCTGTAATTTAAAAAATAATACCCTACAAATCAATTTCGAAAACTGGGTATCCTCTTAAGTGCAGTATCTGCTCACTGATGATCTGTTCCTGATGAGGAACTACTGAATAGATGGCCTTTGTTAAATACCTCAGTTGCCAAAGTTTTTACTAATGCCATAGGTTTTGAAGATAACAGTGGTTAACAAGTGGGACCTGCCATTACTGCAGAAGGTTGCCTTTACTGAATTGGAAAAAGAAGACAAAGCAGAGAAATAAAGTGATAAGTATGAAGTAGCAGATATTGGCTTAATTGATTTGTAATGGGAAGTGTTTTTTCCAGTTGGTGGTTTCTTTACTTCTGTGCTTATTGGATTGGATAATGGCCTTGCCATTGAAGACACTGCTGCAGCCTCTTCACACGACAGGAGCAGAAAATGATAAGACTGAAAGATCCGTTCTTAATTGTATATATAAGGTACGTGTTTCTTTGCTCCTTTATTAAGAATTTCTGTGTATGGAGGTAGTGCCAGTTTTCTGGAAGTGAAGGCAAAAGTTTGCTGTAAGCTGACCTCCATTCTGTTCCTGGAATGTGGGTTGCTGGGTCTTGCAGGTTTCACTGTAGCAGCTTGACCTTTTGTATATCTGGAATAGTAGATTTGGTTGTACATTTGGATGGTTAACCAAGCCTTTTTTTTTTTTTTTTTGTATGTCATATGGATTGCAGATGCTTCTTTTGTAGAAGATTAACTATACATTTAATACTAAAGGATGTAACTTTTTTATATCAAGCAATTTCATTTAGCAATAAGCAAAGCAAAAAGCACTAAGTTACAATTACTGTCTTTAGAAACACAGGGTTTTTTATCCTTGCAAGAGAAAGGGATTAAAACCTCTAGCAGCTTAGACCTAGCATATGTAATTAAAAAAGATAGGAGATCTAAAAATAAAGGTAGCTTAAAGATTTTTTGGTAAGTTTTGTTTCTTTATTGTTAAATTCCACTTTGGTGATAATAATTTTCTTTGCAGACCAGAGTTTGTTTCTGTAAACATTAAGCATCTAAAATTTTTCGACATTTCATCATGCCTGCCTTCTAACAAATCGATTTTTAAAATACAAATGAAAAGAAACTCCATTTCTTATAAAACTATAAAGTATAAATTTTAGTAATTAATGTAATGAAATTCTGATTTTGTTTTAGGTTCTGCATGGATGTGTCTATGGGTCTCAGTGTTTTAGCAACCCAAAATATTTTCCTCTAAGCCTTTCTGATCTGGCGTGTATGGATTATGATCCTTTTATGCATTTAGAAAGCTTAAAGGAACCAGAACCACTGCATTCTCCAGACTCAGAGAGATCTTCTAAACTTCAGCCAGTCACTGAAGGTTTGTCTAATTGCCTAAATATATTTTCTTTCAAAAAGATTTTGTCTAGGTTTTCAGTATTGAAGTGCTGGTCTAAAGCACAGGTTTTCGACTATATGTAGACACTAGGTAAGAACCATTAGTATGGAATGAGCAAATGCAATTTTGAGCAATTACCATTTGAGTAACTGAAATAAGTATATTCTGAACAACAGCAAGATCGATATGATATGGATTCTTCTGTGTATCAGCAGAAATGTTAAGTATGGCAACATGGATAATTGTTGCTTTTCATTTTACTTTCAGTAAATTAATTTGATTTTTTCTTGATTTTGCTCCTTTTTCTATGAGTATTTTGGATTTTTTTTCCTGTTTGACACTGCAATATTGAATGAATTCCGTGAATTTTTTTAGCCTATTTTTTGTTGATCTCTTTTTACACTGCTTAAAACCACAGGTTTGTCTAAAAAGAGAAATTTTCTCTCATCTGATTAGAATCTTAGGAGACATGGGAATTAAAATTTTTTTCACAACTCAGAAATGAAAATAAAGAATCAAGAAGCTAAACTACAGAAGACTATCATGTATTATGCAGTGTATCTAGTAAATATCAAATGGCTACATAGGGAAGAAAATTGAAAAAGATGAGATTAAGATACAAGCAACTCTGTAGTGCTATTCTGCCTCTGTATTAAGTTGTTCCATTTAGGCTTTTTTTAGGGTATTAAGAACCAGATAAATGCAGCAGTTCTTTGTAGCAGCTGTGTGCTAACAGCAGGTGATTTTGTGGTCTGTAGTGACTACGTGCTGTTTTTTATGTAGAGAAAATGGCTAATCATTGTGCCCTTGTCTAAGGCATGCTTCATCATCCTCAAGTACTTTTTTGGCCAAAGAATTCTAAACATAGAGCTGTCCCCTAATAAGCTCAGTATTGGATTGAACAAGTCTGATCTGAGAACTACTGGCAGGAGGAGCTGTAATTATTAAATTTACTGAAGAATGAAGCAAGGTACTATAGTTGGCTTTTCGTCAAATGGCTGTGGCCTTATTAGTAAAAAGTAATCATCTGCAGGGTCAGAATGAAAGAGGCTTCGAAAGATTCATTCTGTCCTAATTACAGTCTCACCTATACATGTTATGTAAAGCTAATATTTAAAGCATTTGCCAAAATTTACTTCCACTGCATGTTCTATTACAGTGTAGTGAATTGTAGTAGCTTTTTATGTCTGGCATCTTTTGTATTCCATAATAATCTGTAATTATGGGTTAGAAGCAAATGCTGTGTGGCTTTTTTAATCTGACAATCTGAAAAGACAACCTTGAATAGATTTCTCTTTAAATGAATACAGTTGCACAAAGCCTTAGCATCAATATCTTCATTTTGCATTTCCAACCATGATCCTTTCTTTTATGATTTCTTGTTAAATTTCTTAATAAAAGTAATTTCAGATGTTCCTTTTATCTCTCCAGATGAATTAAGTTTCAGGGCACTGGAATCGTAAGTTAAGACTGTGAAATTTAATTGGCAGACTGCAGCAGTATAATGCAACCTCGGTTCTGCAACCTTGGCACTTCTACTCGCCATTGCCAGGCAGAGAATAAAATTGGCAGTGCTTAACCGATTGCACAGCATCTGTTCTCCCTGGCATTGTTGGAGGAGTGAGAGGAGTAAAACTAGTGTATAGCAACCAGTCTGGGTCTCTGTCAAGACAGAGGGTCAATTAGTTTAAGCTAGCAGCAGAACAGTATGCCAATGGGTCAGCAGACTGAAAGGGCTATCATAGTATCTTTTTTAAAGGAATGGAAATGAGCAGGGCAGAAGTTGTAGGGAATTCAGGGAAGCTCTACAAAACAGGATAAGATTTGGGAGACACTTTCCTTAGATCACGAGCAAAGCTGAAAGTGCTGAAATGACAGAATTCTTAAGACAGGGTGCTTTAACTGATGTGATTGATTTTTCGTGGTATGCCTTCATTGTTCAAGGTCAGATTCCTCACAAGTTTTGTGGATACTTAGCCACAGCATAATGTGCTATGAGACTAAGAACTTAGAGTGACACAGCTGTGTAGTGGAGACAGGACAAACTGAGAGGTGTGGAGCAAGTCATGCAATAAACATCAGGACAAAGATTTCTTAAATCCTCTGGGAACAGATGTATGTCGAGAAAAAAGACGATTGGCCTCTCTTTTCAGTAACTTTCTAAGTTCTGACTCTCACAGGGAAGCTCTTAACCTAGATTATCTGTAAAATTGTCTTTGTTCTCCTGTGTGTAGCTGGTAAAGTGGTGGATTTTAGTATGAGAAATACAAAGAATAACTAATACTTTTAGGTATTAAGTATATTAAACTGTACGTTTAAACCAGAAAGAACTTTTAGCAGCTCTCTGTAAGGACATCAGTGGGAAGTTTTTATTGCATCATCAGAACTTGCAGGCAGCCAGTCTGTGATGCTTTCGTACATCTAAAGAATCACTTGGCTTGTCTGTGTGAAGGCTGATGAACTGTTCCTCTAGTTAGTGTTGGCAACAACCTACTGTGGCTACAGTACAGGCGTACAGATGGTGGTGGTGGTGATTTGACCCTGGCTGGATGCCAGCTGCCCACCAGTGCTGCTCTGTCATTCTCCTCCTCATCTATGCAGGGGAGAGGAAATATGAGGAAAGGCTCATGGGTTGAGATAAAGACAGGAAGAGATCGCTCACCAATCACCATCATGGGCAAAACAGATTTGACTTAGGGAAATTAATTGAATTTATTATCAAGCAAATCAGGATAGGATAATGAGAAATAAAACCAAGTCTTCGAAACATCATACCGCTACCCCTCCCTCCTTCTTGGGCTTAACTTCATTGTAAATCTCTACCTCCTCCTTGCCCCCAGTGGTGCAGGGGTATGGGGACTGGCGGACTGCAGTCAGTTCACCACACTTTGTCTCTGCTGCTCCTTCCTCCACAGGGGAAGCACTCCTCATTCTCTTCCCCTGCTTCACATGGGGGCCCTCACACAAGAGACTTCTACAACACAACTCCTTCCCACGGACTGCAGTTCTTCATGAATGCACCACTGTGGATCCCCTTCCTGTGGCTCAGTCCTGTAGGCACATGCTGCTCCACTTGCTCCAGCATGGGGTCCCCAGGGCTGCAGGTGATTCTCTGTTCCATTGTGAACCTCCATGGACTGCAGGGGCACATCCTGTCTCACCATGGTCTACACTGGAGGCTGCAGGGAATCTCTGCTCTGGTGCCTGGAGCACCTCCTGCCCCTCCTTCTTCACTTGGTGTCTGCAGACTTGTTGCTTTCACATATTCTCATTCTGCTCTTTGGCTGAAATTTCCTTTTGCCCAATGTTTTTTTTTTTCCTTCTTAACTCTCTTATTCCAGAGGCATTACTTCCATAGCTGATCAGCTTGGCCTTGGTGAGCAGCAGGTCCAGCTTGGAGTTGGCTGACATTGTCTTCATCAGACACAGAAGAAGTTTCTAGCAGCTTTTCAGAGAAACGCCCCCTGTAACTCCCTCACTACCAAAACTGTGCCACACAAACCTGTGCCACACTGTTCTAGTTAACTGCACCTGCCTAGCCAGCTTAGATGTTCACAGGCCAACCTTGACTGCATAGTGACACAATCTGCTAACTTACTTCTGAACTTTTCCATTTCATTCCAGGACCATAAATATGTATGATGGAGAATTTTTTTGCAATTATAAACAAAAAACATTTTGAAAGCTGTTCTTCATGGATCACAAATCTGCTAGAGGTAGTTGTGATTGGAAAGTTAACATTATGTGGATACAGTGGTCTATCAGTTATTGATTTGATTGATTTTTTCCTCATTACTCATATTTCTCCAAATATATTTTAAACTCTTTTGCATAGATTGATCATTTTTTTCTAATATTTTTCAATTTCTAATGAAAAATATTCCTCTGCCTGATGTTTAGTCGTAGCTTTTGTTTAAGAAGTAGAAATATAAAGTACTTCTCATATAAGGCTTTGCTGTTTGCCATTTTACTGAAAGGACACAAAATGCACAGTGACAAAATACTTTATACATAGTGCATCTAAATTAACACAGTTTATGTTTTGTGGGGAATATTCTAGAGATGAGTTCTCTGTTACTGCATGTCTATATAGCTGAAGTTTAGAAAGGAATGAGACTTGCTTAAACTAAGGTAAAATATGGGAAACTAAGCTAAGAGGAACACTTAGGCTCCCTCTAAACATAATGAAGGAAAAAGAAGTGTTTTAGAGAGTGTTTCATCCCACTGCTCCAATTTGAGATTAATCAGACTGTATAGGTCATCATTCTTTAGACAGCTAAAAGGATGAGGAGAGTTCAATTCCACTCTCAGTCATTACTTTTTACTTCATCTACATAACCGTAGTTGTTTAAAAATGTTCAGCCAAAGTTGAATTAAAAAGTTAACAGCACATCTTAAGGAAAATCAGGAATCCTTCATTCGTGCCACAGATACAAATTAGAAGTGATGGACCTTCAGCCTTTCCACAAAAGAGGTAATTTCAGGACTGAGAAAAATAAATAATATAACATACTTGTAGTAAATTACCAAATGATTTACACATTTAAATTACATTGCCCAAGCCAGAGACATATAATTGGAAAGAAAGCAGTGATGTGTTCTCTCAGGAAGATAGGTCAACAAAACAGTGAGCTGGACTACCTTAATGTGTAAAGAAATGACTTAGTTTGTAGAATTTGTGGTAAAGCTGTCATGGCTTGCATTATTACATATTTTCGTTTGCCATCCAGAAACAAAGAGCATGGTTTAGATACTCATTTTAAGGTTGAATGTCCAGTTATTCCTGATTGAGGAGATGTGCTTCTAGGAATAAATTAAGTTGCAAAGTTAATTTAAAATTTTCATAATTTCAAAATGCATTACTATGTTTGGTATTTTTCCTTTTTTATTCCTGGGAAAACCATAATCAAAATCTGATTTTCTAAAATGTTTCAAGATTGCTTTATTTTATTTCAATATAGCAGGTTGCATCTTACAGTCTACTTTTCAGTATACTTCTCTTGATGCTTCTAATTTAAGTTTTCTGTGTCATTTTCAGATCAACAGCACTGTATTCTGAGAGAAGACTCAGACATAGTGTTCATATTTTATAAAAGAAACAATGACAGATTTATGATTTTAATTCAAGTGCAAAGTTTTCAGGGCAAGGCTGTATTAGGACTGAGAATGGATCTTAAAAATTTAAATTAAGTGTTCCCCTCTTCGTACCACTATGTCACTTTTCTATATGTCCCTTACGTTCCTAAGGGAGCACATTCACAGACACAGGCACAAAACAACCATGGTAAGGTTTGAGATCTTTAGGGTTTGCCACACAACAGTAATAGTTATATCATATGCTAGAAGGTCCTTATTTCTTCAGGTTTCTCAGCAGAATCTAACAGGGGGCATTTAACCTTTAAGGGTAGGACTTTGGGTATCTGGAAAGCTTGTGTGTCTCTACGCCTGGGAACCTGAGAAAATTATTGCCTTATTTATCTATGCAGTGGCAAGTGCTAAATACTTGGTATAAATATCCTGACAAAGATGGGCCACCCTCTCCATTGTCCAGGTGCTAGTCAATAATGTGCTGATAAATGATTCTTCAAGCACCCAGATTATTTTCTCTTTGTTTCATATAAAATCTGCTTCAGTTCCTTCTTATATTTCAGCAGATGGCACTATAACTTAATTTCCTTGTATGCTGCCAATATCTGGACACTAAATTCAGTGTCTCTGAATGTTTTTGTATTTGTAAATTTTAAATCACAAGAAAGCTATGGATGATAAAAAGACAGTCTCTAATCTGCTTGTAGTAATTTTCAAGGCATTAATTTATTAAAATACTTGAGTAGATATGAGTTTTGGAATAGTGTACATGTTATGTTGATTTTGCCAGCTATTAACTGGACGAAGTATTTCCCTATTTGTAGTTCAGATGTAGTACTTCCTAAAGGAAGTCAATAGCCAGAATCCCAAACATATCTTACGTGCTGTACCCAAACCTTTTGAGGGAAAAATAAGGGCAAATACATGGAACCATTTTATTTTTGCAGTTGCTGAATGCATCCATTTCAGAAACTGAATAGCTGTAATGGCAGTCAGTGCTTATCACAAATTTGTCTTTATTTTTCCAGTTAAACCAATTAAGATATCTGAAACTTCAAAAAGAAATTTGTTTATTAAACATTAGTTTTGCAGCTTATGAATATCCAACATAAAGTGAGATGAATTGATGATACCTTACTTCTATGCCCAAGAGGTTACATATTCTTGGTAAATGCTGAATGAAAAAGTGACATCATTCAGAACATTCTGGTTTGATGGATTTTGGTGAGAAAGGAGATGGGAAGCGTTTGCAGAAGTTTTCAATGTTTAATGTAATTTAAAATGCGTGATGTAATCCTGAGGAGTGCCGTTTTTAAATCTTCCCTTTGTAAATCCTAAATTCAGGGCATCCATGCCCAGTTACATGAGAGAGGATACAGAAAACAAATACTTTATCATTCTGATCTTGTTCTTTCTTCCACCAGTCCTATTCTACAGTGTAATATGGGTTCTTCAGTGGGTCCCCTGAACCAATTGACAGTTCTCTGCCTGAGAGAGTCACTTTGTCTGGCTCATGTACTTCATGTGGAGTGGACTTGATAAGAATAATTCAGTAAGAGTATAGTACTTGTGTAAGCAGGGTGTGATATAAACATTAAAAATACCTTTTTTGAACTTAGCAAATGGAAGGTATGCAGCAAAGAAGAAGGTAGCAAAAACCATATTGAAATACCAGTGCATCTCATAGGATGAATTTCACATAAGATGGGCACAATTAACTTTTCTTTCTCCCTCCCAAGGTTTTCTAACCTGAAGCTTCTTAAAATGCAGTTGTGGCATGAGATTTCGTTTTTGAAAATTTTGGTAGTGTTAGATCATGTTCAGTATAGACAGCCTGGTCTTTGATTTTTGTACTTTAAAATTATTCAGTGCTATTCTCAAGCTAACCTACAGCTATATGCTCCCCAGGGAAATTAAGATGGATTAGACCTTTTGTGCATCTATCTTCCTTTGTATTTCTCAGTGTAATGATGTGCATAAATATAAAAATACACTGCAGTTGGAATGGACACCTTGCAACACAATTATGACCTCTACTTCAACAGCAATTCAAGATTTATTTTCGCTGGATAAGAAATTGTGTATATTAGAAGAACAGTGCTGATAACAAAGCGATGGCAAAGGAAGTATAATCTGTAGACATAGACATGGCTGTAAAATATTGAAGATGCTTCTTAAACAGTTTTAGGATTTTTCATGCTATTTATATGCAAGTCCAGTGGTCATCAATATGCATATTTTTCCATTACCGAGTTGCATGTATCCTCAGCTTGTAGTGCTCATTCTCTCAGGAAGAGACCAAAAGAAACACAGAAATCTCAGTGTTGTTTTGTGAACTCTTCTTTTAAAACCTGTGCTCTTTCTCTTGCAGTGAAAACTCACATCCAACAAGGGTTAATATCTGTTGCTGCTCGTACTGTGATAACACATCTGGTCAACCACTTAGGCCACTATCCTATGAGTGGAGGTCCTGCTATGCTGACCAGTCAAGTGTGTGAAAACAACGACAATCCATACAGTGAAAGTCCTGAGCTTTCTCCTGAACTTTTTGAGAACCCAAATCTTCAGTTCTTTGTATTAAACAATACTTCCCTGGTGTCTTGCATACAAATCCAAGCAGAAGATGACATGCCTGGAGGAGGACTGTCTGCTGGACTTGCATCAGCTAATTCAAATGTTAGAATTATAGTACGTGATCTGTCTGGCAAATACTCATGGGATTCGGCCATTTTGTATGGACCATCATCTTTATGTGGATCTTCACAACAAACATCTTTTGCACTTTCATTATCTCAGCAAGATAAACCAGAAGATGCTCTTTCATCTTTTGAGCATGTGGAGGATGTATCTGCAAGAGATGGAATTACACTCCAAGTTAAAAGGAAATTTAGAGATACTGTACCAACATGGGATACAATTAGGGATGAAGAAGATGCTCTTGATGAGCTGCTGCAGTATTTAGGTGTTACAAGCCCTGAATGCTTACAGAGAACTGGTGTTTCACTCAACATCCCTGCTCCTCAACCAGTCTGCATCTCAGAAAAGCAAGAGAACGATGTCATCAATGCAATTCTGAAACAGCACACAGAAGAGAGAGAGTTTGTAGAAAAGCATTTCAATGATGTAAATATGAGGGCTATGGAGCAGGATGAGCCAACCTCACAAAAGCCACAGTCGGCGTTTTACTACTGTAGATTACTTCTCAGTATACTGGGAATGAATTCATGGGACAAAAGGTAAAATAACTCATATTTTAAGAACTGTTTTTAAGGAACTGTGCTGTTCTTACCTTGATCATAGATTTTGTTAAGCCAAAAATATTCCAGGCTAACTAGCAAAAGAGAGGGGATGTGCAGCTAAGGCCTAAATGGCAGCTTTCCTCTGCTTTTCAGCCTATAATTTCGAGAGACAGAAAGGAGGAATCTATTGTATTTATTGTGATTCATATTCTTTCCTTAAGAAGTGTTTGGAGGCAAATTGAAGGAGTGATGTATTTTCTTTGCTTCCCATATATGTTGCTGCAAAAATCATTACCTTTCAATGCCAGAATAATACTCAGAAAGTGTCATATTCTCAGCTATTGTGTCACTGGACAGTGTCCTGCTGCTTTGTCTGCTAAAAGCATGCTTGCATGCAACCTCAAAGCCTTGCATGTGTATTAGCTAATGAGAAAGATGTGTCCCCTACTATTTATTTCAACATTGGCTGTGCTTGAATATTGTTTAGAACAATAGGAGAGAACAATGGTCAATTACAGAAGTAGTGTCTCTTTACATTATTATTTTTGTGTAGGTGTAGTTAAGTGCATTTCTGCATATACATGGGGGTATGTACAAATATTAGCATCCTAGAACTTCTGGGTCTTTCTGAAATCTTCTTCTGCTATTTCTTTCAAATTCCACATTAGAATCACTGATGTATTTTCCTACTATGAAGGGAAAGGGATATTCAGTAAAACAAAAATAATCTGTGTCGCTGAGGTGTCACTGGAATCAGACAAAATGTTGGTGTTACAACCCTTCTTATTTGGGTCTTTCATTCCTCAAGGCAGTCTGGTTTTGAACAAGACTGCTCTTAATGCCACAGTGTTTTGTGGGAAACATCTTAAGCACAGTTGAAAAGACATGAAAACTGCCTTTCTTTCTCTAACATACTGGTTTTGGTTTTTGTTTAAATTGTTACAGCTGGCTGGGTGATTACTGAGCTAAGTTCTGCTCTGCAGTTCAGCGTAGCAAAAGTTCTGTGTTGAATGCACCAACTCCCTACAACAGTAGACTAATGGGAGTGTCTTTTATCACTAAACATGGCTCTTCTATAGGGAAGAAATGGATCCCAGTCAGATTCAATGGGCTGACAGAAGAAGGTGGAAAGAAATTAAGGTTATACTCAGGGCTGTAATAAATATAGAAGATTTTCTGTAGTAAGAAAAATCGCTCGTATATTTTTTTAAAGATATCTTAATTTATATATATTAAGAGAGGACTGTTGAAAAGGCAGAAGCATGTGTTGACTGTTCCTGAGTAGACCTGGATATATTGTTGTATCATTCTTGTACTGTTCTGTATCCATCAGTGTAGAGGTAATAAAAGAGTTACAAATTTCTCTATTTAGAAGGAGCTTTCATCTCCTGAAGAAAAATGAGAAGTTACTTCGAGAACTCAGAAATTTGGACTCAAGACAATGGTAAATTCTTTTAATGACTGCCTACTTACTTGTTTTATGTGTGCTTTTACTCAAATGGCTCTAATTGCATAGATGTGAGAGTTGAGCTGACTTTTTTAATAGGTTTTTTAATTATTAATGTATTTTGCATCTTATTGTAGTTTTTTCTGTTGTATTGAGGTTGCATTGCTTTTATTTGTAGGGTCAAATTCTGCACGTAGAATATTGTGAGATAAACAAATTTCAAAATAACTTATGAGCATTTGTATATGCATAACATTTAATTATTTTAAAACTTTGATATATCAAAGTCTCCACATTTTGGTTGATTGTTTAGCTGTTTAAAATGGTCCTGGTATTTGAAGACATGGGCCTCTAGTTGGAATTGTAGCACAGAATCAAAATTAGACTTGTTTTTGTAGAAGTTGAAACAAGACCCAGAAGAAGTTGTAGAAGTGTGAGGAACCATCTCCATTTGTTCCAGTGTCTAACAACAACCTGTCAACAGAAGACATTTAAATGATCTTTTATGATCTTTTAAAAATATGTAAAGATTCTTCATTCAGTTGTGCAAGCATTTTCACAGTGTTCAGAAGGCACTGTTGTTAATGGGCAGTGCAGTGGGGATAATACCTATATTACAGGTTTTACCTGTGTCAAAAGCCCACGTATTCCATTAGCAATTGGTACAGCCAGAACCATCCTGCATCTCAGAAATAATTAAAGGGGTAAATGCTGCTCATGTATAGCAAAACTTTAGGCTCTAGAGAAGATGACGCTAAAAAGGACAGAATGAGAATATGAAAATATCAGGGATATCCAAAAATAAGCCATATAATTGTACTGTAATTCCACTATGCATTTTTTATGCTTTAAAAGCCATGCTCTGTGTGTATTGTTTGCATATTTTTGTTTCATATTCATTAAGGGACTGTCATGCAATGATCATTCTGTTTTGCAGCCGAGAGACACACAAGATTGCAGTGTTTTATGTTGCTGAGGGACAGGAAGATAAACACTCCATTCTTACGAATACTGGAGGAAGTCAAGCCTATGAGGATTTTGTAGCTGGTCTTGGCTGGGAGGTATTTATTAGATGTTTTTATCCTAGATTTTTTACAAAGACAATTACCAATACCTTAGTATATTACAAGTCTTTGGTTCTCCAGCATTACTCACAAGTACTGCAATACGCTGTTTTAAAAATGGGATTTAGAGAAGAATTCCTGGTTTAGTTTCATCAGCAATACTAGCCATTTAAATTCTAGCTCTTGACAGCTGAAGAAAGTTCGTGCAGGCAAATATAATTCTTTAATGTGCAGTCCTGTACTTGGCTTTCGTGGACTGATTAGGAGGCATCTTGATTTTCCTGTAAGCTTGTAAAGTGTTAAGTCCTTAATTTAAGCATTGCTCAAATTCAGGACTTCAAAAAGTATAGGCAAGCAGCTTCTCACATACTCTCTTCTTCCCACATTCCACTGCAGACATGTATCAGTTCATACACTCCGCTCTACTTCTCTTCCAGCAGTCAGAAATATTGTGATCTACCCCATCATCTATGTGGGCCTGCAGCTCTTTAGTCACTTGTTCAATACTATCACAAGATTTCCTTTTTTCCATCTTTATTTCAGATGCACAGGATTAATTGCCATGTAAAGTTCAATTTGGCACTGTTGCACAAAGTATAGGAATGGCTTTTGGTCCTGGAAGCTGCAGGTTTTTTTCTCCTCTTGCAACTTGTGCTCAGCAGGAGTGTCCATATGAGTGTCTATCTTATTTGTTCTTTATGTTTCTTTACTCCTTAGGTACAAAAGGACACTACCAGATTAACTATGTGGATAATGACTCTGACTTTACCACAGAAACAGAGGAAAAAAGCTACAAGTCTGATGACTTTCATGAACATAGATGTTTATTTCCCACATTCAGGAGGAAAAAAAAAACAAAACACTAGTACCATAAAATATCCCTCTTTAGTGGTCTAATTCTCTTAGGCAGTATTAGCTAGTTTAAAGAGTTGCTAATTTGGATTAATATTCCATAATGAGGCAACTAACATTTTAACATTAAATTCTGCATTCTTTAGTATCAAGAAAACAAATACATCCCATGTGGGCAGAGATTAAATGTATTCACATCTGAAAAACAGCCTTTTGTAGTCACTGTTTTAAAGGTGAAACAGCACATTAAGCACGCTTACTTATTTCAGTGTCAGACCGTTTCCCATTGATCTAAGACTTGAAAACTTATTTACAAATTATCTGTTAGTTTTGTGTGCTTTTTTTTTTTTTTTTAATGCAGAATGAAAATTTCTCAAAAAAATATATGGAAGGTACTAAATTCTCTGGCTGTTACACAGAGTTTTTCCAGAGCTCAGGCCAAGGTTGATGTAGTATCAGAGAATTTAAAAAATTCAGAAAGCATATGTAAGTGACTATACTCAAATGATCAGGGAATAATGTAGTAAATATTATTTACACAATCTTTCCTTTTTTCTAACCTCATCTTTCCAGTAGCTTCTGTGGTGACCATGGAATATAGAATGCTAGTGCACTGCAGTTGATTTCCAGTCTCTGAGCTCTTTTAGAAACAAAGTGTAACTATACTGTTGGAAAAAGGATTTATCTTTTAAAGTTCAGTTGAAAGCACATTTTAAAGTATAAAGAGTGTATTTATTACCTGATAATTTTTTTCTTGTAAAGCTTCCTGGTCTTTATTTCTAGGTAAATCTCACAAACCATTGTGGCTTTATGGGAGGACTGCAAAAAAACAAAAGCACTGGATTGACCACTCCATATTTTGCTACCTCAACAGTGGAAGTAATGTTCCATGTGTCAACAAGAATGCCTTCTGATTCAGATGACTCTTTAACAAAAAAGGTAGATGTCTCTATAAACAGTGTTCTCTTGGTAGTACAGCTAGAGAAATTATAGTCAGAGAAAATACAGTAACGTAAAAAAAAAATCCAACACAACAACAGAACACCATAAAATATCGTAACATCTTTACCTGCTAAGTTTGTATATTCTCTGCCAGTTTCTAATTTTACCATACTGGTGATTTTTACCATCATTGCAGTTGTTGGCAAGAACATGTGTATACTGGGGAAAAGTGCAGGGAAGTAATGATTGGTGTAGAAGAAAAAGTGTTACATCTGAATGATATCTTAGTACTTTTGAAACCTTAGATGCCAATTAAGAAATATGTGAGTACTTTCTGAGATGACTTTTTATTTACCTAAGAGTCATGTGCGGGTTATTAAGATAATTTTCCCTTTAAAAATAAAAAAGGCTAAAAATATGAAGATAATGATTATTGTATATAAGGTGTTTTGTCCTGGAGGAGACACAGGTTCTCAACAGTGATATGATCTCTCATGGCTGCATTAAGAAAAAAAAATGGTTTTCTGTACTGGTATTTTTTTATTTAGAATTTAATAAATTCCACATTAGTGATAATAAGTTACAGTCTCGAACATGTGTTCTATTATAAATGAACAATTAGCTATCCTCAGACTGTCCCCCTATCCTGCATACATACATCTTCAGATGTGCTAATCCATTCACTAGACACGTTAATGAGCACTGGTTGAAGTGTAATATTGGAGGAACTGAAGCTGGTTGACCTCAGCATGGACTTTAATACTTGTAATTAAATTAGATGGTAGACAGTTAGTAAAGAGAGAAATAGCCATGCCTCTGGCAAGCTTCAATTATTAATGACTTCTTTTTCTTTGTGTTCAACTTGAAGAAAAAAATATTATTGTTCTTATTATAGACTGACTATGAATTCTAACTTCTCACTGTTCCATCTGAGGTTGGTTTGGTTGATGTGGGGTTTTTTAATTTAAAAATGCTTTTGCTTGTGTGCCTGCAATGCTGCATCCTTTCTGTTCTATATTTCCTGAAGTAGAGTCAGGGTAATACTGAGGTTGTTAAGTGATTTATAGAAGTGGTTAATAGAAAAATAACTCATTTTAAAATTAGATTTTGCTACTGTTTTAGTACAGAACAAAGTGGGGGGGTCTTTTGAAGTTGACTGGCTTCTTTATTTTTTCAACAAAAACCTGGTTTTATAAAATGCAGCTTGTAATTAACCTTACAAAGTTTGTTTATAATCAGTTTGAATTAGATCATTACAAAATGTTGGAAGGGTCACAGTGAAAAAAAAAATTAATAGTGAATAATTTAAAAATGCTGTAGACTTCAGCAGAACACAGAGACAAGATCTCATGTCTGTTTCCAGGAGCGTGTCATGAATTACATGCTTTTAGGTAGCTCAAAGAATGATCACCAAAGGCATTAGCAAAAGCAGGTTTAATATTCAAATAAAAGTGTGACACAGTTCATTGGCAAGATTCAGTCTACTGCCTACTGGATGGTTAAAGCACACAGAGAAAAGTCAGACTAAAATGTAAAATAAATCAATCAATCTAAAACTAAGATAAGTATGATCTATGTGGAGGCTAGGGATGAAAAAAGGGTAAGGATGGGAAAGGGTAAAGATGAAAAGCAATGAGGAAGATCCTCCCAATGACTCAGAAGGTTGAGAGTGGACCCCCTTGCTAAACTTAGCCCCAGACTTGAACAACTGTTTAGGCTTAAAGCTTTTACCAGCATGTAAATTTAACAGCACTTTGCATCAATAGCTTAATTTAAACAGTTTAACAGAAGGTTCTATAGAATTTACCATAGCACAGTGCTAACTCACGTATAGGCCTAACTTACTTAAAATCTAAAGTACTTAATCTGAGAGCTGTGTTCATAGTACAGTTGCTATAGCACATTTACACTTGCATGCAGACAGATCTAAAGGACTATGTATTAGGTATATACCTGTAAAAAATTCTCCTTGAGTTCAGTGAACTATTCATGTGGGATTCCTTTGCATCTTCTCAAGAAGCAAAGGGGTTGATCCTTGAGCAACAGGCTCGATTGGTGTAATTTGGCAGCAATCCTCTGAGTACAGCAAACTTGAGAGTCTGCTGCCTCTGAGAAGTGTCCCACTCAGAGGAAAACTGCTGGCTGCAGCCAACTGGTGGTCCAGGAGAGCTCAAAGGGTCTCACTTCCAACCACTATTTATAAGGCTGCAAGAGAGTTGAATTTAGTCACAGTAATTTTCCATTCTCTCCACAATTTGAGTTGGTAACTTTCTTGGAAAGTTTGATTACAGCTTCGATTACCAGTTCCACTTGGGCTGTTATTCATGAAAGAAAAATAAGTTTCCAAGGTCCTTCATTAAAAAACAGGAGCACAAGTTCTGGGACCAGGCAGTGTTTCTAATACACTCAAGAGGAGCTTAGCCCAGGTGCTGTTTGTCAAGGCCAAGGCCTAACCAGCATTTATTTCTAAGATGATGGTTCAGTCCAAGACGGTAGGGAGGGATACACCACCACAGAACTCCCAGCATTTACATATAGCTGTTCTTGCCAGGCAAGGTTCAGTGTTGGTCCAGGCTTTCTGTGACTCAGCTTGTGAAAATTGTGTCACTTCTTAACAATTCCAACTTGCCCCTGCTTCTCTCCTGCTTTACCAACAATCTCACCCATCAGTAATTTGAAACATTTGAGGTCTGTATGGATCTGTAGAGTGTATCAATAGATTGAAAGTATATTTGTGGCTCAGCTACTGGTTGACTGTTTAATCAGGCTATTTTATTTCTGTGTGGCTTTCTTTTCTGTTCTTCCTCAGTGTGTTGATTTTATTCTTTTTGAGCACCTTTTCCCAAGAGCAGAGGCTTTTGAGCCTCTGTCTCTGCTCCCTTCCCTAACAGTTTATGGCCCATTCCAATCAAATCTAATAAAGACATGTTTAAAAGCTGTTCATTTTGTGTATGTTTAATGATGATAGGCTAAGTTAGGGAGATGGAGTAGGTGAAAGTTTTAGTGCTCCTACTCAGCAAGTAAAGACTTCATGGGAAGAAGCATTAGATATCAAGGACCCAGCAGCAAAGAGAGATGTTAAGAAATTCATCATAAGCTTGAGAAAAACATCAGCTGAAGTTTACATCTTGGGATAAACCAACAAGTGCTGTCAGGAGACATGAATAGGAAAACAGTCTTAATTTATTTACTACTCATAACAACTACTCATGCTGCTTGGACTGAACATATCAGCAAAAGGATTATGTTTTATGAAATCAGATCACACACACTATCAAAATTGAAAGCTGTCTGAGTGCTAACAGTTCTAATTGTTCTGAGTACATGAACTTTTTGTGACCTTCAGAGAAACTTGAGATTTGAGCTTCTCTACAGGTCTTTCCATGTGATTTTTTGGTCTGTTTTATTCAATGGGAGAAAAACAAGCAAACTTGCAGTAGTTGGCTTTAAATGGTTGCTGCTTTTTATATTGTAAATGTGCCTAGAGGTACATGATAGGTTCATCTTATAAATGGAAATTAAATTAAATTAAAACAAAACTTCTTCCTGCCAGTTGAGCCACTGTAAAATCAAGATTCTGATGTTTCAGGGGCTAAGCCATTTTAAAACTGTTTTTCCATCAGTCTTAGTAGTAAATTAAACTTTTAAGTGTCTTGATACCACTGAAGCATTTGTTTCTGAAGATATGAACAAGAGCAAAAAAAGATATGAATTCAAGAACCAATGAAAAACTTCAAATTGTGTAAAGGAACTTAAGACTGAAATACATACATAAAATAACTATTTAATTTGCAAATAGAAAATTAAGGGTTTAATGCTGAGAATGCAATCCATTCAGGTTTTCTTACAATTAAAGGTTAGAGTGAAAAGTATTCACACTAACCAAGCTTAGTTAGAACAAGCTTGCAGAGAATATGAGAAGTAAATAATGTGAAGACCCAGTTCACAGAATGAGAAAGGTTGTAGAGGCACATAAATGAGCTATCACCTGCCTAGTTTCTCCTTCCTTAGGAGGAACTTCCTAAAGGACTGAAGGCATTGTAAGCGAGAATTTTATACACATGGTATGTTAATTAAAATTAGTAATGTTAGTGATTAGAATACTAATTAATCTTGAACTTTTGGTGTATTACATGATTATAAGTTGTGCATGACATGATCCTAACCACATAAAATCATTACAACTCCCAGTACTTATGTTTTTTTATTGTGTTGCTAGCATGTATTGGAAACTGGAAGGTTTATAGATGTGAATTATTAGTACAGTATTTTTGTGAGTTACAATTAGGTTTACATATTGCTAAAAAACCAAACCAAATAAACAAAAAACCCAAACGCACCATAGTTATTGAGACAAAGTTTTGTGGAAGATTCATCTAGAAGGTATATGCACTATAGACAGTAGTGCTGTTAACATTAAATGGACAAAAAAACTACATAAAGCCATTACTTCATATATCTCTGCTCCTTTTGTTCTTTTTGTAATAAACACTTCCATTTTTGAAGAAGAAAAAAAGTTGAGGCTAGCTATTCTATCAGAAGAAAATATAATAGCTTTTTTTCTCCCTCCTTTAGGTAGGTGGGTATTAGAAATTACAGTAATTTTGGCAAGAGTTCAAGGGTTAATGTAACAGATAAATAAAAGGAATTTTCTGTAAATTGAGCCCTGCATTATTTCACTTGTCTTGCCTTTCCAAACCTAACTCATTTAATTTTAAAAAGTAAATACTTAAATTCTTCCTGACAGTGTGCTTTGCTTTTACTATCGTTTATTACTTCAATTATACTTGGTATCACTTAGAACAATCTGCCATTTGGAAATTTCAGTATAGCCTGCAGCTTAGTTTAAAGTCTGGCTGCTATTGTAACATGTACAGCATATGACACTAATGTATCAAAATTAGATTTGATCATCCCTCCTGGTTATATTTATTTCACGTTTCTTTTGTATTCAGTTAACATAAATGTATTAGGAGAGCTGACACATGATGATGGTTATAGAGTAAGAATATTTTAAAGTATTTTGAGTTAAATTTGAAATTTCAGGTAACCTAACAGTTGGTCATTTTTATATATTTGTTCTAATGGAGTAGAGTTTCAGAGCAAACCTAAAAAAAAATGTGTTTGTCTCCTTTATCTCCTCAGGGCTGTCTTCCCGACAGCTCAGGTTTAAAATGGCTAAAACAGAGCTCTTAATCTCTTTCTTATTGCCACCTTTCCGGATCACCACAGATAACATGACCGTTGTGCCTGTCACTTGTGCCCATAGCCTGAAATCATCTATAATTTGGTCCACTTTCTGGATTCTTACATTTATTCTGTGCTTACGGCTCTTCTTTTTCCGAACTAACATTTCTTCCAACATAGCCTTTCCATACACACAGCTAAAATTTATTTTCTGTATCATAAACTGTTGTTTTGATTGCTGAACCTTCCTTTCTCTGGTCTTGATACTTTCATTCTTGAAAAATGCCGATAGAAACAATATTTTTCTAATCTTTAACACCTTTTCACATTTGTAAAACAGTTTCTTTGCATTTGTCTGTCTCTATTTTGTGTCATGTCTTATGCTTAGATAATGAACGCTGGAGCAGTTTGATCTGCCTTTAGAGTGTTAGAATACTGGTGTGTAACCTATAGTTCCAGGTGTTTCCAGTCTATCACCAGTTGCTCAAAGTGTAACTTTATTTTATGACTTTTTATTATTTATATTATTGCAGTCACTTATGTCTCTGGTACTGGTTTGCACTTTGTTAGGCGTACTGTGATGTATGCACATAAGAAGTTGTAAATTCAGGAAAACAAGGTGAGGAAATAAGTGTGAAGGTAACTGGTGGAGAGTTTTGAATAACCTTTAAGACACAGTTCAGTCTTGACAGCTGTCCATTCTGTGTGCATCACTGGGACCACACTTTCTTGGGAAATCGTGTTTTTGTCTGTCCTTAAGGTTTCAGTGAGCAGAGGTAGTTGTAGTTTAGTATCTCTCCTGCTTGTGTCCAGGGCACTGAATTCTGTGACACTTCCAATTCAATACAAAGAAATAAAGAATCTGGATTAAAGTTGAAAGAGGTCAGGCTCTGGTTCTTCTGTGGTGTAATAATTATTGTGAGTGATGGATTCTCAAAATGTTTGCTGTGCTTGCAGGAGATCTTGGTTGTTTAGCACTGCTGAATTTCAAGGTCCTCAAATGAAAAATTGAGCAGAAATCTGTAATTCTTTTATTAAAAGGTTTATGCAAAACCTAGTAGATGAAATAAGCCAGGAAAGCTTTTCAAGTCAATTTCAAGTATCAGATATCTTCCATGAATCAAGTGTTCTTGATGAGTCAAGTTACCACCATTCGCAATTTTTCAGAAGCTTTTCTTGCTGACCAAGGCAAGGAAATCTGAAAGAAACAATAAGGTGCGCTGTGTTAGTAGTGTCAGAGCCTCTTCTGATCTAAACTAGAAAAAAGAACAGAATGACTTGCCTAGAAGTTAGTTATTCTCCAGACATAAATATAAAATCAGCAATATGCAACCTTGTTTTCTTGTTCATTTTTTTGTCAGTCATCTGACCACCTATAATAGAAGCAAGGTTTTGATCCTGAGTACTTCTCTTTTTGTTATATACCACCATTCATACTTCATACCATTATCCACCTACTTGCATCCTCTGATTTTGACTTTTAACCATTACATGTCACAGAGATGCCATTCTACATTTTACCTGAACTGGGTCTTTGCCAGATCATTCTTGATAGTAGTCATGAGGTGAAATACATTTTGCAGGACTTGGAACTCTGAAATAACCTGATTCATTTTCCTTTTCCTCTGAAGAAGTTTCTGCCTTTGGCCTGGAATGTATTCTCACATGTATATATATGAGTATTGAGCAAACTTCAAAATTGGACACAAGAGTCGCTGATGGCTTTAGTACACTTGGCATCTGAAAAATATGTATCCATTGTCAGTAATCCTGCTGAAATAACCACACAGTACACTTTTATCACAGCAGAATCTGTTTCAGTCTAGTTTGAAAGCATGCATCAGTAGTGATGCTCCATCTGGGTAGTTTTTACAGAAATGCAAGCACTTGTATCCTGTCTGATTAACTGCAGGTATCAGTAACAGGTATACAGGGGCAACCTTTGGTAAATGAAATTCAGAGGCAATCTTGCACTCAAGAAACTGCAATAGTAAACTCTCTATATGTTTTGGATTTCAAAGCTATTTATTTGGCATATACACTGTCACCATCACTTGTTTCTAACAGTCTATGAGTTTATTGTCTCTGAGTCCAAAGATAGCAAGTAAAGGAGGAAAAATTATTTTAGTAAATAGTTCAATATTGCTGAATTATGAGTGGTGCAGTGAAGTGACTGGATCAGCCCCAGTTCTGCTTTTTGGCAGTTGGTTCCATGATTCAGTCAGTGCTCCAGATGGCCATCCCTCAGTCTAGGATCATGTGGGTTTTTTACATTCCACAACACATCATGTCCAAACTGATTTGCCTCATGCTTTTTCTTTAGCTTGGTAGCCTCATTCTTCCTGAGATTTTCACTTCCTTCTAAGTGCGAGCCTGTCAATCCCTGGTACCTTACCATTGTCATATTTCAACAGCTAGTTTGACTGTCACTTCTGCTAAGGAAGCAGAACAGGATTTTTTTTTTTTTTTTTTTTTAATCTGAGGTGCAATTTCTCACTGACTTCTCTGGTGATATAGCCAGTTTAAGATGTGACAATCCTGCTTTCCACTCCTGTCATGCTTCAAAAAAAGGTGCCAAGAAGTTTTCTTGGGCTACATTTGAGACCAGTACAATGAAATTTAAAACAAAAACCTGGCATATATTTTCCCCCTCAGATCATGTTTATGATCCATTTAAAAACTTATCTCATGCCTGAAAAGAGAGGTTGATAAACTGTGGCCAAAGGAGAGGAGGCCTAGGATAATGATTTTTTAGACAGTGATGCTAGAGGAGACTGAAATGGAGCTGAGCCTTGTGTAAACTTAAAAGACAGAACTCAACCCTGATGAAAATCAGTGAATGGGGCTGTTCTGGTGCCACATTGCAAGGTTTCCTTAATTAATATTTTGCTGCAAAACTAAAAGGTAGGAAGGAGAAGTCGCTTTTCTTGTGATTTTGGGGGGTTGGAGGGTTTATTTGTTGTGTATTTTGGAGTTTATCTTATCAAGTACTCCAAGCTATAGCCAGGAAAGAAAGAACAGCTAAGTTTGCTTCTTGTCACTCTCTTACTGCTCTTACTGACTTTATTGCTTTCTACAACTACATGAAAGGAGGTTGCAGTGATGAAAGGTCAGTCTCCTCTCCCAAGTAACAAGAGACAGGACAAGGAAATGGCCTCAAGTTACACTAGGGGCAGTTTAGGCTGGATGTTAGGAAAAACTTCTGAACAGAAAGAGTTGTCAAACATTGGAACATGTTACCCAGGGAAGTGGTGGAGTTGTCATCCCTAAAGGTGCTTAAAAGATCTAGAGATGTGGTGCTTAGTGATGTGGTTTAGTGACAGACTTGGCGGTGTTAGGTTAACAGATGATCTTGATAGTCTTGGAAGTCTTTTCTAGCCCAAATGATTCCATGATTCTAAGGTAGGAGAGGATGAATTTTGCAATTAATTGTCTTTTATGAAGTTTGCCTTTGTTAAGGACCCTTATCCAAGGGTCCTTCAGCTGCTGTTTGTTGCACATCAGCCATCCAGGTTGCTGTCTGGCTTTATTCTAATCTAGTAAAAGAAAGCTCAGTGTAGTGAATGTTGGTATAACTGATTCTTTTGCTGGGTTGGGTTTAAAGTGTTGGTGGAGGAGTGTCCCTAAGTAAGTGTTGTTCAGAATAATTCAGTCATTACACAAGAGGCGAGAACAGCTGGCTTCAAAGGCACCACAGCCATTTTAGAGTAGATATATGTATAGTCTGGTCCAGACAAAACAAATTACTTGTTGAGCATCAAAGAAGAGATAGGGTATTGAAACCACATGTACTTTGCCCAGTCCAACACTGAAGAAAATCCTTTTTTTAATAGAAATACAACCCTGTTCTTCAGTCTGATTCAATTTAAAGATAACAGAGAAGAGCAAAGACAGCTTCTTTTTCTCTCTTTTTTTTCTTTTTTATTTTTATTTTTTTATCTGCTACTGACAACTGGTGTAGGCCTTCAGATAAGACAAAGGTAGCATTCCAGGAGGTTTTGTAAAATAAACAAGTGAATTAGTTGCAGTTGAATTCCTCTGGAGACTGTGCATGTGTTTTGCTTTTATTTAAAGTGCAATTGTGTTCTGAAAGTGCTATAGCAAATCGTTGCTTTTTTATATAGAATAGCTTGTTGTACGTGCCCAGAGTGGCATTTGTATGTTACATGTTAAACAGCAGTTCACAGTGAAGTCCTTTGAATAAGGGGTGTGATTGTTTGACAAATTCCACTTACCTAAAGCTGTGGAAACAAGCTGAAAATGGGGGTGATGACAATTGTCAATAACTGGTGATGCACTAGGAGATAGAAAAGATATTCCAGTTTTTATTTTCAGAAATAACTCTTACTGGAAAGAATCTCACATTTAATAGTCTGAATGTATTTGATCAGTATACGTAAAGCCTCTCTACATGATGTGAACATTTGTTATCAGATGATAATGTTTATCAGAAGGAGTATTTTGGTTCTTCAATGCAAATAATTCCAGAGCGTTCAAGGAATTCCTTAATCTGGTTATATGATTACATCTGAGGATACAGCATAGATTTTGAGGAAACCATTCAGCCATTCTGAGCCAGATCAAGAGCCATTTTGTGGTTTATAGGAGAGCAGGATGTTATTTTTACAAAGGTGTCCAGGTTTCATGGAAAATGAGCATTTATCTTAGTTATTCTGGGAGCTATGGAGAATGCAGTAGCTATTCTCCTTTAAAAACTTTTTGTTTGTAGTAGGCAGTTTGGAATTTGGCTAGAATGATGAGGTTAACTTCTCAGATATGTAACTTTTAAACAGATCTCCATTCATATACTTTAGAAATTTAAACAGAATTTAGTAATTTTCTGCTGATCAGTGATGGCAATCTTGAACCCATTTAGTAAATCAGATTGAACCACTTTGCATTTTTGAGATAATATCAACAAAATTTTAGCTTCCAGTAGAAAACAGATATTCATATATCTGTTAATTTAAATAGAAATTAACATCAATGAATAAAAATCTATAGCACAAGCCAGTACTGTCAACTAATACACTGAAATTGTAAAAGAATTGTGTAATTTTGTTATTTTACTCATTCTTCTTCACATGTTATTAGTGGGTTTGTCTTTAAATATGCACATTTGATATAGCTGTATGGCTATAGAATATTAATTAAGAATATTCAAACTGATGGTGTTATATCCCTGATTTTCCAGCTAAGACATTTAGGAAATGATGAAGTACACATTGTCTGGTCAGAACATACTCGAGATTATAGAAGAGGAATAATTCCAACAGAATTTGGTGATGTTCTTATAGTTATCTATCCCATGAAAAACCATATGTTCAGTATCCAGATCATGAAAAAGCCTGAGGTAAGGATTTGTTTTCTTTTGTGTTTCCTTCGTATGTTTAACATGAACGGAGTTCTGTTTAGAATCTGAGGTTTTGGTAGAATAGATTGATCCTAAAAGGTGATATCTTGAGCATGAGCAGTTGCAGTGGTGGTAGGAGGGAAGAGCTCAGTGAGTACAGTACACAATAAAATAAGTAACTTGAAATTGCAAAGGTTTGATGCTGTAAAGCATATCTGCTAAAAACATAATCTGGAAACAAAGCTAGAATATTCTGCATAATAATTTAAATACTACAATAAATTCATGAAACTTCTAAATCAAATTTGATACATAACCAAGGTAGTTGAATAATGGCCTGTTCCAGCTTCCTCCATCCATGCCATATTCCCCCTTTTTCCTCTCCAACGTCTTTCTTACTTGCTTCTTAACTCCACACAAGAGTTTGGGGACCAATTCAGTAAAGCAAGGCCATTCAGCACTTAGACATAAAAACACACATTTTTTCTAATGACTGTTCCTTGAATGTCAGTGCTGATTCTGTTCTTAAAACAGTGGTTTAGGGTTGTGAACACTAAACTGACTGAGTAAAAGTAGTTATGAGTTTTTGTACTACCTAACTTCTGTATTTGATGTCACTTGCCGTGCCTTTCTCTACTTTATTAAGATTATTTCTGCAAGCACTCATATCAACAAATGAGGTATGGCAGAAATAGGATTACCTCATTATGATGATCTGTTGATAGGCATGAAATAATAGTCAGTATTGTTGGATTACTTATATTTTAAACTAATAAGTATATTCTTTCCTTTACTACTTTAACTACAAATAGCTGTATTTTTGGGAGCATGCAGGTTAAGAAGGAAAGCAAAAACTGCTGAAAACAGGGATTGCTTTTAATGCAAAAAGAAGTCCTTTTATGTGGAAAAAGTACTTTCCATCAGATTTCAGTATTCTCAAAACTACAGTAAATGATTAATCGCAAAAATAACACAGGGATCTAAAATTCTTTTGCAGCATTTGTTTCCTCTTAGCAGTAAGAATATTTAGTGTACACTCTGCTCCCTTTGCTGAGCTGATGCACAAATTTTGGCACTCTTCTGCTTTATGTCAGCAGCTTCAGAATTTTAGTCATGTACAGGAAATGAAAATACTTAATACTGAATGTTTGTTTTGTTTTGTTTTAGTTGCAAAATGATGATTAATTAGGGAGAAATGTAATGCCAAAAATTAAGATCAATCTGTTCTGCTCACCTTTTGGGCCCTAGCTATGCTAAGTATTGAGATTTTCTACTGATCTCACAAATAAAGTTTACGGTTAGGCTCCAAAGAGGTGAAACTTTCACCACAGATTTCTTCTGTAAAAGGCTTACAGTCTTCTTGATAGATAATGTAGAAAGGAAGAAGAAAAGTAAAGTAAATAGAAGGTGAGGGTCAATACACCAGTAACTGTATGACATTTTCACACTGGATTGGTCCTTATAGAAATGTTAATAAAGCCATGATAAAAAAAATTTTAGAATTTGAGTAATTATTTCTTTTTCTTCTTACCATCTATAATATTGTCATCTAGCCTATCAACCTCATAGACATTATATGCATGACTGTTCCTAGGATTTTTGCAGCAAATGTTGGAAATTATCTTTGATGAGACATGGTATTCAAATAGTTGCTTAATTTTTTTTCAAATGCTGTGTTATCTGTTGCCAAGGATATCAAGCAGTTACATGGCTGTATATTTCCACAAGAGAAAAGGTCTGACTCGCAACACAATAACTGGTTTGATTATCTAGCCATGAGGAGGGGAAAAGACATATATTTGAGTGCTCTATTGTTAATGTTGATTGCTAATTGTTATAGCTATGATCTTGTCTTGCTTTATGTTGAACTTGTTAATTTTTTATTCAGGTTCCATTTTTTGGTCCACTCTTTGATGGTGCTATTGTGAATGGAAAAATTCTGCCTATTATGGTTCGTGCAACAGCTATAAATGCAAGCCGTGCATTGAAATCATTAATCCCATTATACCAAAACTTGTATCCTTTCACTCAAATGGTTTCCGAGACATATACATTCCCTTGCAGTTCTACAGATATGATATTCATGGTTTTTTTTTTTTCTTTTCTTCAGAAGAATATAGGGATTTTTTTTTTTATAGTGATGGTGCCTTTAGGGAACTAAACCCATAGAAGAGCATTCAGATGAAAACCACCTTATTTAATTGAATAAAGAATAGATAAAGTGTTGAAAAATTGCCTGTTTCTAATCTTTTGTAGCATGGACTTGTCATTTTTGTTAACAAAATTATTTTAATGACCATTTTGTGAATAGTCTTTCTAAAATAGCAATATCTTAATGTTAATAATCCTTCTTTCCTTAAGATATTAAGTATTTATCCAGTATTAGTGTGACTTAGTTTTATTTTCTAGTTCCAAGAATGCTGCTTTCCTTCAAGGTGAGAAGTTTATTAAACTTCCATCATACAGATTTTGTTATTCAGCTCAGAATACCAAGCTGATGTCAAAATCATGTTAGTGTCTTTGTAAATGTGTCAGAAAAGGCTGTCTCTTTTCTGTTGTTGCTGTTGGAACTGAAGTTGTATGTTTTGGAGGAGCTGCTCTTTAAAGAATAGATTTATCAACCATAAGTTAAAAAATATAAGGTAAGTCAGTACTTATACCCCTTTCCTTGCTTAAGATTGAGTTCTGTTAGTTAAATCAACAAGTTAGAATCAACCTGTTAGTTAAATTGACATGAAATTTTAGAATTTCATAAACTGAAAGGTAAGTTTAAATTCTGATCCGAAAGAATTCTGTGCATAATTTCTAACCAAGCTGTAAATACTAATACTTGCCATGTGATAGATTGTTTCTAAAATAATATTTTTTCTATGGCTGACTGTTAATACTTGCAGAGTTTAGGATTAGATATGATGAAATGGATTTACAGATGCATGATGGATGTGTTTTATGTGATCACATTAAGTGATGTTTGTGCCATTTCTGTAGATGACACATGTTGATTCATTGTATTTTCATGTTTGGAAAGGTCTGATCTTTCCGTCATTATTCAAGTAGCTTAGTCAAAAGAATTTAAAATGTATTATCATTATCATCATCAACCATCAAAAGTGATGGTTTACAGCATTATATTGATGTATAGTGATGAGCAATTGGAAAACAATTTACTTTGTAATAGTAAACTTCCAGTACCAAAAAAGCCCCACAGATCTGTATGTTTAAACTGCAGAGAATATGAAAGGTGTGTTAAATTCCTGGGACGTAGCTTGCCAGCTCAATGTCTAGGAATTGGCCAGTTGCACGGAGCTGTGCACTGCATTTTTAATTCAGTTCTCCAAACTGTATTTGTTAATATGCATGAAAGCACAGCATGTCATTTATGACATAATGTGGCCTCCATTAAAATGCTGATATGTCTCCTAGTATGGTTAGCATGATAAGTGGAAAGCATTATGTGTAATTGATTTTACATAGCATTGGTTGGTGGGTTTCATGTCATCACTTAGTAAGCTTATGAAGTACCAGTTGACTGGACACTGACATTAAAGGGTGGCTTTATTAAGTTGTCAGTGGAATTACTTTTCCATCTGGCTTGGAGTATCGTATATTTACTGTTCAGTATAATAATTTAAAAATTAAAATGGGGTTGTGGGAAGTTCTTTAAAAGCTGTTTACTTTAGGAAAAAACTCTACAAACTTGAATCCTGGCTTGAATTAGGCTCTGATGGAGTCAGTTGTGTCAGTGGAGACCTGCAAAATGTACTAAACTTCAAAGTCTGCCCTAAGTCTCAGTGGTATAAAAACTTCTTGATTAAAAATGTCATGGAGATGTTCTTGGTGTTCAACTCATGGCCAGACTTGAGGTCAAGAAGGAATTTCCCTCATACAAGAATGGCTAAGAGTGGTGGATGTTTCCTGTAACATGGACGTGGTCTGTTATCTAGGAACATTTGAAAGTTGAATCTAATTATGTTCCTGTGATAGTGGAGAGTTGAAGACGTCAAGGACTGTCTTTATTGTCTCCTGCTTTTTTTTTCCTCTGGGATATTTTAGCTATGGCTGCAGCAGTTCATTTCTGGCTTTTAAGTTTGTAGTGGACTAAAGGGTGTGGGGAACAGACATATTAAATAGCTTTTCTGGAGACACTAGTGGAATTAATGTCTCTTGCAGAAGACTGGATTCACTAACTAATCAAGGTGGCCTTTCCTTGTGTTGGAATATTGCTGGAGCGGAGAAAAAGAGGGCTCAGAGTGCTGAGAACAATACATTTGAAGAGGGAGGAAAAGGGAATGAAAAAGCCATTTTTCAGAAAGTACACAAAATGGAAAAGTGAAGCTGATGATCAAGGATTTCTACAAGTCCAGGACCATAACAGTGTCAGTGAAAGAGAATCCTGAAGTGATGTTCTTGAAACTGATCTTGATTTACTTACTTACAAATCTCTAACATACTGAGCAGTGTTAGTTTATCAGGAATTTGGATGATGGCTAATAGATATCCACTTGAATGTGGATGTCAAGGGCACAAGAGTACTTGAGATTTGTCAAACAAAAGACATGTCAGGCAGTACATTTTTGTATTAGCCCTTCTTTTTACAATAGTAGACCAGTAGAAATAGTTAATTTATCTAGCATGAGTGTTTGGATTTCTCTCTGCCTGCAGGTGTGCAGTTTGTACCAGAAAGGTACTGTGTAATATTTCATGGGCACTTTTGACTTAGTATGGAGTTAAAGATATATATGTAGACTTGTGCTTATCCATTTTTTTGAAGAATGTTTATAATATCACCTTGTAAATCTTGTGGTGATGGATTGCTGTAAACTCTTAATTAAACTAAGACTGTTTTGATTTGCTTGTGTATGGGATGAGAAAAAATTGGCACTGAGTTTGGCCCTCCTGCTTCCAAGAAGAGCTTATCTCCCCTCCGAGACAGTGCATTTTCTAAGTGCAGACCTCACTGAAAAAATCAGCTGTCATTTGTAATCAGCAGGGATATTCAGTTCTCTTCACATAACCTGATTGCAACTTTTTCCTTAATGTGCTGGTCTGTTAATCACAGTGTGGCAATGGTAGTATGTGTGAATGGTATAATAATGGTTGCATGGATACCAGAAATTCTGGTCATCTCCTCCTTATAGTCTTCTCCAGCTCTGAGTATGTGTTGTACAGCCTGAAGTAGCTTTCTGAGATTGACATATTCTGTCAATCATCTTCCTCTTTCTGGAGTTATTTTGACATTTCTGACAGGATGCTTAGATTGCAAAACACTTTAAAGATTTGATTTGATTAATGATTTTCAAAGGTTTTATCTGCTTTGTGGTTTTATTCTTTGCTCAGAATGCTATAATATGTTTACATATTGTCATGTTTTGAGATTAAAAATTCACTAAATTTATCGGCAAACATTAGTCACGCATGGCAGGTGTCCTGCTTTATTTAATTCTTGACACACTCATTGCTGCAGCTGTGTGAAGAGAATATTGCTATTTTGGGTGGAGTTTTTGTATTGATGTGTGGAATTTGCTGTAGTTTCTCCTTCAAGGATTCTCTGGGCCCCCAATACATTTTGGTGGCCTGGCTCTCTTAAATCAGTACCCCCTCAGGAACAGGTGGCATACATGCACATGGAAGCAGGTGACAAACACAAAATACTTGTGGCATCTTCCTAATGAAGCAGCAGTAACCCCCTCTGTCTCATAGCTGATGTGTTTCTTCTCATTGATTTGCCATTGTCTTACAAAGTGCATGCTTATCTCCTGAGTATGCTCAAGCTGCACATATGCTAGGAAAACTTCTAACACTTCTAATAATTGGGACTAAATATTGGGACTAAATGTTTGAGAACAAACTAAATGTTGGGAACAATAGTTTTCAGTATGATGTAGAATAAGAAGGACAATATTTAGGGATTGTTAAGTACTCTTTAGCTCGTGTCTCAGACCAAGCACTTTGTCACATTCTGAATCAACCATGTGTGGGAAATGGATCAATACTAAGAATTTGGAACAATAGAAATTGTGACTTCATATACAATTTTATTTGAACTTCCTGAATAAACAGCAGATGCCAGCCAGATGCCAAGAGGTACACCTTGACATAGTAGGCACCTTCAGTGATCCAGCTTTTTACAATTATTGCAACAAAGCAGGACAAATACTAGAAACCTTGTGGGAGTGGAATTGCAATTGTGTCAATAAAGTGACACTAAAAAATTAGTGTCACTTTTTTCATTGTACACAAATTCTGGAGGACTGACAATTATTCCAAACTATCTACACTTCAGGTAGTGCAATTCAGACATTTTCTGTCTTACACAGTATTCCCCTATTACAGATGCTACCTAAGACACACAGTAAGAAGCTAAACACACAGTAAGAAAACCTCTTTAATATCTTTTAAATCTGAAATCTACAGATATTTTAGAATACCTGGAATATGCATGACTGTTTTATCCTTAGTCATCGTAGCATAATTTTCATTTCTTTCTAATAATCTGCAAAATCTTTGACCTAGTGCCAAGAACTGGCATTTCTTTTCAGAGATTTTTTTTGGTCACGCAAAACCAATTCATTTAAATAGTGAAAATCGTTAATCATTCCATCTAAAAATTTTTATAGACTAAGTTGTAATCTGAATGATTGGATAAATTAATCTTAGTTATCAAAACTAAAAATTTGACATCCTCCTAACTTTCTTGATATTGTATGAATAATCACTTGGTACTTGATGTATTGTAGCTAATCTTTTGACAGTTGTCTTCTAGAGAAAGGGAAGGTATTAACCCCATATAGTGTCTGACAAGGCAGTAGCTTATTTATGAATAAAGTAATGTCTGTGAGTAGTTTGTTAAAAGTCTGCTCTGTATTAGAAACTGATAGCTCAGAAAAAGATTTTTTTCTTGAAGGAATACTCAACTGCCCCAAGAAAGGGTTTTATTAGAACTGGTAGCACTGCTGTTTGTTGTTCCTGTTTGACCATTTCCTGCCTCAAGATAGAATTGCAGGCCCTGGAAAAGTGAAGAAAGTGTTCTTTATTAATGACATACAGTGAGCAAAGGGTATTCTTCAGATTTCTGGCTACATTTGTTTCCCTTAATTAAGAATATTTTTTGCCTTTGAATTTTCAAACTGGGGATTTCTCACTAGTACAGAAACTTAGAAGTTAAAACTGCATAGCATTGATTTTGGCGCTGCCAGTTTCCTTTTCTTCAGGAAGTTTTCTATCTTAAAGCTGCATGAGCATCTCCAAGGAAAAACGTGAATAGAGTGATCCTGCATCAATGACAACTGTGTATCAAATGGGAGAGGTTTAAGGATTGCTTGCTCCCATAGTTTTGGTGTAGTGAAAGGAATAATGCATGAAATTATGATTGCTGTTCTACTATTTTCTGGTTTAGAATTTTTTTCATCTGCCATATGCCAAGAGTCTGGAAAGTTTGCTGTATTTCTGGCAATACATTTTTGATACAGGACATTTAATAAGCTTTTAACATACCTGTTACTCATTTCTTTCTGCCATCACAGGTGAGAAGATACTAACATTAAAAATAATGCTTGATACACTTTTTAAAAACTACTTTATATATTTTATACAAGTAATTATAAATTTCAGGATTTCAGTGAATATTTATTCCATCCCTGATGCTTATTGTTGTAGCCTTATCTATATGATTTCAAGTAAGAGACATGGATGAGTTCATCATATGACCCCTGCTGTTTTTTCCTAAAGAAAACACAGTTGTTTCTGAAATCTGTTTTACTATTTAGCAGTGAAAATTGTTTTCCTAGTTCAAGCAAGACTCATAAAATGCAGAATATGATGTTCATTCTTTCCTGTACTTTGAATTGCTCTAGGTGTTCTCCCAAATCCTAGTTCTGCTGGCAACTTCTTTGATATTTTAATAATTATAAATGTGATTGATTAATTAAATGCCTGCATGATGTAAAATGCCTACAATGATTTAACATGAAAAACTTAAGATTTACAAGACATGTTGAAGTATATGATTGTTTTAATGGATTGTTCAGGTATTTCAGTTTTAAGGAATCATGTAACAGTTGCACATTACAAGAAACCTAAATATGAGAGGAAAGTCTTGTATCTCTATATATCTCTATAGAGTTGTATGTCTCCTTGTAGGTACGCAATGACTATAATAGCTATATCTTTACCTTTACTCTACTTTTCTTCCAAAGTAATATACAAATTTATGTATTTTCCTGTGATTTCACAAGTGTTTTTGAACAAAAACAGGCTGTTGTAAGGAAAATTGCTGGGAAAATACCAGAAAGATGTAATGCCAGGTTACTTGTATGGCCGTGAATGGCTAAAGTGCTCAGAATGACAAAACACTAATGTGAAAAAAAGCAAAATGCACAGTACCTAAATAACTGCTGCATTTAAGAATGTTCATGTTCAAGATCAATATTTTAATATGTTATACAGAAAATTAGTACAGTTTGAAATATCTTATGTAAAGGAATTGGCACAATGGCAATGCAGTGTAATAGCATAATCTAAAATAACTTTGGTATGGATAACATCATGTTGAAGTTTGCCCAATTTAAAAAAAAAAAAAAAAAAAAACTAAATTAAAAAAGAGCTAGGATTCCAAAGCATAAATTGTGCTATTTATGTTCGTTAAGTATGGTTTGAAATCCTGTCTTAGGGACATCTTGCCTAACTATATATCTCATGCTGCTCAGTAAATGAGAAGAGTATTGATTGGCATATGCTGCTTAAATCGATCACCTTGACAGCCAGAATTACAGTAATCTGTCAGTATTAATGACTATCTTTCAAGCCTTGATACCTCTCCTTTGCTTGTCTCGTCTTGCCTCAGTTCTGTTTGAAGTGCATTTTCTTGAAACCTCTGGTTTTGTCAGGGTAGGTACTTTTGTAGGGTTTTTTGTCCCCTGAGTCCAATTTATTGGCTTGATCATGCAATTAGAGTTAAAATACAGCACCAGGGAGCAAAAGTAGGCAGTGTCCTGAGTAACAATTGGACCTCAGAGGTAGTGCAAGCCTGTTCTCAGTCATCATTTATTAGTTACCTGTTGAAAGAATAGGATTGTTTTGCAATGAATAATTCCAAAGCATCGCTTTAAATGCCTTTGATTTTAGCCACTAGAGACAGCTGATTGAGCCAACATTTGTGGTAGGCTTTTAAACTCTTGCCTTAGTGTTTGTCATATAGACACTTCAAATAACTGTTGGAGAAATACTTGCAGATGTGTGTACCAAGCTCCTATGTTTGCTACATTTTCATGTAGTGAACATAATTTCACAAAATTTCACTTGCTTTTCATGTATTTTTGATGTGAGGAGTAAGTTGAAGCATGACATTGTATTCTTGATCACAATTCTTTGAGTGTGATCATCCAGACAATTACTGATCTGTCAAGTGATCCATTCATCAAATCCATGTCTCTCAAATTTAGAGACAGGGATATCATGTTGGACAGTGTCAGATGCTTTGCACAGATCCAGGTAGATGACATGTGTTGTCATCTCTTTTGCTCTTGCCTCATGTACCAGTGTGGTAACACTGTTATAGAAGGCAAACAAATTTGTGCGTGATTTCTCCTTAGGGACAGCCATGTTGACTGTCTCAAATCACCACTTTATTTCCCAATGTGTTTTAGTATAGTTTCCAGAAAGATTTGCTCCATGACCTTTGCAGGCATTGAGGTGAAACTGCCTGGCCTGAAGCACATGTTAAAGGGCTACAGTTTAAGCACATGGGTTTAATAATGCTGTTGCTATCACAAGGTATCTACAACATATTTCATATCAGCTGTACAGCTTTATTTATTAGCTGCTCTTCCCTAATGAAATACATGAGACTGTCTTGAAAGTTAGCAAAACTGATTGACTGTAGTAATGTAGTTTTCTATTATTAATTGCATTTATTAAGATCTGAGTGCTCTGCTGATGTTGTAAACACTTATGGGGGAGACTCAAATCTTTTTGGATTGTTTGGGAAAATATATTCCCTGGATTCTTTTACTTCTACATTCTTTCATAAATGTAATTTACCCATCTGAAGGAGAAATATTGGTTCTACTGATTGCTCAACAAAATATGGGTAGGCTTATGCCAGTGGCATTCTGTTTTAGAATAGGAGGGCAGTGAGCTATCCTGAAAAGCAGTGACCTGCTTTTTCAGCTGCCTAGAACTTCTCAGTCTGGATATGTCATTATAGATCCTTTGAGGGAAGGAAATTTTTCTTGTTACAATGTATTTTTAAAGGAGGAAATTTTTGTATGTTGTAAGCTGAAAGTTAGTAGTGGAATCACTCTTTCATTATAAAATATGTTTTTAAAGTCTATAAATCCCTTTTAAAATAAATCACAGGGAGAAGTCCTTAAAATGGAATGAAAAAGATAAACTAATCCAATGTTACGCAGAGTTGATTGCCTTGTGTGTAACACAAAGTGACAGGTTTTTTGTTAATACCAACTTAACCTTATTAATTAATTAAACATTTTGGGTAACAAAAGCCCTTTGTTAAAATGTTAAGACTCTTGCCCCCTTAAGGTGTTAAAATTCATACAGATTTCTTTGATAGCTCTCAGAAGTCTGTGAATAAAATCCTGGAAGATTAAACAATTTTTCTTGACATTTCTAAGATGTAAAGAGAAATTTTTTTAAACTATTTAAGACCTGGTTTTATGCTGCAAAAAACAGCATTGTGTATTGATTTAATCCTTTTCATAAATTCACCCTCATAACAGATAAGGGATGTGCTAACAACTTGCAAGGTTTGTATGTTAAAACATGAAAAACCATGTATATATAAAAATAAGTATGTGGCATTCCATATGGTTGATTCTGATATTTAAATTGGTGGGAAATGTGGGAGATTATTTATAACAACCAAAACTGGCAAAACCATAGTGGTTGTGAGATACTGATGGGTTTGGGTGAGTTGAACAAGATATTGGCAAACTGTTTCTGCATCATTCTGCATATGGTAATCAAAACAGTTGGGGCATGCTTTCCAGTGCCAACAGAGGGATTAGAAGATGATAGGTACCAAAAAAAAAAAAATAATAGATTAATAGAAACTAGCACATTGGTTGGCTTCATCCTCCTGCAGGTCTGTATTTCAGTTACTGAAAAAGGGCTTAGATATAATACCTGGCAGTATGTGGAAATATCTAGCTCGAGATGGAATGTACTTCATGTAAAAATATTCACCAGTGTCAAAAATTATAAGAAAAATATAATAGTTTATTCTGTATGTACCACATAGTAGAAAAATTGAATAAGCTAACATAAAGCAAGGATTAAAAGTTAGTGTTACAGTAATTGGAGTTACCATATGGCAGTCCGAAGGACATGAGTCCTAATCATAGCCTGGCCAATCAAATTAATCTCAATATACTTTCTAGACATTGAGAAAATAGTTTAATTGCCGATTAACTGCACCTGAATGAATCCATGGGTCACAAATACATACATCTATCTCCTTCTGAATGCTTCTTCTCCCAAACACAGAAGAATGCATGCTATTAGAAAATTGTTTAATTTCAGCTTGCTAAACCGTAGTTACCATCCATCTGTTCATGCCAATTGTGGAAAAAGGTCAGTTTTCAGCAAAGCCATGCATTTCACAGAAGGTATGTGAAGTGAAATTTCACAGGGGACATGATGGATCCTGATTCCTAGTGATAAACCTTAGGGGCCAGCAGGGTTGGCATATGGTTCAGCATGATATGAAGGCTTGGGTTCCCTGGCTTCACTTCTTTGGCGTGGAACTGATAAAACCTGGCTCTTAAGTATTGTTTCACTGGACACCAATCATGGGCAGCAGGAACTGCCCACTTAACTCTCTGTGGGAAGGAAGCCCAGGCTGTGTTCACAATAGTACCATTGTAGTGCTGCAGACTGCTCTCAACAGCTTGACAGCATTAGGGAGGAGGGTGAACGGGCTGCTCTGCTAATTGCCGTTCAAAATATAAAAAGAGGGAAATAACTGAAAATTCATATTTATTTTCTCCATTTAAATAGAAACCTGACTTTGAGTTTTTAAAATCATTCTTAAAATTGACTTTACTGCCATCCAAAGAGGCTTATAAGTAGATTATCTGCTACTGGTACTGCAGCAACCCAAGGTAAAAAGAAAACATTCCCATCAACTATAAAATTTTTAAAGGGTAGTTGTAAATTTCATTAAAGTACAGATTGGAATTAATGACAGAATTTCTCACTAGAGAAGTTTGCTGTTTTACTTGTAGTGTGGAATGGCAAATGAACACATACCTGTATGTGCAGTCTTTTTACTAGACAGTATTTAATATTAATACAATTTTTATTTGTGTAATTTTGCCATTTGGAGTGATTTCTTCATGAAAGGGCATTTGCTGTTTTTCTTATCAATTAACATGTCTATATATGCAGAGAAAAGTAGAAATTTAAATACTTGAATGTATGGAAACAGTAAACTTAAGCATTGACACTAATACCAGAGAGTAGAGAATTAGTTTTGCTTCTGTATTCTTTACACCTATCAACCTTAATTACTTGAGTTAAAACTGATGTAATGCCGGACGTCAGAATGAGGATGAATCCTTCTCCCAACATCAGGAGTTAGTTTGTGGGGTTGCAGTTCCCCTCTGGCCTGTAGTATTCCACATTTGTTGCAGTCATCACTTCAGCCCACACCTGAACATCTTTCATTGGTTTGTTTGGTACAACAGCTTCAATAAACTTCACTGCCATGGCCAGTGGCAGTGCTGCCTCCTGCAAACCCGCAGCTGCCAGGTGAGCGCTTGTGTCTGACCGCAGGAGCAGCGCTCTGTCACTCAGAGACAGCCTGAAGCACTGGCAGCTGTAATGGGCTTCAAAACAATTAGCACAGCATACCTTATGGATTCATTGATTCCCATCTTGGATGCATTATTAAGACAAATCCTCCCTGTAAGTTGGAGTGGGAATTCTGTCTGCATGTGGGCTTCCAGCACTGTTTTCTTCACTATATTGTTTTTATGTCCATAGCCTGTTACTAAAATGTGGATGAGTGCAGTATTTTTAAATACTGTCATTATTCTTCTAACCACCCAGCCAAAGTTATAGTGCTGAGGTATTTGTCATTCCCATCCTGCTAGCCATTTGATGTGACTTTCTAACTTCATGCTAGAATGCAGTTCAGGGTTTGTAGAGCCGACAATACACTATAAAAGGTACCGAAACTGATACTCTCTGCTATATGTTTGTATTAGTATGTTCCTGCTATATTTCAAACAGATAATTCATTGAATGCCCATTCTTCCTCTTACTGCAGAGTAGATTATATTTAAGTCAAGATTAATGGATAGATTCTGATGTTAAAACCCAGTCTCTGAGCCTGTCATTCCCTAGAGGCATATAGTGCATTAGTTTAAGCCAATGTGCTGCTTATCATAGATACTCTGACACTGTCTTAAATGACAGTTTACTGTACTTTGTAGCTGCTTACTCTGGTAATAAAATCACTATATTGTGTTCTTGATAATTACAATATTAAATAGAAACTTAATTGGATTACTGCACATTTAGATACAGATAGTTCTTAAGTAATTGTCCACTGTAAAATTTCTGATACTAATTTTTTCTCTCATGCAGTGTGTTCTGTCAGGGTCTAAGCTTAGTATGTAGTTCAGTCACCTTAGATGAAAAAGTGATGAAAATACATCTGCAGTGCAAAGGAGTATCTTTTATCATACAGGTTTTCACTTGAACCTTTGTTGGTTTATAAATCCTTCCGTAAGATGTTCCTGTTTGCCAAAGTCCTTAAAATAAAATAACTTCTGGGTACTACAGAGTTGAAGAATTTGATAAATAGTCTTAATTCAGATCTTTTTTCCCTTAATTTTGAAATTCCTAGAAGTCTGAGGATAATTTTTGTCATTTTTGCTGCCTAAGCAGATGAACACAATTAGAATTCATTCAATAGTTATTTTATTATGATTATCTTTAAAAGAACAAAAACATTTTTATATAACTAGTTTTTATATAGTTTGTATTCTAAAGAATATACTGAAATTAAAATTTATTTTAAGTTCAGTTCACTTGCACTTTAATTCTACATATCTTTATAAGCCTTCTGTAAAGGACCTTGGTGCAGAGTGGTTACATTTTTCATTTCGTAATTGAGTGTTTTAAGTGGTTAAACGTAGTCCAAATTTTATCCAATTCCAGCTTGTGTTAATGGTGCTCCACTCACACTGCCTTAGCACCTGTTATGGATTTTGAGTCATCTGGCAGCCCGTGGGACTTAGATAAAGAAGTACCAGGTGTCCTGCCTGTCTCTTAATTGAGACGCAATGTAAACAATATAGACTTGGCAATATGGTTATAGAAATGGATTAAAGCCCAGTTGTCTGCACTGATGAATCACAGCTTTTTTTTTTTTTTTTTTCTAGAAGATGTTATAAACCACTGATGAATTTAGCGAGCTGTAAGATTTTGTGGAACAACATAAAAGTAAACAATGCATCAAGGATTTTCCTAGAAGGACAGTTTTGCAGGATGTTAAATGTGTTGAGTTTTTTAATGAAAATGTAAGCATCAGTTAGAATTTCTTGCAGTAATTTAGCAATTTGGAAACTGCCCACACTGTAAAAATTAAGATTTTTACATAAATTCAGATAAAGTCAATGCCTTTCAATATGTAATGTGTTAGTAAACTAGGCAGAAAACAATACCATTTACTTGGAAACACTCAGTGGCTGCAATTTTATCTAGCCTACACTTATCTTACAGGACTTTTAACCATATAACCGTGGAGTAGATATACTGTAATTATCTCCTTTAACTGTAAGATAAGTAATCTTAAATAAAAAAATTCCTACAAATTACAAAAGTTCCTGACAACAATTTATCACAGATTCATTGAACTGTTTAGTAGTATAAAAACTTAAAAGTAATTTTCATTACATTTATTCAAAGCAGCTATGGTTTGGAAACAAGTCACAATATCTGGAATGATGGAATTAGTTTGTATAAATGTATCTATTATATATTCCCTTATTTTCTTCATGAAGAAATATACCTCAGAAATTGCCTGAAAAAGCCCTTTGCAGTTACAGCTTGAGTTGAAAAAGGATGTCATTAAATATGTTAGATAATACATTCTTGGTCTGTTACTTGTTTTTCATATGCATTCTCATTTTATTAGTGAGAACATTATACATTATTATACATTAATTAGTGGATTGTAACATATACATTACTTATTAAAATTATTGATTTTGGATAATTAATAGAGCCTCTTCTGCAGTTTTATAATGTTTTCATGAAATGCAACATACAAGTTTACTTTTGAAATACATTTTTCATTTCTCTGAGGTTTATGTTCTATTTTTATGAGTAAGAAAATATATCGTTACATTTTATTGCAGAAGAGCTGTCTTGAAAAAGTGGTTCAGTAGGAAAAAAATCACCTTAAAAGACTATAAAATTTTTCATTCTTTCACCTGCTTAGTAGTGTCAAGCATAGTAATTTTTTTCTTCTCTTTCACTTAAATAACTTACATGAGATATGAGGAGAATGAAGTGAATTCTGCCTTACGAATCACTGGTGTTGTGGCTAAGTCCAGTTGTATGTGCAGAAGCTTCTTTCATTTACAGCATAGCTGTGTAAACAGATCCATCTAGCTAAATATTTATTTGCCATTTTCAATATTGGCAGTATTTAAGAAACACAAAAGGATCCAGACTGACTTTGAGATATGAAGGTGACTTGAGTAAACAGAAGATGCAGCTGGAAGAAAAAAACCTTCTTTGTATGTATACTGTGCAAACTAGATGTGGAAATTACTGAAATGCAATAAATAGGGAACACCATGATACCACTTCCACAGAGTCACTTTTCAGAATTTTAGAGAACTTTAACTATTCCTCTCAGTTGATACTGATCACCCACCTACATACAAAACACTGCTACTTGCAGGGCTTCCAGCACTGGATCAATAGCAGCCTGACTTACATCCTTAACTCTAAGAGCCAACAAAGACTACAAATTGCTGTGACTCAGTATGAGTTCAGCTGGTTTGACAGCCACTGCACAGTCTCTCTTTTAGAGTGAGATTTCCCAGAAAAAAATTCCATTTCTGTGATGTCTGTGGGTTTTGTCTCATCTTCCTGTAGAAGTCAAATTCTGCTGGGGCTAAGTTTTCCTTTCAGCTTAAAACCTTGATCCTGACCTGTACTTGTTATCTTTATAGGGGAGGCCATTCTCTTTTCACACTTTGATGTAAGGAATTGAAATTTGCTAGGAAAAATGTGCCAAATAAAATAATTCTTTTCATCATTTTAAGTACCTCAGTAGTGATTAATTCAGTGGAGTTTGCAGACCTTTTCAGGCTAGAGAGCAAAAAACTTAAAATCTCCTACCAACATATGCTCTTCACTGTGCTTCACTATTTCTTTTTTTACTTTGGTCCCTAATATCCTAGAAGCATTTTTATATGTTGACAATGCTACAGATTTGGGGGTTTTTCCTATAAAAAAATGATGTGTGCTTCTAAATTTGCTGAGGGGGACAATGTAGTAAACAAAAGAGTTCCTTCTTATATGGCTCTTCTTAAAATACAGTTAATCTCTTTTATGTAAATTGTGTGTATATGCAATTATGCAGGTGTCCATTGATCCTACAAGAAAGCATCTCTGGGTGTAGGATTTTCATTTTCCAGATAAGGATGGAACAGCAGTTCAGTTTCCACTTGTCTTAAATTATATTCAAAATACCTGGCTAACAAAGTCATACTCTCTAGAATCATATCAATATATATCGACTTCTTAGATGATTTTGCTAACAGTTGGAACTGCCAGGGATGCAGCTGTACATGTATTTCTGAGAGGAGTTTGTAATTTAACCTGAAAAAATCCATCTTGCTATTTAGAAATGCATGTTCTAGCTTTTTTCCAAAGAGGTATTTCAATGCAATCATTGAAACCCTGTCTTTTTTTCCTAGGTCTGGAACCAAAGCATCTACAGACATTGGTAGGATAATATAACAGTTATATCATGGTATACTACACATGTGTACTACACATATATACAAATACACAAGTATGAGGAGGAAAGATTTTATTAATGAAGCTTTCATGAAAGTGTCTTCCTTCAACACTGCTGAAATTGTTCTTTGTTTCATAAAAAAGATTTATTCTTGATCACAGGAAACGTGCATGCTCATCTATATAATCTAATCATTAGGGTACTTTCTTGGGAGAGGAGAGTCCCTGCATTCCAGTCCATGCTCAGGAAGCATTTGTTATCAAATATTTTTTGGAGCAAGCAGTAGAATTTCTTCTCCAGCCCATTTGAGAATCTAACACTCAGTTGTTCTGGTAATAGGTGGATTACAGAATTGTGAAAGGCTATATCCTTAAATAAAGTCTTGGAAATCTTATTCCGTGTTTAAACTTTTTTTTTCTTTATTTTTTCCAGCCTCAGGATAATATCATTTTAGGATTGGTATTCAGTCAAAGACTGTAACAGTAATCATGTATCCAGTCCTTAACTGAAAAATACTAGATAGATTTATTGTAATGCATTTTAGTCAGCTGTAAAACTGAGAAGTGTGAAGAAGAATGGAAAGAAAATGTGTAGTCAGAATGACACAGTAAAATTGTAAAAAATCAATAATCATAGCAAAGGGAGAGTTTGTGAAGGGGATTGTTTGTGGACACTTGTGGAGACCTGATGCTACACATAAACCACATATAAGAAAATGCAAGAGTGCCTTTCCAAAAATGTCAAGATTAGTGAGAGTGGCTTCATTAACTGACTGGAGGTGAGTGGTTTTGATAAAATGGATGGAATAGATATGGACTATAAAGTTCAAATTAGTAGCCTGCATTTGCACTAGGGAGTGGCAAACTGATGCCAGTATATGAGAGAATGTACCATCTAAGTAATATATCCAGAAAGTGGATTCTGCAGTGCTCTGAGTAGATTTTAAAAGGATTAAAAATGCATTTATTTAGGACAGAGAAAAGGATATGGCAGTAACTGAGATGTAAGAGGTAGGTAATTTGTTCAGATAGATGGCTAGAAAAAGTTTTAGCTTAGATTATGCATAAAGAGTCTGCAAGATGTAGATGTATTTTGCCATAGGAATCTAGAGCTTGGAAGTGGTCAAATCAACAGAGATGGAGAGCTATTAGGTGAAGACATGAAATTATGTTTTTCAGAAAGATTGGGCATAAGTAGGTGATCTGATAGCCAGGCTTTCAGTGCTTGTTCCCAAGTGCAAATCAGCAGGTCTAATAATGGGAAGTACAGTATTTTCAAATAATAGATCTTTTCCGATAATTATAAATAGAAATAATTACTGATTCAGAGAACAATTAAAAGGGATTGTAATGTAAATTAAATATTAGCTGAAGTGACTACAACCTGAGTGACTTATGAAGATACGATTCCTGATTTTTTTCTGATTTTTTCTGATTTTTCAGAACAGGTTCTTCTGAAAAAGTATAATGAAATAATTACTTTTTTTCGTTATGCTTTTTGAAGTTATGCATCTGCAAGATTTTAGCTGACACATTTGGACGAATGCCTGCATAATTAATGTATATTGTACAGTTTTATTCATTCAGTTTTGTTCCAGTTAGCATCTTCTTCAGAAGCTAAAAGCTCACAATACTGTTGTTTAAGTGTTTTGTCACTCTCTGTGCCAATCCTTCTCCATTGGTTTGTGCATCCTTCCCATTCCATCTTAATTGCTGATGCCAGTGGCAACATCTACTCGAAGTAAGAATACAGCTTGCCTTGTCCTATTATTAGTAGTCATTGAGTTTGTATGTGCCACTCAATCTCTAAGTGCTAATAAGTCTTTCCTAGAGAGCAATGTTTTAAAGAAATAAATGTCTAGCCTATTAGAAGTAATGTAAAAATTATCTACCATGAGTTTATGGTCACTCTTGCAGACAGTTGCATTCAAATACAGTGTAGAACTAGATTAGCTCAGCCACAAAAGCATATAGAATTGGAGTTTCAAAATTACTAGGATGTTCTCAAAATGTAAATGAATAGAAGATAAAAGTATCTCATCTGTGCAATCTCTAATATAGAAACAGAGTCCTTCTGAGGACAGTGTGTAATTTCTTAGCATGGAGTAGAGCAAGCTTTGGACTTGGCATTTACCTCAGATTTTTTTGTTTGTAAGGTGGGTTATGTTTTTAACTAGCTGCAAATGTTTTTTGGGATTGTTAGGACGAGCAGCAACTCAGCAAGGTGAATTACTTTTGTCTGGGTGTACTAAGTGTGCATTTGAATTAGACTTCTAGAACTGATATAAGCATGTCCTCTTCACCGTGTAAAAAAAGCATCATTATCGTCCTCAGGTGGCATCTATGTCGAGGCTTCTGTATTTGGTTAGGAGATTGTACCAAGACTAGAGAAAAATAATGTCCTTGTCATGTTCAAAGCAGTAACTTTCCTTCATTTTGCCTTATTTATGTATAAGCTTTGGATATAATAGGATAAACTATAAGGTTTCCTTTAGAGACCTCTGAAAGTAGAGCATTTTAAAAGCAAGTAGGTGTCTCTACCGTACTTTTTCATGAAACATTTTACCCATTCAAGCAGACTTTTAAAAACAGCTTGTTTTGATAGCAGCCTGTTCTCCTGTGGGCCTTCAGCCTTTGCTTCCTGGCAGCACCTTTGGTGCGAAAAGAGAGTGATCAATTGGGAGACTATCAGTGCCAGCATGCATAGAGTGATAAGTTAACACACCACTGGGAATTTCTAGGGCCCACCAAGATACTTCACTTCTAATGTGCTAACAAGCTCATTTTTCTACCTCTTGCCTCTTCAGTTATTTTTTTTTCTCAGAAGAGCTTAGAAGTTGAGTGCATCAGGCATAATGAAAAGCTCTGTAGGAGGGAGAAGCAATAACCCCATTTTTCCCTTTTCAGCCAAATAGAAAATTAGTTTCTGGTAATACACAAAGGCCAGTATTTTTTGTGCAAGGGGCACTGCTGTGAATCAAAGGACTCTATTAACTGCAGAAAATTCAGCAGCTGTGAATCTCCCCCAATGAAAAAAAAATGCTTTTCAACAAGTTGTGAGATACATAGTATTATTTAGACTTCAACCATCAGTTTCATCCTCTACCACTTATACATAGCCTCTTAAAAACTGTGCTATATTACTGTCCTCTGTTCAGGCTCAATACTGTGTTTATCCCCCAACCTAAGAATTGTTACAATGGGAGATTTTTGTATTTTCTCTTGTCCCAGTGCTTCTATTATAGCTTCTCCAAACTGAGGATTCTGCTGTGGTTCAGCTGTGTCTAGATTCAGAAAGAATTCAGAGCACAGATTTTGGAGGGAAAACAGTTTTCCAGTTTCACTATGTAACCAAGTTATGGTCTAAGGAAATATGATAGAAATCATTTTATTCATTGAAACTTTTTCTAGATAATATATTCTCTATATTTTTCCAAATTTAGATAAACTGTAAAATCTGCAGTAAATATTGTACAGAAAAAATGGCAAAAAAATGAGTAGGAGAAGTTCTGTAATTGTAGAAGTGTAGTTTTGTAAGATAATATGAAGATTATTGTTTCCAGCTTTCATTGGATGTTGGGAATTTTATTATCATAACTGAAAATAGTATCATTATTTATTTTAAATGTTATCACTAGTAACTAAAAATGCTTATCACGTGTAATACAGTTTTTGTGTTTGGATTGCTAAAAAATATGTGCAATGTGAGTATTATCTCCATTTCACTAGCTTCCTCACTTTCCCTGATTCCCTCAAAAAGGGCAGCAGACCTGAAATCAGATCCCAAATTTTAAAGAAACTTGTTTTGAGTGCATTCCTCTACAGCATGCTGATTTGTTTGGGGTATTTTTTTGGAAAACAGAACTATGTAAGGAGAAAATTATCTCACAATCTGCAAATAAAATACGAAAAAAAAAAGCGGGCACAAGTGTAAATGTCAGGGAAAATTTCTGATCTTTCTGTTTGTGTAAGATAACTGGAGAAGATTTCCCTCATTCTACATACTGAGTCCAGCTGGAGGACTCTGAAAGTTGTGTGAGAAAAGGTTAAGTGATTTCTCAGTTCAGCAACTATACAACATGAAGTCAGCATGGTAGTTTTTCTTGATAATTGTATGTTGCTGCCTGCTGCTCTACATTTTGACAGCCATTTCCATAGTTGCTTTCATGAACAGCAGAAATATTCTCTCTTTTTCTCACTCTCTCTGTGCTAACAGCACAGTCAGGTCTGCTGGAACAAGAAGCCTGGAGAGGGTTCTTCAAAAACAACACTTCTAGATACCAGTCTCTTGTCAGTAATATCAGAGGGGGAGAACACAGGGAAAAAGAAGTGCAGTATTTTACTGTCAGTGCCCTGCCAACACCCTGTTAACCAGTATTTATGGGTGGATTCTTTACAGATACTCTTGCTTGTTTTAATGACATCATTGAAAAGGTGTTTTTCCCAATACTGAAATTTCACTATATTTGTCTTAAATGCGTGTGTGTGTTTAGGGATTATGAAAGCAGTTTATTATGAAAAAGTGCAAAGTCATTTGTTTTGTTAATGCTAAGGTATGTTTCATGCCACACTTACTAAAAATTGAAATGTTTTTGTATTTAATTGTGACTGGAATACAGGCAAATTAGTTATTTAAAATAGTACTTAAGTTGTTGTTTGTAAACAATTTCAGGAAGTTCTGCATCAGAAAAGAATACAGTTGAACCATAAGGTATACATTAATCATATTTATCTTACACTTAATGTTATGTCAGTGCATCAGACAATATCACAGTCATATAAAGAATTAAAAATAAGTGCATACAGTCACTGAAATACATGATATGTGTTTAACAAAAACAAGAATTCTGAATTACTAGGCACTGATATTTAGCAATTAGAGTGCATGATATAAATTCATCCTTAATTCTTGGCTAACTCAGTTATGAGGAGAGAGCACGATACCTGCAAACCATTGTTCAACATCATCTAGAGCCTACAACATTTGAAGATTTTGCTGCTCAGGTTTTCTGCCCAGCACCTTATCACCATTTGCCCTCAGAGACAGGTAAGAAGTAACAAACAGTTCTTACAAAATCTTACTTGAAATGCAGTATCCTTACTTATAAAGACTAGAAATTCAGACCTCTGCACATCATGAAGAGTTGCCATTAATTGGAAAGAACGTACATGCTTGAGAACATGGGCAAAGTTGACTTTAAATCTTTATTCTGTTTTCTGGCATCATGAGTCAATGCCTGGCATTAAGATTTGGCAAGATGCTTTAATATAGCAACCAGACCCTGTATTTTTACAGCAAATTTTATCACAATCCCTGGTATAGAGTCTGTTTGGAAACGTTGGTACTGTCATCTAGGCTAGTTCAGGCAGAAACATTTTTAATTGCATCTTCCTCATAAGTTTCAAGGCTCACTACATGTTTAGAATGTAAAGTTTTAAACTGAAAATCTGAGCTTCACAATCTTAATTTTGTTCCCAGGCTATTAGTCACAAAGTTGGTTTTAAGGTAATGTTTGCTTTCCAGTAAAATAACTGTTTTATAAGAGGATACTGCATTTTTTGTTACTAATAAGAAAATCGATAAAAGAAAATGAGTAACTCAAGGCCTTCCTGTTCTGACATTTCTTGAACTCCTTATGATTATTTCATTATTTTATTTCCCCTCTTTTTAGATCATTAAATATCAGTTCTGTTTATCTGAAGGTAAGACAAAGTGTCAAAAAAACTTTTGTTCCTCTTACTTTTACTAGACCACTAAGCTTGTAACCAAATTGTATGCAAACTTTCCTTGTTGCCCTTGTTCACACTAAAAAGAATTTCACACTGATTGAGAAATGACCACTACATCCTCTAAAAGTTTTAGTCTTTTACTAACCTCAGGTCTGCATGAAGCACTAACACTGGTTCTGGGATTAAGGTAACTAATGATAGAGACAGCTGTTGAATGAGTAACACTTTATTGTGTTGACCTTTGTTTCTCAGCATGAACAAGTAGTTCTGGATGGCAGTGGTGTGTTTTGTACCCTGTACTGTCTTTCATTGATGTTGTAAGACATTCTGCAGTGATAACCTAGGAGAGATGGAGAAGAAGAATGTGTAACACTTGAAATCCCCTGTTCAGAAAAACCTTATTTAATGACAATCAAAGTACTTCCATGGAAAAATTGTAAATCTAAATGAAATAAATTTCCTAAGAATAGTTTGGCAAGTTGTTATCTGAAAATTTGTTTCTCAATTCCAAAATATTTAGTGAAATCAATTCTGAATTATACAAGAATTATGGTAGGACTACAGAAAGAATGAGAGAGATTAAAATGTTGAGGCTCCTTTACTTTAAAATACAAACAATAACTAAAAATGAGGTGCAGTTTCAAAGTATAATAAGTGGTATAATTATTCTAGTGGAAATAGTTGAGACCAAAGGTAAACAAAATTTAAAGTAAGTAATTTAATTAAAGCAGTATAAAAATTAGCAATGTAATTGAAAGCATGAAAACATTTGAATAGGAAAAATCTGTAACTAGAAACATTAAAAACAAACAAACATTAGAAACAATTACCAGGGATACCAGCCCCTGCCACATTTCCTAACAGTATTCCTAGTGAATATTCCTAGTGAATATGCAGCACCAGACACTAGTATATATTCTTGAGCACTTGTTGAAGTTCTGCCTATTCCTTTACAGAAGTCTCATTCCATGCCAAGTTGTTCTGCCTCTTCCTGTAGTTCATTCTTTCAGGGTGAAGGAAGGCTGCTTTTCTGTACTAGTTTGCTGCATCAGAGTATACTTCTCTACAGTGGCAATCCTGTATTCTTTGAAAACTGGTATTCTCTAGCATGATCTGAAGTTATGATTTTTTTAGCAACTTGATTTTAACTTAACCTTTCTTTCAAAGTTAATAATTTTCTGTAGGAGTCTCATTAATAGGAGCTTGTGATGTGTTTCACATCTGCACACATGCATGTGTGTGTCTGCATACCACGAAATACGATGACCTGTCCTGGGAGCCACATTCTTCTGGATCTTGCATTGTGCAGTGGAAGTGACCGAGACATCAATGTCAGGAGCAGCCAGCAGCTTCCTAGGACAGACGTGCAGCACAGTGTGACCCAGCATCAGAGTCACTCAGCCTGGGCCCACATCTGTCTGACTCTGAGCTTGCATTGCAGCCAAGGGAAGCTGGGGATGCTCTGGCAGTCCTGCTTGCAGCCTGATCTCTGTTCCACCTAGGGCTCCTGGAGCTCTGGTACTCAGCTCCAGGACAGAGTGCCTGGAGTAGCACCGAACCATCTGGCTCCAAACTGACTCTAGAGGGCAAAAATTCTAAAGCCTGAGGGGGGTATAAAATAACCCTGCAGTCACCTGCCAGAAAGGCTACCCCAGGGCTTGGGATTAGCCTGGAAACCACTGGTTTCCAGTTCTACCAGACCTGTGAGCTACATTGCCGCAGATGACCCAAGTTTCTGATGGACTGTCATCCCAAGGAAGAGTTCACCAGCAGTGCTGTTGAAAAAATAGATACCCCTAAATTTCCAAGCCCCTGCAACAGGTGAATTTCTTAAAATAGGTACAGAGCACTGAACTGTGCCAGGATTACACACAGGAGTGGTGCTGGAGTCCTGCCTGGGGAATCCAGATGCATTTATCGCCCTCAAGATGACTCAGACAAAACCTTGCAAGCTCCCAGCCAGATGTGTCCATGTCATTTGAAAATTTCTAACCAGCTTCTAAGAATGCACAGTTTTGAAATACAAAATATTTCATTTATGTTTAGGGCTTCTTTTAATAAAAAATTATTGCCCTGAAGAGACTAAGAAAAAAATCCCACATTTTAGATATTACAGACTTAATTCTTTTCTTGGATCATGATCTCCATGATTACAACTTCTGAATATGTTTAATTTTATAAAATACTCTATACTTTTTTTCATCTAAGAAAGATCTTAGAAACTATGAGGCTGCTACAGCCCATCACCAGGTGTTACTATTTTGTTGTTGTTGTGATCCCATTGGCTAGTTTTCTTTCATTTGAGCTATGAAAATCAGAGCAAATAGAGTACATGCCATTCAGTAACAAACTGTGTTTTCTCAGATGGACTTATTTTATCAAAGAGTCAGGCATCAGCAAAAGCTGTTTCCTTTTCTATTGTGACTGCTCTTCAGTACAGTGTGATTGTGGCAGCTGCTGTTTTATCTAGAAGCTTAGTTTGCTCTGTCAAAATATCTGACAAGTCTACCTTCCCATGTGTAGGAACCTGACTAGTGTAGTGAATGTGTACATTTAAAGAAATTGAGATTTACCTGTACTTAATCACAGAATGCAATTCAGTTGCCTCTGTGTTTTTTACCTTGTGCTGTTTTTGTTACATTGAGTAACTGCAAATACTCTGCTAAATAGGGTAACTCATCCTATGCAGATATTGAGTGAACCAGGTCTCTGTGACAACAGAATAGGTTGAGGGAACTGTCAATGATAAGCTCAATTATATTGAAGGGCATATTGACCTCTTGATGCTAAGATTCTGATCTTTAAAATGTACTCATGTCTTGGGTTCTTTTTTTCTGTCTTCTTTTGTTCCTTTCTTACTAAGACTAGTACCTTATTACAGTAAATTTCTAAAGAAGAGGCCCCTCTACATTCATCATAGTATATTCCTTGTGACAAAAGCATCAGGTTTTTTGATCACAACAATCATTCCTGTATTTTCAAGCCTGCATCCTGAACAGTTCTACTGCCCCACTCCCTAAGTAAGCAAATCGAGCAACAGCTTGTATTTTCTTCTGCTGCTTCCTTGGTGTGAAACGTTTAAACTAATAATCTTTTTGGGCCCTGTACCACCCCTTTACAGATGAAAATGATGGTGCTTTTGTCACTGTAGAAGGATCTGAGTCACACTTGGTGGTAGTGGTTTGCGATTGGAAGTGAAGCTGAAATACAGAAGTGAGGGCTCTGTGTCTGGCAGGGCTGGAAGAATTTCTCATTATTCTTTCTCCAGTCCAAACTTAGGACTCCTTTCTTATTCCAAACAGAGAAAAACCTCAAAATTTAGTGACATTTTCCAAAGAATTCATATTGGAATGGCTGAAGCTGAAACCTTATTGTTCTGAAGTCAAGAACTTGGGTGAAAGTACACTAAGCACTTTGAGACAGCAAATTCAGTGTGGACTGCTAGAAACCCAGACAGATAAACTTCCTACATTTAATGAAATGGGTCTACTGAAAAAAATAGTATGACTGTTAAATTAAAAAGCATGCCAGGCATACACACAAGGGGATAAAATTAAATTTTAATTCTGACATTCCCTAATTTTTAAATTTTTTTTACTTTATTTTTCTGTGACATTTGCCTTGTGTAATTATTTCCATTTTTGTTTTAAAGTATAGGGCAAAACAGAGTTTCTATAACATTGGTTAACAGCCCCAGGATACATAAGCAAACTGCAACCTCTAGAACCACCACTTCCTGCAGAATGAGATAGGACAGTAGTTTGTAGGAATGGTAAGCTCTCTTAGCTCTGCCTCAGTCTCCACTAGTGGAAAGACTGGGAATTTTGCCAGGGGTTTCACTGTTATTTGGCAGAGAGAAATAGGCTTACCTAACACACATGGTTCCAGCTAGGTTCTGAAGAGCATTCTTCACTGGACATAGACTTGGCTGCTGTTTTGCCATAAACTTAATCTTTTTTTTCTTTGCTGTGCTCTTTCTCATGCCTCTTAGTTCTTTCTCTTCTACCTAGTTCTGGTGTTCCAGGTCTTTGGACCATCTCTTCCTCACCTTTTTGCCTTGCTTTGCAGATGCTTTTGCAGTCTTTCTACACCTGCTTCTTGCTTCCTCTCCTCATTTCACAAAACTAGTAAGAGACTTAATCGGCTTGATTCTAGCAAGTTTACTGAGCATGACAGAATAGTTGGCCAGATTTGGACTGGAATTTTTAAGAGTGGCGAAGGGCACAAGCTGTACAAAAATGATTGACCTCTTCCTTGAAGGTCAGGTGGGACACGCTGAAGTATCTCAGGAGACCATCAACATTTATCAACATGCACAAATGATATTTTCCCCTGTGGTCATTCACAGACACAGCACTCAGGGCAGTGTTGATCCAGACAACGAGGTGTGATAAAACCAGAACTGAGAGTAGTCTTACCATATAACACCCTTTTAGGCTTCTCCTTGGTGAATTTTTCACCTTTGAAAGCCAGAACTGATGCACGAGATTAGTCATGGCAGCGCATATGTTATGATACCTCCAGATTCCTCCATCTCACCTCACTTCTAATTTAGTCTGTGTGTAGTTAGGATTCAATTTTAGATTTAAATAGTTAATTTCTGAGTCAAATAACCAACATACATCAGGAGAGTCTTAGGTTTTTCAAATGGAATGTGAAAATGTCGCATTTCAACTTTGTTGATCCACCTCCTTGTCCAGAAGCAATTGAAATGGCTTTGCATTATGGCCCAAAAATACCATAGCTGATCAGGCTCACTTGTCAAATCTAAGAGCAGAAAAATATGGATCATTTCCTGGTGTTTTCTGCCTCTTAAAAATCCAAAGACATCTATTTTGTTTATTTTATAGAACTTTCTGGCTTCAAATAATTTGTCTATAAATCCTTTGTATATAACCCTATTTTTGTATTTTGGATAACTAGATATTTTGTTGTTGTGGTTTAAGAATGGTATTTTCCAATTCAGTGTTCCTACTGAAACCACTCCAAACCATATGCTGCTTGATTGCTCCACCTCCCCTCGGCAGGCTGGAGAGGAGAACTGGAGACATTAAAGGCATGGGTTGAGATAACAACTATTTACTGGAAACAGCAATAAGATAAGAAAATGAACAGCAGCAACAACATCAATACTTATGGCAGAAGGTACAAGAAAGAGGCAAACAATTCACATGGACACAAACACACCCCATCCCTAGCAATATCCAACTGTTCCTTCTGCCATGCTAGGCTGATCTGGAAGGGAGCCATTACCCCATCCCTGAAAAATAACACAAAGTTGCATAGAATAACCTGTGTGTCCTGGCCATGGTGCCTTCTGGCTACTGCAAAAATCAACCCTGTCCTGGCCAGAACCAGGACATTTTCCATCCTTTATTCTATACCATCTCCATCATGAGAGATCCTACACCTTCCAACTATATACATATATCTTCATATATACATAAGCATGAGTGTCATTTCCATAGTCAATGACCATCCCTCCAAGGTGTCTGTTGACTTCCCTTAGTCAATGACTGTGGGTTTAGTCCATCCTAGATATCTTCCAGGGCAGGAGGGCTGGTGTGCTGTCAGGTGGTTGCAAGCTGCACCAAGGGCTCACAATTGGAGCCATTCATACTCATTGTCCACAGTAGTTCTGGCATACAGTGGCAGTGTCATTCAGCAACCACTTTTACACAATTCAACATTACAGACTGTTCCAACACAAAAATCAAATTCTCTGGAGATACACATTGTATTTTCCTGTTCCAAGTGCACCCAGGTCCTTGAGGAAAAACAATCCCATGGATGGGTTTGCCTTTGCTTGAGGCAGGATTAATCCAAACTGTCTTCCCTAACACATTTCTCATATGCTCCCCAGGGATTTTATATTCTTCTGCAGTACAGTGAGGTTATGATTGGGCAGGGCAAGCAAGGTACATCCTCTAGTGTTAACTAACCAGGGGGCCTGCACAAAATGCAGATCCCAGTCTTGAAGGTTTCACCACCTATTGCTTTCAATGTGGTTTTTTAACAGTCCACTGTACCATTCAGTTTTCCCAGAGACTGGTGCAGCATTTGGAATATGATGCACCCACTCAGTATCACACTGGCCCAGGTGTCTATGAGGATGTTTTTGATATGAGTCCCATTGTCTATTTCTGTTCTTTTGGGGGTGCCATGTCACCACATGAGCTGCTTTTCAAGGATGGTGTTCTGGGCAGTGATATGAGGTACAGGGTGTGTCTCCAGGCATCCAGTGGTTGTCTCCACCATTGTCAGCACATAGCACTTGCCTAGGCAGATCTGTGGGAATGTGATGTAATCAATCTGCCAGGCCTCCTCACATTTATATTTCAACCCTTGTCCCCCACACCAAAGAGTGAACCTGACCATTGAACCTGACCGACTGCAGTGCATGTTTCACAGTTATGGATTACCTGGGATATTGTGTCCACTGCTCAGTCACAAGTCCATCTGGATGTTGCATCTCTTCCCTGATGACCTGTGTTATGAGTCCACTGAGTCAGATATAATTCACCCTTACATTCCAGTCCAGACCCACCTGAGACACTTCAGTCTTGGCAGCCAGATCCCCCTGTCTGTCGTTGCAATGTTCTTCAGTACCCAACTCCAACACTCTGGTATCATCAGCCACCAGAAAATGGAAAAGGAAGGATATGCTCTCTTCACTGATGGCTCCTAGCATTTTGTAGGCATGCATCAAAAATGGAAGGATGATACATGGAGTCCTACATGCAAGTCACAGAAGCTATTGAGGGACAAGGTGGATCAAGTCAGGGTGCAGAGCCTGAAAGCCATCCAGCTGGCCTCAGGTGTCACTAAATGAGAGGAATGGCCAGACTCTACCTCCACACTGACTCATGCATGGTGGCAAGTGCTCTGTGGGGGTGGCTACAATGATGTAAAAAGAGTGATTGGCAGTGCAGAAGGAAACTAGGCCACTGAGCTGTTGCAAGACATCACTGCCTGGGTAGAGAAGTTGGTTGTAAAAGTACATCATGTAGATGCACACACATCTGTATTGCTCCTCTCTGGAGCTGCTGCAGCGCCTTGCATTCTCCTTGCAAATTTTCTGTCACTTTATCAGGGTTGCAGAGGCGAACTGCTAAACCATTGGAGCAGAGAATTTCCCCAAAAACTGGCCCATTCTCTCCCACACTCTATGCTACTCATGGCCATCCACCCTCAGGGCAGATCTCTGAGCCACCTCCCTAGAAATCTCTGTCCTGACTCTTAAATATGGTGTAGACTGCACTGAGGAGACATGGCAGACTTAGCAACAAGAATATGCTTTCCTTCACATCCAGCAAGAATTAAAAATTCTCAAAAGCTGTTTTAACAGGTCTGAAGGAGGAAAAGGGGGTGAAAAGCTGGGAAAATTATCTTCCCCATTGCCCTCCACAGACTGGGTGTGATTATTAATGGACTCTCAGAGCTAGTGCCTGAGTAAGGATAGGAGAGAAACACTGAATACACATCCCAAATTACTTTCATTGCCTTTTGTCTTACCATGTCATAATCTGATACCTCATAGTACAGAAACAAAGCAATCCTGATCCCTTCTCCTTGCTCTAAAAAAGAGCACCATTATGAGCACATAGAGGATATACAAAAACATGTACAGTGTTAGGTACCACACTCACATGAGCAGACCAAGCAACACTGTGACCAGTAGGTCTGGACCCAGTACACCAAATTAAATCAGATTAGATCAAATTTGTTTTCAACTCACTCAGGGCAGATCTGTTGTTATCTCAACCCTTCATGCCTCACATTGGGCACCAAAGAGGTCTGTTGTGTTTTAGGAGTGATATTCTCCAATTCTGTGTTCCCACTGAAACCATGTGCTGCTCCAAACCATGTGCTGCTCCATCACTCCCCTTCTCCTCGGCAGGCTGGAGAGGAGAATTAGAGGCATAAAAGGTAAAGCTCAAGAGATAAGAACAATTTTTACTGGAAACAGCCATGAGATAAGAAAACATGCAGTAACAACAACAGTGCTAATGACAGAGGGTACAAGAAAGAAGCAAACAATTTGATGTCAGTGAGTTCCCCAGAATAATACCCAGCCACTCCCTCCACCACACTACAATGACCCAGAAGTGAGCCCTTCCCCAGAAAATGACACAAGATGGTATAGAGTAGCCTCCAGGTCCTAGCCATAGCCCCTCCTAGCTACTGCAAAAATTACCCCATCCTGACCAGAACCAGGACAATTGTGGAGAGAGATAAAAAGAATAGCATTTTATACTGAAAATTTTAAAACTCTGAAGGGGAAGCAAAACCTGAAAAAATTTTATATACCATGTTTAATATCCACATGTGTTTATGAGCGTATGTATGTATATATATGCTTATCTAAAATCCAAAGAAATTTAGTTACTAATTATCTGTTAATTTCTGTCAGACTTTAAATATATTTTAAGTGCTGTTATTCTTCACTCTTCTGGTGTAGTATGTTCAGATGTGAAAATCACTTTACATGACTTCTGTTCTTCAACTGTAGCTCTAAGTTTTTTTTTTTAAATGTAGTTAAATGTAAATTTGTGCTTTTGTCCAGAGAAATTGGAAACAAAATTTTAAGCTACGACTGGAATAATACTTGAATTGAAATAATGGGGCAGACTGAGGTTTTCTTTGTCCAACAACCTATGATAAAATTCCACACTAGGGTTTAACCCTTCAATGCAGACTAACTAGGTTAAAACTAGCTGCTTTTGCTTCTTTATATGATTTCAGGAATCTCATGTTAAGACTGGCTATAATTTTAATGTATTCAGTACTGTGAAACAGCTGGAGAACAGAAGCCATATATCAAATTGCCATTTGTTTTTCCTTCTCAGTTGTGTGTATGTGTGTGAGTATTTAGCTGTTTTCACCGATGTTAAGCAAGCATTTCAGACAGTGTTTAGGATGTATCTCAGTTGCTATTAATAAGGTTGTTGGATCTGGATAATGTCATAGAATTCTTTTCTTTCTCTCTCCCTTCCTTTTTGTTCTTGTAATGCTTAGTCGGTAAGTATGATGCCGTATTTCAGAGCTGTTGCTTCATTGCACATAACTAACTCATCACTCTCTTTAACCTGTAGCATGAGCAGCAATTGCATAATGAAATTCAAAATTCCGTTTTCTGTGCTCATCTGTTAATACCCTTCAATCTCTGCGGTTCGTGTCTCATGTCTCACACCTGTTATCTTTTATCTTTTCTCCTCCCCCTTCCTCACTTCTTTCCACTCCTCCTTCCTCATCACTTCTTCATTCTCAACAAAGAAAGAAATGCTGTGATATTTCTTCTCCTTCCAAAACCTCCACTAGAAAGCATTGGCCACATCAAGGTAAAGGGCAAAGGCTTGAAACGGAAGGTCTTTCACGCTAGCTGTGAATGGTATGCTGTGCAAAACAACAACGGTTATTTTCTATTCTCTAATTTCCACCATTTGAAATGCTTTAATTTCTTGTAAAATCAGAACAAGATAGAATTTCAGAAAATGCGAATGCATGTTTCCCTGCCTGCCTTTTTCTATAAGGCACAGTGAGTCAGGCATTATCATGCTTTTCCAGATTGTTTGGCAGTGAAGTACCTAGTTCATGAACAAAATTACTGTCACCAGCTGGGGAACAAATAACAGCCCTTTCTCTCCCCTGTCACTCTGATGGGTCATGTCAGTTTGAAGATAGAAAGTACTGTGCTGTTGCTCTGGAGCAGGCAGGTGAGGGACCAGGCAAGAACAGACAGGTTGCTAAATACCACAGGTTTATGACAATCTTTTAAATTTGCTCCTAGACTTCTTACGTTATGACCTCATTTGATTTTAGAGGAATCTTTCAAAATAAATCATGGCCAGTTTTGAATGATTTTTGCACCCTTTATATATGAAATGTATACTGAGGCAGAAAGATCTTCAGTTCTGATTATTGCATTATTATTTTAAAGAATTACCAGTAATAGCTTGATGTGGAGGAAATAGCAAGTGATTTCTGGCTTACTGCAGTCCGCAGGGGTTTCCCCATTGATACCTGCAGGACCAGGCTTCTATCTCTAAATTATATGGGTTAGAAGCCTTCAGAGGCAACTGAGGTAGTTGAGTTCAATCACACTGCCAGTCTCTGTAAATGGCTAATGAAAATGCAGTTTAGTTTTATGGATGGGAGTTCATAGTATTAATTTTCTGTAGCATGGGAAGGAGAATGTAATTTTGATTTCATATTTTCTCCTTTTCCTTTTGTACTTCTGTGGAAAATTTGGAGACAGGCTGTAGGAAAGAGCCTTGTCCATTGCAGTGAGGACTCTGGGGCCACTGCAGCGTAGCTCTTGGCACTGGGCTAATGAATTACATATCATTGTCTCAAATTCATCTTGTTCCTTTTACAAAGAAACATTAACATATAGTACATCCAGTTAGTACAATCTGTTCAAGCTTCTGCCTTGTGGGCCCTGTAGGAATTTGCCTTTTGAAGCACCAACTTTTATGGTTGGTATGGGAGAAGATGTTTTGCCCTCTCAGTTGGCCCCAAATTCACTCCACCTCTTCAGCAGCATTCCTAGAGCTCCCTTCATGTGCAATGAGCTGTTAACCTTCATATTCTCATTAAGACTGGATTCTTCTGGGTTGTGGTTTGACTAATGATTCCCCATCCCTGCAAGGGAACTGGAGCTGTTTGCTTTCCTGGTTAACAGGAGGTCACTGCCCACTTCAGTGCTGCCTCAGTTGCTCAGAGCGAGGGGGTTCTGCAGTCCCATAGCTCAGTGGTTTCTGGAATCATCTTTCTGTAGGGGTGGATTTGTGTAATTCCATGAGCAATACCATCACCCACAGCTGGTAAAGGGCTAGGCAATGCTGTGGCAGTGACAGCAGCACTGAAATTCCTGTCTGCCCCTCACTAAGAGATCCCACGCCGCGAGTGCGGAAGGCGGCACTGACCCGTCTGGTTCTTGCTGTCCTCTGCAGGCTTCTGCCCAGAGACTCAGCCGGGAGAAACTCCAGCAGCAGCAACAGCACAGGTGGATGGAACAGACTTAGCCTCTCCAATGTCTCCTCGGACTAGCAAGAGCCGCATGTCCATGAAACTGCGCCGCTCCTCTGGCTCAGCCAACAAGTCCTGAGTGGCAGGATGCCTGCAGCTTTCTAGTGAAGAGCAACTGGCCACCCTTCCCGCAGCCACTCACCGCCTTCTGGGCTTTTACTGCTCACACCTCTCATTCAAGGATAATGTCTCTCATGTGTGTGCGCCCATGCCCTGCATACTCCTTTTCTGTATGTTTATTTTAAACAGTGACACTGGAATTTTACTTTAATATCTTAGCTTTGTTTTTTTATACCAACCTTCAGTCTGCCTTTTTTTTTTCCTTTGCAATGCAGTTTGTACCCTGCACCTTTTACCTACTTGGATGATTATGGATGATTAACTTTGGGTTTTAACTCTGGTTGATCTTGAATCAACATGGAATTGGAGACTGCAGTTGGATTACACTGTATTTATTGTGCCCCATTGCAATTTTCTCTGTAACAAAGAAAGAAATATGTACAATTTGAAAATGAATGTACAATTTTAAATTGAAGTTGCATTTGTAAAGTCTTTGTCAGATGTCACAATGTTAATGCACAAGATGTGTACAGATTATTTATGTTGAGAATAAAATAGTTCAATGGCCTTTCAAGCATTACAGAATCCAAATGAAATAATTCGCTCATAGCACCCTTTCATCATAAAGCAATGTATCATTTCATTATTCTGCAGATAATCTATGCCAGGAAAAAAAAAAATCACTGTGCTGAAATTCTACTTAGGCTTGGCTTCCAAATATTTTTATAATGTTTGCTTTTCCAAGTGGTGTCAATAGTAAATGCCATTGAGTTTCATAAGTTTTAGCCGTTATCATTAGGCTGCTCCATCTAGATGTATATTCTTTTTTCTTACATTAAAAAAAAAAAAACAAACACTTTTCTGATAGAAATTCATTGCTGTGATGATGGGTACTAGGGAAGAAAAGGGAACATGCTCTGGGAGCCTGGCCTGAAATGCTAATAATTTCAATCTTCTGAGCGCAGATTAGTACACGAGTTCCACCCACCCAGAGGTATTTTCCTACAGAAAATTAAATGCTCACATTTTGAGTCTAGTAAACAACAAAATGCTGTTAACAAAATGTAGCATGGCATCGGTACTAACTGCATGTGTAAATATATCATATAGGCAACAATAAAAAAAGAAATTATGTATTGTCATTCATGTAGTATCTACAAATTTGTAATGGTTGAAGAGAAGACATGCTATTTAATAATCCAATAAAATTATTCTTACCACCTTTTGTATATTAATCATTCACCTCACTGATTAGATTCTTATTCCAATTTATAGAAGAATTGTATATTAAATGCACATGGAGCAGTTAAATGCAATACACAGCTTGGTTTTCCTTTGTATTAAAAATACACACAAGTTCTCAAGAATGCCCAACTGAAAACTTTTCCCCAGATCTGGTAAATATATCGCATGTAGCTCTGCAGGTAATACAAAGCATAGGTTGTTCCCTCTGGCAGGTTGGTTGTTCAAGTACTAATTGTAGGAGCAGTTAATAATCATCACATTTGCGTGGTCTGAAGCCCTTCAGCTTTGACTATGCAAGGAAAGAAAGAAGAACCAAGATTTAAAAAACAAAAAAACAAAAAACTAGTGACTTTCTCCAGGGGCAAACTCATTTAATTGCATAAACAGGCATTTTTACCTAAGTCTCTGTTGCCAACAGACGAAAGAAAAATGCATAACTTAAAATAACATGCTTTATTTTTGGCATGTTAGTGAGTTGCAAGTTTTGCCTCCTTTGTCATTTTAGTTCCAGAACCTGGACAAATGAATTCATACACTATAACCTAATGCAGCCAAGATTTGCTTTCTGACAAAGTCCATGAAGCACATTTAACATAAAGCACTTACCGTTTGCTTGCAGCCTTTGGGCATGATACATCTTTTGTTGTGTGTAGCAAAATATAAAACTACAGGTATAATTGCTTTAGAGGATGCGAATCAAGGGATTGAAATATTTTGCATGCTCCTGTCAGAGAGAGTGTTAGAACAAAGACTACGACTGGGATCAATTTGGTTCTTCAGAAGTCATCAGCTGACCCACTTTGCCCTGCTGAATTCAAGAAAGGCATGAGCTTTCTTTTAAATCTTTTATTGAATTTTCTTGCCCTTATTTTTAGCACCATCTGCTATCACAATTTAGAAACAAGCACTCATGGAAAAATAAATAAGCAAAAATAAATAAGTAAATAAATAAACAAACAAACAAATACTGGCTGAAGTGTCAATAGCTGGTAAATTCAACAGCATTTCAAAGCATTTGGCCAGAGCACTGTCAAAGCCAGGGAATACACACCGCGGGTTGCTTTGCTAAAGGTATGTGTCATTAGGGAGAAGGAAGGTAGTCTGTCACCTGCGCTTTAGCAACGTGTCTAAAGACTGCTTCATGTCCTAATTTCAGCTGTTCACAAGACTCGGAGGAGCTCACATCAAAAGCGCAGCTCACAGGGGAGAGGGGTCGGAGGCCGCCTGAAAAGGCAAACCCCGCACACGGGGTGCTTTCCACCTGCCTGTGATGCAGGGGCTGGCAGGGCCACACGCTGCCCAGCCTGGCGAGACCGAGCTGCCCTTCTGGCTACTGTCCGTGCCGCACTAACAAGCCACGGACGGCTTTTGGAACGGGCAGCTACCACAGACGCGTGTTTTGCCTACCACACAGGTGCTAGAGTACAGAGACACAGCGTAAGCAGGAGATGCGTACTTAGCTATTGAAAATCAACACCTCGTATTTCAATTAAGCAGACAGCACGATTAATTTCCCATACGTTTTGCTAGCTATCATATGACTTGACACTGACTTAATATGAACATTTACCTTCTCAGCTATCTTAGTACAGAGTACAGCAAACAAAACACCACGAATGTTGAAGCTCGGTGGCTAAGGCTATTAAAGCAAGGTCACTAAATCAGGCTCCTTTTCTCACGAAAAATAATTCCTCTTTTTAGATACCCTATATACAGCCGTACTTCTCTCCGCCGCTACGGAAGATGTACTGGCGCTGGGCCGCCACCCGACGCCCCGGCATCGCCCGCCTCCTGGCAGATGCTGGCAGGGCTTCTCGCCTGTTGCTGCCGGCCCGTGGCGGTGCCGGCAGCGGGGCCCGTGCTGAGCACGCCGCCGTGCACAGAGCACCCACCGGCCGGGAGCCACCGAGCGGCTCCTCCGACGTCGTAGCCGTGAGTGCCGCGACTTTCCATAGGAATTACAGCGTGGCCAGGGCTCGCTCGGCTAGCCCGGGCTCCCGGAGCAGTCCCAGCGGGGCGGCCGCGGGCCTAGCAGCCCGGCCGGACGGGCACCTGGAGCAGCAGGACCTGCCTGCTCTCCGGCGGGTGGCACTTGCTGGCGTGCCGCGCCAGCCCGGGCGCGCTGAAGAAGGTGGCGGGGCAGTGCTTGCAGGGGAAGCCCTGCCGCTCGCCGCCCGCCGCGCCGCTCTCGGGGACCCCGGCGGGCGGCGGCGGCGGCAGCAGCAGCTCCTCCCGCACGGCGTGCCACAGCCGGTGCTTGTCCCTGATGTCCGCCGAGGGGAAGCGGGCGCCGCAGAGGTGGCAGGCGAAGGCGAGCGGCCCGCGCTCCGGCGGGCCGAAGGCGGCGGGCCGCGCTGCCCCGTGGGTGCCCAGGTGCTTGCGGAGGTAAGCCTGCCGCCGGAACCGCTTCTGGCAGCAGGGGCAGGCGAACGCCTCCCCGCTGGGGCCGCCGCCCGGACCGGGGCGCCGCCGTGAGCGGGGCCGGGGCTGGAGCCGGGGGCGGCCGGGGCGCTGTCCGCGCCGCCGCGGTGCTGACGGGCCGGCGGCGGAGGCTGGGGTGCGGCGGGGCCGCGGGGCCGCCGCTCGGGGCTGTTCTCCTTGCCCGGCGGGGCGGAGGCGGCGCCTTCCGCGCTGGGGCCGGGACGCGGCTTGTGCCAGCGGCGGTGCGAGGCCAGGTTGGCGGGACAGCTGAAGATCTTGTGGCACTCGGGGCAGCGGTACTCGACGCGCACGATGCGGGAGCAGCGGTGCTGGGCCAGCGCCAGCGGGTCCGCGTACTGCTCCTTGCACAGCTGGCAGATGAACTCGCCCAGCGGTGTGCGCCCCGCCGGCGGCCCCGGCCGGCCCTCGGGCGCCTCCTCTTTGATTCGCAGCCCCAGCACGGGCGAGGTGGTCACCTCGTCGGCGAAGCTCAGCTTCCGCGTGGCCTTGCCCTTCTTGGCCGGCGCCTTGGCCCGAGACGGCCGCTTCAGCGCGGGCACCGACGGCGGCGGCGGGGCGGGCAGCGGCGTGCGCGGCTGCAGCAGCAGCTTCTCGGCGGGCGGGAAGGAGGCGGCCAGGGGGAAGGACTCGGCGGAGGCGGGGAGCTGAGGCACCGCTCGAAGAGAGCCGCCCGCGGCCCCGCCGCGCTGCACGGACCCGTCGCCCCCAGGCGGCCGGAGCCTCCGGCGGGGCGAGCCCGGGGCCGCCGCAGCCGCCGGCGGGGGCCACGTCGCGGGGCAAGCGGCGACGGCTCCTGCTCCCCTCGCCCTTCTCCTGCCCCGCTCCCTGTCTGGCGGCGGGGCTGTCCTCTCTGGCGGGCTGCGGGGTGGGCTGAGGGTCCTGGTCCGGGTCTCGCTCCCGCGGGCGTGCCCGGTAGGAGCCGCCGGCTCTCCGGCTGCGCTTGACGAGGAAGCCGCGCGGCATAGCGGGGCTGGGGGCAGCGGGAGCGCGGCACCGCCGGCCCGCCCGGCCTTTATACCCCGGCCCCGCTCCGCCCGGCGTCATCCGCCCTCCGGCGGCGGCGGCCAATGAGGAGTTGGGGCCGGCGCTGGCGGCGGGGGCGGCGGCCGGAGCGGGCCGGGACCCGGCTGCGGGCACAGGCGGCGTGTCTCGGGGAGCGCGGCCCTGGCGCCCGGCCACACTCAGTGAGCTCCGGGGCCGGGAGTGGCTCCGGGACGGGAGAGACCCTGAGCTGGGTCACGGTCCGAGGGGCCGGACGGGGCGCGGCAGGACTGTCTGTCGGGGGTGCTCGTTCCGATGCCTTCCTCGGCCGCCGGGGCCGCACGGACCCGCACGCCTTCCGCTGAAGGGAGCCGGAGCTGGGAACTGGCTCTGTCCTTCCGCACAGCCACATCAGGAGTTTTCCCCGAAGTAGCCAGAAAGCTCCGGTGTTGCGGTGAGCTCCCAGTGCAAGAGCCGGGCTGCCGGGCTGCCACCGCCGCGTGTAATGCTAAATCACGGCTCTGCGAAGTGGCCGTGACTGGTCCCTTGGCAGCCTCACCCGGGGCAGCTTCCCGAGCCCAGGGGAGGCGAGGGTGAGGTGTGGTACAGCGAGCTGTAAAAGCGCCCGAGCCTCCCCCATCCCTCCCGGCTGCAGCTCCCGGCCCGACCTGGTGCGCGCCTGCAACACGGCTGGAGTGTTCGCTAAAGCACGAATCGCCTTTTGAGGGGAATCCAGCGCGCTGGCAGCCGGGTCTCAGCAGCCCCTCCGGCCCCAGCATCTCCTACTGTACCGCCCATGCAGCCGGGGCTGGGTTTGGCGGCAGGTCTGCCCGCAGGATGCCCGAGATGCCGTGCCATTGAAATGCCCGTGCCGTTGGAAATGCCCGTGCCGCTGGAAATGCCGGTGCCACTGGAAATGCCCGTGCCACTGGAAATGCCGGTGCCACTGGAAATGCCCGTGCCATTGAAATGACCGCGCTGCAGCCTCGCTCCCTCCCTGACCAGGCGCAGACAGCCCTGGCCACGGTAGGACGGTCGGACTCACCCTGCTGGAAGCATCGCCCAGCCGGAGGAAATAGAGAGCACCAGGAGAAAGGGAGAAACAGCACCTCTGGTTCGAGGGGCTTTCCAGAAGTGGAAGAAAGATGTAAAACCTTCATGCAAGACCAGAACTCCCCCCACCTGTTCAAAACACTCTCTCAAACTACTCTGCGTAAGTGCTCCGATTATATTTGCTTAGCAAAGTCTTAATCATGCTTTACATTACTGTCCTCTCCCATTTTCCTCAATTTTCATGGTTGCACTGAATCTCAGATAAGATTATGGACTCCATGAACTAGAGATCACCCTTTGTTAGTACAAACCACTGTAACTGGGACCAATGAGCTATGCTTTCATGCAGTTAGGTCACTCCACTGACTGGCTGCTTGATTTTTACCCAAAATTTTTTACTTTTGTAGCTGGACTTCCCAGTTACATTTCTCACTGAATAGCTGGATCTCTGGATACAGATCCACTGTTCCTCCAAGCGATATGTACATAGTTCTTTCAATTTCCCCTTGTTAACAATGTTCCCATTTGCTTTTTGCTTCATTGCAAAAATAGTTTGTGGTAGGAATGTCCAGTTCTGGAATGTCCAGTTCAGTTTCCAGTCCTAAGAGGTGAGGAATCCAACAATGCCTTTTCCAGCACAGGAGTAGCTGGAGGTAGAGTACCAGTTGGAAAGCAGGTGTGTGGAGTGCTTACTGAAGCTCCAAACATTTTTCCAATAAAAGCTGTAGATTGGAGTTGCACCAGGAAGTTTCTCCATGTCTCCAGTGTCATCCATCATCTGATGTGGCCAAGACATCATGGGAAGGCTTGAGGAGTAACCTACAGTCACAGATGTGGAATCACTGCTCCATCTCTCTGGCTGATGTCCCTCCGGCTGTGCTTACTGGCTCTTCCCTGATTTGGTGCCTGTCTGTGCCTCCCCCTTGCTCACAGTGTCCTCCAGCACAGCCCTCTTGTAGCTTTCTAAACTTGCCTCCAGTTTATGATCCGTTTCTAAGGTGAGACCCAAAACTGTAGAACCCATCACTCCATCCTTGGTCTTGCTGCAGCATGTGCCAGTGCCTGCAGATGTCTGACAAAAACACTGGCAAAATTGTGTGGGGATTCAAGTTGGTCCAGCCACCTGGTGGCTTATTTCTCTCAGTGAATATACTGGTTTCTCCAGGCTGTCTCCCACTTGCAAGGGTCACAATTATTCTCTGATTACAGATTATGTCCCCTCCCTCCTACATTTACAAGAGAATGTAACTGTAGTGACTGGCATTACACCCAACTCTCACAGCTTCTAAGCTTTCCAAACTGTTACATGGGCTTATCTTCTTGCCATCATCCTTTACTCCTACCAAAGGAGTAAAAATTTTACAGTTAGAAAATTCAGGTAATTTATAATGACAGTCAACAATTTTGTGGACACACCTCCAAATCCTGTGTTAATTTACTGGATTTTTTTTCCCCCGTCTTATTTCATTTCTCCAGTCCCATCACCTAGCTGAGAGTGCAGCATTAGACTCTCCTGAATATGCTACAACAGGGAAACTTTAAGGTCAGAGCTTTCCTAAGCAAGGAGCTGAATGATGTTACTGCTCCTGACCTTACACTGTGTTCTCTACAGTTTGCTAAAATCAGGTTGGCCTTGGTTAAACATGTTGGCTGCTTACACATGAGTCATCCTTATATGACCTGAGATTAACCAAAGGATTAATCCCACAGTAAATAGGAAATCAAACTTCTAGTGGAAAAATGTAGTAGCTAGTGGGGAACTGGCAGGGTGAAAATAAGAGGAACCAGTTCCTCTAACATCCCTTGCTTCCTCGGTCCATTCCCTCCTCTCTGGCTGAGGCTGAATGTTGGTGTGCTAGGGAATGGGAACAAGAATAGCATAGCACTGCTCTGCCTCCCTTTTTGCCAAAGTTTCTCATTTTGTGTGAGGGGACTTTTACCCTTGTTCATAACTTTGCTGCTAACATAAGCCTGAGGGACCCATTAAAGCCTTGCCAAGATTCAGCAATCAGATTCAGTGATGGCTGGACCAACCTCTTGGGACCTTCCAAAGTGAGGACAATCTTCAGATTCTTCTGGATACCTTTACCTGTTGCTACCTTCTTTTAGGGACATGGTTTAGTGGTCGGCTTATCAGTGCTGGGTTAATGGTTGAACTCTTAAAGGTCTTTTTCAACCTAATCAATCCTTTGATTATGTGACTCTGGAGGATGCTCCATCTGATTGCCCAGGGTGCTCCAGAGTTTGGCACTAGAAGCTCATCATCCAGGTCCTTGTACATCCCAGCTGTCTGGAGACTGTCATCTCTGCCTATGAGGTAGGGATACCATTGATTTCAACCCCAGCCATGTCTCCAGCAGCTCCAGCACACCTGGAAGCCTGTGCAGACACTGAAGGAGAGGTCTACACCTCCATGGTCCACAAATAAAACATTGTCAAGTGAGTGGGCAGTTGCATTTATATTTCTGAAGAGTCTTGGGGCATAAACAGAAAGAGGAATGTATGACAGAAGTGCCAGCTGGCAGAGAGAATGTCTTGAGTGAAGTCTGGTTCCCAGAGAAAACCCTAAAAACTCTTCTGGGGGTTGAAGGGACAGAAAGAAAAAGAGAAATTCCTTTTGCCACTTAGTAAAAGAAAAAATAACCACAACTTTAAAAAAATAAGAGTTAAAAATAAAATAGAAAATAACTATAAGCAAATGATTAAAGAACATTTCTCCCCTTCATGTTTCCCCTCCCCACCACAAAAAAAAAATGGTTGTGGTTGAGTTTTTTATATTGCAGGATTTCAAATAAAGTTGACTTTTAAATCTTGCCCTGACATCTGGTTTGTAATTAATGGAGCAGTAAATAGGAGGGAGACAGAAGCTGCCTCAGAAGCCTGTCCTTGATACATGACTCTCCAGCAATATAGCTAGATGAGCGATACCACCCCCAGGCTCCAGCACTTAAACAAAATCCAGGCTGGTTTTGGTGGCAACACAAGCCATTTCATCTTCCCCTAGAACAAGGCTGCCAATTATCTTGCTGCAGTTGGGGATTTGATGCTGGTGACAGACATTGAAGGAAATATCTGCATTATGAGGATATGGATTGCCTAATATAACTGACCTTGCTAGTATCTTAATTGTGTTTTGTTTTACCTGAGGACAATCTGCTTCATGAGGAAAATGATGCTAACAGCTGCTGTGTTTTCTTCATTGCTCAAATATTAACAAAAAGCCTTCTGTAAGGGAAGGTAGAAAACACTGTTCTGTGAAGGTACTTGGGTTAAAGGGATTTGAAGGGTTTTGAAGACACTATGGAAACATTTAAGCTCCTTCTTTTTCCGCAAATGAAGTGATGCTGTGAACTGATCACAATACATCACTCATCACTAAGGTGATACTGGGAGGACAGTGGTGCCACAACTCCTGTCCCTACTCCATAAGTGAGCAGCTGTGTAAGGTCCAAAGGAGCAATCTCATGTTTTGGTTCTTCCCCACCTCCACCTGCATTAGCCCATTGCAGGGAAACCAGATCCTCTCCAGGGAGCAGATTGACATTCCCAAACTTACAAAAATTATAGGAGACTTGATGGGACCATGATGACTTTTGTTACTTCATTACAGATTTCAGCTGGATTTCAGCTCATACCCCACAGGCTGAAGCCATTTGCCATTTGCCAAATTTACCTGTAATGGAGTTATTTATTGATCTCACCATGTCATAAGTAGGAAGATTTGACTTCCTTTGGCAGGAGATTCTCAGCAGTCTGTTCAAGCATCATTATATGTTGCAACTCACAGAAAAAAGGCCTCCTAGTACAGAAAGCCATGGTTATCAATTTTATGGATATCAGTAGTGGCTTTCAGGGAGGCTGAGTTCCAGCTGCACTCAGTGTGTGCAGACAGGTGGATGGGTCTGTGTGCAAAGAGAGAACAACTGAAGAGATCAGAAGACAAGACAGCAGGACAGTGGGAGAAATGAAGTTTCTGAGGAGTGTCTCTGCTGCATGCTGGTCTGGGAAACTCCATGCCTGCCCCCAGTAAAATTTAGGCAGGACAGAGAAACATGCTGGTTGCCTAATTTCCCAAAAGGGCTCAATCTAGGAGGCTTTCAGAAAGCAGAGATCAGGACCAGATGAGTCACAGACACAAATACTTAATTCTGTTATGGTCACACTTCATCCTACTTTTGAGCTGGCACTGGTGCGTATTCAGTTCTGCAGGGATGTGGTGCAGGGAGCTGAACCCACAAGAAAATATTTACATTTTTTTCTTTCCCCCCCGCCAGTCCCAATAATTCTTTCATGCCCCTGTTCTAAGGCCACCTTATTCAATAAAATTCCTCTGACTCAAAGGTGCAGAAGGTAATTCCCCAGAAAGACCTTTCTGCCACCCCTTCTCCATGATACCCTCTCTATTTCTCCCTCCATTTTCTTCTGGTCACACCAAGTTCTCTGGTCCTTTTCCCACCTGAACTGGAGGCACTTCCAGACAGAAGTATGCTACTGCATCTTTTCTTGCCTCTGCAAAGGAATGGCAGGATTTGTTGTGGAATAAGGTGCAGGTATGGCCTGACCACTGCAAAGCAGATGGCAGTGCAGGAACCACCACTGCCAGCAACAGGTGCAAAGGGCAGATGGAGGATAAGAGATGCTGATAAGGAAAACCAGTGGCAGGGGGTGGGAGAGCACAAGCAAACCACCATGGAAAGCTGGCTAGAAACAGCTGGGCAGAGCAGCACCCAAAAGGAATAAGCTGGAAAATTGCATTACAAGGAAATAAACCACATCTGAGCTGGGTGCCTGCATCTCAGAAAAGCAACAAGGAGGATAAGACCTCCCAAAAGGAAACAGTGATTCATCTTTTTGCAGGGAATGTGACAGAAGAAGGAAGGGCAGCACCGAGCCAGAGAGCTGCTGCTCTTTTCTGACAGTGCACCTCCAGCTTCTGAGCACATCCACCTTGTTCATTCACAAATGGGACCTGGCAAATGTCCATTGTGCAGGAAACGTCAGAGAGGTGAGGTTGCAGTGCCAGTTCTTGGGAGGTGTGTCAGAATGGAGACTCTCTCCTTTTTTTTTTTTTTTTTTTTTTTTTGGTGGGTGAACACCTGTGTGCAGCCCTGAAGGGCAATGGCAAAATGCTTTGCTGGCTGATGAGGCAGGAAAAGGGAAAATGCATCACCGCTTCAGGATGGTCTAAATCCAAAGCTCCTCTTCAGCTTCCCTCCCCTCTCCAGGTGCCAGTGCCTGCATAGAAGGCAAGGGCAGTGGCAGCTGGAGGATGTCTCCAGCAGAGCCCAGGGGAAAAGCAGCACCAAGCCAAAATCATCAAGCATATATCTCATTGTTTTGAAAATATTTTTTTCCACTTAGGACTTAGCCCTCTTTACTTCAAAGCCAGTACTTCATGCTGCAAGTACTGCTAATATAAGGATCCGTAGCAGCTGCCGTGCAGAATTCTCCACTTTATATTTGTTTTGCTTCTTTTGTGACATTTGATTAAAGTCTTGCTATCCTAAATATTAATTAAAGTGCTTGGAGGCAAGGCCTAAATTTCACTTTGCCTCCCAAGTTCACCAGCTCCATCCTCCTCCTCCTCCTCCAAATATGTTTTGCTGTAAATTACTGGCACTGTTTCTGTTGATAGTCAACATAATCAAACATTTGTAAGCATGCTGTCTCTTCAATCTGTTCAGTTGATGCACTTTACCTGATCTTTCATTAAAGTAATCAAAACACTTGCTGTGCCACGTCTAATGAATGTTGCATGTATGATTAAGTACTTTCATTCATATTGCAAGTTTGATTTAATGTAATCTGCCTTTCAGACAGCCATTAGCCTAGCTCCTGCGTGAATTCGATTAATTGGCTGAATTCTTCCAGATGTCCTTTAAGTATTACAGGAATTTCTATGTAAAAACAGCAGGGACCATCTAGCAGAGAAGCAAACAATGATACGTTATATTGCTGCCATGACTTACAAAAAGCTGGATTCATTTTCATTAATAAAACATCTGTACTGTTGCACAGCTATGCATCAAGATGCATTTATTTTATATGTTTATTTCTCTTATGACTATAAACAGACAGTTAAACAGAAGCACGGTATGTTCAGTTGGAAGATACACAAACAGAACTGTATCAAAAATGAAAATCAAAATGTCAGAGTTAGGACTTCTAAAATAAGCATCATGTGTTGCAACAAACATGGCAGCAACTCCTATGGCTGCATGTTATTTCTTAGGATAAAAACATTTTTATTAGAGAATGATGAATCTGAAAACAGTTGGTTACTGGGTTGAAATGTCCTATGTCCAGTTTATGGCTTATTGTACCTTTAAGTGGGAGGAAAAATGCAGTCTGGCATTTTTAAACTTTATGCAGTAAAGAGGAAAAGTGTCGTTAAAATAAACAGTTTTTCTTAATTCTCAAAATGAGAATTTTTTTTTTTTTTTTTTTTTTTTTTTTTTTTCTCCACAACATTACACTTCAGAAAGGAATCACTTTTTCCTAAGAAGTGAAGTCCCCAAAAGCCAGTTTGTGTTTCAGTGCTTACTGTTCCCAGCCTGTGGAACCCACGACATGGTGCTGTTTTGGGGTATGGGGAGGATGCCTCCACAACTCAAAGTACCTCCCTTCACTTTCTGCTGACCCTGCTAGATCTGAGAGCACCTTTTGAAGAATGATGTGAGATCTCTGAACCTGTTTGTCCCTTTTGTCCTCTCTCCCCCTGCCTACCCTTCTCACCCTGGGGAATGAGCCTATGGGGCAGACTGGAGAAGACTGGCAGGAGTTTGACACTGACCAAGTGGCCCTGAGCTCAGCACAGCTTAATTTTCCTGAATGTGTGGCATTTCTCATCCAAGTCAGAGAGCTGCAGGGCTCTGCCTGTCACCACTCAGTTTCACTGGGCTCTGCCAAGTCAGGAACTGAGGAAGGGAGAAGAGCAGCAGCACTGCAGCAGTGTTGCAACTCTCCCCAGCAGTTCTCCTTCTCACCTGGGGAACAGCCAGGTCACACTCTTCCCCCTCCTCCCTGGCTCCCTTTCCAACTGCTGCACAGCCTTATAGGTGTGTTTGGTCCTTCAGGTACCTCTCCTGTACTAGGCAAATTATTGCCACTTTGCACCACATCAGGACTTTACTGACTGCCCTGTCAAAATGAGCAGGAGGTCGTACTAGCCAGTTCATTTTCAAGAGCAGTTTTAATAGATGATGGATTGATTTATGGGAGACATCTGAAATAATATTGTTCAGCAAAACTTAAGTGGTACAATGAAAAGGATTGAGACTTGCTAAACTGTATCCCCTTTTTCTTTCCAACATAGTCACTGCGCTGGCCAACAGCTTGCTTCTTTGTGTGCACATTCTCCTCTGCTTTCACTTCTTTCTCTATTTCTTGCTTTTGTTCTTATGCTATTATCCTCCTATAGCAAAGGTACCCATAAAAATACTGTAATTCTATTCTATTCTATTCTATTCTATTCTATTCTATTCTATTCTATTCTATTCTATTCTATTCTATTTTCAATATTATCTGTATCCTACTATGAAAAACACTTTAAGACAAATTTTCTACCACAGCTGTGCTGTGAGATGTTGCTCCAGTGCCCACATAACCTCATAAAAGCCTGGCCCTGCTATTGTGCCCAAGTCGTTACACTAATCCACTGCAAGGGTCTCCTGCCCATGGCAGGGAAAGCAGAACACAGGGAGCTGATTGACTCCCTTGATCTCTGTTCCAGAGGGATTTTCTTAGCAGGGAGAGCAGTGGGTTGGCTGGAGAAGGGGAGTGAGTGGTGAGCAGGAGGTAAGGCAGGCTTTCCTCGGCAAGCCACAGGAGCCTCGGCAGCAGCAGCAGGAGAAGCTCTTTCCTCTTTGAGACATATCAGAAACCTGACTCTCAAAGCAACAAAAACAGTTTCTAGATTTTTGGAGAGAAGAAAATGGTGTAAATATCACCTATAGGTGACCAATCTAAAAATTACATGTAGCAAAGCAAAGCAAGCCTTTTCTAGTTTCCAGTGCTGTGTGATTTTCAAGGCAGATGTGGAAAAGTCACATCTCCTTTTGAAGCCCATGGGACTGAAAAATTAAATCAGGGGGCTTTGTTATTGATGTTTTTCTAATACAAATGTTTTGAGATGCTTGCCTTTCATGTGTCTCTTACAAATAAGCAGAAATGTGTGATGAGTCATTTTTGCTTTTAATTCCTTTAATAGATTCTTACCTCACCCACTACCGTCTAAACAATTCTCATTTCTGTAACAATCCCTTCCTCAGTGGTAAATATTGCTCTCTGACAACATCTTTTTTGGAGGTTCATTATGTTCATTCTGTGGCTGAGGCTCATTATACTCAGTTATTTATTTAAAAGAACAAAATGACAGCAAAGGCCTGCATGTATCATGCCTCCCCTTACACATATATTAAATATATTTCAGCAACAAGCCCAGCACTTTCATAGTTTTGAGAAAAACAGCTGGCCTTCCTTTCTAGCCATCACTCCTTGAGAAAGGAATACTGAGAGGTGATGGTAGAGTCTAACCTTGCCTGCTAAATGAGATTCCACTGACGCTAATGGGAAATTTGGCAAAGACAGGAAAATAATTTATGAACTATTTGAATATTTTCAATTACAAAATTTAAAAAAAAAAAAACCTTGGAGAATTTATAACAAGGAAGAAGCAAATGAAAATGCCACTATAAGGCATGGTAAAATGGTATATGTGGAACCAGTCCAAGAAATAATTTTGATACCAAATGACAGGTTTGAGTCTTCCTGAAGTACCAAAGTATCACCCATCTCACAAAGAGCTTGACAAAAAAAGCTCACAACCTTTATACAGGAAAGAGTCCTCAGCCATTCAAACTAACATTTCACTAATCTGGCATTCACAGCTTCTGTTCATATTCTCCTAAGCCGAACCCCAAGTCTAAAAGCAGCACCCACTTCTGTTCACACCCAATTTCCTCTGGCCCTCAGTAGAGAGGTTCTAACTGGTGCACAGTCATAGCAAAAGGTTTTTGAGATTATAATCAGCATAATTATAGAAATGGAGTGAGGTTTGGCCTCAGCGAGCTGTAAAATACATTTTTAACTAGGCCATTGATTCAGAAGAGACAAGATGAAAAACAAGGGAGGAGGGCAAAGGTTTGGCTGTGTGGCCATTCTGGGAAATGACTGAAAAACAAGAGGAAAGCTATTCAGAGCAGGTTGTTAAAGAAAGAAAATATCTTAAACAAGCCTCAAAGATAGGAAATGGAAATATGACACGGTCGCTTACAAAGCAGAGGTCAAAAAGACATCAGTAATTAATGATGAAAAGATAAAGAACCAAGCACTTAATTTCAAAGAAATAGTTGGGAAAGGCATAATGGCACTGTGAACAGGAAAAAAGACTTTGCAGAAGTAAATGGAAATGAAAAATATCTCAATAGGGGAAAAATGGATAATTGAAAAAGTAGAACTACAAATTGTGGCAGAAATTCACCTGGAACATAAATCAGTTATTTTGGATTAAGGGTGAAATATAGTTTTGAATGGGTCCATTTTTTTTAAAGGGACCTCCAGGCACACACTGCCAATTTTGCTCTGATATTTTTCCATTGCAGTTTTTGTGCATGGAAAATACAGTGAAAATGTCTACAGTGTGTCTGTGTTTGGAAGTTTAAAGACTACTATCTGAAATGCAGACCAGTGGATTTTTCTTCTCTTTCATCAAGAGATTCTAGAATGAAAGGGGTGGGAAGAGAAGCCCAGAAAAATGGAGAATAGCAGATGTTTTGAAACAGCAGTTTCAACCCTATTAGCATCTTCCCTTGTTTTCTCTGTTGTTTTCTGAGCTTCAGTTCAGGTGAGCAAATCTTGGAGTCTTACAATGGCCCAGGTTGGAAGTGACCTTAAATATCTCATTCCAAACCCCCTTCCACTACACCAGGTTTCCCAGAGCTCCATCCAGCCTGGTCTTGAACACTTCCAGAGATGGGGCACCCACCATTTCTTAGGGCAATGTGTTCCAGCACCTCACCACTCTCACAGTAGAGAATTATTTCCTAATATCTAAGCCTACCATCTGCAGTCATTCTCTCTTGTCTTGTCATCACAAGCTCTTGTATAAAGTCTCTCTCCATCTTTCTTCAGGCTCCTTTCTGCTACTGGAAAGCCACAATTAGGTCACCCCAAAGCCTTCTCTTTTCCAGGCTGAACAACCCCAGTTCTCTCAGCACCAGCATTTGGTCTTGTTAAAACTCTTGATATTTCCCTGAGCCCACTTCTTGAGTTTGTCCATGTCCCTCTGGATGGCATCCTGCCCTTTAGGTGCTTCAACAGCACCACTCAGCTTGGTGTCATCTGCAAACCTGCTGGGGGTGCTCTTGAACCCTTCATCTATGTAATTAATGAAGATGTTAAATAACACCAGTTCCAATACAGACCCTTGAGAGACACCATTTGTCACTAATGTCCATTGTGACTCTGAGCTGTTGAATGCAGAGTGTAAAAGAGCAGTGAACAGTCAAGATTGTATAGACTCAGCCACATTCTGGAGTTGTAACAAAAGGAGTTCATCTCAATGAAAAAAAAAGATTAGTTGAATGCATAACTTTCTCGCAGTCATTGGTGCAGGAGGCTGTCCCACTACTTCCCACTACTTCCACCTGAAGATGAGGAATAGGAAGTAATCCCTATTATAGAATTGTTTCAATTAAGTTCCAGTTAGGCTCGTCCTTTTTTTTTTTCCCTTCCAGACTGTATGAGAAGTCTCCTTTACAAAAGCCTACAGTTGTGTTAAGCAGGTCACAGCTTCAGACTAACCAAGCCTAACCTTCTCTACCCTTGCTGGAGTCCCCTGATGCTGGTGAGCAGATCCCCAGTGTGTGGAATGACAGAGCCCTGCACAGAGGCACATGGGACACTGAAAAATTTATCTCCTCTTCTGAAGAAGCTGCCACACCAGAGGTTTGATGTATTATGTAGTAATGCACAAGCCCTCCCACCAGTCAGTGACTGCTTCAGCCCTATCAGAAGGATTGATAACCACATCACCCCTGTACTGCAGAGCCAGCTCAGACACTAATTCCCAAGGGCTGGACCACAGCACTGAACTTTTACATGAAGAAGTAATCTGAAGTGCTGTGGACTGTAAAATACAGGGGTTTTGGCTGTTGTTGGCTATTCCATCTACCTGGAATAGCTGTGGGTTTCAGGCAGTGAAGCAGGACACATATGGTAGCTGCTCTGCATAAAGGTAACCAAGTTTAGCAGAGCAGACATGATGCCATGTCTCAAATATTGCTTTTTATTAGCACATGTGAGTGGATCCAGGGAAAGAGAGTTCATCATGATCTATCTACATTTCAATGGGGCATGGAAAAATAAAGAGTATCTCTCCTGACATTTCCAGAAACCAATAAAAAGAAATTGTAACAGCTGTAGGTGTTCAGTGAAGGCATAAAGCCCTTAAACACCATAAGTCAGTCCGGGTGCATCTCTCTCTGGATGCTGAACCATAATCCCTAAGTGCCCAGCACTCGCAGAGGCTTAATCTTTTTCAACAATGGGATGAGCTGGAGGCTATATCCTTTCAAGATTTACATAACACCCCAGCACACATGTCATTTGGGAGGATAAGAGCTGCTTAGTATGTCCTGCATTCACATTCTTACAGCCATTTGGTTTAAATCCATCTCTCCCCAGTGGGAAATCCCAAGCTGATGACATTGCCCTCAACACATCAGCATTCTGGTTATGGGCTTCCCAGCTGGCTCAGCCCAACAGAAAACACTTTTGCACCCCATGTCCTGGGTGCAGCCCTTAACCTTGTCACACAATGCATCTTTGGAGCCACCCCATTGTGACCCCCCCCCAAACACACACAGGTTCTGTGTTCTCCAAAGAAGCAGCAGAAACGTGTAAGAAGATGAGAAGTGGGGCAGTTGTGTGGGGAAGGACAATTGCTAACTGGCATCTCATAAAAAGCAAGCCAGAGCATCCTGGTGTGAGCCCGGCTCACAGTGTTATGAACCTTGCCTCACCCTTTATTGGTCTTTGTAGGTGCAATTCTTGTGCTGCATCCTTACCTTAAGGGTGATCACCACAGAGCCACAGTCAATGCTCATTGCTACAGCACTACAGTAAGTTGTGTTTCAATTGGATCAACTGGATGCTGCATCCACTGGAATGAAGTTTACTTTGAAACAAAACTGTTTTCTGGTAAAGTTTGTAGCTCCTTTGAAAGGGAGAAGCAATCCAGACATCAGCCTTCCTCACTTTAATTACTCTCAGTGTTTTCTTCATGCCAGCAATCTCCCATGGATGCAACAATCAATTCTCAGGACAAGGATAGGTGAACAACTAACACATCTGAACTGAACAGAGAAAAAAAGGTATGAAATAGAGAAAAAAACCCTACAATGAAAATTAGCCCAATCTTTAGTTGTCAGCTGATATCCTTGCATCTTCCTTTTCCCATCAGCTGTGTTTCCTTGACCTTCTTTTTGCAAGCCCTATAGCAGCTTCATCTGCAAACTGGCAGATCCAAAGAGTTCCCTTGGCTCTTCTTCAGCAGTACAAGACACTTGTGTCTGGCTGCAAAGACTTTCATTTTCCAGGGACACATTCCTACATTATTAACCGTGGTGTTTTCAACATAAATTTTAGCCTCATGACACTTTTACAAATCTACAGTAGCCACACTGTAAAGTCCACACATATACGGATCATCTCCTAACCTCCTACTTGGGAGAACAGGGTTATAACAAGGAACTGAGGAAGAAACTTGGAAATGAAACAATGTACAAGTCAGACTGGACATTATTAAAATGTCTGTCCCAAAAACATAATTATTTTGCTTTGTCCATTTCTTTCTACAAAGTGCATATAATATTATCCCTCACATCACAATTGTATAAAAATATGTAAGAATTACAGATTAATGCTTGTTGTCATTATCTGCCTGCTTTAGTTCCTGTTTAAGCAATTCAGCCTCTGAGAACGGTGCTGAAAATGCAAATTTGGCACTTGCATGACAAATATCTGATTCTGCAATAATGAAAGTCCGCTAGATCTGTCACCAGAGCCATTGCATAAAACTCATTCAACCAGCAAAGGCTGAGTGCAGGCACACTTTAGCAGGTAGACTTGACCACTTACTGTGTTTATGCATACCTGGTAAATGGGGTAGAGTCAAAATCAGCATTATTGTAATCTTACAGGAAAACACAAAATGTCCTCATCTCATTTAACTGCTGCCTCACTTAAGCCACTGTGTGCTTGGGGATGTGTCTGTGCTAGAAAACTGATGTTGATTTTCCATCTCTTGTCCAGTTTCACCACAACCTGCAAACACCTGGAGTACTGAAACCATACAGAGGCCAAGTACCTGCTGCTGTACAACACTTCAGAATAGGCAAGATCAGAGAAATTCAAAAAGCCCAGAATCTACAAGTCCTTCTCCTGACCACAGAGTGGGTATAGACTGTCAGTCAGAGAACAAGTCCCTTCCAACCCTGTTCCATCTCCAGCCTCACCACTGGGAGTCAATGGGCCCAAGGGGGTGTCCTCCAAGTGCTTTGCCTCAGCAGCTCAAATAGATGACTAGTTCATTATACAAGGACTTAAAATTGAGGGGATATCCTTCAGGAATATTTTTATAGAGCAATGTAGGGCAGAGCATTATCTTGCTCAAGATAACCAGAGTGAGAACCAGAGCCAGACCAAAGTTTTTTCAGCACCAGGCCTGCACAGCACCCTTGGTGCCACAGGTTCCAGCCTGTGCATGGTGCCCAAGGAGGCATTCCTGGCCTCCATCTCAGATCCCTGGCTCTTCAGGACAATGAGCCACCCATGGAGCAGAGAGAGAGTTAAAGAGAGAGCATTTGGATGAAAATTCATATCTCAGTCTCAGGAGAGTTGGTGGGGGAGAGAGTATACTCTGAGAAATGCTGTGGCTAAAACAGAGTAGGCATACACTAGGGCACAGTCAGCGGGATCTATACAGAGTTATACAGGGCTCAGTACAGAAACAGAGCCAGGAAATGAGAACAAACATGAGCTTACAGTGGGTCTGTTTATCATTTTAAAATGCTGCCATAGAAAAAGACACCCAAAAGGAGACAGATATTATTTGTCCCCATCATGCCCTGCTGTCAAAGAAAAGGGAACTGTTGACTGTCCAATGGCTTATTTCAGATTTAGATTTTTTTTTGTGGGAAGGGAGGCAGGTTATTAAACCAAAACACAAATAATTACAAAATTTGTGTTTGTTTGTCTATCTAGTTTTGTGTTCCATAATACTTTTCATTAACCTAAAATTACAAAAAACAAAAACAAAAACAAAAACAAAAACAAAAACAAAAACAAAAACAAAAACAAAAACAAAAACAAAACACCACTAAAAAAAAGCAAGCCCAAAACCAAAAACAAACAAACAAACAAACAAAAAACCCAAAAAACAACAACAACAACAACAACAAAAAAAAAAAAAAAAAAAACTGGTAAAATAAGAGAGCTGCTGGGATTACTAGGAAAAATTTTGTGACAGGCAACTTCCCACTAATAGCACCTCGCACACAATGTTGTGGAAGAGAGAGAGGTGAAAAAACACTGCTATAAGCACTAAGGCCATTTAATCCTTAACATGGGTATGTATTTCTGCTCTTTTTCCCTCCCTAGATTCATTTTATGTTCCCATCAGAAGGTTAATTGTGTTAACAGGAGTTACAGCCACAGGGGAAAGATGTGATTGAATGCTGAGTGCAGTTTTAGCTGATAACCTCTGAGTGAGTGAAAGGGCACAAAAAGGGGTTGATCTCCTCTAAAGGGGTTGTCAGTCATTCAGGAAAAAGTGCAGCTCTGGGAGAAACAGCCTTATCTCCCAGGACACGAAGAAGAGAAGCTATCAAAATAATCATGAAGCTACACTCATCCCAGGCTCTGTGTCTGTGCCTGTGGCTCTGACACTGGAGTTAAGTGAGAATAACTGGCTTTTTTGTGTATGTGAATGAGCAGACCCTGACTTGATGCACATTCTTGAAGACTGATTAGATTGCATGAATATGCATAATTAACAACAGATCCCAAATAATTATACCTCTAAAAGGGTGGCATGAAATCATGACATCTTTTAGCTTGATAGCACAACTCCTGTTTTCTGGATTGAAGATATGATTGCATGCCAAGGTTTTAGGTAAGACTGCCTCTGAAATCTGTCACACACATTTACACTTAATCAAAAAGGTCCATAAAAGGGTCTCCATGAAAAGCAAGGTATTCTCTCCATCATTTCAGCCCATGCCTGAAGTCATCCTGCAAAATTGCTAGGATTTACAGGAAGTAGCTTGGAGAAGAAGGGCTAGTGGTTTTTAAGATGAAATATTTCCATAAGCTGTAGTCAATGAGAGTGGGCATTTGTGGAAATGTTTGCACTCATAGAGACAGGACAAAGGACCAATTTATATTTCAGTGCTAGCATACAAGCAGTGAAATTTGTGTCTGGTTTCTCAAAGGTGCATTGGAAATTCCAGAAACAGAAAGCCTTCTCCTCCTTTGCACTCCAGAAATTAGAAATGTCTTATGAGCACTCCAGAAATTGCTTTAGTTGCTGTTACCAGCTGAATTCTCTTTTCTACCTTGTCAAAAATACAGGTGTTTGTCCATTATGTATTACAGTTATAATATAGCAATGCAGTCCTGCAAGAGAGAAATAAGTGGACGGGCAAAAAATGCTTAGATTTTTGTTTAAAATGTCCAAGTATAAACCTGGCAATCTTTTCCCCCAAAGCATTTAAGTGCAAAAAAGTTCTGTAATATTAACATCCACAGTGCAACTTGAACAAAACAACTAAAAGGCTTATTGACTTGATAGCAGGGAAAGCCAGTTTGAAATATTTGATCTTATCACCAGCTAAGCAAGTATGTGTAAAGTGTAAAGCCTGCACTTGTTGATTTCTGAGATAAAAATCAATAAAACTGTCCATAACCTATAACTCCTTGGTTTACCTCTCCATAGAGATCAAAAGAGAGTAATTAGATTTCTGCCTGACTAGCAGGGGTAGAAAACTGTTTCATTTTGGATCAAAACCTTCCCAGTGGATTACACCTTCTATCTACTGCCTATCAACACTTAACAATTGCTTCTGTATTTGACTTTGACAGAACTACCAGAATGTTACTATCTAATTTTCAGTGTAGTTGATAGAGGGCTTGGATGCTTTATTCTAGTGTCAGATTATAAAATTAATTCTTCTCACTTCGTATTTTACATTTTTACTCTGCCTGGTGCTTTGTAAAAGCCAGCCTTGCTAACGTGATTAATAATTTAAAAACAAAACTACAATACCCATCCTACCTCTAATTTACAACACGCAAAAAACCCCTTTATCTATTATTGATGATCCAGCCTTTGTATTCAGATATCACTCTAAACAAGCAGTTGTCTGCCTTGGATTGTCTTTGCATTTCATATTCAAATGAGGTGGACGCTGTTGCATATATTTTCATTTGATGACATTTTAATATCACCAGATGCTATTGCCTGCCCAGGAGATAACTGTTCCAAACACTGCCTTCTTCCCCCTCTAAGCACAGTGATATTAGGTGATGAGCAAGAAGCAGGTCATGCTTTAAAATAACATTTTATCACACTTTTACTATCATGGTGTTCTTGAATTTTAACAGTCCAAAAGTATCTGTAATAATGGTTACTTAAACAGAAATGTCACTCTGCATTTTGATCTTTCTTAACTAAGCAGCTTTTTGAACAGGTTGAAGTGATGAAATCTCAAATAACAAATAACACTCACAACAACTTCATGTCCTAGATAGAGATTAATATGTTGGAAAATATGTGAAAGTTGATGTTCCATGTAGTGAGCTGTGGTGATGGACAGATGCAATAAATTCATGCCATGATGCAGAGGGCTTTGTCAGATGAAGTCCATATCACAGTCACCTGAAGCCTTCCAACACCTCCAAGTCTACTCAGAGTAAGCTTTTGGGGGCATTTTGCTTACTTATTTGCTGACAAGATTGACAAACCTCCCCATTCTCACAGCTCTGAGCCTTTAGAAAGAAAAAACTCATTTTTAAAGAAGAAGAATTTTTATATTTTTAAGTTTGCAGTATTTGAACCTGGCCACAACATATACTTGTACAAAAGCATTATATAAGGTCTGACCTTACCCTAAGCATATAGATTTAGACTGATACTCCCAGGAGCTAGAATATTTTTCACTATATCTTGAGCAGGAAAAAGCACCCTAACCTCTAAAAAGGAGTGTATGACTAATTTTTTTTTTCCCTACCTGTAGTTTCTCTGTCTCTGCACAACACTGGCACAGAGAGAGAGTTGTGTGCACTCTTGGAGAGCTTTTTTGTGGCACTGCATCCTGACACTGACAAAATCTTCAAATGGTGGCAGAAGCTGGAGTTAAGGTGGGTGCATTCTGCCCCTCTTCTTCCAGTGACCACTATAGGGAAATCTATGAAAACTTCTATGGATACAGGCTGCTTGACCCCTCCAGGGGTAGGACCCCTCCAGGCTGCAGGACCCCTCTCTCCTCTGTGAAGGGAATGGAGGAGGGTGGTGGAGTCAACTAGCTAGTCCAGGATATGTCTTGGCATGCCCCAAGACCTTTCAGGTTTGAATGATGAAATCTCCTCTTGCTTGATCAAAGCAGTTAAAAAGAATGAGTGTCCCATCAGGGTTCACCCAGACCAGAGCACAAGGGCAGAGAGATCCCAAGCTTCAGCCCTTATATCTCCATTGCCTGACAGGGTGGCATTATGTTAGTGTTCAGAAACAAAATGGACATTTTTCTCTCCCTGAAGAACAGAAGTTAGAGCATAGACTCATGCTGATATGGCTGTACTGCTGCCCTTCAGCTCATTCACATGGCCCTGGCTCAGGCAGATTTGACCTGAGATTTACTGGCAGATTTACTGTACTCCCCAGTGTGAGATTAATAGATCCAGGACAGTCCCAGCATCTCCACTGAGGGAGTTCTTTCCACTGCAAAAGTTTTGGGTGTTTCCACAGAGAACATGCATGCTCTCTGCCAGGTCTGAAAAGGGACAAATGTCAGTGTTCACCCCCAAAGGCAGAGAAAGGGCTGCACTCTGTGCTTGGTGATAATTGTGCTCAGCATGCCATGTAACACCACCAAGCAGCAGGGAAATGCTCTGGGTTTGCAAATTCATATACAGGATGGTACAAATTGCCCCACTTGCTTTGTCCCTGCCCAGACTCACATCTGATCTCCAAATCCCAGCAGTTTTCACTGCAGAGGCCAGCCAACATCATGTCTGACAAAGTGCTGTTTATACATCTGAGCAGTGGGTTCTGGTGGTTTTGAATAGAGATGTGATTTTTTGTGAAATGTGGCAGTGAATATTGTTAACTTAAACAGTTTTGAGAGCCTTTTCTTTTTTTAACCTCAGTATTGTCAACTGGTTTCCCTTCACTCTTCTCCATTTTAAATTAGATTCAATTCTATCTGTGGTTTTATTTTTCCTTTAGCAAAATATCTCTTTATCCAATCTTTATCCTTCATCAGTTTCCATTAAATCCTGATAATATACATTATCATTAAAAAAGTGTGATGCTATATGCTATGATATTTCTATGCTATATTCATTGAAGAGTTACTCAGGTAGAAACAATGCTATGTGCAGGTCCACAGAACATTTTCCAAGTGATAAAGCTGATTTAAGCTAGTCCTACCCTTCATGATACAATTCACTGGAATCACCCACTGCAGTGACAAAACTACTAAAAGAAACGTACATTAATTACAAAAAATTACATAGGTCTCAAAAAATAATATTTTTAGAAAGGTACTGCATTACCTTAAATGTACTATCAGAATGGCTCAGGTGGTTAAACTGAACAAGGAACCCTTTGTCTATGTTCATGACTAAGAAATCATTACACAAAATAAAGCTGCATTTGGCTGCAATGTAGATGTGCCAGAGGGATCCAGTCCTCAACTGCACCCAAAAGTCAAGTCTTCATTCTGATCTTTTGAAGGGCATAAAATAGATACTTGAGGATGGGGGAAAGACAAGGCAGTTGTCCTCATGCCTAGTTTTAAGCAGTATCTTCCACATTTTGCTGAATTGGGAGCAGTGAGTTAATTGTGAAATTATTTGTATTTGAAGACAGTCATTTCATTAGGTAACCTTAGTACCTGAGGAGGACAGCTAAGTTAGAAGAGACACTATATTAGCACAAAGTGTGACATCTCTGGAAAGATGTTTGGGCACTTCATGTTCTCTCCTTTGATTCCAATTTTGCTGGTAAGAGGACTATTCTGGCCTTATCACTGCCCCATTTTTCCCCTGCCTCATTCTCCTTTTTGCTCTGGGAAGAAGGCAGCTTTCTGTCTTTAATAAAAAGTCACACCAGTCAAGAAGTACTCCCTTGACATAACAGCCTGCAACATAACAGACTTGGAAGAGTTAGCAATTGCACCTTGTTCTGCAGTGCACCTTGCTCTCCATTCTCCCTCTGGCCAGCAGCTCATTGTGTGATAGGGACACACTGTTCCTTTTCCATGGGTACCCATGCTGGTGTGGCTGTCTGTCTGCCTCAGCCTCGCAGGCATAGGAATTGCACACAAGCGATTTCCAGGCAGGCAGTGTTCTTAGACCTTTCTCTACAGATGCCAATTAGAAGATTAGCATCTTTTCTCTCCCCCTCTTTGCTATTAAATAGTCACACAAAAGCTGAGCTGACAAATTGCTCTCTCTATGGTGTGGGACAAAGACAGACAATAGATCAACATCATTTACTGTACTCAAATCCTATTAATCACAGATTAATGAGAACATGTCTGGGGGGGAGAAATTACCAGAATGTGGGCATATTGTCTTGTTACTCATGTAACATCTGCTGTAGCTTTACCTTTAGTGTCATGTCATCCTTTATCACATTGAAATAATGTTTGTTCCAGAAACATAATTATGATAATGGGTCCTTCCTTTAACAATTACTGAGGTACAGTAGCATTATATTTCTTAGCCACTTGGCTTAAAAAAAAATATATCTCTTAACTACTTTCTGAATGCTTCTATTAGTCATTATCTGATTAAGGAAGATATGTTTATAGGCATTAATAGAAACTTGTTATTCTCTTTTTTATTATGGATTATAATTTTATTCATTATTTCTCTGAAAAATCACATGTACAGAAGTAAAGCTAGAGTTTGGCTTTTATGCTTAGAGAATTTTTTCTCTTTCATCTTTCTCTTAAACTACTGCAGATTTTTCATTAATTCACATTACAACAGTATTGGACCACGATGTTTGTTTTGAAAAATGTGCACTTTTCCTGCTGTCTTCTTAAAATAATCCTATAGCTCAATTGCATATCAATTTGTTGCCATATTTTCTCTTCTGCTGTTGCCATTGATAAGGAATACTGTTCAGTCCAGCATGTATAATTGTCTCAGAGCGTTTTACTGCTCAGCCTGGATGCAAATTCAAAGTTTTGGGTTTAACTAATTAGAATTCTTCACAACGATTCCTAATGTTATCCTCAATATGGAACAGGATGCTTCACAGATAAATACCAAAGCAATTACAGATATAATCATCCGGCAAATAGAGAGGAACTGCACTCTACACGTGTGACCGTCTATTTAAAAAAATTATTTGGCCCTTGCTCATCGCGTCCCGAGTACTTGCTGGTCCCTGCTGAGCAGCCGTGAGCAGAGCAGGGGCCGGCCCGGGATGAGCCGGCACTGCGGCGCTTGCGGCTGTTTCAGCACCGCGGGGCGGGACAGCTCCGCAGGGCAGCCGCGGGCTGCGCGCCGCCCCGGCCCCGGCCCCGGCATCGGCCCGGCCCCGACCCCGGCCCCGGCCCCGGCCCGATCCCGGCATGGGCATGGGCATGGGCATGGGCATCGACCCCAAACCCGGACATGGGCGTAGGCATTGGCCCAATCCTGGCATGGGCATGGACATGGGCATGGGTCCCACTGCCCCGGCCCCTCCTCGCCCTGCCCCACCACCCTTTCCCAAGCTCCTCTCACCTCCCTGCCAAGGCTGGCAGCACAGGTCCCACCAGCCTGGCTATTTCCCCTCCAAAGATGAGGAGTTGACCAGAACACTGGAGAGTGGGTGAGCCCGCCATCCCACTAGATAAATACACAATCTATGTCTTGCAGTCCCAAAACACCTTTTGAATGTGCCTCTTAATTAATTAATCCCAGCACACCCAGGAACTGCTGGTGCCACCACCGTGCTGGCTACTCTCTGCAGCACCCAGCTTACAGGCACCAGGTTCCCCTGGCAGATGCCAAAGCCATCACCTGAGCACCCAGCAGAGCCCAGGTCCATTGGAACTGGGTTCACAGCTGCTATCACAGGGAATGGGGAAACACCTCAGAGGGCCAATGAATATTGTTATGGCTGCTACATGGCAGCCTCCAACCTTCCTTAGGACTCTGGTGCAGCATTGCATGTAAGTGCATTGCTCACTTGTGATTCAGAGACCTATACCCTCTTCCTAAGGTAGCCTTGTTAGCCATGTGTTTGGGACAACAAAAAAAGGGATTATGAGCTTCTGTGCATTAGACCATGTTTTACACCCTCATACAATAGCTCATCACATGCACCCAAGACATAGAAATCCAGACCAAATGCTTTTATCTGTCCAAGGACCACCCACCCATCCCCTTTGTAGGTGTCCTTCACCATCTGATGAGAGTTAGCTATATTGGGGCACTCTCCAACCCTTCTCATATGGATGAAGTCACTGGTCTTGAATTATTAAAATACTCACAGAAAAGGGGGAAGACAGTGATCAACTTTGATGCTTGGTGTCTAAGATAACCAGAGGAAAACCTAACCACCTGTTCCGGTCCCTGCTCCAAGAGTGGCTCATATGACTTCATTCAACAGTTGTTGTGTACAGTACCCTGTAGCTTGCCTGCCTACAGGAATATTTTACCCAGACTACAAGGAATCTAGCATGAATAATTCTTACCCATCTCTGAGGAAACAAGCTCAGCAGAGTGGCCTGGTTCCACAAAGTGGATGGTATGTGGAAGTAGAGGTGATGCACTGCATCTTCACCAGGCCTCAGTGAAATTAGTGGATCTTAGAAAATTGGGAAGTTGTACTTTTTAGCTCTTGGCATGGACAGTTAACTGAAAGCAGATGGATCTGAATCCTCCCAAATCCTCCTCTCTCACCTACATCCTGCATGGCTGATCTATTCATTCAATTACCAAATATAAGACGAGTGATAAGGCTGCCAGCATTTTCTGTATCTGGCTAAAGAGAAAGGAAAAAAAATGTTACTCCAGTGGTGTTAAATTTGTCTTGAAGATTTTAGCAGCAGACTCTAAGTACATGGTGGTAGATTCACCATCCTGTGGAGAGAGTACTGTTGAGGCCACCTTTCTGGCAGAGCAAAGCTTATAACAGGTAGATGGTATGACCTGACAAGATCAGAGTCCTTCAAGGTATGGTCAAAAAAATATGGGTTCCACAACGGAGCCACCTTCAAAGTAGGGAGACTTTGGTTAGCAGTTGCTCAAAATGGCCTTAAGGGTTACATTGGGATTTTGGCACCTTGTTTCTGTCTAAATTCTACTTCTTTTTGTGGCTTTGGTCTGCAAAATAAGGATATATAGCCTTTCCAAGTGACTGAGAGGATAAAAGTATTCATGGTTTTGAGGTAATGGTGCTAAAATTCTGGTAATGGGGATCCAGAGATAGCTGAGGGCTGCTTACTCACACTGTGCTTCCTTTCTCAATAACTAATAGCATGTCTAGGCTTTGATGTTGATGGGTAGGCAGAAGAGTGGTCTTGATTAAAAGCATTAATTTACCTCTCGCAGATAGAAGATTCATATACACAGGTCTAAATCAGGAGTAACTGCATCAAAATAAACAGCCCTTGGGTAAAACAGGTGTAAAAGAGAGGAAAACCAGACCCTGCATCTAGCAGATATATGACAAGGTAAATGGGCAAACACAAGAAAAGTGAATTATTGTTATTATATGTGTGCGTTATATTCAGTACCATTAAAATCTAATGCTACAAAGAAAATATCTTTCAAGCCTGCAAATATACAGAATAGATGCTGTCAAGAACTCATCAGAACCTGTGAATGTTTCCTTTGTATATGCTGCTTTCATTGCAGCATTGATATAAATCAGGAGTAGCTTCAATCACTGAAAACTGGCAGAATAAAAAAAACCACCAACAGGTCCTTTAGCTTTAAAGAAATTAACTGAGATCCGTTGACTGAAAAAAATCTTTAAAATTTTTGAATTGCATCTTAAATGAACATTTAATTTTATAATTTGTCAGCTTAGATAATAATATTAAGAGATCTGTGCTGATACAAACAATTGTGTTAATTACAGTAAAAGCCATCAAATTGAATTCAGTTCCTGGAATCAATAGCATTTCTTCAAGTGCCATTTCTAATTATGGCCATACTTTCCATTTGGACTTTTATTAATGCATATGTTATATCTGTCACCTTCTTCAGTTGTGAGCAAACTCACTGTATGTTAATTCACACCTGATAACAATCGTTTTTCTGGTACTTACCTTCTAAACCTGATGATAGGATGTGTCAACACCTATAGGATTTTTTGTTTGCTTTGAAGACTTTGTGAAAGTTATGTTCTTTTTATTTTAAATTTGCTGCTAAATGATAGTTTCAATTCTATTTATAAAAATGGACAATAAAAATGAAGAGTAAAAGACTACTCTCTTTGATGCAGTCTCTACTGTAACCTCTGGACATGCTAGGAAGTAACAAAATTGAGCAGATTATACTTTAGAAGCTGTTACTTTAGAAATTTCTCTTCTCACTTCAAGTCCTCTCATGCTTCCATACAGATAAAGGATGCCAGTAGTTATTTAGTCACTGTTCCCCCTGCCCCCAATAATCTGTTTATATTAAGTTTAGACCAAACATTCTAGAAAATCCTCCATCACACTTGCCTTCCTGCTCATCACACATTTTCACATTGTGTATCACAAAGTATCACCTCATTCAAGAGACTCTCCCATGACAAACTGCCAGGACACCCTGAAGATTGATGGGAGTACATAATACTTCATTCTAATTTCCAGCACATTCCATCTTCACAGCCTTGCCTCCCTTTACCCACCATGACACCAGCAAACTCCTCCAAAGTGACATAACCTTAATTACATTTTAACTTGATCCAAGAGGAAAGTGATATCTTCATTAACTGTTGGGAGGCAATCTTCAGGCTGAGTTGCAGGTGTATTTTTTCACAGACTGATGTTCTCAGGCAAGGCACAACTATGACAACATGCTAGAAAAATACAGTCTTTTCTTTAGCTCTCAATCATCCTTCAATAGATTATGAAAACAGTGAGGGTTTTGTTGTTTGGAGTTTTTTTGGGAAAAAAGCATCTTTCACGTGACAATAACTTCCAAGGGCAACTCACCATAGCCTAAATGAGACATTTTGGACAGCTTTTTTTGGTGTCTCTGTGGCCCTTGAAAGACTCAGCCTAAGCATGACAAACCCACTCTCAGTCTCCACGGCTTTTTCCACATCATCAGTGTCCCTAGGGAAACTCCTAATTTTACTGCAGGCCAAGAATTCTGCACAGGCATAGTGACATTTGGCATTCCTAACACATCCCTAAGCCCTAAGGTCACCCCAAAGAACAACAGTGCCACTAGTGAGGAAATACTACCTGAGCAGAAGAGACAGATGGGAAATGCTGACAAATGTAATCAATTAAAAAAAAAAGTTACATTTGAGGCAGAAAGGCAACCACTAATGCAAGTGGAAGTGTTACTAGAGTCAAACAAATAATTGAAAAAATTATGAGGTATGACCGGAAGAAAAAAAACCATTGTGGTTCATGAAAATTTGTGGGTTAAGGAAGAGCAGATTCCACTTTCAAGTGCCAAAATCTGCCAGAACATCTACCTAGCAGGTCCTGGACAGAGGGATTACACATCACTGCTCATCGTTGCAGTATTACACCTCATTTGTTAGAGGACAGACCATCTTTGAATCAGTTGCTGTTTGCTCATGTTTATCAGGTTGCCAGCATGAAAACTATCTGTATATGCATATATGATCACACTGAAAACATTATTGCACTAAGACATCCAATTTTCACCCTTTATATGTACTTGCATGTAAAGCATTAGATAACTTTTTGGTTATCAGTGCTGTTGTCATCAAAACACTTGCTCTCATGTTATTTTTACAGTAAAGTACCTAACTATAAATGCATGAACACGCCTTAAGCAGAAAGATACATTCTTCAAAGTATGTGCTTATGTATACTATGAGCTAATCCTGCATCCAGTGAAAAATAAATTTAGAACAAGATGCTGACATAGAAATTTCACTAGTAATAAGTGGAGCTGTCAGATATGCACAGCTTTAGCTGACTGGAGGTGAGGTGGGACAAACATTTCTACGGCAAAGCAGCTGGTGACCTCAGTCAGCATCCAGCATGAGCAGCCATCTAAACCCTCTGTTGAAAAATGTGATTTCACTGAAGACACCCAATATGTCACTGGCACACTCTCAGGGGCACTGAGTGACCATCTCATAGCACTTGATGACTATCGTGAGCGTTCATCAGCAGCTCCTCTCTCCACCCATGAGCTTCTGCAGGTGGGAGGAGGAGGTAGGACTCTGCAGGCTGCCCTCCCCTCCACTCTGTGCTCTAATTCAACACTAGTCACTCTTCACACTGTGATATAAACCAGGGAGAGAGCCTATGTTAGAGTATTACTGTGTAAAGCAAGTCTAGTACACACAGCAGGATATCAGACTGGGAATTTTTGAAAAATTACAATCCTAAGATTACTAGTCCCTTTATTTTGGCATTTTCTTCCTTCTAAGTGCTTAACTTTGCAATCTTAATGTTATTCTCATTTTCATTATTTTATTACTTGTTAATTTTAGGCATTCTCATACACCTAGAATCACCACCCAAGATTCATTTACAGAAAAACTTGGGATTTTGTAAAATGCTACCAGGAAGACAGTACAGAAAGGCCTGTGCAGCTTTGTAAATACACATGCATTTCATGTTTCATCTTTCATATTTCATATTTTTATAAATAACATCCTGATTACTTGCTGAAAGTCAATCTAAACTCACATTTTGTATCCTACAATGGGTAAAAGCAGGTGCTTAGAGAAAAATGTAGGAACAGGAAAGCATAAAGTGATACTGTCTCTAAATATTCTGTCAACAGCCTTCTTTGGTTCAGGCAATTTCTGAGTGGTGTCATTTTATATAATAGATTTAATAGATTGCCCTTTCTATCCATTCACTTTTGAACTCTTGCAAACAAACAGCATTTTCAGGAGATTGCAAAAGATGGTGAAGGAATAGACTGCTTGCCTGGAGAGCAGGACATCCAGGGCTTCAGGCCATGCTCCAATGACAGCTTATCTTTCCCATGAAATAGCCACTGAGTAGCTGTGTCCAGGGACTGGAGCTGACACCACCTCATCTGCAGACATCTTTCCCCAGTTGCTCCTTTTTCTGCAACAAAAGAAATTTTGAAGAGTTTACATGAAGCAGTACCTTGCCAAAGGTGTGTGATGAGCACCTCACTGGCCTAGGTGCTTCCAAGACACATTAGGAGGAAGGATTGCAACCCAGGTCCTCAGTGCAATAACCACAGACCTGCTGAAAACATGAGCAGAGGCTGTTTCCAGGGAAAGCACCAAGCCCACTCCAGCCAGGCCCTGTAGGATAATGGGCTGAGGATCCCCAGAACCGTGGGTCTGCAGGGGGGCTGAAACACTGGACACTCAGCAGCTGAAGTCTTTCGTTACACGGCAGTGTGGCATTCACAGACTTCAGGCCAGGGTCAGACAATCATTGAGGGGCAGCTCTCTTTGTCACAGCTTTGAACTGCAGTGTCTGAGTCCTGCCCAAGCCCCATGATTGCATCCACCCAGAGCTGGATGCACACCCACAGTCATTGCTCTGTCATTCCCAGTGCTGGTGCTTTGCCTTAACTAAAAGCCCATGAAGAACCTTTAAAGCTGTTCCGACAAGACAATATAATAATAATAATAATAATATTTAAAAGATGTAATATTATTGAGCTTGAATTAACTATTAACATTACTACTTCAACACGCTAATAACATTTTAAAGTACCCTTAATAGCTTATTCATTTTAAGGGCAATAATCAGAAGAATCGCCTGCTTCCCCTACCAGATGTTAAGGAAAAAAACAATGTTTCCTCTTCTCATTATAAAACAAATCTAGGATGAGAAGAGGGCAACCCTGTAATGCTTCTAGCAGCTGCTGCTGAAGGAACTGAGAGGGAGGAAGATAACAGGTTAGCAGGAAAATATATGGAAGAAGCAAGGCCAACGGCAGCGCTGGAGATACTGAAAACACACAGGTGCAAAGATGGTCAAATGTGGGTCAACAACAGGTGGCATTGCCTCAACAGTCTTGTCTGCCTCAGAAGAGATGGTGCAGTCAACCTGATCAAGGGGAGAGAGGTTTACTCTGAAACACAGGATGTAAGGGCACAAGGTAATGATGCAATGCAGACAGGCCTGGAGGCCTGGGACAGCAGGTCCTGCACCTTGCTCCTCCCAAGTGTTTGGTTACTTATGCACAGGGTACGTTAAAAACATCTGCATTGAGCTTTCTAGCATTCAGAGTCAATAGGCAGTGAGGAGCAGGCATGATGTTTGCTCAGAGTAATTCCAAACTTCTCAGGAAGGCGGGGACAGGATACCCCACCCTTGGGCAGGCCGCCCCACCTTTGGGCTCAAGCCAGCATGTTCCATATTGCTCTGAGCTGTTGCCATTAAAGATCTCTGCCATTCACTCACTGCTCAGGATATCTTGAGAAAACTTGAAGGCCTTACAAGCTGTGGAGAAGGAGACAACTATATGTTTGTGCAGTGGCTAGAGATTAAGAGTTGGACTCAATGATCCTTGTGGGTCACTTCCAACTCAGAATATTCTGTGATAAACTGTGAGTATCTTTGGTCACTATTTGTGAAGAGTTTATTATCTGTACAAGGCTTTTTACTTCAGGTTTCATATGTTTAATGCTTTGTTTTCTGTAGACCTATAGTATGGCTGTTTTCAATAATTCTACTGTTATTTTTACCAATTGCTGCCTGTTTCTCACAATACCAAATAGCAGCAAATCAGTGAGAGAGTCATACAGCCTGACATGGACTTCCCCAATGAGGCATCAGATGACCAGGAACAAGCTTGATGCTTCAGCATCCAAAATTACCCAGATACAGAGTCCTGGAAACAAGCTTTTTAACTGTGCCATGAATGCAGTGTCAAATGCCACCGGACTTGGACTGCACCAAACAGTGCCATTATTGGACAAGAATGCTGACTCCACATGGTCAAGGAGAGAAGAGTCCTTCGTAAAGACGTCCTTTGGGAGCCTAAGGGAGGAAGCACGGCTGCGCTGCTTTTGCTGTAAAGCCAGAGCTGTTCTCCTGGAGACATAGCATGGTCTCCATGGTCCAGGTACCTCTGGAAAGGCGAGCTCCGAACCCAGCCACTCCTGCCAAGCAGCGACGGCCCCTTGGAGAGGACAGTGCATCCTTCTGCAGGGCTCAGGCACCGCTAGAGGGAAGCCCAGCACCGCCCTGAGCCCTGCCCTGAGCTGCCAAGGGAACGGGCGAGCGGCGGGGAAGGGGCGGCGGGAGCCGCGCTGGGAGCTCCTCCCGCCGGTCTGCGTCTCCCTTCCCCTTCTCTGCCCCTTCCCTTTTCCCCTTCCCCTTCGCCTTCCTATTTTTCCCCGCTCCTCTGCCGCGAAAGGAGAGGGGTGTCGCACTAAAACCCTGGGGGGAGTAATCATAAACTAAACTAAACTAACATTTGTTAATTGAAATTAAATACCGTCATAGTAAACTGAGGAGCGGCTGCTGGGAAGGATGCTAGAGTTTCTGAGGGTCCCTCATCTGTCTCAGACCAGTAGTCACAGCTCCTAATTTTAATATTAGCCAAAAATTGCTTCCTTCTGGTTCTCTTCATTTTACCAGCATTTCTGCTGGCAGAAACCCTTTGACCCATTTAGCTCCAAAGAAGATAGCACTGCTCCAAACAGCTACTGAATTGTTTGTTAGCAACAAGATAACTATCAAAGGACAGAGTACTGACAAAAAAGGTTATGAGAATTATCATTACCATAATCGTCATTGTAACATACTTCACAAGCTTGTGTAACAGGTATGTTTCCTCCCCCAGATCTTGTCTTAAAAGAAAATAATGCAAAGTCTTTCAGACATGATCTAAGTAAACAAAGTGAAGGGCAAAGTAGCAAAGGCTGCAGTTGATGAAGAATTATTCATAAAAGATTAAACTATAGCTAAAAAACCCAGAAATATTTAATAATGTGATGTAGCACAGCAATAAGAAGTTAGATTTTGCACTGAATTCCACATGAACAAATGCAGCACCTGAGGGGGGAAATCTATACATGCCACAGACTTTAAATGAACTGGTTTTACTAGGAAATTAATTTCAGAGCCATGATGAATACTTGAGATCAAGGCTCCATTTGGTCAAAACACCCACAATTACCAGAATTACCAGAATTAATAGGACTAAACAGGGAAAAAAACAGAAAACATTACTTAACCTTTCTATAAATCCTCCTTAACTACAGTTTTCACTCTGTATTAAAAAGTCAGAAAAAAAGAATAGGTTCTGTAGAAGGTAACCAGGTATGGAAATGTTCTCATTCGAGAAAAAAAATAATCAGGATAGAAGCAGGACTAGCTGAAGCCTGAAAGGAGACAGCAGAGGGGGGTGACAGCTCAGTCACATCACAGGTGCCCTAAAAAGGCAAAGAACAAAATCTCATTCCCTGTTTCTCTGAACAGAAGTATTGATTTTTCTCAATTGAAATACCACCTAGCAGTTTTAAAACAAACACCAGGGATTTTTGGAGCAGTTTTCTGTTCAGCATCATTGTCACAGGATGTCGTGGAGATCAAAGACGTAGAAAAGTCCAGCAAGGGATTCAGAAAATTCACTGCAGCTTCTAAACAAAGGGACACAGAAAGCTGAGTGGGACCATTACATATTTGTCTCCTTATATTTTTCTTCTCTAAGTGTCTTCAGCTGGCCAGTGTCAGGGAGGGAGTGCTGAACTGTGTGACCTAGCATGGTGTAGGCAAATGGGAAAGCTGAATCACAGCAATGCTGTGATTTTCTGAAGTTCATAAGAAATTTAGGTTGGAGCTGGGAACTGACTTCACACCTACAAACCATCATATCAGGAATACAGCAATATATAACCACAGGAGCAGTTTCTCTGCACAATTGTGTGCCAGAGTTTCACTTGCTGGTCTGGAAATGAACCAGGCAGTAAAAGCGATTAGCAGTGGAAAGACACTAGACAGCTATAATTATCTAAATGCCTTCCTATTAACCATGTGAGAAACTAAATCCTCACAATCACATTCATTAGTAAATGCTAAGGACAAGCTAACTACATGAAGTTTCATTTGATTAGGCAGAAGAATTCTACTCCAATATGATTATGTTACACAGAATGACCTAAAGAAAAAATAAACCAAGTCTGTTTCAGAGAGCAAATGAATGTTAATACTAGCAGACAAGCAAAGAAGCTCAGTTCTTGTGAGGGCTGCTCCTACCAAAAGCATAGCCCGGCTCCCTCAGCTGATAGCAAAGGTTCCCAGCTCCCTGACATGGCTCCTGTTCCATCTGCTAGACCTGTGGATGGTGAGTGCAAGAGGGACAGAGCCAGACCTGCTGCAGCACATTGTAATGATTCACCTGCATGTTAGCCCCACTTAGAAAACCCTTCAATGCCATAGCAAGAACAGATAGCAGGCAGCAGGAGAAATTCACCTTGTTGATGCCTGCACTGTTTTTCACCTGAGGCAAAAATGTGGTTCAGTGGACAGAGCATCAGTGTGAGTGGCATGAGCACAGCCTGACAGCTGCTCACCTCAGAGGTGCTGGGTTTAACCACCCCGGCACACCATGTTGCAAAATTGTGTCACTGGTTCCTGTGCCAGACAGTCACTCTTTCCTGTCTTTGCAGAGCATGAGGAGTGCTAATCATAAGAATTTCTATAGACATGTGAAAATAGTATAGCAGGCATCAGTTTTCAGGGCAGGCTGCCTTCTTGGTATCTTTGCTGGTTACTTTCTTGATACTGATAAAGAAAAACCTTTTCTTAAGAATTAATGTCTTCCAAGAACTTACAAGTATGGACTAAAAAGGGTTAGTGTGCTGGCAATGGGGATAGAGGAGCTCATTGCACCTTTAAGTGAAGTGTGAGGGTAATTCCAGCGCGAAGCTGAATCCCACTGGATCTATAATATCCATAATTTCTACCTAATGAGGTGGCAGGCATCATACCAATGTCTAGACACAACAAAACAACATCCATGCATTAAAAAAAATGAACAATAATCACAGTCCATCTAGAGCATGAAGCACTTCAGGGAAGACCTGTGTCTCCAGAGCCTAGGTACCAGTGATGAGGACAGGAGGAGAGAGTAAAAACCTGAGCCAGAAGTCAGTTTCCAACACAAATTACAAGTGTGACTTGTTCTTGACTGAAATTGTCATTGTCAGTTTTAAGCATGAATTCCCTCTATACCCCTTTATTCCCAGGCAGACAACATGGATACCTGGTGTTTGTGCAACTTTATCCAGTCATCCAGTTTAGGAGATTCGGAGACCCTTCAGGCAAGGAGGCAGAAAGGAGAATGTCGCCTCTCCTGAGAGGCATCACCACATTTCTGTGTGGGCATAAGTCTCTCTGAAATCCATGAAAACTGCCCATCCGGATGAAGGGTACCTAGACATCATCTAAGCACTCATCTGCTGCTGCACAGACTGTGTAGGGAACACTGTTATGTTCTGTTGGCAGGTTGGGGATCACCCATTCACAGAATCCACAGGACAGCAGATGACCAAGCATCTGCCTGGTCTGCCGCCCTATCCTGCCCAAACACTGCAGGTGAATTCTTTATACATAATCAAATAAACCAGAAAGTTGTTAGATTTGAATTAGCATTCATTAACACAATTGATTGTGTTGATTTAGTCATCTAAATGGTCAATGCTAGGACATTTGGATAATTATTACTGTTTAGTGATATTTCCTCAGCTAATTGTTTTTATTGAATGACTCACTTTGATGATGCAGCTGAAACTAATGTGCATCTGGGCTCCCAAGGAGAATGCTTTTATCTGGCCAATTCACCTCCCAGGGGCTCCATCCTTTCTGTAAGACAATGCATTCTGGTGCCTCTGGATGGTCCTTAGGGAAGAAACCATTTGGGAAATGATCTTGCGTCTGCCAAGGCATGGTTGGTCATATGTGGTGTGATTTCTCACAGCAGCTCACCCCAACAGGATTTTAAATACCTGAGCTAAACTAAGCTGAAATTAGTTCTTTCCAAACTCTGCTTGAGTGGGTGCCACCTGTGAGGGCAGCAGTGCAACAGTCCAGTAAACTATTTCCTACTCCACCCTCTCAAGCACACCGCACCCTTGCCCCATGATCTGCAGAGCCTGCTGATGCTGCCTTCCTGCCCCTCCTGCACAGAGAGGCTCACCCCACTCCCCCAAAGCCAGGCTGAGCCCCTGCCCTGCAGAAGAGCCTGCCTATACGGGAGGGCTCAAGCAGTGGTCAAGCTCTGGGCTTGGCCACAGGTGTATCTCACCACATTCAGAAGGTCACAGGTTCTGCCTGCCCAGAACCATGATAATGAAGAGAGATCAGAGTTAAAGTTTTCCCAACTGGAGCTCTCTGGAAAAGCCCAAGTGGAAAGACCACTTCTCCACCATCAAGAGTTCCTGTAGGCTCCTGGGACTCAAGGAGCCTACACTCACTTTGACTGTGATGGCTTCTGTCTTCCAGGTCTGCAGGGCCAAAGAACTGCCAGCTGGTGAGGATACAGGAGGTAGCTGCTATGGCCACAGTGGGATGCTGAGCTTTGAGAGGCAGAGGATGCAGCCAAGAGAAGGATTTGTGTCTGTGAATGCAGGCAGAAAAATTAAATAGTGTGAGAGTCAGTTGTTTCAAAGAGGGGCTGATACAGATTTTCTTCAGTGCTCTGGGGAAAATCACTCCCACCTCACTTCCCTTGCTGGCTTTCCCACAAATGAGTTTCAGAGCCCCCATGAATCTTCCTGACTTAAGCATAAAACCAAACCCATGACCCCAAGCCTGTTACCAGAGGTCAGTGTTTTCCCAAGCAAGTTATATTTTTGCCTGCACAGAAATTTGGTCTGGGAAGAACTCAAGGACCATTTGTACAGGATTCCTGAACATCTAAGGATGACCAGCAACACGTGCCCTCAGGGCTACGCCATGGGCAGCCCCTCCAGTCACCACAGGATGTGCACAGGATGGGGAGTTCACAGAAGAACTAAATTTACTGCAGTGCATAAACTGTCTATCCAAGAAAGGCAGGAGCTTATCCTGGAGAGATATTTCTGTCCAGGAAACACCACAACCATAAGTTAGTTCATAACTTCCATGAAATCTGAAGAAATCAAAGCCCTAAAAGGTGTATACTAAATGAAAAGTTACCCCAGGAATGGATATAGCCTTGGAGAGATATACATTTAAACTCCTTAGAGGCTAGAAAATCTCCATTGCAATCTCCGTCTGCTCCCTCTTCCTTCCCAATACAGTTTCAACAAAGAAGCACTGACCCCAGCCCACTCTGTAAGATGCAGCATTACTTCCCGTTCCCACTTTCTGCATGCAGCTCGGGTAGCTGGACCGGCAGGAACAGTCACCTTCCGACCACCGGCTGGGAAGCAGAGCTGAAGCTGCACCACAGGATGGCACTGCTCATTTCCTAGCTCCCACATGTGATGGTGGCCCTGAACTTACTGCCAGTCGTCACTGCCCTGAGAGAGGTCATGCTCAGTGCAAACAGTTGAATGCATGACAGTAAGAGGGAACGAGAGCTGTGTGAGAAAATGAGGATTTTATTATAACCTGTGTCCTGGGACTGCAGGCAATACTCGGAGTATGCAGAATATGGGATGTATTTAACCTCTCTCAGCCCGCCTTTAGCCTCTCTGTGTGTTAATCAGAATTCACCTAACACTCCTCTAAATGCAGTCTAGCTCTTTGTTGTCCCTTGGAGATTTTCTCCCAGCTTACTCTCCTGCAAAGAATAACTGTGATTTCCCAGGTCCTGCAGCCCCACTTCCATCAACAGCTATTTGTTTACCTACAAGAAGGATGGGCTGGACCAGGACATGGTACCAGAAGCACATCCAACCCTTGGACAATGTTTCATGCTCCCTGCTGGCACAGCCAACGATCCAGCTCTGAGCACAGCTAACAACTATGCCAGAAAAAACTCAGAAAAAAACCTTAGGAACTTTCAGAGCACCAGAACACCCAGATGGGTGTTTTGCACTGAGGTATCTAAAAGCCAAGCCCCTCTTAAGAGCCATCTCAACAGCTGCTGCTGCACCTCTGGACAGCCTCAGGCAAATTGTGGATGGCAGATTGGAGTTACCACACCCGGAGCCATGCAGTCTGCCAGCTTTTGGGACTCCAGAGGACTTTCACCAGAAGGAGCAGAGAGCAAAGAGCCTGCCTTCCTCCAAAGAGGGTGTGCACAGGAGGAGCTGACCTCCATAGTCCCTTGGCTGGCGGTCCCTGGGATTTTCAGGAAGAACACGGCCCAAAGTTCATCTTGTGTTGTTGTGGGTTTTTCCTCTCAGGGCTATGCCGTTAGTATTGTCTAGTATTTCCTGCTTCCTCCCCTGGCAGCTCCTCTGCTAGCTACAGCACTCAGTTCATTAGCCCCTGTGTTTGCCACATCCGTCCCCAGGGAAATCCCTGGGCCCACATTGTGCAGTTGAGCTTCTAATTGAGGTTTGCTGTGTGCCTGTCTGCTGCTCTGGGCTCCCACTGTGCACACAGGAGCACTGTGCTGGCTTTTTATATTTATCCAAGATTATTTGCACCCACCAGCATTAGGCACAGAGATTGCACATGAGCATTAGAGGTCCAGAGCAAGCTATGTGCTGAAACAGACGTCTCTCACTGCCTACACGCAGCCAGGCTCTGACAGCCTCACAGTAACTCAGTTACTAGTTTGCTCAAAATACCATCTAGTACCACAGAGAAATTTATACCCAGATTCAATTTTGACTTTCTCTGTAATCCAAACAGAAGGAAAAGTAGCTCCCTGTTTTGCACAGCCCTGTTGACTCTGCCAGGCTTAGCTCTCTCTCCCAAATGCTCAGCAGCTCAGTTTTCTGCATGATCCCACTGATCTGCCCTCTCCACCTTTGCAATATCCCTACTTGCTGGGAAGAACTAGAGACTGTAATGTTACCAAATGCCACAGCTGTCTGCAAGGGGAAAGTCCCTTTTTAATTACTAGCATGCTCCCAGCTCATTTTTTCCCCATTAGGTACTTCCACTTTGTCTGCAACCACACAGGGGGCTGTACTGATGGGGAACAACTTTATTGCTGGAGGGAAAGTAGTAAAACAAGCACAACAGACCTGCCTCCTCCCTCCCCAAGATTCTTTTTTCCTACATGAAACAAGTGTAGCAGCAAGCTCTGCTGCATCAGGCAGTGAGCATCAGCTTGAAGCTTTTTGAGCAACATGCTTTAACAAAGCTTCCACATGAAAAATGGGAATGACACCAGAGAAAACTTGTCTTCCAAGTGGTAGCAAATTTCAAATTACTTGACTTATATTTACCCTTAAGGCATAACAACAAAAGCAGTTTAAATTGATATAGTACATCTCATCCCTAAGGATCCCCAGAAATGCAACCAATTGATAAACAGCCCACAGTTCGTGCCGAGAAATACAGACCTTCCCAGGGATGCAATGCATCAGTCTAAGACATGCCAAAAATAAGCTGCAGTCAAAAAATAAAAACAGACTATTGTAGCCAACCAGAACTCCAGATCCATTAGACTCTGGTCAGGACACTGCAGCTAACTATTTTTGTGTCCATGGCACATGAGTAGGACTTTAAATGCCCTAATTTGGATCTTGGCTTTATGTGCCAAAAATTACCCTGCTGACTATTTGCTTGGATATTATACAGCTTAAATAAGGTACAGAAATGCTTCCTACTGCATCCACCATTCTGCTCTTTGGAGTATATGAGCATCATAAAATAATCTCTGATGAAAAGATTTGAGGAGTTAGGGATACAGACCACACGGCACATGTGACTACCTTTGGCCCTCATCCTGGCTGACAAAAATGGACTTTGCATAACTGTCCTTTCTCTCATTTGGCTGTTTTAAAGCTTTCAAATTAGTTACTTATTATTAGAAAGGAGGAGGGAAATATATTTTCCTTGTTTACCAGCAGACTAATTGTTTGGAGCTGCCTGGTTCTCACCTCTGTAGCAACTGTAAATGGGAAACTGAGATACGTGGATTTAAACTGCAAAATATTATCTAAATGACAATGTAAAGTGTCCTCTGGCTTCCCCTGCACTAGCAAAGTCAGTAGACTTTTGAAACAACAAACCAGAGTCCTATTGCAAGGGGTGTCTGCATGGCACATACATGTACAGACAGTAGATTTTTCACTGATTTACTTTGCTTTTGGTTTTAACATCCTGGGCGAAGATCTTGCTGGATGTTGTTAACTACCTTTCCAGATTTACATTTACTAGGAGCCGCATACCGTCTTCACAATTAAATGAGAGGAAACAGTTAATAGGTATCTGCAGCAGCAATCACTAAAGGACGAAGTTGAGGTAAACCTCTGGTAAATCAACAGCACTAGACGGTTGTCATGATTAGTGTGGCAACCAGGAAATTACAATCTAATGTGTTTGCTGGAGGAAGCAACACAAGAATTCTTTGCCTACTTTTAAAACTGATTAAAACCCTACTGCCCCTTTTCAGTATTCAGACACTTCAGGCTGCTTCTAGGAGCCCTGCCAGTTGCTTTCTGCAAGGTAGAATAAAAACCAACATCACATCCCTGCAGCACTACAGCCTTGCCAACTGAGTGCTCAGGGCACCGAAAGTGGAGGAGGCTTTTGCAAAACCTAGCTCTTAGGTATCAGGTGCAAAACCACCTCCCATGGTTACAGGTTTTAACATTTTTAAAGTAACTTTTAGGTAGTCCTTTGGCCTTGAAGAGCCTGCTGGACTAGGCAGCAGAGACTACTAACATAATCCCAAATTAAAAATGCAGAGAATGTTAATCTCAAAATGACAAGCACAGAAAACACTCCTGTGAAATTAATGCAGACATAGCAGAGGTTTTAAACCAGAATACACAAGCAGACAAAGAAGGTTCAGGTTGGCACAAATGACTGCAGAGTTCATTAAGTTTTGCCCCCTTTTCAGCAGGGCCAACCCCTGTCCTGGATAGGTACAGCTGCTCCATCCCCTAGGGGCATGTCTGAACTTCCCAGAACTGCAACACTTGCGTGAGAAGCCACACAGGAAACTAGGGTTGTGGTAGGCTCAACCTTATATTCAATAAACTGAGTTTGTTTCTTTCTATTCTTTTTCTTTTGTGGACCATATAGAAAATTGCATAGAAAAGATGCTTGAATGTGATAATTAAAAAAAAAAAAAAAAAAAAAAAAAAGCACCGATGACCTCTCCAAAACCTTTTCTTTATGCTATCTTCTATTATGTCATCTCTTCAGGCAAATAGTATACAAACGTGCTAATTATGAGGAGTTACAGTGAAGACAACAGTTTTATTTGCTTAATTGTTAATGAGGGTTCCACTTGCCCCTGCATCTGCAGCTAGCTGCTGCTTTACATATGAGTTTGGGGCTAAATCCCCTCTCGAGCTGTGCTTTTTGCTGCCTAATACCCAAGGTTACTGGCCCATGTGTGGGCCCTCCATGATGCCTAGGGCCAGACTGCAGAGCAGCAGCATCTCCCTGGGGCAGGAAGTGGGCTGGCCTAAGCATAACTTTCCATCCAGAAAACATTTTCCATCACCTTTCTGCCACCTACAACTGGCTGCAGTACTGCCAAGTTAAAACACACACAAAATGAAAGCATCTCATGTGCCTCTGAAAAGACGCTGCTCGCAAGCACTTGCTAAAAATAGTCCTTGTGATGGCCTGTGAGGGCAGCTGGAAGTCACTTACAGAAGGGGGCAAAGAATTCCCTTTGCTGAAGTCAGTTTACAGCCATCACAGCTAGGATAAAAGTTTTCAAGTTTAATTTTTGTGTGGTTCTAGCAAAATTGCAACTGCAGACAGCGAGGTCCTGGCTGGGCTCAATTCCCCTGCCAGTCAGAGCAGGAGTTTGCTTTTCAACTCCCATCTTCCTTCTTTGAAGAGATGCAGATAGAAGGAGATTCATTTGTTAATTAAATTTCCCTGCCAATTTACATTTAAAAGGGGGAACTGTTTCAAAAAAGCTCACAAAACTTTCATAACCTTTTACTTAAAAAAGAAAAAGTTTTACGGCTTTTTTCTAAATCTGCCCAAAAACACCACTGGATTGTCCCAGGCCAAGCAATGAACACTGAAAAGAAGCCCAGGAATGGCACAGCTTGGCTGAAAAGTAGAAACATCTGCTCACAGAAAGCCAGCGTTCTTCCTCTCCTCTGGCTCTTTCTTTCATCTTTGGATTTTCCCAAGTTCTTGTTCAAAGGGATGCCATCCCATGGGAAAATGACAAAAGGAAAAAAAGTACAAGCACTGTTACTCAGTGAGGCCAGCAATAGTTGCAAGAGAAGAAAAATTCTTCATGGGAATCCCCTACATCTGAGAAGCAGAAGCAAAAATTCACCAGGAAAAAATTCAGTGCTGTCAGCTCTTCAGACAAACAATGCCTTTTATCCATGTGGGATCCTGCATTTATCCAGTTTTTATTGTCCACAGATGGTATGACAGTAGTAAAAAAAAAAAAAAAAAAAAAAAAAAAAAAAAAAGAGAAAGCAGAGAAAAGTCACTAGGAATGGCCAGAGAAAGTAAGAATAATGGCTGAAGATGTAATTTCTTCTTTAAAAGGTTCAAAGTGAAAACTTAACAGAGTGAAAACTTACACAGCAGAGATGCAAAATCCTCTAAATGCTGAGGCAACACCTGCACACTTGCAGGCACAGCAGTGTAACATCTACCATGTATAATACTGCCTGAATCTCTCCAAGAAGTGACACTCCCTGCCAAGCAGGGCAGATGCAGTGTCCTGATGCAGTAGCAGCCCCAGCATCGCTCCAGTGGTGTTTGATTCCCTGACATTTTAGCACGACTTTGCTGCCCGGGGCTCGCTAAAAAGCTGGTTAATGGTGGTCCCTCTCATCAGACTTCAAAATGATCCTCACAGGCTCAGGGATCTGTCATCTGTGCAAGAGCAAGGTGCCACGCTACACTGCACCTGTGGGTGATGGAGTTTCCAAGAATGGCGGAGAGTCCTGGGAGGACACGCTGCAGCCTTGCAGGGCTTGAGGGCAGCCTATACAAACAGATGGGACAGGCTTTTGTTGCCATAGGACAAAGGGTAAGGGTTTAAAACCAAAAGAAGGTCTAATCAAATTTAGATTAGATATAAGGAAGAAAAATTTTTACAATGAGGGTGGTGAATCCTCTGGGCAACCTCGTACTCTTAGAGGTTGCCCAGAAATGTGGTGGATGCCCCATCCCCGGAAAAATTAAAGGTCAGGTTGGATGGGGGTCTTATCCAATTGAAGATGTCCCTGCTCATGGCAGGAGGAGTTGGTCTAGATGGGCCTTTATTTTCTGCTAAGTTCTTGTTCAAAGGAATGCCATCCCATGGGAAAATGACAAATTGGGAAAAAAGCACGGACACTCAGTGAGGCCAGAAATAGTTGCAAGACAGGAAAAACCCCTTCTTTATAGAACCCTTCCAACGCGAATTGTTCTACGATCCCGCAGCCCCTCTCGGGACACTGCCGGGATGTCGGGGGGATGCAGGGTGCAGTCAGGGCCTTGAGGGGCTCCGCAGCGCGCCAGGCCCCGAGGCGCGGCGGGACCCGCCGGGGAGCAGGCACGGGGAGCCCCGGGACCGGGCAGGGCAGGGGGCAGGACAGGGCAATCCCCCGGGGCGCGGCAGGGAAGTACCGCCGGGGACGCCGGAGAGGCGAGTACTTCCCCCCTGGAAAAACGCCAAGCTCCCTCTCGGCCCGGCCTCTTCTCTTCCCTCCCTTGCGACGCCCCTTCTGGGCGGCCCGAGCCGCTCCGCCCTCCCTGCCAGCGCCGGCGGCGCCGAGCAGGACCAGACCCGTCGGTCGGGCTTTGACTGGCTGGAAATTCCCGTCCTCCGCGGCTCCTCCCCCGCAGAAATCCCCCGGCCTCGCTGTATATGCGAGGCGCCGCCGCCGCCGCCGCTCACTTGCAGCGCCCTCAGCTCCGCCGCCATGATCGCCGCTCGCCGCGCCGCCGAGCCGCCCGCCATGGATGGCTACGAGCCCCCTAAGAAGGAGCGCCAGGGCGCCTTCCCGCTCGACGACCGCCACGACAGCGGCCTGGACTCCATGAAGGAGGAGGAGTACCGGCAGCTGGTGAAGGAGCTGGAGGACATACGGCTGCAGCCCCGCGAGCCGCCCGCCTGGGCGCAGCAGCTGACGGAGGACGGGGACACGTAAGTGGGGGTCGAGCACGGGGCAGGGGCGCTCGGACACGGTGGGGAGCTCGGCACGAGCAGCCCGGGACAGGATGTGCTTGCCGGCGGGGCGGCGCCGGGCTGGGCCGCCCCGGGAGGGAAGGGAGGGGGTGCGGAAAGTCCCTGGAGCGGCGCCAGGGCGAGGCGGCTCCCGTGGCCGCGGAAAGCCCCGGCCGAGCCGAAAGCCCCGGCTTGCGACACCCGCGCGTGACCCGGCCCGGCCCGCCGGGCGCGGGGCTCGGCGTGGCGTCGGGGGGTTAAACGCGTGTCGCTTAATCACTCCTTTTTTCCCCCCTGCAGTTTTCTCCACTTGGCCATTATTCACGAGGAAAAAGCCCTGAGCCTGGAAGTGATCCAGCAGGCAGCCGGTGACCGGGCTTTCCTGAACTTCCAGAACAACCTCAGCCAGGTACTTTCACCTCGATAGCCCCAAATCCGGATCAGCCCATGCCACACCCACGCACTGCCTCTGGGGAATTCCCCCAGAAAAGTCCCTTTAATTTTTTTTTTGTTTGTTTTAATTGATGGAATCAATTGAATCAAAGCCTACATTCAGGAAAGTCCCTAGCTGGCTTCAGCCAGTGTTGGTACAATTCTTCCTCTCCCCCAAGAGAGTGGAATTTAACGCCCACATTTTTCAAATATGATGCCATGGGTTGCATCCCTCTTTATGGAGATGTTAATGATACCCTTCATACCAACCGACTGTTGGTTTATCCAGAGAGCCCGAAGTTCATCACTTCCAGATGAATGGGCAACTATACAACAACTTGGGAAGCATGAAGAACTGAGTTTATGGGGTGTGCTTTAATGCTTTTATTTGTTGGCACAAATCACCAAGTGAACAAGAAGTCTGCTTGTCTAGATGTTGCTGCCAAGTTCGTGGTGTAACTTACAGGCTGCTTTTGCTCTTATGCTTGCAGACTCCTCTTCACCTGGCAGTGATAACTGATCAGCCTGAAATTGCTGAGCATCTTCTGAAGGCCGGATGCGACCTGGAAATCAGGGACTTCCGAGGAAACACCCCCCTGCACATTGCCTGCCAGCAGGGCTCCATCAGGAGCGTCAGCGTGCTCACGCAGTACTGCCAGCCACACCACCTCCTCGCTGTCCTGCAGGCAGCCAACTACAACGGTACGGCCACACTCCTCAACAGCTCATCTCGGTGTGCTGCACTGAGGGTAGGGGCAGTCTCCTGCGGATCTCAGAGATCTCTGGAGAGATGGAGAAGGATGATTATGTCCCATTTGAGAGTTGAGGAGCCCAAAGCATACAGCACTGTCTGACTTTTTTGAAATGCTGCTGTCTTGTAGGCCTTCTCACTGTTGGTTAGAGTCTCTCATGGCTTTGAACTTTGCATTTTCAGTGAGTGCCTTTGCCCTGGTTCTCCCTTTTTTGTTTGTTATAAGTTGCACTCAAACACTGGAATAAAGCCTCCAAGAAATCTTTTCAAAATCCAACACTTTTATTCATACTGGAAGCTGGAAAACTCATCTGGAAAACAGCCTTTTGCCATGAATAAATTGCAAATTTAGAAACTATCCTGGCCTATCATCTTGACTTTTAAATAATGATGAGGTACTGAGTTAGACTTATCCAAGTTTTCCTTTGTTTGTGTCTTTCAGGACATACATGTCTTCATTTAGCATCTATTCAAGGATACCTGGGTATTGTTGAGTATCTGCTGTCCTTGGGAGCAGATGTAAACGCACAGGTACGTAATGTGTACCGTGAATTTAACTGAGTGGGGCTCTGTAGTCTTAAGAATCAACAGATCTGACAATGGCTCTGCCTCTCCTAACATGCCAAACCTTATGCTGTTTTCCCACAGGAGCCATGCAATGGCAGAACAGCACTACATTTGGCAGTTGATCTGCAGAATTCAGACCTAGTGTCGCTTTTGGTGAAACATGGGGCAGACGTGAACAAAGTGACCTATCAGGGTTATTCCCCCTATCAACTCACATGGGGAAGAGACAACTCAAGCATACAGGAGCAGCTGAAGCAGCTGACCACAGCTGACCTGCAGATGTTGCCAGAAAGTGAGGATGAAGAGAGCAGTGAATCGGAGCCTGAGTTCACAGAGGATGAAGTAAGTAGCTGTTCTCATTTTTACAAGAGAAGGGGAAAATCCTGTCCTGTGCAGGGTATTTTTTGGTGTTGCTTTGATAGCATGCCCCAGTGACTTCTTGCTGTGTAACAGATAGATATACCAAAGATTGTGCTATCAACAGTCAGCAAAATGGCAAATGGGGCAAGCATGTAAAGAGAGTAAGAATAAAATGTAAAAAATAACATGAGGATATGGAGATTTAACTTCATGCTACGTGATTCTCTGAACACAGTTCTCTAGCTGACACAGAACCTCATGAGAGAAAATCCAAGTTAGTGGGTGGTTTTGTCTTCCCTAGGATTTGTTTTTCTAACATTTTAAGTGCTGAATTAAATAGCATATGTAACCATTTTAATGCAGAAATTTTATACACTGCTGAAGTCTGGGCTTGTAGAATTTGGCTATTATCCCAGAATGGATATGATACTTTAAGTAAGAATTTTGCATTAACAGCATTTTGCCTTTTTTTTTTCTTGCAGTATATATATGATGACTGCCTTATTGGAGGACGACAGCTGGCATTTTAAAGCAGAGCTTTCTCTGAAAAGAAGTGACTGTATACATATATACATGTATAGAAAAAGGACTGGCTTTCTGCATCTAAAAAGAAAGTCACAATGTGGAGAGAAAAAAGAAGAGGGAAATACTACACTGCCCAGCAAGGAGAAGGAGCACATAATTGTAACAGGACAGTTCCAGGATCTCCCTTGTGTTTAAATACAGGAGTGGGATGTGTAACATCAGTACAGATCTGTGATTATTCACACCACCTGATAAAGAGCCACATAGCCAATCTTCTCAGCCCTGCGAAGGTAACAGACTACACATCCAACCTGCTCGTTACAGGGAGCTTTCTTGTGGCATCAAGTACCACAGGGAATAAGTGTCCTTTTGTGGCAGGGTGGACTCATGCCAGCACCCCTTCTCAGAGACTCTGCATTCATTTGTGCTGGGCTGGTGGCAGTCCCTGTCCTTTCTGACAGACCTCAGCTGCTCTCAGTGGGGCATCCCAGGTGGAGGAGTCTGACCAAGGGACTGGTGCCCTCTTGGCTCTTAGGCAAAAGTAGCAATAATGTTAACTGTGGGCATTGGAAAAGTGTGTTTCACACTGTGTGTGTCATAATTGCTACACTTTTTAGCAACTGTATATTGTGTAAATACTGTACATTTTTTGTTTATAATTATTTTCGTACATGTGAGATATGTATTTATTAAAAAAAGTGAGATTACCGTACCTAGTCTGTGAAACGGTTCATTGCCCACCTCCCTGAGATTGTGGGAATCTACCTGGTTTGCTTTTTAAGAAACGTTGTAACACCTAGTAGCGCATTGGGGTCACATTCTCAGGGTTTTTAGGTGATTCACCTCAGCAGTGGTAAGACATCTAAGCAGCTTGCAGCTCTCAGCCCTTCTGCTACAGCTAATTTTGGAAGCAGACGTAGGTGTTGTTTCCTGCACCCGCTGCAGCAGGCGGATTGTGGGGCTGGGATTCCCCCTCTCTTCCAGCATCAGGCTACCAGCCCACTAGAGGGGGGGTTTTAGGCTGGTTTTGGCAGCACCCGCCCACCTGCCCTCATGGCACCTTTTGTTCCATCTCAAATACTTCACGCTTGCAGCACAGCCCTGTGTCTGTTTACCCCTCGTTTGTCACCTGGCCCAGCTTCGGTTGAACTCTGACCCCTTTGGAATTTCCAAAGGGGATTTCCACGGGAAGAGGGAACACATTCTGGGAACGTGTGCTACTGCCTTGCACCCCTGAAATTCAGGTGGGGCACCCCCACGTCTGCACTGCAGGAGCTACAGCTCATGTCCAGTTCATAGAAGTGAAGGACAAGGCTTTAAATGCTTCAGTTATTCCTGAAGTTTCTCCCCAGCATTCAGGCAGACAGAATCACTTTGCCCTAATCTCTGCTCCAGCTCATCTGCTGGCAGTGCATCACAATACTGGACAGCCTTCCTAGCCTGTTGTGTGTCTGTGTAAAGGGTGACCGTGCCCTGTTTGTGCCGTGCCCCCTGGACGGAAACAGGGAGCAGCAAAGCTGCTGACGCAGGATGGGGAGCTCTGCCAAGAGCTGGCCAAGGGAATTCTGTGCTTCTGGCACCTGGCCCAGCTCAGGCTGTTGGAGAATGCTGTGGCCCCAGGTTGCACAGGAACACCCATTCCTTTTTCTGTCCTGCTCTTCCCAAAGGGTTCCTGACACACAACCTGCTCAAAGGAGGGTTTGCTAGTACGAGGAAGAAAACCACAGCTGGCTGTGTGCTTCCTAACGTGCATGAGAGCCAAAGGCTACTGTGGAAAGGATTGTATAAAATTGTCATCCTGAGTAATTTTATTTCCTTTCCACTCTGATTGCACAAGCATAACCCAGGTATATGCACTGAAACTTTTGGCAGACGTGGCTACATCTGCATTGCAAATCTGCATTTTCCAGTGTGGGGCTGGATAAGAATCTGCCAAAACTTTTTTCTTGTTGGGAACTCACCCTGCACTCTGACCAACCATTAACTCTGAGCTGGGAGTATTGACTGTGGGAGTTTGTTCACTTGCTGCTACAGGTTTTTCACCAGCAAAGAATCCCAAGTGATTCCGCGGCTGGAAATAGAAACAGTGGTGTTCCACTTGCTACATTTCAGTTTCCCCTTGCAAAACAGGGCTTGGAAATGCTGTCAAGCATTTGTCTGCAGAAGCATTCACTAGCTACAGCTAATCAGTGGTCTAAAAGTCTTTGAGTGCATGGCTGGACCAGGTATGCAAATATTTAAATAGATACCATCTGGAGGCAAATACTTCTCATTTGAAGGCCAGAGGGATGGAGAAAAATGCAGTTATCAGTAGTACCAGGCTGCCCATTGCAATATTTAGACAAAGAGTATCTAGAAAGGCACTGCTATAATCTTACAAGAATTCTGCAATGACTTAATGAATTAAGCAAATGTTTTACTGTATGAGGAAGTTTCACAGCTAAACAAATGATTGCTGAAATACCACATGCTGGTTTTGCTGCTGTTTGCCTCCACCTGTCATGCAAAAGTAACCATGTAACATATGCTGAGGAACCTTGGGTAAAGCAAGTAGGACAGAGATTAATGTGAGAACGTGTCTGTTAGCAAAATAGGTTGGGACATGTTGTGTATTTGTGCATTGCTAATGCAGGATTACTCACTGGAGAGCTTTGTCTGTTCACTTGATGATATGGGAAGATTGTCCAGTGTAGGACATCCCCCTGGCATCCCCAGTTTTGACTATGTGCCATTAACTGCTGCATGTCCACCCTGTCTCTGCCCTTTGCACACCTATGCCTTTAGAAAGATCTTCTGAGAGTGGTTTTGGTGATGAGCTGCCTTCATCCTGTCTTCTTGGCATTCTGGCAGATGTGTGGTATGGTCCCATTTGTAGGATACAGAGCAAGAACTCCTTATGCATTTATTTTTCCAACATCTCTTTTCCCTTATTCAAACAACAGGGCTGCTATTTGAAGAGCACACTAGCTTGCTCTTGCTTCTACTGCCAGTGCCTCCCCACACTGGTCCAGGGTTCAAAATTCTAACCCAGAACCTTTTCCACATGTCCTGTGTTACTCTGCAAGAGTTTGGCAATGGCTGCAATGGCTTCAAGAGCATCCATGCCGCTGCAGATTGAGATCCTGTGAAGTTCAGATTTAGTTTCCTGACTGGCCCCCTCTCCGTTAGCCTCCTCACTTTCCTCAGCCTGTTCCATGCCTGTGTCCTCTGCTTTTATGCCTTTGGCACTCATATCTGCCTCTGCCTGTTCTTTTCCCCTTCCTCCCTTTCCACATGCTCCCACCCTTTTCACCTGCAACACCAGCTCATTCACCTGTCATTACATTATACAGCATGAGTTTACATTTTTGTTTCCAGCCTTTCCCTGCTGCCCATTCTTGTAAATCTCTTTGATAATCCCACAGGGATATTCCCATACTTCCTTATATTCCACACAAAGAACAAAACTCCCCATTTCCTGCCACACCCTCCTCTTCCTCCTTGCATTCCTGCTCACTGCAGGCCTTTCTCACCCAAACCACAACCAAGACACCTCCTTCAGTGCCTTTCAGCTTTCTCAGCATCAGCCTTGGACTTCTCAAGAACCTTACAGTGGTGACAGATAAATAGGACTTCCAGGGTGGCAATATTGGACAGCAGAGCCCAAGGCCTCATTTTTTCCCCAGTAATTTAGAGCCCTTTTCTTCCATTCCCTGCAGCTTTGGAAAGTGTAAAAAGCAAGGGCAAAAGACAACCTTGCACCTAGGGACATGCACAGGGAGGCTTTGTGCTCCCACTGGCTCCAGGGCCAGCCTGAGTGTGCAGTCATGAGCAGAGCCCTTTCCCCATCCTTCCCACCTGCTTGTTCTGCCACTCCTGGGTTATGGTGCAGTGTGCTGCTTGGGCTGTGTGAGCTGGTTGACAATTAGATGTGGGTGTCTTCTCCTCCTTCAGCTTTTGATATTAGGAAGGGGTCCCTATTGACTGCTTAGCATTTTACCCACTGAGAACTAGAGGTGAAAGCAGGGCCAACAGTGTTTACCAGCCATGTGTCCTGAAAGCAGCTGGTGGACCCATCTACCTGCTTTCCTGGCAAGGACTTGATGCACCAGAAGGCAATGAGGCCACCAGGACTCTTAACCTACCCCCAAGAGTGGCAGCCTCAGTGCAGCTGACCCTTCCCCACAGCTTCAGGTCAGATTTGGGTGAGCAGGATGGTTGAGTGAGTAAAGGAAAAGGTGAAACCAGGCAAAAGAAAACAACAAGGAGAGACACTGTGTTCTCTAGGGGGAGGACAAGTATAATTTGTGATTTGTTTTAATGGGAAATTTTGTTGGTGGGCTCTGGTCCAGGCACATATCATTTTTCTGTGGAAGCTGAGCTGTGAAAGTAATTGAACATCTGGTTGTTCCTAGAAGTAAGAATTGCAAAACAGAGTGCAGGGGTGGCAGAGAAGAATCCCTGGACAAATGGCTACCCTTGTTTCAGGAGGGTGGAGGAAGGGCTTTTTCCAGCATTGCTGTGCTCCCAGCACCAGCGCTTTGCTGAAGAATGAGGGCTGCACAGTATCCCAAGGGATGAGAGAACAGGAAAGTCCTGTCCCCTCATGCCAGCCGGGCAGCACATGTGGCCTGGACAGCTGTGCACAGCCTCTGCCCTTCTCCAGCAGCTGTCTGTCACAGCTCTGGCATCTCGCACCCTCTTGTCCCTTCTCTGAAGCATTAACAGGAACTAAAGGTTTCCTTTAAATCCTGGCACATTTATCAGGTCATAATCCAAGAAGCTAAAGTCCAAGAAAGATTGAGACAGAAACTCCCCCTGATACCCTGGAGGTTTGACTGCCTGCCCTTGACATGATCCGGTGCTCAGATTTTCCCAGGACTGCCTCCTCATCCAATTTTCCAAACAGGACTTTCCAGTCCTGTCAGAAGAGAGCTGGGATTTTCCCCACTCAGTGCTTTCTGCAGTTTATCCTGTTACAGCAGCCATGAACCACAGCACCAGGCTCCATTGCCTCCCCCAGCTGCAGGAGTGCAGCCTGTCCACTACCAGCCCCAGGGGCTTCCTTGCTCTGAAGGAACAAGCCTCTTCAATTTAAATTATTTCCCTATTTACAGTTTTAGCTGGTTCAGGTTAATTTTCCTGTGCATCTATCAAGGTATCTCTCCAGATGAAATCACAATGTGAGCAAATGCATGGTTCACGAAAGAGCCTTAAAACACAAATATTTTTAATATGCATGCACGCCTTGGAGGGCACACAGCTACAATTACAGTGCAGCACTTAGCTTGGTTAATTATTATTGCTGGATTTCAGTAGCTTGGAGGAGAGGGAGTTTCCCAAGGCTCTGTAGAGGGCTCTGAGTGCTGCTGCTCTGCTTCAGCAGCGCTTTGTTCTCACTGGGGAGTGCCCAGGGTCAGGTGAGAGGCAGCCCCCAGGAGCACAGGCCCATGGGATGAGAAGGACTGAAATCAGTAAGGATGGCTGCCCAGCCTGTGAATGAAACAACCCTTGTCTTTACATTTTTTTCAAAGTGGAGAGGTTTCTATTCCAGCATACGTCAAGGGTAATGTTTCTGGATTTCTTCAAAAAATTAAACCTGACCCCTGCCAGCACCTTCTCTCAGATGTTTTGCCCCAGCACACAAACCAACAAGCCTTCCCCCAAGCTGTATGGGTCCTTACCCCAGGCTGTGCCAAGCCTAGCTTGGGGAAAACCCTCCCAAGGTGGGGGATTCAAATCCCCCTCACCCGTGAGCACACTTGATCTCCACCTCCTCTCTAACAGTCTAACTAGGCTGCTAAAGTAGAAAAAAAAAATTACCAGACCACCCAACATCTTCCATCTGTCCATCCACCCCAGACCTGTTAATGCTCCTGCCTGTGCAGCCTTGTCCCCTGGCAGTAGCAAGCTGAAACACCTGGGCTGCTGGACTACCCCTCCGAGGCAGGGGATAGCTCTCAAACTGCTCTGTCTCCTGCCTCATAACCACTCTTGCAGCACTGCACTCAAACCTATGGAAACTGAAATAACGAGGAGGAAGCAGGGTTAGCCCTACAGCTGTGTGGGAGGCTGGCAGGCTCCAGCTGCACTCAGCCAGGTTCAAACAGGCAATCAAACACAACAAGGGCATGTTCAGCAGCTGGAATGGCAAGAAGGAAGCAGTGCCACCAGGACAGAAAAGCTAAGTGGGACCCACCAACAACAGCAGAGAAGGTCCAGTGCTGAGGTGGTCTCCTCCCCTTCTCAGCCAGCCCAGCTGCAGCACTTTTCATGCAGAAATGCTAAAAGTCACACAGCACCTTCTCCTCTGACTCTGTCCCAGAGGAAGGGAGGTGAGCAGGTCCAGAGAAGGCCAGGAGCCAGGGTGCCTGCCTTCCTGGCCTGGGTGATGACACAAAAAGGCAGTTTCTCTTCTCCACACAGCTGGACTGCCAAGGTGATCTGATCACACACTTCCCTCCACAAGACACTCCTGTATCTGAGGGACTCATAAAGTAAGGAACTGATAATTCTGTTTCCTTTTTCAGAGAAATCCATGCAAAGCAGAAAAGGGAAACACCATTTATTTGGCAGTTGGGTTCCTTCCATGAGCAGTTTCAAGCACACAGTGGCATGGCCAAGCAAGCCTACCTAGGCATGGTGCCCTGGGGAGCCTCTCCCTAAAAACACATGTACTGAGGGGAAGAAGGCTGAGGACAGAGCTGCATCCATGCACTGTACAAAATTCCAGCATCTCACTGGAGCACATGGCAGCTCCATGCCACAAGTAGGACCACAGACATTTCTTCCAAAGACGTGTGTGTATGTGTAGAAGATGGGAGCTGCACTGCAGCATCCTGGGAACGAGTGTCAATATCTCCAGATTTTCTGCTTCAAATTTAAGAACAAGTAGAATGATTCAAAACAGCCAGGTTTTCTTCTGTTTTGCAAAGGAAATCACAGAACCACAAAATATGCTGAGTTGGAAGGGACCCACAAGGAACACAGAGTCCAACTCCTGGCCCTGCCCAGGAACATCCCCAACAGTCACACCCTGTGACTGAGGGTATTGTCCAAATACTTCTTGAACTCCATCAGGCTGGTGCTGTGACCCTTGGGAGCCTGTTCCAGTGCTCAGCCACCCTCTGGGTGAAGAATCTTTGTCTAATATCCAACCTAAACCTCCCCTAACACAACCTCAGCCATTCTCTTGGGTCCTATCACTGTCACAGAGATCAGTGCCTCTCCCTCCTCTTCCCCTCATGAGGAAGTTGTCAACTGCAATGAGGTCTCCTCTCAGTGTCTTTTTCTCCAGACTGAACAGATCAAGTGAGCTCAGCCACTCCTCATACTGCTTCCCCTCAAGGCCCTTCACCATCTTTGTGGCCCTCCTTTGGATGCTTTCCAACAGCTTAAATGTCTTTTTTATACTGTCGCACTCCAAACTTCCCCCAGCACTGGAGGTGAGGCTGCCCCAGCTCAGAGCAGAGCAGGACAATCCCCTCCCTTGCCTGGCTGTGATGCTGTGCCTGATGCCCCCCAGGACAGGGTTGGCCCTTCTGGCTCCAGGGCACTGTGGCTCACACAGATCTGGCCATTGATGAGGACCCCCAAGTCCCTTTCCATGGCACTGCTCTCCAGCATCTCATTCCCGTGTCTATACACACATCCAGGGCTGCCCCATCCCAGGTGCAGAATTCAGCACTTTCCCTTGTTGAACTTCAGGTGGCTGGTGATTGCCCTGCCCTGTCATTTGTCAAGGTCCCTCTACAGAGGCTCCCTGCCTCCAAGGGAGTTCAACAGTCCCTCCCCATTTTGTATCATCTGTAAATTTGCTCTGTGTCCCTTCCAGTCCTGCACCCAGCTCACTTATGCAGATGTTGAAGAGCACATGGCTGGGGATGGAGCCCTATGGAGCCCCAGTAGTGGCAGGTCACCAGTCTGATGTCACCCCATTCACTGTCACCCTTTGTGCCTGACCTGTGAGCCAGCTGCTCACCCATCCCATGATGTGTTTTCCAGCTGTGTGATGGACATTTTGTCCAGAAAGATCCTGTGGCAGACAGTATCAAAAGCTTTACTGAAATCCAAAAGGATTACATCAACTGGCTTCCCCTGATCAGCTGGGTGGGTTACCTTGTCATAAAAGGAAATCAGCTGTGACAAGCAGGATTTTCCCTTCATGAAGCCTTGCTGGCTGTGACCAATGACTGTATTGTCTTTCAGGTGTTTTCCACTGGCTCCCAGAATAATTTCCATAACTTCACCAGGCACTGAAGTGAGACTGACTGGCCTGTTTTTTACAGGGTCCTCTGTCTTGCCCTCCAAAATCAGAACAACATTCACCAGATTCCAGTCAGCTCCAGATTCCCAAGACTGCTCAAGAGAGGTTTTGTGACAACATCAGCCAGCTCTTTGAGGATTCTCAGATGAATCCCATCAGGCCCCATAGACTTTTGGGGATCCAGCCAGAGCAGCAGATCCCATACAATTTCAGGATCGACTGGGAGCTGATCATTCTCACAGCCATTGTTCCTCAGCTCAGGACACAGAGACCCCCTTAGTCTGTTATCTGTTTTGAGGACAGAGGCAAAGAATGTGTTAAACACCTCTGCTGTGTCCATGTCCCTGTTTGTGAGGTGACCATCCTCATCCTGGAACGGGCTGGTGTTATTTCTATGCTGCCTTTTGCCATTAACATATTTGAAAAAAACTGTTTTTATTGTTCCCCATAGTTCTGGCTTCAGCTCCAGCTGAGCTTTGTCTGCACGAGTTTTGCCCCTACAGTGGCAAGCAGTATCTTCCCAAGTCACCTGACCTTGCTTCCACTGGGCATATACCTTCCCTTTTTGCCTTGTTTTCAAGGGAAGATTCCTGTTCAGCCAAGCTGGACTTCTGCCTTACCTCCTTAACTTCTGACATTGCCTGCTCCTGTGCCCTTAGGAGGTGATGTTTAAAAAGTGACCAGCACTCATGGACCCCAGCACCTGCAAAAACATTTTCCCAGGGTACTTGACTTGCTAATTCCCTGAGCAGCCTGAACTCTGTTCTGCTCATGTTGAGATTTTGCTGGCACTTTTCCTCCTGTCAGATGTTTTGGTCTGCTTTGTTCCAGATAGAAACAATGTATTTTAAAAAATATATGTAAGACTAAAACCATATTGAGAACTTGCCAAGTGAAACATACTATTTCTTTAGACTCAGAAAACAAGAATTTATTTCATTTTTTTTTCTTACTCATTGGAAACTTCAGATGTTTGTTTTCTCACTCACCTGAAAAATGTTTTCTCCTAAGCTTTTGTGATTGCAACATAGCAGAATTTCCTTCCTCTCCCACTCTTTTCCTGAGTCATGTGAACTAGGCATAGCGCCATCCTGGGGCTCAACACTCCCTCTTTGAAAAGCCAGCCCTCAAATTTGCATCCAATTACCACCCATATAACAGCTGTTAAACTCCTCGTGCTTGCATAGGGGCAGAACTTCATTTAGCCTTAGAGCTAGCAGCCTTCCATCAGGTCTGCTTGGCTCTGCTTTCTCTCACCCTCCCAGCAGCCAGCCCCCTTCACATATGCACATCCTATTCCCTCTAACCATTGACTCTATCTTTTGGCTGCTCTAAATATACCAGGAAGAAAACTCAGCAATATTTTCAAAATTAATCCTGAGGACACTTTCATGCTGAAGGTTTTAGGGCTGCAAAGCAATCTGTGTCAAGTGTTCAGCTTCTGGATAGTAAACTGATGCTGATTCTGACATCTAGCTGTGTCCTGCCACGGGATATTTTGCCCATGACTTAGACCCTATCTGGAGACTGATTCAACCCACGGTGTGATGCCAGTGTACATCACCCAGGGAGTGTTAGGTATTTCCCATGCAGATGCTGTCATGCAGCAACAAAGCAAACACAGCTCAGTGTGTCCTCTTCCTGGAGGCAAGTCCCTGGTGTTGTAAGCACATTCATCACAAAACACCACCACAGATGGCTTCTCAATATCGCTGTAAGAAAAATGCCATCTCTGTAGTGTCCTGTTTCACTGAATTTACAGCTGGGCCCTTGAATGCTGTCAATAGAAATTGCATGTTCCTTGTAAGCACAGGATAAAGGCAGCTCTGTGTAGACTTACTAATAATTTTGCTAAATGGCACATGAAATGTCATCTTCATCTCCAATCCCAGAGGCTGTGAGTCCTGTCTCTGAGGACACCAAGAAAACAGCTTGGGAGCAGTCTCTAGGTCATGGCTGGTCTTCCACCCAAGCTGAGGTGTGCAGGTGAATCAGTGAGGATGCTGCTGCTGGGCAGGGTGCTGGCAGTGCCACAGATGGTCCTACCTGTCAGTGCCCCCTCCCTCCCACATGCCTGCCTGTTGGTGCTGCAGGGAATGGAGAGCTTTTAACCCAGGCTGGGTCTGACCCTGTCCCATCCAGAGGTGAAGATGCATGCATGTTGCTGTGTGCCATCACAAAGGGGTTTTTCAGAGTGAACTGAAAAGCAAGTATGCCCTAGTGACAGGACAAACTTTTTAATCCCATTTCAGTCACTTCTTAGCCCAAGGAGCAGTGCTGTGACACATGATTCACTGAATTTATAGCTGGGCCCAGTTGCTGTTTGCTCCTGGTAGCAGCTGAGTCTTCATACAGCACCAGCCATTGCATACAAGTGCTCCTGACATCAAAGCTTGTGTCAGGGCAGGATATGTCCCCTCCAGGGCCTGGCATTCCAAGCCCTATTCCATTAGCTGTAGAGGAGCAGCCTCAGTAAACCACGGTAGGAAGTCAAAGACAAGACATGTGAGATCAGTGAAATGTGCAGAGTTTGGTCCCACTTAACCTCATCAGTCTGTCACTGGAATGTGGAAATCCAGAGTTCAGGGCATGATGCACCTACAGTGGATATAAAAAGTCATGACATTCAGAAGAAAGTAAGCCACAAAATGAGAGAAGCCCTGCAAAAGTCCCTCTTTAAAGGGTTAAAGCAGAGGCTCCTTGTGCTTCAGTGAATGGAGTAGCTCACCTGCCCTGAACTGAGCTTTCAAGAGCTCTTCAGACAGGAAAGTGCAAGCTGGTGCAGTGATGCAGCTGCTTTGCATGGATTTTTTTTTTTTTAATGAAGTAGAAATTAGAAAAAGAAGTGGTGATGATATGTGTGAATATCTGCCAGGCATCAAAGCTTCAGCAGGGAACCTGCTCAGCCCTGTGGTCCATGAAATGTATGGTTGTGACTTTTGATTGACATAAATTTTGTTGCAATGACTGGCTGCTCCCCTGGATGCAAAGTTAAGTGTCTCTATCCCATCAACAGCAGTTGGCACTTTTCTTGACTCCTGCTCAGACAGGATTGAATATGTACTGAAGAGCTGCCCCCGAAAGTGAGAGCTCGATATGCCTGGCTGCCTTACAAGAAGTGTAGAAGGAAGAGGAAATTGTTTGAACTGTGTGTGTGGTATGAGCTGCATCAAGCTGTAGATAAGATGATTTCTCTCATATGTGGTGCAGCAACTACATCAGTGTCTCCCTCTTGCAGCTGATAGCTAAATCATGTCTTGCAGAGCTGTGATCATATACATAATTAACTGGTTCCTGCATAAACCCAGAACATCTCCCTTTTGCTAACTAGCAACCTGCTGTGCCCTCTGTCCATACACAGCACCTCACAGAATTCATGTACAATGCCAGACACGCTGCTGGCACAGTTTTGAGAGTCCCCAGAAGGGGCCTCCAGGAGACCTGTATTCTTCCAGCATCTGCCAGCTGGGGCTGCAGATGTCTCGAGGGAAAACCTCCCTTTGAGAAGCCAGGACAGAACAAGCTGATCAATACCAAAGGAATGAGGGAGAGGGAAAGAAATATTTTTGCTTGCAAACAGCCAGTAATTTAACTTCGGAGTTGAAATAACAGCAATGAGTCTGACTGAATCTGATATTAGCCTCTTAAAACACAGTACAAATGTTCTAAGTGCCCAGTGGGAAAAATGAAGTACAGATAGTGGTTTATGCTGCAGCATAGGAGGATTCAGTCTGTTCCTTAACACCACTGAGGACAATGAGAAAGTAAAACATAAACTGACCTCCAAAGCACCTTCTAGAAACAAGAGGCACAGGCAGGCAAAGACCAGGTCTGGCTCCATCTCTGCCTCATGTGTGTGACTGAGGCAAAGCCACCATCCACCCCACCCAGCTCTGCTGCTGCTGCTGCTCATCCAGGCAGGCTGCATGTGCATCTTAGGGCACCACAAACCAGCAGACATAAGGTGTTGCTGTAGGACTTGGAGTCACAGCCCACACAAGCTTCTGGCCTGCAGCTTCTCTGCCCCAGCTTTGGGCTGCAAACTCCCCAGGGCAGGGATTGCCTTTAAATAGGTGTTTGCAGAGGAGGTATTTCCCAGGGCAGGTGCTGCCTGGAGCATATGTGCTACCTGTCCTCTCTTCTGCAGAGCCATGAGGAACATGAACTGGTAAAACATGTGCTACAGGGATAAAGCAGCTGCAGACATACCAACTTTGATTTCTGCTGGGACTGGCAAGATTTGGAGTGTTGTCTGTGCACTGGACCTCCCTCGCGTGCTTTAGGCTCTATGAAATTAGCAGATTTCCTCCAGTGGTGTGCAATAAGGTAAGGTGAAAGGCTGTGAATGTCAGTAACCAGAGCTATGTGGAAATTCAGGAGGATTTCTTGCTGGCAGGGGCCCCGTGGTATGATAAGTTTCACCTTTGCTCAGCTTTGCTGGCAGAGGCACCCCATGCAAATGCTGTTCTCTAAGCTTTCATACATGGGACTTTCAAAGGGCTCATGCTCTTCAGAAAAGAATGTATAGGATCAGATTTTCCTATGGCCCCTCAAGTAATTTTATTAATCACCAGGACAAATCTCAAATGTCTTTCAACATCGAGAAATTCCACTTAATCACAATCTGCCCTGCTACGACCTTCTCGGCATCAGACGGAGAAAGAAATGATGCAGCAAGGACCTTAGTCACACTAATGCTGCTTCAAGGCTGAGCTGGGGAATGGGACATGAATCATCTTTGCCTTTTCTTTCTTTCAAGGGAAGTACAGAAGATGACTGCTGCTCTGAGAGTAAAACACAAAAAGCAGTGACAGATCTTCCTGTTTCCTTTCCATCTCAGGCCCCTGCTGTGCTCTCCTTCCCTGCACTTAGGTGTATCTACAGAAAAAGCCCATCTCTCTTTCAAGCTTCTCCTTGGAGATTTGTTTACCACATCTTAGCAAGTGCAGAGCCACACAAAACAGTTATCCAGAACCAGCTGGCAGAGTGAATTGCAGGATATTTTCCAGACAACCCAGTTCCTCCTTACAGAGAACTTTTCTGTGTGTACAGAGGCAAAAGGGCAGTGGGATGTGGAGCTAGGAGATAAAAGAGCAGTTCCTTGGAAAGGTGTAAGCATGGCAATGATAAACATTTCATCACCTCACTTTTGTGTGCCTGCCAGCTTGCAGGAATCCCCCGGGCACATCTGCTGCCCAAAACATAGAGCAAGGGGCTGCCTACACAAGCAAAGGGGAATATCAAGGCCAGAGGTGCACACAGCCTCAGGCTGGCCAGCACAGCAGGGCAAAAAAGGTGACAGGATCAAAGGTCATGACAGATCTGTTCTGTGAAAAATGTTTTCTGTGGTCTCTGCTTTTGTCCCCCTGATCTGAGGCAGGCAGAAAGAAGCAGAGCCTAGGACAGCAGACTGTCCCTTTCCCATAACAGAATAACTGAGCAAGGCTTGCTCCAAGGTACTGTAATACAGGGAGCAGAAACCCACACTGCATAGGACAGAGCAGGGGGAAGCAGGTGGAATATTCTGCCCCTCTCTCATCTGCTGGAAAGTGCATAACCACAATTCCCCATGGGTGCAGCCCCTTAGGAGAGGAGTATAAGATATATATCCTAGCTATGCTGGAAGAATCCAGCATTTTTAATCTAGATACGCTTTGAGCAAGATTTAGGTGATATTCATATGAAGAGTTAGAGCTGAACTGTACACTAACACTCCCCCACCACTTCAGCCTGCTGCTGCCTGGTGAAACACGAGGATCTGCCAGGGCAGGCTGCCCAGCACGTCAGGCACGGCTCCCTGCCGGAGCTGCAGCCTTGCCCCCGCAGCTGGCAGCCAGGCACTGCTGGGCCTGCCTCTGCAGGCTGCCTGGAAAGCTGCATCCAGCACAAGGCTTGGGCTCTGTGGCCAAAGCATGTGACTTGTTGCAGGCAAACTGGGTTTTTTTGTTTGGTTTGGTTTGGTTTTTTTGGTTGTTGTTTGTTTTGGGGTTTTTTTTCTTGCAAAAAGCGCATAGTGCATTGCTATGGAGAAATCCCAGCAAGCTGCTTGGGCAAGCAGGGGTTGCTCCATTTCTGTTTGGGGTTTTCTGGCCTGACATAAAGGCTCCTGTGCTGAGAGGAGCTGCATGCATGTGGTAAGTTTGGCAGGTTATACTCTTGGGATTTTGGCACACGAGGGAACAGTCTGCCCAGCACAGCCAGGGCACATCAGCTGCACTTGGTGCAATCAGGAGTCCAGGGTTTCCAAACACTCAGGTGACTGGACACAGCTGCTGTTTTGCTGGGGTTGCTCAATGTCAGCTCAGGGTTACTGGACTCTGCTCAGTGGATCTCATCCAGGGAAAAGGTCAGAGGGATCCTTCCCTGCAGATCGCCTGCCATGGATGGACTGAGCCCTGGTTTGGATAGAAACTTGCAACTAATTCAGCAGCATGGTCTGCTGAATTAGCTTTTCTTGTCAAAAATTTGCATCCATCCAAACTCAGACAACATGAAAAGGTGAGAATTCCCCTACCCCCAAACTTTTTTATCATCATAATAAAGCCACCTCCCCACATCAAGGATCATCAGGCTAGTTACAGCTCTTGGATGGACACCTGTAGGGACACACTCCAGCCACAGAGGAATGCCAGTGCTTGGAGACAGGCATCCTTCCAGCCTGCAGAGTTACCTAAAAGGAGACACAGCTTCTAGGGTATGCTTCTGCTGTTTCAATCCCAATGATCTCTCTCTTTCTCCCAGCACACTACCTAGAACAGCCTTGTCCAGCCCTGGCTTCTAACAGCTGTCACTCTGATCACACAAGTTCCTGTGCAGAACAGGTCTCTCAGCTCACTGAACTCTTGTGTGTTGTTTGACTAGATTTAACAGCTTGGAGGTGATAAACTGGTGTGTGCCTTGAAGCCTTGCCACAGGAGCTGGCAGCCTCTACTGGCCACCAGAGACTGCCCTGCAGGAAGGGGCTGCCAGAAGTTACACCAGCAGGGAAGCCCCTGGCAGGAGATCCTGCAACACCATCCTCAGCATCCAGGATGTGGTGATAGGTTCCAAGGTTGCTCACCTCCATCAGCCCCAGCACGTTTACCTGTCAGGCAGTGCAGCAGCCACACGTGTTCTCTGAGCACTTGCTCAGTGTGAGAATCAAAGCTGTGCTTGGGGCCATCTGAGCTCATGTGACTGTACTGAAAAACAGAGGCCTCATCCTCCGAGATGAGCAAACCCTTTATTAATGACAGGGATGACCAAGCTTGGGCACACATGGAGCCATTGAAGGTGCTGCTCACATTGCTGCAATTGATTTTCCAGCCAGGCTATTGCAAGCTGTGTCAGGGTTGCATGCAGAAAACAGCTCGTTGAGCAACAGGCTGAGTTTGACACTTAATAAAGCCACCCCAATCACCAGCCCAGAGGTCTTTCCAGTCTGGTGTGTTGTCTTCAGCCATGACCAATGCTGGAAAGGCTGGGATATAAATAACCTGACCATCACTTGGGCTCTTAGGCAATTAGGAGTTCAGGCCAGTGCAGAGTGACACTTCTGCCCGTGTTGGTGTTTATCTTAACTATCCAACTGCAGGAGAATTAAGAGTAATATAATCCAGTCCCAGCTGGGGCTCATGCTGCAGGGCCTATAGAAGAGCATTCTAAAGTGCCACAGGAATACAGCAACTACTTCATCCCAGCTTCAGGAAAAAATATTTTCTAGTGGAAATCAGCACCTGGGCATGGCTCCCAAAGGAGATTTAAACCCTGGATCAGGATGCTGATGGGCTGTGAAAGCCTGTATCCAAAGGCAGCCCCTGGAAAGCCTGTGCTCAGCAGTTCCATAGCTCCTGCAGTGTGTACAACCCACTCGTGCCTTCTTTCTTGGCTTGGAAGCACTGAACAGCCAGGGGTCTGCATGGGTGCATGCCTCACCAAGGACAGGACCCATTCAAAAACTGATAGGTCTTTACTCCCTCCTGGCCAAGCAACCTAATCCCTATGCTGCTGCCCAGAATCTCTGGCATTAGGGAAGGAAAGGAGATAGCATGGCCCTTCTCACTCTCTCCCCTACATGGAGGTCAGGCCTCATTTCCAAGGAAATGTGCCTGGCAGCCTTTGCACTGCAGGACAAGACACCCCTTTCTCATGTGGATTCCCTAGCTGGAAGTTTATTATGTTCACCTGGAAGAGTGTTACCTTTGGCATATTTCAGGGGGAAAGGAGGAAGGCTTTGAGAGCCAGTGCTGTTCACAACAGCCCTGAGGATAAAGCCAACTCAGGAGCCTGGATGTTAGGATAGCAGATGATTGATAGTTCTAGCAGAACCTGTGCCTAGTGCTTCCAGCTAACTTCCTTGGCTAACCAGCTAAGCACCTCTGCTTAGCACACAGCTGGTTTGCTTTTGGCCCCTCGTGGAGAAGTGCAACACAGGACATGGTTTGCTGAGCCTCAGCTCTGCAGGTGGAAGAGCTGATGACCCTGGTCTGCCTGGCTGCCATAGCACTCATATCACACCTGGCAGAGAGGATTGCAAGAGTTTTCCCTGAGTTCAGTTCAGGCAGAACCAACCCGGGTGCCTTAATTTAAATTAACCTGTGTAATTTTGCCCAAAGCAAGCAGAGGGAACTGTACTCTAATTACTCCACCAGCCATCTGAGGAGAATCAGCCTCCAGTGGGAGGGGTAAGTGAGAGCAGGGAGACTGAAAACCTCTTCCAGAGCTGGGTCTAGAAGAACAGAAGTCCTTGTGGCCCAAACCATGCAGGAAAACCCTCCTAGAAATCCACCAAATTTCCAGGACAGGAAGGAGCAGCAAGTCTTCCTAGCAGCAGGCAGAGGCTTTTGCTGAGCCTAGAAGAAAGGGGAGGTGGAGTTTGTGCACTTTCCATGTAAAAGGAGAGAGAGGGTCTTGAAGGCTTATCATGGGAATGAGCAAGAGAAGCCAGTAGGAGAACTTGGGAGCACAAAGCAGGTTGGAGGTAGGAGAGGGGCCCCCTCAGATGAGCAGTCAAGGTCAGGAGGACACCAGGGAAATAGCTGTTGGCCATGCTGGGAGATGGGGCTGCCTGAAAAACTGTCAGGGAAAATGGAACCTTGCATGACCAAGTGTATGCCCTATTGAAACAGAGAAAATTAAAAAAAAAAAAAAAAAAAAAAGAGTCTGCTGGCTCTCAGTGTTTTATTATGGCAAACAGAAGCACCAACTTTTAGTCCCCTGCAGGCCCTGGGGCCACCCAGCACCAGGAGGAGAGGAGAGGAGCAGCAAATCTGTCCCAGTGCACGGGTGGTGCTTCTGCTCACGTAGAAAGGCTCACCTTGCAAACAAGCACAGCTCCAGATAGGCAGGCACTGAGCTCCAGGGCTGGTCCTGAGCCAGAGGAGCCACAGCTGCCCTCAGCCTGCAAGCAGGCAAGGCTGGAGAGGAGGAGGAGGTGGGGCACTGGAAAGAATGCCAGCTGCTTGATGGAAATGCAATCACTTAAACCTGCTGTTCTTACCTTGGGAAATTCCATGTTCCTTCCACAAATGAAATGTTCCTTTTGCAAGCTTGTTTTGGTGGGGTTCCTGCCTCCACCCAGGCTGTATAAACAAAACCAGCACTGAAAGTAAAAGTCCTGTCCTGCACTATATGCAGGGCTCCCTTCACTTCTGATGTTAACTATGGTGTGACAGCCACCTTCCATTTCCTCAGTAGCATGCACAGCTACATCTTAGAGATGTGAGCAGCACGTGCCATCCCACGTGGGTCCTCTGAGAGATGGCTGACATGTCCCAAATCACCTGCTGACAGGAGGTGTCTTGGTGACTCAGCTCCCATGACCTGTTGCTGCTCATCAAGGGGAGCTTCACCACTTCCACTCTAAGCAAGCAAGACAAGTGTTTGAGCTGATCTCTCTTCTCTGCTTCATAGCTGAGCTTCCAGTGCCCTTAATTCCATTTCCTTTGAATGCAGAGCTACAGGGTGGATTTGCCATGAGGTCACTGTAAACATCAACATGCTGAACTGAACACAGGCATGGCACATGACCTGTGAGGAGAAAGATCCAAGTACTGAAATGGGAAAGGATCCCACTTTGATAGACCAAAAGCAGATGCCAGCATGGAATTGCCATGAAGCAGCCAGACAAAACTTGTTTTTTAGTGCTGCTACATGACATTGTCCACAACAGCTGGGAGAACCCAGGAAAGCTTCCCAGTGAAGGTCAGGGGTGGGGGCAGAAACACAGAAACATGGGGAAAGGCAATTAATTGTCAGGCAGCTAAAGCAGATCAGGGCAGAGAGGTACAGCTGAAGACTTTGCCTGAAATGGCTATCATCACAGCAAAATGACACCTGGATCAGGCTGATGCAATTTCTAGCTGTATGTACTGCATTTCAGTGCAAATGCATGTGCCACACAGATAATTTTTTTGTTTGTTTGGGGAGATTTTTTGTTTTGTTTGCTTGGGGGTTTGGGCTTTTTGTGGGCTTTTTGTTTGCTCACTTGCTTTTTAGGTGTTTGGTTTTTTCTCAGAAAGTGGAGTGTTTCCTATGGTCACTTGCAATGAAAAACTCCTTAGGTTTGGAAGGAAGAGACTAGGGAGAAGACAGAACATTCTCTTGGGCTTGGGAACAACCAGAAAGCTCATCTAGCTCATCTTTCTGTCCTTGCCCTCCTTTTATTTTTTTTTTTTGCTTTGCTCCTTGCTGCTGCAGGAGCTGCTGTTGCAGCTCTCATGGAAGGCTGCAGCAGTGGAGCTGTGCCAGAGCTGGCGCCGAGCCGCTCGTTTGGCCTGGACTGTGGTTTTCTGGGGAATCACCCAGCCCAAAGAAAACACAGTGATGGCACCTGATGGCTCTTATTAAAGAGCTTCTCACTTCCCTGGTGCAGGCAGACAGTGTCCTCTGCTGCTCTCAGTCCAAGCTGGGACCAAACTGCCTGGCCAGGAGGAGGATCCCACGTCCACCGCACTGGTGTGTCTCCAGGCAGGCGAGAGGAAAATCACTCAGTGCTTGATAAGGCACATAAGGTGCCTTATGCCATTTTCTGGTGCATATGAACTTTCCTGAGGCTACTCTCTTCCACTTTCATAGTGAATCAAGTGGAAAACACTGTTGGGACCTGAGTTCCACCGAGTGTGCAGCCTCAGAGGGCCACATGCTGATGGGAAGGTTGGTGACAATCAGCTGTGCTCCCCATCCCAGTCCCATTTAACGCCCCTGTAGCACTCTGCTGCTCTGAAGCACTGCAGAAACAGAAGGTTTGGTCCATGACCTGAGCTGAGACATCTTCCCCTAGTCCAAGTATTAGCTGGGATCTCTCCCACTCATTTGCCGGGAGGAGGAAACACTTGAGGATGTTTCCAACAAGCCTGCAGGACCTGGGCAGAAAACACACACATCTGTAACTTAGATTGGTTATTTAGGAAAAGATTAAAACCAATCCCACGGGAACTACAGGACAGATGTTCTGCAGTCCTTATGTAAAAACAAGGCACATTCCTCCCATTTTTTTCAGGCAGCTTTGCCTTGCAGCTGAACACAGCAAGAGACCTTAATAACATAACATAACATAACATAACATAACATAACATAACATAACATAACATAACATAACATAACATAACATAACATAACATAACATAACATAACAAACATATAACATAACATAACACAACACATAACATTTTCCTGGGCACATTTCCCCTCCCTTCTTTTTTCTTTTTTTTTTTTTCCTTGTTTAGTTGTTTGCCTTTTTTGTCCTTTTTTTCCTCTGACTGGTGGTATGTGGCAACAGCTGCTTTAGGAGGAAGGTATTGCCATGGCCTCAGCATCCACTGGTTCAGTTTACTCAGCTTCTCCTCGGGGGGATTTCTAGAGGAAGGCAATCAGCACTGTGACTAAAGCAGCTTCCCTTCAGCAGTGAACAAATAACCCCTGCCCTCCAGAAGAGGGGCAAACGCACTTTGCTAGAATGAGCCCTCTCACACAGTCCATGGTAATGCCTGGTCCCTGTCCTGCTGAAAGCAGGGGGAGGAGAACCAAGGCTTCCAGTCCGATGTGTTCATAGCCCCTAACTCTCCAGATCCCCTAGCTGACTAATCAGGCTTGAGGGGTTTTGTGGAATTTAAAGGGATTTTCCTCTTTGTGAAAATCATATTTCTACTAAAGTTAAAAACGCTGCTGAGTGCTGGTTTTACAGCACCTCTTCTCCATTTACACGCTGAGTTTGTTTTTCCCTGCTCCTTATCTGCTTAAAATCAAGAACATTTTGGCAAAACAACTTTGCAATTTTGCGGGTTTTACAAGCCGCCTGTGCCCAGAGGCACTGTCTATTGTCCTGACAGAATGGTGGAGGATAAAAGGAGGATTCCTCCCTCCTTCTCATACCAGAAGGATCTCCCGGGGAGGTGAGTCTGCAGAGACTATCATGAATGGAGCCACACCGAGTGCTCTCCCTTTTTGTTGCTCGGAGGGCACTGTGTGGCTGTGACATGACAAAGGCACTGCGTTTCAGGAAGGAGAAAAGCGGAAGGAAACTGTGCAAGACAGGGGGTTCCCAGCCTATGACAATGTCCTTAAACATGGTACTTTTGAATGGAGGAGAAGTCTGGGAACAGGGAAACCAGGAGGGGGTTTTGGTGCCTGTACTTCTCCTTGCTGAACCAGTAGCTGAGATTCCAGCTGAGGCTGTGGCCATTTCCCCACGGCAATCACTGGGAAAGTGGGATCCTGTAAGCTGCGAGAGGCGTGCAAAGCACACAAAAACCATCTTCTGCCTCCTTGGCTTCTGGACCACTCATCTCATATCATTTGCAGGGAGTTTTGCCATTATCTGCACTGCAGTGCTTGAAACGCAGTTAGGTTTGAGCCACAGGTGGAAAGATATCACTGCCCATCTGACCACAAGAGGCAAAGGCACAGACCAGACCAGCTTAGTCTTATCAGAGGAAACCCCATTATTCACTGTTTTGCAGGGGGAGAAAATAAAGAAGAAAACCACACTGTGTCAGGCAGCTGCAAAGGCCTTGGTAGCTCTCTGCACTGAGCAGAGACAGCTTGCCTGGGCTGCAGGAGAGTCACAGGCATTAGCACAGAAAATCTTCAGAGGGGGAAGGACTCCCAAAAGGCCGTGCACGTTCGTGAAGATTCACACTGTATTTACGGGATCTGGAATCAGATCTGGAGCCTGTTGAATGTTTGCCGGCATTCTGCGCCGCGCAATTACCAAGCGTGGGAATTCCCTCCAGGGTGGGGCCCGGCGCCCTAGGCGTGGTACCAATAAAAACAAGACCAGGTTTTCCCTGCTTCTTTCAGGGTGGGCCTCGGACCAGCTAGGGGTGTGGAAAATTACCTTTAAAATGTTTCTCCTCGGGTCGGTAGCCCAGTAATTAACTGCTAAATACATAGAAATTGAAAGGGACGGGATTAGGACTAGCGGCGATTTAACAAAATTCAAATTATTCTCATCCCGGTATTTTGCAACTGACTTCCAGCAGAATTTCTTACCATTTTTGTCTCCAAAAAAGAGAACTGATCCATTCTCTCAGTTCCAAAGATATGCCTGTGACCCGGGCATGAAAGGTTTTTAATGACAACTGAAAGTTGTTTATAGAAGTTGCTCAGTTTGCTCCGTAATCATGCTAAAAAATATTGAAATAATCATAATTTATAGTTAAGAAGGGGAAAGAAGGGAGGGTGTCAATATTTCTCATTGTTAACAGTGGCAGAAGGTCTTCAGGATGCACCTAAGAGGAGAGGCTGTAGCTGCAGGGGGGTTAAGACGGCACCGGGGGCTGCGGAGCCTCCGCTGCAGGGTGAGCAGCCAGGCTCCGGGGCTGCTGGGGACCGTGCAAGGACATCTCCAATGAACAGTCCAGAGCACGGATCCAGCAGAAACTAGCCCGGCAGGATCTGCTATAACTATGTTTAATGCTGAGTCCTCTCCCACAGCCTGTGGCAGAAGGCTCCTGAGAGCACAGCAGTGCTTGGTCTGGCTTCCTTTCTAGCTCAGCTGTCCTCACATGACCCTGCTGTTTTCTCCCCCAGCTCCAAAAATCAACAGATATGCAAAACCGAGTGCTCAGGTTTTGATCACAGTTTCTTGCAAATATTAGTTATATTAAATGTGTATCTTTCAGCATTGATGTACTTCAAGAGTTTTGCTGTATTTTATGTATTTATTTTCAACTGACCTGAAGGTAAATCCGACTCGGAACATTACGAAGAGCAGAAAACAACACACTAGCCAGCACAACTAACCTGTCTCAGCAGCTCCACAGTATTTGTCAAGACCAGAGGGAGGGAGCTGCAGCCTTTCACCAGCTGGAGCAATTCCAGGCAGCAACCACAGCTCTTGAATGCAGGCCTTTCAAAGCCTTTTCAGACCCGTTTTGCGCAAACTGAACGAAGCACACGCATAAGGAGTTTCACGCTCTTTGTACGGCTGTGAGTGGGGCGGCACCTACAGAGCCGGCTCAAGGACCATCTGGAGGATTGCACTTTAGAGTGCCATGAGCTAGCGATGGGCCTGATGTCGGCAAAAAGCAATTGTTTATTCTCCTAGGAAACGATCCATCTGAAAATGTTTCCAATATCAACACAATAGAACCGTAGCAACCCACAGTATGTGGCGCAACCAAATCGAGGGGTGTGCTTTTTGCACTCTGACAGGATGATGGAGCAGCAGCCTGGGCTAGCCGGGTCCTACCCCTCCCTGTTTCCTCAAGATCTTATCCCTCTCCGTTCTACAAGCACCGCAGCCCATGCAACTGTGTGATGAGCCAGTGGGCTGAGCCAGACAGAAGTTAGTGCTGCAGCAAGGGGATGAGCAGTGGCCCAGACGGGCTCCCTGAACAGTGCCAGCCTGCAGGCACAGGGCTGCCATGCAGCCAGTGGCTGAAGGCAGCAGTTTCTGACCCTGCACCTGTGCCCTTGCCTGTTCACACCAAGAGCCTGATGCCATGCACCTGAGCCTAGAAGCTCAAACAAGGCCTTTTGCCCACTCTGCACTTGCAGCACACCTCGGTCTTTCCAGCACTTTTGAAAGCTCCATGTTCCCAGCAGAGCTGGATTACAGCATGTATCTCTCCACACACATTGATTCCTGTTACAAAGCACAAGTGTTCATGTACTGTTGTGGTACGTGTTTTGATTTGCCACCAAAGGGGGAAAGCATCACACACTCGTTATCATCTGTATTTGAAATAAAGACTGTAACATCATTTTGCAAATAAGCACTTCATCAACAGAAGCAGTTTCTCAATCATCCTGCTGAATTCATTGCACATGCTTTTATTTATCAGTAAGTCCAGCATCAGTGAGCAGAAAAACCCAATCTATTCTCTTTTTCTCTATTAGTAACTAAATTCCCCTCTTGAAATTGACCTTTGCTACTTTATTCCAATAATATAGACCACTTGTAATGCTACTTATCATTAATCTGTTTTGTTATCTTCCTTTTTTGACAACCTTGTTTTCTTTTCCTTACCTGCATACCAGGACATTCACACCATCTGTATCTGGTTTCTTTCTTTCCCCTCCAGACTTATTTTGTAGTCCATCTCTGTAACTCCTGACTTTGAACCTGTGGACCATTAATGCACTTTAGACAGATGTCCCCTGATGAACTACCTGCACAAGAGCCCATGTCTGTTTCCTGCGTTGAAGTGAGAAGGATGTAGGTGTCAGTGCAAAGTACTCAAAGTAGGAAAAAAAGTTTAAAAAATTACTTCCTGGTAAGTTCTCACCCATGGGATATAACTATTTTTGCACTTCCAAAGCCACTATTTAGTAATTTATTTAATTGCTTTTTTACTAGATAAGATAGGTTAGTAATGGAAACTTCTCCTGGAGATAGGAATGGGGAACATCATCACCCAATCTTCTAACAAGTATTCAACAAACATTTCATGTATGCAAACACCCACCAGGCAAAGAAACTAGGAGCTACAGGCTGAAAAAATCCACTGGAGATTGAGGTTTTGGGCAACTTGCCACTAACTTGTGGCAAGTCAGGCAGCCTTCCTTGTCCTCACTGGAAATCCTCCTTTCTCTCCCATCCTTTCTGCTAACAGCTTTGACTCCAGCAATTCTCAGTCTGCTTCCTGTTACCTTCAGGGGCAGTGAGTAACTAAGCTAACCTGGGAGCCCATTTTCAAGGTTCACCACATCCTTAGATGAGAAACGTTTTTTGTTTTTTTTCTGTCAGCAGGCATTTCCAAATACTGTTAACTGAAACTAGGCTAACACTCAATGCAAATAAATTTCTTCACAACGCCCTAAAGGTATGCAAGACTACAAGTGGTTTAAGATGAAGAGACAGAAAAGGAAAAAAAAAGAAAGGCTGCCCATCCCACTTGTGCTAAAACCCAAGGGAAGGCAGCTGCTGTCCCCTTTGTCAGCCACCTTGATGCAGGTTTTCTTGATACCTTGTTGACCTAAGAGTGCAGTGTCCAGACAGACTCCCTGCCTAGCCAACCATGCCAGCCTGCAGTTAGGTTCCACAAAGGAGGTTTCTACAAATTATGAAAACTAATATTCCATTTTCCCCTGAGGAAAATATTTAGTTACAAGGGAGAATTTTGACTGTCACTCCTACCAGGTGTGCCACCAGTTTAACCAGTCCCTCCTTATGGATCCTGTGTTGCACTGCCCCCTGTGCTGGTACTTTATTGCAGGACCAGCATCAAGGTTAAACCAGCGTCCACACTGAGCTATTGTTCTGGCTGGGTTTTGTTTTGCCTTTTTTAAACACAAGCTTGTTTCCGTATCAGGTTCCCTGGGTAGCCCTGGAAATTGCTGGGTTGCACAGTGGTTACAGGAACAGAGGAACTGAGAAGGAGCTGCTGCAACAGCACTGTCCCCAAAGAAACCTTCCTCAGAGGAGATGGGAGTAGTCTTGATGCTGCCGAAGCGAAGGCTCGAGTACCCTGCTGACAAAGGCAAACGCAACTGGTGAGCCAGCTGCCATCATACAGGTTTAAGTCAAAGACTACCCAAGGGGATAATGAGCTATGGAAAATCCTGTTCTTTTGGTGATGCAGGCTGTGGTTTCACAGTGGCTTAAAGCAGAGGCAGTGCAATCCCATTTCCCTCTTCCTTCTTTTACACCTGCACTACAGCCAATTTGACCCCAGAGTAAGATGACTCAGGTCACTTATGTAACAGAGAACTGAACCAAAACCCCCAATGTTTTCCATCAATTAAGTAAAGAGAATGGCTCTTTACAAATGCAAATGACCACCAGTGCTTGCTGAAGGAAGAGCCACAAAAAACCCAGGGAGACCGAGCACACCTGCAAACATCACAGCAACATCAGATGGCAACCAGTGGCACCCCTATTCCTGCTCATGCAATCTCAGTCCATGCACATTCATGCTATTTTTCTCCATCAGCTAGTAAATTTGACTCTCTAACTTGAGAGAGGGTTGCTTTCCGGTCTATGGAATTTCATAATGCATTAAATACCTTATGTTCACAATTCTTTATGCCACTGGGTGTCACAAGAGTCAGTTTTCTGGAAGAGGAAACAAACACAATTTGCTGGCAAAAAACTGAAATCTTGTCTTGTTTATGCTAATCTACACTGCATATTATGCTGCTAGAGGCTCAGAGAGAAAACTTCATTGCAGATGTTTGTGGTTCAATGAACCTATCAGCTAAGCCACAGTGACAGGTAGGAGGTGGCCATGAAGTGCATCTGCAGTGCCAGGAACCTCAGCTACGGCTGGTAGGCTCTAAAAAGAACCAAGAGAAAAACACTATCCCCAAAAAGTGGAAGCACACACTACTTGGAAGATGACTCAATTCTGCAAGGAGTTAGCTGGATTTTGACTTAGTGATACACTGGCTCTATTTGTTCATCAGGTTTATAGTGAACAGGTTTATATACATTAGAGTATTTGACGTTGCAGCACAGACTTTTCATAGAAGATTGTGAAATGAGTAAGACCATTACTACGGAAAAGAATGAGTATGTTAAGAAAATCTTAGTGAAGAGCAGCAAATACTACAAATAACTGAGGGGTTTGTCAGTCACTTAAAAATACAATTTTATCTATATAGATATAAAACAAAGGACAGATTAAAATGTTTCATGGGGTTTTCTAGAACATGAGAACCACAATAAAAAACGAAGTCCAGACTATTTTAAACAGCTTTGCATAAGCATGTGACGATCCTTGTTTTAGTTGGTCATAAGAGCTTCACTGTTCCAACAGATCCTGAACTACAGGATGTCTTGCATTGTTTCCAAGTAGTTTGGGTTTCAGCAAAACAACAGAACAGAACAAAATGTTACTAGCAAGAACTGGCTGGAACAAGCTGTGACAATTTAAAAAATTCCCATCTGAAAAAGCAAAAAATCACTGATTATAAAATGAAAAGCAATGCCCCTACTGTTACTAACCCGGCAGTGCAGCTTTTTTTCCTAGAAGAAAACATGAATACTGCTATGGATATGCTTCACAAAAGTTGATCTCATGACCCAGTAAGGCTGCTGTTTTACATAACTCAAAATAGCAGGCTTTGCCTCTGTGCCAGGGGAAAAAAATTGGAAAGTTATGTACTTTTTTTTCTTCAGATGCTAAAAAATTACAGACATGGTTCTTTCATCTTATGTCCAACAATGTGTGCTGAACCAAAATATTCCTTATTTGGTAAACATGGACATTGATTTAATGCAAAAGAGGACAGAGAAGGTAAAAAAGAATGTTGCATATATTTCCATGTCATTAAAATTGTTGTGATCTATCTGTACGTACTTGCCCCATCTGAACTCCCCATCTACCCCTGTCCTTAGGCTGTCATCAGCTTTGCAGTGAAAAGATGTAGCCAAACATTGTGCATTACACAGTAGCACATATTGCTTTTAAGTCATACCTGAAATCCTACAGAAGGTCACTACTGCCTGCCTGAGCAGGATTGCTGTGTGTTAAGAGAGGGTCTCGTGAGCAGAGATTGGCCACAGCGACCACCAAGTGATCGAGTCTAAAATCTGTGTTGACAGGAGGAAAAGTGCCAGCAAAACTTCACCTCTAGACATGAGGAGAGCAGACTTCAGGCTGCTCAGGAAGCTGATTAGCTGGTGCCCTGGGAAAATGCCTTTGAATACCTAAAGGATGCAGTCAGTGATAGCAGCCAGCACGGCTTCATGAAGGGAAAGTCCTGCTTATCAAACCCGATTTCCTTTTATGACAAGATAACCCACCTAGCTGATCTGGGGAAGCCAATTGATGTAATCCTTTTGGATCTCAGTAAAGCTTCCAGTACTAACAGGACCCTTCTGGACAAAATGTCCAGCACACAGCTGGTTAAACACATCATGGGATGGGTGAGCAACTGGCTCCCCATTGAGCTACTTCTGTTTATAATACATATCATCACTGTCTTTGGGGCCCCATTTGCATGGAGGGAGGGAGGTTACACCTAAGAAATCCAGGTGATTTTCAGAGTTCAAGAAATACTGATTTACCTAAGCTGACTACATGTACTTGGCATTTGCATCCTTACACTACAGCACAGATAAAGAACACTGGTAATGTAATGTGGACAGTTATAAGGTGGTGCAGAGCCAGTCCAAATTTAGTACAGGTAACTGATGTGGGTCTGGTATGCAAATAAAACTCGATCCTATTCCTGTTTAACTACTTGTGCATTCACACTGTAACTGTATCTATCAGTTTTCAGCACTGGCACAACAAACCACTAACACATGGAGCAACCCCAAGTCTGGTGTCTCTATAAGCTCTACCCAAACTAGAAGCATCAGGATTGTACCATGCATGCTGCAGCTTCTTTTGAAGTGCCAGGTCTGAAACAGCAGGTGATACCAGCTACAGCTCAGTATCAGCTGTACAGCTTGGTTGCAGGTGATACCTGCTCCAGGGTGTGAAGTGTAATTATGTGTTTTGTGTAACACATGGGGGTTTCCCATTCAGTCAGGTATCCCCACCTGCATTGCTGCCTTATCTTCAGCAACAAAAAGCTTTGATTAAAAAAGAAAAATCCCCATTATCAATATGAAAAGAGAATCATGAATTTTCTCTGCAGGGCAAAATACTAGCAAAAATGCCATTTTAATTGCTATGATTTTAACTTTGCTTATAAAAAAGGCAATGTTCAGTTAATATATTGTAGACAGATTATTTCATCATCTCTGAACACAAGATGAGATGCTCTGCATTGCAAAACAGGCAAGGGATGAACAAATACTCACTGTTCTCAGAACCACCACCTGAGTTACACAATCCTATACAAGCTCCAAAATTTAGAATTAAAGGACTTGCAGGGAATTTTGATACTGAATACTATGCAAATGTGCTCTAGTCATATGAATCCCTGATAGTCATCTTCCCTTTTTGTTCAAGAAGTGATCAGTTTCTATACATTGTCAAAGCTGATCAAGAACAAGCTATCAGGACTAAATGATGACCGAAGCCTACTCAAATTCCAGGTTGTTATACAACTGGAGTACTATGAAGAAAGGCCCCAGGGATTTTCAGAAACTGAGCCATCACTGGTAGCTGAAGTAACACAGATCTTTTTAAATGTGCCATTAGCTGCAAAAATGCGCTGATTGTTGCACAAACCCACGCCAAATTCTCAGACCACCCCAAAACCAGAAGCAGGGGTGCTTATCTTACCTGCACTACACTATCTGACATGAAGCTGAAATTTGGAGGCACAAATAGGAATCCAAGCAGCTTTGAGAAGTCCACAATTCACTACAGAGCCAAATCCCCTCAACTCAGTTACCACACAAGATTAGCAGCATCATTTATTAAAGCCACCAAACACAGAATTGCAGCTTCTTTACTACAATGAACTTGAAAAATACATATTCAAGGGGCTTTAACTGTAAAGCACAAAGAAGAAAATTAGCCAATCTCAGTTTCTGATGGCTTATGAGGCTTTTCCCAAATGCCTTGAAAAAATCAAAGAGAATTTTGGAATAATTAAAGCCAATATGAGAAGGGCACAGCACAGGAATGAAGGTAAGGAATTATGTTGCATTAACCTGGCATTCTTTCAAGGAGACTTGTGTACAACAACTAAAGCTGCCTGGTAATCTTCCCCTTCTCCTCTGCCTCCTCCCTCACAACTTCACCATCTCCTTATTTACTGCTGAGGCCAGGACCTCTTCAATTGAAGCAAAACAAAAAGGCTTTGTTTTTCACCCTAAAGTTTTTGCAGTCTCATCTCCAAACTCAAAAATTCTGAAGGAGCAAGAATTGCTTCTCAGAGACATTCCTGTTTATGGACTTTGTCTATGGCCCTGTCTAGCCCCAATATTGTTTCTGGCACTGCCCAAAGCCTCAAAACCTGGTAGGTGACTAAGCCAAAATCCCAAAGTACACTACATATAGAATATTTTCCCTAAATAAATGTCAGCTTCAGAGCTGTTTAATTATAGAAGACTTCTCTTAAATCCACATGCACTGCAAATAAATCAGTCCAAAGGACTTGACTTAGACTCATAGCTCAAGATTTTTCCTTCTGCTTTTGCCCTATATCCTCATATAAACCTGAGCAAATAAGACCTTCCTAACTTCCTCACAATTACACCAGTAATGCTGTAAGGCCATGGAGAGAATGACATGAATGTAAGAGCAATCTCAAGACACACACACCACAAAAACTGGTATTAACTTTACACGAAGAGCCAAATAGCTCAGATGAAAAAAAAGCTCAGAATATAAAATTTCTCTTAAAATGCATTTTAAAAGCAAGAAATTACGAGACACACACTAAAAGTCATCAAGCATTTTGATGACAATTTCATAGAATTAGAAGTTTAAAAAATGAGATTAAAAGGAGACACCAAGAATTTCAAAAACCTCTGTTTTATTTGTACAGAGTAAAATACATCATATAGTGAACACTGTTTTCCACCATAATCTAAAACCATTATTAAGTGTGTTCTTTTCACCAAACATCCTGGCCAGAAGCACAGACAATGGAAACAGGAATGCTAATTAGTCTCTCTCTGCCAGAGCTACAAGGTGCACATCAATCTCTGCTTCTGTAAGGATCCTGAAAGAACAAAAAGAAATCTTAAATAGCTTAAATGATTCTTCCCCTTAAGCTCCAATATTACAACCTAATATCTATACAAGTAAGTTTTACAGCAATACATCTTTGTGCCCTTTAAAGCCCTGTTGCCAGTGCCACAGGCTGACATTCCAATTCTCTTGAAAAATAAAGGAAGAATCAAAGTCACTACAGAGCAAGGAGGTGACAAATGATAGAAAAATAACAGGTAATTCTTCATGAGTAATGCATTTGCAAGTTGAGACCTAGTGAGAAGGTAGCTTGATCCCTTGAGTGGCAGTAGAAAAGGGGTCATGAAGCTCCTGTGTGCTTTCTCACAAACACTGTGCTGCTCTCTTGTCCTTAGTACACACCACCAAATGCAAAACCACCCATCACCACTGTGTCCACCTTAAAACCATTAGGAAGGAAGCACTTAAAAGACTGAACCCAAAGTTTATAGGACCCAAAGGTTTGAAGCCTCTCTTCAGTCCCCATTTACCAAGTAGTTAGACTGAAGTAGACTGAAGTGGACTTTGTTCCCAATTTAATTGTTCCTTTTCTTCTTTTTAAATTAAAAAAACCAAATGCAAAAAAACCACCACCAACAACAAAAAACAACCCCCAAAAACCAATGAAAGACTAAACCAGAAATAACTGAATCCCTCTGCAGCAAGCCAGACTTACCTAAATTTTAGGTAAGCCATACCTGGAGGGTTTTTTTGCATTATAAAAAATCCCCCAAATCTTTTCTCCCACATTTCATGCACACTTCTGCAGCTATACACTGTGTTGTGAGAAGGCTGTCAAGTACACTGTATCCAATGTGAAGCTTTCCTGCCCTCAGCAGGAAGACTTCCAGGTGTTGTCTTTATACACTGGCCAAGTAATCTTGGTGCACACAGTGTGCTGCAGGCAATAATGGAGGAGGGAAGAAATAGCAGGTACCTCACTTTCATGCTAGATGGGAATGCAGAGTACTTGGAAAGTAGATAGTTCAGCCATTTTCAAATTACTAGTGATTTTTTAAATCCATGATCTTTTAATCTTGCCAAATTTAAATAAAGTTTTTCAAACCATACAAATCCATAATCTATTAACTACATATTTTAGACATTAAAAAACTCTAACGATTTAAAGATGAGCAAGAATAATTTAACAATTCAATTCAGAAAAGGAAAAAAGAATTTAAGAGACTTGTAAATATTCCATAATATAAACCAGACCTTACTGCATTAGTTAGCATGACTATGATTTGGAAGTCCAGATACCACTACTATGAAAAATTTTTACGCTTCTAAGCATGAAAACACTTCTAGACCAGATGTAACTACTTTTCAATCATCACAGAAAGCAATACCCTTTTTAAGACATTAAAAAGAACACTTTTTTCTACTAAATCCCTTAATCATGTAATGCATTTTAAAACTGCATTCTTTTTACACAATGTTTTCTACACCTACACATTTTGAAGAGTTACAAGTTAAAAACCATTCAAAACTTCAGTCTCTGAAATCTTTTCCTCAATTTATGATTACACAAGAAGGTAAAACTAATTGCATATAATCAGAGGAACACACCAAGTTTTATCAACACTGATCACTTACCTGAACTTAGGATTTTCCACTGTGACTACACCAACTTCTATTTCTGAAGGTTTGAAATCAATGGATAGTACAGTAGACAGGCATGTTATTGCTGTCTGAAAGATGACAAAACCCCCCCATCATTAGAAAGAAAGCACTAAGACTTTTTTTTTTTTCCTTAATGGACATAGCATTAGCAACCACCCTTGTTCTGATTTAAAGTTACTTCCTCTCACTTCAAAATCTCAGCTTAGGAATTCCAAATAGTTTCCCCTTGCTACAGAATACAGTCCCTCTCCAGTCATCTCCCTAAAAAGCCCAATCTACAAAAAGCAAAGGATGTTTTCATAGCAGAAAAAAACACAACAAAACCAAAACCTTTTATCATGCAAATATATTGTTTGAAATACCTTCTAATATGAAGATTGTTTTAAATGTCACTAAAAGTTAAGTCATACTGGCATCCCCAAAATCAGGCACTGTAGTAACCAAACACCAGCTACAGTGGGAGCGCTACAATTATAGAATTTGCTACAGCTAACATAAAGCAAAAAAAAACAGATTAGATGACCAAACACTTGCAGAATACAATCTTCAAATTATTTTCTGGCTGGAATAGCTGTATTTGCTCTGGCAGCAATATAGAACTGTAGGGAAAAAGGAAATGCCTAACTACGTTTCTCTGCATTGCAAGCCTACATGCAGCATATTAAAATACCTTTATCAAATGTTCATTTCCTTCTGCTGGCCTACCTCTACTGTTTGTTCATATGTCCAGTCAAATTTCTTCTTTACTTTCTTTTCAAGAAAACTGGTTGACTCTGTCTGTTTAACTCCTGCAGCTGTGGCCTTGAATCCACAATAGTAACCTGCTGGATCACACTTATATACCTGAGGGCCGTGTTCTTCATCAATACCAATCAAAATCATACCTTGAAAAGAAAATTTGTTAACTTATTTATTTCCCCAATTTTAGCAATTTAATTTAACTGAAGAACAGAATAGATACTCTTCTCAGTGAAAAGACATGCATGCACATCAGTACATCTTTGGGAATCAGTCCCATACCTAGAGCTGTGACTTTCTTTTTATCTGTAATTTGCCATTACTTACCAGCATCTCATTACCAGGTGTGCAACTCAGCAGAAATTATATTTCTGTCATCCCAAAGAAAGCTACTCATTAAACATACAAACATTTTTGCCATGCTCAGTGTGTAGAGAAACACAAAGTCAGGAAAAACAGAAGTTTTATCCTGATAGAAAGTTCACCAAGCCACAGCTCACATCCTGTGTTATCTGACACAAAAATGTAAACAAAAGTTTTATTACCATGTGCCTTTTACTAGAAATCAACTTTACGAACATGCTGAAACTAATGGAAGTACTAAAAGATCAAATTTAGATTTCTTGTTTGTAACCCTGAAAATCACTGCATTACATACCTTTTCCTCTTTAAATAAAAAAAAAAAAAAAAAAAAAAAAGAAATTAAAAGTAGAAATATCAGGACATAACTAAGTCTTTGACGATTATCTAACTAAATGTTTTGAAGCTGGATAGTTTCCAAGTAACACAAACTGACCACATCACTGAAATGCATGTGTTCGCTCTCACTTCTTGATTTACAGCTGCATTGTCTAAATATGCATATTTATGCATATTAAAAAAAAAGTCAAAAGCATCAACTGCAATAAAAACCGAAACAAAACAAGGTCATGGTTTTCACTTATTTTCACTTAACACTTGTGTAACTTCTAACTAGTAGTTAGAGCTGATAAACTTCTGAGCAGCTATTACTACAACAGAAAAAAATCCTCTCATATTTTCAAAAAGGTTAAGGGAAGTAAACAAAAATACATTTTTATTCATGTATTTAAAAAAAGGAATTTCCAGTAGTATCAAGGCATGGGAAATGCCAAGGGAAGAAAGAAATAATCATTCCTGAAAATTACAAGCACACAAGCATAGGAAAATTGGCCCATCATGGAAACTGTGGCGCAACTCTGAATGTTGCTTCTTCAGTAAGAAGTCTTAATGCCTACTATGGTTACGAGAAGTGATTCATCAATTCTGAAACTATTCTCCTCAAAAAAAAAATAATTCTAAAATGCAACCAATCAAAAAGAAACTCAGACAGAATGTTTCATGAAAAAGTAATTGAGGAAACCTGTAAAGTCTTTTACTTCAGATCCTGAACAGCCTGACAGTACAGTTATAATTTACTTACTGCCAAATGTAAGAGAAAAAAAAAGTCAGAACCAACCCCAGAACACACAGATGACCAGGAACATCTACAAAAAATGACTCAACACATAACTTCTTTTTAAGCTGCATTTTCTGTTACAAAAAAAGACACGTAGAAATATTTGCAAGGGAAATACTTTAGGCACTTTCCCCTCTACATTAGGAGCAAAAATTATGCTGTCCCATACATACTAAATAAATAAAAAAGCCACAAAAGCTGAACAAGGATAATTACACTCTCCATCTCTCTCTTTTAACAGTGATGTTTACCCAGACCCAGTGTACTGGGCTTGCATGGCAAGGTTTTGGTAGTGAGTGGACTACAGGGCTGGCTTGTGTGACAAGCTGCCAGAAGCTTCCCCTGTGTCTGAAGAAGCCAAAGCCAGCTGGCTCCAAGACCAACCTGCTGCTGGCTGAGGCCAAGCCCATCCACAATGGTGGTACTGCCTCTGGGATAATGTATTTTAGAAAGAAAAATAAAAGAAGGAAACTGCAGACAAAAGAGAGGAGTGAGAATATGTGAGAGGAACAACTCTGCAGACACGGAGGCAAATGACGGAGGGAAGGAGCTGCCAGAGCTGAGATTCCTCTGCAGCCTGTGTTGAAGACCATGGTGAGGCAGCTGTGCCCCTGCAGCCCATGGACATCCATGGTGGAGAGATATCCACCTGCAGCCCCTGGAGGAGCCCACCAGGGCTGGAGCATGTGGATGCCTGAAGGAGGCTGTGGCTCCATGTGAAGCCTGTGCTGGGGCAGGCTCCTGGCAGGACAGTGGCACTGTGGAGAAAGGAGCACAGACTGGAGCAGTCTGTTCCTGAAGGACTGCACCCCACTTAAGCTGGGCTCCTTGCTGGAGCAGTTTGTGAAGAACTGCAGCCTGTGGGAAGGACTCACTTTGGAGAAGTTCCTGGAGGACTGTCTCCCGTGAGAGACACACTGGAGCAGGGGAAGAGTGTGAGGAGTCCTCCCCCTGAGGAAGAAGTAGCAGCAGAAACACTGTACTATGAACTGATCACAAACCCACTTCCCATCTCCCTGTGCCACTGTGGGAGAGGTAGAGAACCAGGAATAAAGTTAAACCTGTGAAGGAGGTAGGGGGACCAAGTGTTTTGAAGATTTGGTTTTACTACTCAGTATCCTATTTTTATTTGCTTTTTCATAAATTCAGTTAATTTCCCCAAGGTGAATCTGTTTTGCCCATGGCAGTAATTGGTGAGTGATCCCTCCCTGCCCTGATCTTGACCCATAAGCCTTTCATGGTATTTTTTTGTCTTCTGTGTCAAGCTGAGGAAGGGAGTGCTGGAGAGGCTTTGACAGTCACTTGGCATCCATCCAGGGTCAAACCACCACAGACAGACACAGTTATAAAGAGCTTCTCTTGCTCACAGACATCACTGCACAGTGCAAACAGACCAGGCCCCCAAAACCAAGGTGAAATAGTATCAGAGAGGCTACATTATTTCAAATGCAGAGTCAATGGTAAAATCATGGCTCCAGTTCAACACTGCTCTCTCATTCAGTTGTTCATCCCTCTTACTCCCCCAGTTACTCATTTGGAAAATAAATGAGAATTTCTTATATATGAATTTGCAAACTTAAACAATAGTAAAGATCATTTTCATACACTGTACTTACAGCAACCAAGGGGCCTCATTTCAGCATTCTGTGTATAGACCTGAGAAATATCTGCAATCCTTTTACACAGCATATCCACAGGGATGTCATATCCATACTTGTACTTCCAGTTAGCAGCCTCATAGCGGGCTCTCTGCACCTGGGATCTGCTGTCAGCTAGACAAAAAGAACCAGTATTAATTCCACTGAACATGTACCATGTTTATTTCTAGCATTGTCTGAGATTATAAATTCCAGGTCCAACTTTACATTGTCTTGAAATACACCCATTACAACTAGGTAAGTTCTCCAAAACCAGACTGGGGAATTAAATACCTGTCATTCCTGTCATCACACAACCAATATTTTCAGTAATCTTGAATAAATGAGTCACTGTGTTGGAATCCAGTAACTTGTCCTAAAAAGGAAACAGAAATAATGTAATAGCAAACACTATCCTGGACGTAAAAAGAAAACAAACAAACAAAACACAAACTAGGAATCCTCTGGTTTTTACAGAAGAGCCCAAAAGGACCCATAACAGCTAAAAATTGTCTTTCAGGCTTTCCAACTTTTACTGCTGTAGGCACACGAAGGAAGAAATTGGAGAATAGGGAAGATTAAAACCACAGATCTGGAGGAGAACAAGAACATGATCAACATCACAGTCCTTTTCCCTCTGAAGAAACTGAGAACCCACATAAAAAAGCTTGCTCTCTTATTGTATGCTGCCCTTCAAACATACAAGAATTTTACCCCTTTTTCAACAATACATCATCACTGAGCTGAAACACCCATGAAAACCCATTCTACATGCTATTGGTATAACATTTTCTCAGCAGAAATTAAAGAAATCAGGGAACTGGTTATGGACAACTCAGCCTTCACAAGCCAGAGCAATGCATGCATGCTCAATACACCAGGGTCAACTTAGATTTATCCCTTCAACAACTATGGAGAAAACCAATATTGTAATACTTAGTGAGAAATTGTGCAGTTGAGCATGAATGACATGGAGCTAGAACTTCAGAATAAGTAGAATGATAGTCAGTTCAAACAGCAATTTATGTCAGTGCTAATAATAAGTATAATATCAGTGTTGCTGAGTCTCACCCAATCTTTTTTCCTCCTCTCCTTCCAGACCTCCCCTCAAAACCAGAATACTTACAGGTACTTTCTTCTGTGTTACAATTACTGCAGAATCTTTCCCACGAACAGCTACAGAAGTAAGTCCACCTTGGTTTATGGCCTTAAACGCATATTCTAGAAAAATAAACAAATGTTAATAAAAACTTGTGTCAGAGACACTAGTACATTTAACTCTGATACTTCTTACCCCAACACATGAATCTCACCAATTTATGGCCTTTTTAATACTTTAATACTTGTGGAACACTTTGTGTCCTTAAGCTGCATTGACTCTCTTCACAAAACCACTGCCACTGCTTCCTTCAAATATTTCTTCTAATTTGACCTTTTGTTCAGTTCAAGCTTAACAGCAACAAAATAAGTTTTAGAACAAAAAGGCTGTTCTGAACTTGATCAAAATTGTCCAACCTAATCCACAGTAACCATAAATTCTTACAGAATAATTTTTGACATGAATTTTAGTATTTTAAAGGATATAAGCTTATTTTCTAATTTTTTTAGTGATATAGATAAAAGCTGATGATACAGCAGGCACAGGAGACAGGTTTTAACATTACTATCATATTTTCTGACTTAAATAGTGTTATCCATGTAAGTACAATGGATTAAGAAGCAAACACTAAAGTAATGGCTATGAAATAAATTTCTCCTGACTAATGGTTTCAAAAGCCTTAGGAACAACAAATTTTAAAACTGTTTATCTGGCAATATTTGACAAACATTGAGAAACTCCTAATATCTGGCTGAGTGGCAAGTTTCAGACAGCAGCTAAATGTAGGTGAGTTTTTTGTTAGCTATGCACGTGAACCCAGAATTTAGAACATGTCTACAAACAGCATAGTTAATTGCTAAAACTATCTTAAAACAATGGGAGCAAGAAACTTGGCTATTTTAAAAGCTGCACTCAAGATCTGTAGAAGAGATTGCACAACAGAAGAGTAGTAATCTGAAGATGAAAAACAATCAAATCTTGCATCTTCATGTTCAATCTGCTGAGTCAATGTTAAGGGCTCATTGCTGTGTATTTATGGCACTGTATTTATTATTCTCAGACATCAGAGCATTTACTGGTTACCCAAATGTGCCATAAAGGATGTCCCCCTTTCCCTCTGTACAACTCTGCTCACCTGGGATGATCAGTGCCAGCCTGCAGTGGAGCACAAAACCCAGTAAGACATGAGCCAGCACTGCCTGCAGACTGGTCATGCTTGAAGCCCCAAGCACAGGCTTTGCAACACTTGTCTGTTTATCTGTACAACCACCTGAACAGAGGATGTAAAACAGATGGACAGAGCCAGCCTTTTTTCAGTGATGCCCAGTGACAGGACCAAATCAGAGCTGACTGAAACAAACTGAAGGAGCTTCCTCCTAAACACCTGAAACATGTTCTACTGTGATGGTGACTAAGCACTGGAACAGGTTGCCTTGTACTACTCACAACCCATCTGGAAACACTCCTGGGCATCCAGCTCTAGATGGGCCTCCTTGGGCAGGGGTTTGGGGCCAGATAATCTCCAGAGGGCCCACCAAATGTTGTGGTTCTGTGACACTTAGATGGCAGCAGAAATAGCTGCCCTCACAAACTAGTTTTTGCTCACAACTACCACCAACCAGGCTTGCTAAACTGCAGGTCCTTCTGGTGCTAATACCACCTTCCATTGCACAGTTTTCAAGGAAACACACAAAAAAGTGAAGTGGCTCTTACAGTGTAACAAATCCAAGCTGCTAGTGCTGTTTTAAGTCTGTTTACTGCTTTGTGAGTATTTCTGCAGCTCTGCAGACATTCTGAAAACAGTAGCCCCTTGCTGTTCCCTGAATGCATCACAACAGCCAGAAATTTTACTGTAGTAATTTTCTTCACCTCCCAAAACTCCACTTGAAGAAACATCACCTTTGAAGACTGAAACTAATAGGTAGCAAGAGAAGACTGATGCTCTGAGGGATTTTAACCACGGTAATGTGAAATAACTGTTAAGTTTTCTAACTTCAAAGGCACATGAGTTTTCTGAGCTTAGGAAGCAGGGGCCAGACCTAACACAAAGTATAGGCATTTCAGTCCAATATCACTATGCTGGAAATCTCTGTTCCCATACTACCAAATTCCAGAAAATCTCAAGTTTTAAGGCAATCTTAAAGCAACACATGGCCATGCTCATCCTTGACAGCCCCTAGCTAATCTTAATCCAGCAAAGAGACAAAGATAAAACAAAACCATCTAGATGTGGACATTTGATTGCAAGCAAGAGATTTCTGCCCATGCTGTGGCTAGATGCTGGCAAACAAAGACATTCGTGAGGCACTTTGCCTGAGTTACCAGCCAGGCTGTAAATAAAGTGAGCTCATTCTTGCTTGAAGTTAACTATGCACATCTACATATTTTTCTTCCTATAACACACAGGTACTTAAAATAGCTTTAAGACAGCTTCAGGTTGTGTGCAGAAGATCTCAAATACACATGCAGATACTTGTTTCTAAGACACTATTAAAAGGTATGGAGGTACTACACATTTCTCATACATTAACCTAATGGCTAAATATACCCTGGAGGCAGAAGACCAAGGCCCGGTTTCCTCTTTGCTACAGAATGCAGAAACCATTCCCAACAACAGCACTGTGACAGAGATAGTGAAAAGTGATGCAGACCAACCAGCCTGTTTTAATGGCAGCGGAAGGTCAAAACCCAGGACTCCTGTCACAGAACCACTGAAACCCAGTGTGAGGAAACAATGTCCCTAGCATCCCCATGTATAAGGGATAATAAGCATTATACATGCTCCAGATATGACAGCATCCCTATGTAGGTATCTAGTAGAGGTAACTTTCTGTGTGTGTACAGACACCTACACACAGGCACCTTCCTAATACCTCCTTGCAGAAAGGACTGCTCAAGATTGGGCTACCTGTCTACAAGGCCTAATCCACATAGGCTTCTTCCTGAGAAAAACTCAAGGGCAGTCACAAAAAAACTATATGACTGCCACAGGCAATTCATGAAATCTGACCCCAGCAAGCCCCTTTCCTGGAGAACAGATGGATTTACAGATATAACATAGAGTGGATGTGCAGTGAAGCAACTGCAGCTGGGGAAAGCAGCATGAGGATGATGCTGCAAAACAGTTCTTCTGTCCCTGTTGTGAGGATCCTCCAGGAGCACTCTCAAACTACTGCCCTGCCAGACTGTACCACAGCCAGAGCTGACTGTATCCTACACAAGGGGCACCAGGATGTGCTGCTGTACAATCTGGTGCACTGCAAAAATAGGAACAACAGAATCAGTGACCTACACAAGAAGCTGAAGCTTGGCTTCAGATTGTTCCAAGAAACCTGAAAACAAAGGAGGGTTGCTGCTATCTCACAGGCCACAATGTGCAGAACATGCGGCATTCAGGTGTAACAAGAAAGCACATAAGTTACATCCAAGAACTGACTTTGCACTCTGGCATGCAGGGTTTGAGGCAGCTCAAATCCCATTTCAAACACCTATCACAGTTCTCAGATCCCAAAACGCAGTGCTCCGAGGCTTGGCAAGATTCACTCAAAGAAACACTTAAGGGAGACTAAACAGCCTCTGGGTAGCTGCAAGTCTGGTCTCCAAGCATCTGAAATCGAACACCGAGGATTCCGAGGAGGCCCCTCCCGGTGGCAGGGGACACTCGAGAGCCCCCCTGGTTTCAAGTTTTCCTTATCTCATGCGAGGATCTCTTCCCCGGGGCCCCACGCCGGCACGGCCGGGCCCCCGCTGCTCCACGCTCCCACCAGGCTTTCCCCCACACACCGCGGGACCGGCCGGCTGGGAGCGGGACTCCCGAGCCACGAGAGGCGCCGCGTCTCCCCCTCCGCACACGCTGCGGGGCTCGGCGGAGCTTTCGCGAGCCGGCCGGGGAGCGGCGGGGGCGGGGGCGCGGGCAGGCCGGGCCCGTGACGGGGCAATTCGGCGGCGGCCCCGCGGGCCCGGAACGCACCGACTTGGTAGAGGCGGCCCTCGGGCGAGAAGATGGTGATGTGCCGGTCGAAGCCGGCGCTGGAGCCGCGGGACATGGCGGAGCGGCGCGCGGCCGGGGGAGCTGTCCGCGTGCAGGGCCCCGCCGCAGCCGCAGCCACCGCCGGAGCGCTTCCGGGTCACGCGCCCGCCCCGCGCAGGCGCGCGCCGCTCCCGCACCGTCACGGTCCGGCGCCGCGCATGCGCGAGCTCCACAGCCTCCGCGCACCGCCCTGTCGCGACACGCAGGGCTCGTCGCGAGCGGAAGGCGGAGCTCCCTCAGCGGCGGCGGCCGCGGGGCTCAGCGAGCGCTTCCCATCCAGGGAAACCTGGGAGCCCGCCGGACGGGCCCCAGGGAATGGGCGCGGAAGCAGCAGGAAACGGAATAGAAGTATCATCGCGGCATCCATCAACACTGTATAAAAAGTATCACCGGCGGAAAACAAAACCCCTCCTAAAATTCCAAACGGAAAAAATAATCCTCTTCAGTGAGAATGATTTTAAAGCGAGTACCTCAAAAAACATGTTTAAGATATTCAAGGGTAATTGTTGCCACAGCTGCGTTATAATGTGGTGTTTAATAGACTTATCGGTGTCCAGTACAAAGGGAAATTCCCCAAATTTACACGCGTGATTATATGTTCTTTTTGTCTTTCAACATCTTGGAATTCCCCTATTCTTTGTGGGAAGGCATTTTTTAGAAGTTGGTCATTAAAAAAGTTGGAAAAGCTGCGTTCTGGTATCCACACCTTTATTTTAAAGTTGTTATTATTAGGTGAGCGTATTCTTTATTGAAATAGCAGAATAAAGGTGGATTTGTGTATGCCACGCATTAGAAGTCTGTATTCTCAAATTTTTCAAAATACTTCTCCGTGCCTATTAATACTATGGGAGAATAATGTCCCGCTATGTATTACAAGCCTCAGAGTTTGTCCTTTTCATTAGGGAAAGACTTTGAGGGCAGACACAAAATGTTTAAAGGGGTGATGCAAGCAAAAGGCACCACAGCAAAGACCCAGCCCTGCACACAGAGAGGTCGCCCAGCACCAGCAAAGTCAGCCGCGGCACCCCCAAGGTGCCCTGGCCATGCCACGAAGGGTCTTTGCCCAGAGGGCCCCTCGAGCTCCTTCTTCAGCTCCAAGCTCGCTCCTGCTCCGCCGTTCCACTCTTGACCTCGAAGCCGCCTCTCATCAAATTTTAGGTAGCTGCTGCTAATTTCACATGTCCTAAACCGCAACCCTTATCAGATTCAGCTAAAGTAAATCAAGGTGCAAACAGATAGGAGGGAATAGCCTTATTCTGATAGGAACAGGAAGAACCTGGAGTGTGTTTGTTCCTGAATAAAGCAGCCATTGATTGAGTCCAGCTCGCTGAGATTATTCAAATTAAGCACCGGATTTAGGTCTTGATGTTCAAATCTCAGTCACAGAAACTTTTCTGAGAGCTTCCATGCAAAGCTGCTTGTATCACTTGCAAAGATGCACTCAGGGCAGCTTTTCTGCTTGTCAGAAGACAGAAACAGCTCAGAAACAGCTCAAAAACACAAATAAAATCTGTCAAATTTGTTTGAAAGACATAAATAGAAGCCATCAGTTGTTTCTTTGTTTATTTGTTTTAAAGAGGGCAAACAGGGACAATACAAGCCTGGGATAAGGAAAGAAGAGTTGGGAGAAAAAGGCAATGAGAGGAAACTGAAAAGGAGAATGTTCAGAGGAAAAGGAATTTGTATCCCTAAAGGAGATATTCTTCAGAGCTGAAATAAATGCAGGATTCCTAAATCTCAGCAGGTTTTTACTGTCTGCATATATTTTTCAAACATGTTATTGAACATGTATGACTGTCTGCTGGGTTAGAACGGAGCCAGGTTTACCCAGTGCTCTGTCTCCAAATGTGGCCAAAAGGGGAATACTCAAGGAATTAAGACTGGAGAGAGCCTTTCAGGATACACTGCCCTAACTTTACCCTCTCTAATCTCTATATTAAACTCTATATTTACTCATCTAAACGATTGGTAGAACAGTTCCAGACTGTCAATGCACAAAGGAATAGGAGTGCCTCTGGATACAATGTGCATCTAACAGGTAGTACACCTGAAAAAGTCTGTTGGTTCATCAAGAACGTTTTCCCTTTGGTTCCACAGAGGCCATTAACTTCCTCTAAGGATCTATAGAGAAGTGTATTAGCAGCAAACATAGAAAAAAAAAAAAGTCACAAATCTGACCACCAATGTTGTAATACCTTCCAACTGTAAATTTCATATTCTGTTCTATCATCCCCTAAATATACTGGTAATGTGTATTTAGGAAGCGTTATTATTTAGAAGGCATTACAGTATCTCTCTAAGAACAGTAATTTGAGGTGATTAGGGACATGTCCTGAGCAAAAAGGAAGTAGAGAATGCATTTATTACAGTTACATGTGAATACTATGCATACCTGTTAATGACCAGGGTGAGGTAAAATACAAACTTCAAAGGATGAACATGTCTGGCAATGAAATGGGTACCCTGAAGGTGCAGCTTCTGCTCAGCTAGGGCTGACCTAAGGCAGAGCTGCTGCAGGGACCCACTTTCTGCCGCCTGACATTTGAACCCCACTCCCACACAGGTACCAGTACTAGTGCAATGCTAGTTGAGTGCAACAATGCCAATTCTTATCTAGCCAAAACAAAGTTTTAAGACACAACTTTGCATTCCTTTGGGCTGCATGACCTTCAGAGCTAGTACCAAGGGAGGATTGTAACAGCTGTGATTCACACCAGCTTCACACAGAGGGTGCAGGAGCCTGTACAGAGCAGCAGCTGCTCAACAGTCCTGCACAGGAGCAGACACCTCATTTAAAAGCAGTATTTCCACTTTCAAGGAGACGTGGCAGTTCTCTGACTTAAAGGATTATAAAAGCAGTCTTCTGACAAATTAGAAGTATTGAGGAAGGAGAGAAGTAGATCCAATCTCTCTGCTTTCCCTGCTGGACTCCATAGGAGCTGAAAAGAGTTTGTGATGAACACTACCAACAATACGATGAATTTAAAGCCAAGGTTTTATGTTACCTTAAGAGGCACCCAGCTCCTCTACACTTTCTGCACAGTACCCCAAGGACATGACTTGTCCTTGTATGCAAATGACTTGTCCTTGTATGCAAATCACACCTGCTGGTTTACAAACTGATACCAGAAGTAGAACATGTGTCAGGACTGTCCTGGAAAAAAAAAAAAAATAGCAGGGAACATGCTTGAATGCTGAGTCCTGAGGGAGCTTGTCATGGGGCCCTGGAAGTATTCAGAACTGCAAGTTCTATACAAAAAGATCTTAATGTTTCATCTCAGTTTCAAACAGGGGATTTTTGTATGAGACAAATTTGACATGCTCAGGATATTTCATCTGAGATTTATGTGGCATTTCTGTGTTTTGGGGGGAGAAAGGTTTGCATTAAAGTATTAACTGCAATAAACAAACATATTTACCACACACACACACTTACAAATAACTTAGAAAACTTCTCCTGGATATAAAAAATAGTAATTTATACTATTTTTTGTTTTATAACTTGGGATAGATTTTATAGAAATGTACAAGAATCAATTTTGTCCTATTATTGTCTTTAAGAATTTCTGGCTATCCATTTTCATTAAAAAAAATCCATGCATTTTTATCAGCAAACTATTGCAGTGATGCCAAATCCTGTCAGAAAGGGCAAATTAAGGAGTGTGAAAGAGCCACAAAACATTCCACTGGTTGTTTCCTTATTCTTCCAAACAAATGATTGCTTTATGTTCCTCTAACCAATCTCTTGCATTCCATGTGATCAAACACATTCTAATTAAAGTGAGGAAGCCTTAGGTCTGCGTGTCTTTGGCAAATGGTAAATGCATAATTTGTCTCGCTTAGCACCATTGAATAGAGGAAGACATTGCACAATGCTCTTGCAAGGTCAGTACCACAAATTCTGAAGGTACTTTGCAAATTTTGCTTAATTTCTTCAACGTACAGAGTTTATATATTTCGGTGTAGATTAAAAGCTCGAGAAAAAAAAAAAAGTAAAAATGCTCAAACTGTAATTCCAACAGGAAAAATCCAGTTTTAATTCAAATCATAAAAATTGCCTGTAAAAATGGAAATAATGGACCTAATTCATCCCCACTGGACCACCACTGATATTAAGAGATATATGCAGGAATGATTTTGTCAAAAAGAGTCACTCAATATTCTTTAGTTACACACCTTACATGTTTAATTAATTTCTTTATTGTTCTGCTGAATTCTCCTAGCCAGCAACAGTGATTATAAAAAAGAAAGAAAAAACAAAGAGCTGCAGCTTGTCCAATACATTCTTCATCACTTCTGTTGAATGCAGAGCCAGTTTCTTGGTACTTGATATGAATATTTTTCCTCAAAAACATCTTTATAGGGAATATGCCATGTATCACCTGTAGTCTGTACCACACAGTCGTAACGGAAAGCAGGCTATTGAGAAAAAAGAGAGGAAAAACATTTTATTTTTTTTTAGACTTTATACAATATATAATAAGATATCAATTACAGGTATTTACAACTTCCAATGCTTATCTTAGAAGTCTCCACAGTTTTATCTCTTAACAACTCTCATTTTATTTTCTTATACAAAACAAATCCTAAATTTTAGTACTAGAGGAAAAACTAAACTATCTTCTAGTATTTTGTGGTCTAGGAGTCATTATCAATTCTGTCTTCAATCAGCACCAGATAATAATGATGTCGGCATAATGCACTCAATTACTAGAAATGGCAAAAATATTGTTGTTCTGTTCAGTTAAATGAAATCATATGGGAATTACTCAGGATGTGAAGTTTATTGGCTTGAACATAGGATTTAATGACATTAATGACATCTTGTATTTTTTCTCCCAGTCTCTCTTTCCAGAGCTGATTTCCTCTGTCCCAAGGAGAATTAAGAAATGGAGATGTAAGAAAACTACCACTACCGCTTTCAGAAGCATCTGGTTGAACAAATAGAATAAACAATTTTTCAGGTCTATTATGTTGCAGGTATACTAATTCAACATATATAGGAAAAACACAAAAGAAACATTACTGGTTGGTAATTATGGCTCCCAAGACATACTATCACTCTATATGTGTAGTCTTGGAAGTCTACTTTCCTGTGGCAACTTCCAGAATAATCTAGAAGACAGCTATGACTGGGAATATCAATCACCCAAATCCCTTGTGTGGGAATTACGATGTGAAAATTAGTAGTCCCTTTGTACAAAAGAAAGAAGTAAGGTGTAGTTAAAGCTGTGTTAACCAGGTAACTCACCGTTCATTATCTGGCTCCATAAGAAGAAATGTATATATGGCAATAAAGAATGAAAGACCATCATTTTTACAAACTGGTATCTCTGTTTGTAATCATGAATGTTATTTTACAATTTTAACCAGAGAAGGGCGAAAATTAATCTGCATAAGTGTGGTATTCCTTTAAGAAGGCAATAACAATACAGACAGACCAGATAACAAAAAAACTGCATACAGAATGTCATGTGATGAATTTTTCCCTAGAAAAATCTTGAAACAGCTGCATTCCTGTTAATGTACTGTTCACAACGATACATATCTCCTAGACAATTATAGTAGTATTCTGCCACAACATGACATTACTGCAATTTCTGCAGCAGAATACTAACTAGAAGAGCTTCCCCTCATGAAACTTTACACCTATGTTAGGTTACTATTACAGTGAATACTGAAATACCTGAATTTTTCTGCTTCTTTAAAATAAAGATGAAAGCAATTCTATTGTAAAATTAGAAGCATAATTTTTTGTAATACTGCTGCAGAAGAGAATAAGGTATTTCAAATTTAAAATAAATTATAACATTGGCACTCAGGTTTTACTGAGGCCAGTAATGGCTACAGAGTTTCCAGCATTGCAAAGATTTTTATATATAAACTTTTATTTACATTAACATTTTAAAAATTTAGGTAGCATTTCTTAGCTCTCTTACAGATTGTGGCATGCTTTGTGAATCCAGTGACTTTCCATCTAACATGGGAGTTTGGAGCACATTGGTACTAATCCATTTCTTAGATCTTAACAAGATGTTTTGACTTTCAGAGTTTGAAATAATGTGTCTTCAGTGAATATGCTCTGTGTGTTGTCTGACTGCAGTGGGAAAACTTACCAAAAAATTGATACTCTTTCCTTCTGCAGAAGGGAAGAACACTATCTGGTGCCCACGCTGCCACTTACGGAACAGGTGACGTGTCAGACTGTCAGAGAGACAAGCCTTGTGATCCCGGAGGAAGTCTCTAGTAACAAACTTGCAATGCTTGCCTGATCGTAGAGTGGCATATAACAAGAAGGCATCATCTTCAGAGCTTCACAAAACAAATGGAAAAGACAGACGTCATTCACAAGGCAGTAGGTGGTTGCAGGAAGTGATTCAAATGCTGATCAACATTTATTCTTCATCAACACTGAAAATTCCCACCACTACTCTAGTTCCCTGTAAAATAAAAAATTGCTTACCACAGGGCACCAAAAGCTAGAGTGCAATAAAAATTAATTGCATGCTACTTAGAGCACATTTTTGCTCTTATCACAATCTGATAACAGAACAATATTATCTCCTGCCATGAAGTTTAACAATACCATGTTATTGGTGGAACAAAACTGCTAAAACTCAATAGTGTACCTCACACTGCAGCAGACTACAAATGCACACTGATACTACCAGAAATTATTTAAGTTCAAGGAATTGTGCTCTTGGCAGTGATTTTATCAGTCATAAATCCTAATAAACCATACAGCTGTCAATATGATTCTAAGTGATGAAAGTCTTCATAATGCAACATTTTATATACTTTTGAAGCAAGTATAGCAAGGAATGTGTTTCTTTCACACACAGAGATACAAGTAATGAGTTTTAAAAACTAGAGCAAAATGCACATAATACAAGTGTTGGTCTCTATTATATTGAACCGTTTTCTTCAACTTACATATTTTCAGCAAAGAAGAAGTCTGCCTTATTCTGCATCTCCTTCATAATTTCTCTTTTCCAGTTTGAAGAGTTTGTCAGCATATGTTTGCGGCCCAGCACAAGCAACCGGGCATTCTCTTTTGCCAGGCAGTTGACAGCATCAAACAGCTGCAGAAAAAAAAGCAAACCCAAAGATTTTCTTAGCTGTAAAAACAGAGTGACAGGGAATACTTTCATATGTGTCTCACCTAGAGGGACTTCTAGACTACTCTCGTTTCACACCGTTCTTAACTGCGATGCGAATTAAGCAGATAACTAATTTTAATTCCTTAGTAACAAAGATACAAAGATAAAAAGAAACAACAAACCAATTCATGGAATTCACACAGAAAATACAATGCTTTTATACTCCAGCTCTCGCAGTTCAAATGACACGAACGACCGGGGCAGAGTTGTATGGAGATGTCAGAAGGCAGCCGAGGGAGGTGAATCACACTGGGGTGTAAGTGATGCCCACTTCTGATCGCGGAGCCCCGGGAGCCCGGAGCACACAGCTTCTCCAGCCCCACCTGCTGGAGCTGCAGACCTACACGGCCTGGGTGCCCTGTGGGGAGGCGGCGAGCGGCGCCACACGGAAATCTGTGACCTCAGGATTAAGGCTTTATGAAAACCACATCCAGACTAGCCGCCCACTTGTGAACCAACATACTGAGGTGGTGAACTCACTTCAGAGGGACTTTTCAGCAGCCTCTTAGGGCTGTGCCTGTTCTGCAACAAGTGCTTCTCAGGACAGGCACTTGGGACTCAGGCTTGGGACTTTCCCTCCCTGCTTCACCCAGACAGCTCAGGGAGGACAAAGGTTCTGGCTTTCAGCATCCAGGTTATTACTGTGGACTGCTCACAAAACAATGGCATTTCAGTTAGACCCAGACAGACAGAAGAATTGTTCCTTGAGATTGATGCATCTATCATATTTGAAAGACAAGGACAGTATGTTCAACCACCAGGAAAGGTATTTCCTAATTTTTACCTGCATTTGCTGCCACTATTTGCCAACATACAATCTCCTGATTATTCTTTAATCCTTCCTGCTTTTCTAGCTACTTCCCTCTTCCTTGTTACTTTTTCTCCCTTTAATACCTTCAACTGCCCTTCTCCTTCTCTTGCTCTTTTCCCTCCTTTCCTCCTATTTGTGATCCTTCTTGGTTTTTTTGTATAATTTGCTTTTGATTCAGGGACTAGAAAAAGTTGTTAATGTAACTCTTGTGTTTTACAATGCATTTAGTTTAATCTACCTGCAAGTACCAGGAGAAAGGGGTGGCCCCATTCAGTCTTCTCTCAAGCTGCACAATCTCACTGCTTCTATTGTGTCAGATCTATGTCACAACTACACACAAGCTCACGGATCCAACAAAAGATCCTTTTTTGTTGGGTTAAGCTTGCAGCAACCCAACAGATAGACTTGAGCCAAAGGCTCAATGACTGATGGAAACACATGGCTGGAGGTGGTGAGGACAGGAAGTGTGGGACTGCCCTCCACAGGAAAGGATCTGCAGACGGCTCAAATTAAGTATGCATGAATCTGGATCTGCGATCTGTGAGAGGAAGCCAGAAGATTTTCTACATTAATTTTAACTGTTGAGCCGTAAGTTGCTGTTGCCAGTATTGATTCTGAGGGACCAAAGGCTCTGTTTTTATACAGATACAGGAGCTTGGTGCTAATGAAAAGTACAAATGCCTAACAGTACCTACTGGAACTAACTTCCTGCTTCCAGAAAATCACACTGAATATTGGCTATGCATGCACACAATCTACTTTTCCCTGGTTAAAACAAACAAAACATAATGTGAGCAGGTAAAGGCCAAATGCAAAAATTTCTCATGCACTGAACCAGTCCTGCAAATAGCTGGATTCAAATACCAAGGGAGAACTAAGTTGGTTTATCTGAGTTCACTAAAGCTAATAAAAGTTAGGAATGTAGCTACTGCATCCACAGACATTTTCATGTGCAGAAGTCAACTGTGAAGAAATAATAACCATGAGTAATTTTAGCAAACCCATTCCAAATGAAAATACTTTTTCTTTTTGCCTAACGTTTTGCTACATTAGGGGAGGTCAGCAAAAAATCATGTGAAAAAAATAAGTTAAAAACCAGCAGTTCCAGATACAGATTGGCCAATAGTAGCTATTCCTAAGTTTATAAAAAACTTAAGTGTCTTGGATCCAGCTCCTGTAGCTCTTTCTTTCTGGAGGTTATAACTAGTGTCACTTTGTACCTGTTGGTCATGTGGACATTCTCGTCCTACATATTATCAGCATATGAGGCTTAAAATGTTGTAAAATTAAAGGGAGTCAGCATTTTAAATTTTTGAAACTCCTGCTTATATAACAACTGTCCCTCTTCTACTTAACATAACACACAGATTAACCTTACGTACACAACTGTAATACAGAAGATAGAAATTATTTTTGTTTTCATAAGATAAAAATAATTGTGTTCTGCACACCCCTCTTATCTGACATAACTTTAGTGAAGAGCCTTTTCTCTCACTTTAGGCTTGGGCACTCAATGGGGGTGGGTCTACAAGGAGTCACAGAACTTAACATGGGGGGGTTTCCTAAGTGTGTCTACTCCCACACCTGGCTGCTTCTCAAGAAAGGAAGATGTGAGACACACTAACACTTGTTTCAGTCACAGAGGAAACTAACTGAACATAATGGTGCTAATACAAAAACAGCAGTAGTGATCTCTCATTTAGAAAGTCAAGGGTATTTTATTAATCTAGTATTTCCAGAAGTTGCATAATGGAGCATAAGGAAGATAGATAAATTACTCTAACTCATACAAGGAACTATGAGCAGAGCAGGATACAGATTTCCTAAGACTTCACTGCCAGGCCCTTTCTGATCACCAGATCACATTGTACCATGTGTCCCAAAGGTTAGCTTGAGGTAGGACAGCCTTTCTCATTAGCTGCTACTGGTAGATTCCCACTTGTGAAATGGGAAATCCCTACACACTGCTGCTGAGAGGCACATCACTCAGTGACTCAGCAAAAGGTGACTCACCTATATACACATATAGCATGAAGAAGTAACCACCAAAAATATTTAAATCACATTTTTTATTAATCAATCATGTTTGACATTGCTTAAACATTTGGGCTCACTAACTGCCATTTAAAAGCAAAACTCACCTACAGGTTATGTGCTAATCAGAGCAACAAACTGCTCTGTTATTGCTATTTTCACCTGTTGTTAGTGCTGCCTCCTACCCAAATGAAGCTGTGAAACTGCAGAAGAAACCCCGACACAGACCTCAGGATAAAAGCTGCCATTACTGTACTGTCAGGCTGGGCTAAGCATAATCGTCTCCAAAGTTTAACCAGCAATTGGAGCCAGTCAAAAGAGGTGATTGTCCTACTTCACTCTTCATTGATGTGGCCTCACCTTCAGTCCTGGGTATAGTTTTGGGTGCCACAATATAAAAAAGACATTAAGCTGTTAGAGAGCATCCAAAGCAGAGCAAGAAAGATGGTGAAGGGGCTGAGTAAAGCCCTGTGAGCAGCACAGAGGTCACTTGGTCTGTTCAGCCTGGAGGAGACTGAGGGGAGACCTCACTGCAGTTACAACTCCCTTGGGGGTGGTGGGGGTGGGGGAAAGTGCAGGTGCAGGCACCTCTCTTTGGTGACAGGCCCCAAGGGAATGGTCTGAAACTGGGTAAGGGGAGGTTTAGATTGGACATTGGGAAAAGCTTCTTCACTGAGCGGGTGGTTGAGCACTGGAACAGGCTCCCCAGGGAAACAGTCATAGCACCAAGCCTGACAGAATTCAAGAAGCTTTTGGGCAACACTGTCAGGGACATGGTGCAATTCTTGGGTGTCTTGCACAGAGCCAGGAGTTGGGCCTTCGCTGATCCTTATAGGTCCCTTCCAACTCAGGACATTCTATGATTCTAGAAATAAATTCTTGTCATGATTTTGGTTACCTTTTTCTATGCTGTAGATCAAGAAAAACCTTTACTTCAGTCCCACGCGCAGGAGAGAGACACGATGAGAAGCCAGAGATTTTTCCCACAGAACAGCCAGTTACTCAGGGAAGGCACGTATGCTGCTTGCAAGAAAGGCTGAACTTTCTCACTGAGCTGGTAATTTCACCAAACCACATTCAAGATCATTACCACAGCACCAAATACAAATCCTTCTTATACTCTCTACATTATTATTGATGACACAGTGTAAATTAGTCTCAAGTCCTCTTAATTCAAATACAGGGCAGTATACACATTCCTTGATTTCTCTGGAGTTTATCTGTCCCTGACTAGCAAGGGAGTAGCTACTTCAAAGGGAAAGCAGTGATGGATGAGTAACTAACAGTCACTAAGATTAATCAGCCTGGTTTACTTTCTGCTCTTTAGACAGTCAGCAGCTAGCTCTTGGGAATTATCCCTTACAACACCAGGAATCTCTGCAATACTGCAGAAACAATATTGTTGGGAATATTTGTACCCTATGTTACAGTAAGACTATTTAGATTAATGTAACACACCATCGTGCAAAACTCTACCAGCAACAGCCCCTCACACTGCCATCAATGATGGCAATCACACAATGTTTAACATGTTTAAACCTGTCTGCATTGACTCTGCACCTGGAATTGACTTATCCTCTCTTGACACATTCACTAGAGATATGTCTTAACTCCCTATCACAATTCATTAAAATTCACAGTTCATTTTTTGATGTTAGTTTTTACTTTTAACAGTCAACACTATTAATCAAAGGCGGATTATTGACTGAGCAGGAAAACTAAACCACAGAAGCAGTTTCCCAAGTTGATTTAATATAGATTGAGGATGGTACAGCAGCCTCAGTTTGAGAGAGGAGGGGATGTCTAAATATAGCTATGCTACTTGCAGAGTCTGTACTCAAAGACTGAAGATGCTTTTGCAGACAGATGCAACCTGACTGGTACCAAGTGTGTACCAAGACACCAGGTGCTCCTGCACAATCCAGTGTTCCCATTGCCTGGAGGACTTGGCTCAATTATAACACTGGGTGAATGTAAACATATTACTTGCACGTCAAAACTGACTACAGCAATACTCCATGGACTGTGACCAAGCTAATGAACCACCTTGAATCCTGAGTAGTGGGGGAATGAAGCAGAGTACACTATAAATATATTCAGGTCAGATATGGAAGCAATAGCACAATTTATATTTTTCTGTATTCATGATACCCAGGCTGTTATGCCAGTAATGGGAATATCTTTAATTACAATTCCATTTGATTTCAACTGAAGATCCAATCTGCTCAAGACAATCCCTGAAACAACTCTGAATGTAGAAGTAATGTTTGTAAATAGTCTCTGACACTGCATTCTGCTAAATTATAATGGTAAAGTTTCCAATTTCAAACAATCTTGAAGAGCCACCCCTATCTTTTATTTCACTGATGGCCTCAGAGAACACTACAATGCAAACCAAAACTGTGTGAATCAGTATTAGATTTGGTAAGGCTATTACAAAATTCTCCTGTGCAGATGGGGGGGGATAGGTGCCTATTCTTCCCAGCAGAAAGCCATATAAGAAAAAAGTTTTGAAATAGGTATTTTCTATCTAATTACAGTCATATCCTGCTCTGTCTTATTCCCAAAAGGCACAAGAAGTAATCTGATGGACAGTGAAGCAGTATTTCCTACGAGAATTAACAGAATCACAGTGGGATGCACGCAGAGAGGGAAGAAATACAAACACAATTTAAACACAGAATTGAAGTGAGTGTATGACACGAAGGATGGGGAAGCAGGCTGCGGATTATCAGGTGAAGGAGCCATTAGCCTTTTGGAATCTGGCTTTTTAAATGGACTGCAGTCTTTAAGAGATCTCAGCTGCTTTGCCAGACCTTTCACCTGAGAAACCTTTTAGTGTGAACATTCTTGCTCACACTTTTTGAATGTAATATTTTCATCATCATGATCTATAGATGAATGAAGTTCATCCACAAATAAAAAAAAAGAAAAACGGGTAGTGACAATAGTTAGCATAGTATGCTACTAAATGAGCAATGCAAAGATCTCTAGAAATAATGACTAAAGAAGATACGGACATTTGAGGAATTGCTGAATTTCATAGTACAAGTGTCAAAAGAGAAAAACAGGCAAATTTTTCTGATTCTTACAATTCAAGAAATACACAGACAAATATTCCTCAGTTGTCTAACTCCATTTTGGAAGTGGAATACTGTAAGTTACTTCAGTGCCAGTTAAGTTCCTAAATCCGAAAGTTTTGTTAAGCAGCTACAATAGCATTTTCTTTCCCAACCACTTACTAAAAAATGTAATGTTGATTTAAAGCAGACCCTTTGATGTTGTGTCAGCAATTATGAAGTAGGAATAAAGATGGAAGAGAAGGAGTGAACCTCAAATCCAAAGAAGCATTCTGCTGGGTTAGCAAGTGGGAAATGTCCAATTCACCATTTACTATAGCCCAGCACTAACAACTAACTTTTTCTATTTTAATTAAAACGTAACATTTTCGATTTTAGTTGCGGACTGGCAGTAAAGCATTTTTGTTTTTTGTTCAAATTTGAATTTTCTGAAAGTCTTCCCTTCTGGAGTCATGTACCTTTGTCCTTTTCTGATCTTCTCTGAGATATTTTTTCTCCATAGTTGATACCATTGCGTACTTTTATCTCTCCTCTTACTCATCTTTTTTTCTTGTAACAAAGAACAAATACCAAGATCTTGACAATGCATAAGGGGCAGCTTATGTGGATTTGATTTTATACAGACATCTCTTGAGAACCTACTATTTTGTACCAAAACCTGGAGATTTACAAAATATTGAAATCTCAACCCTTCACACCAAAGAGAGAAGTTAGGTAACACTGTCTGTGATTATACAAAAGTAAGAAAATAAACATGTAAAACCTGAAAGTGTTCCCTTTGCATTTCCATATATCAATACTATCCCTTTGTTTTCATCCTTGAATTCTTTCTGCCTGCACTGCTGTTTCTTCAACAGTATTTTCTTACTGATCACTACACATTGCTTCATTGCACCAATATTATACATACATCATCTTTATATTCTTGAGGAAGAAAGTTAAATAAAAATGAAAAGGTATGAGGTTTTACTTCTTGCATAAGCTTCAGATGTGAAACTTTACCTGTCAGAGCCACTGACTGTAAATGGAATAATGTTCCCAACTGAAGTCACAGCTCCAGTGGCCTGCCTTCTTTCACTAGAAATCCAGTCTTTGCAATTACATTGATACTCTTGCTCTTCTACTATTTCTATACAGAACACTGTATACAAAGACTTAAGGACATAAGGGAGTTTCTCTTACCATGTTTCATTTTAGAAGCAATGTAAAAATTTAGTAATCGGAAATGAACTAGAAAAAATGTAGCTATTAAAAAGGAATATTTGTGAGCCCAATGGAGCTGTGCCAGTCTTAAGATTTTCAGAGTGGGTCAGAAGCTACATTTAAGTACTGAAAATCCAAAATGTGAGCTGGATCTCTGAGTGGCAGTGGCGGCAATGGTAATGGGATGTTTTGAAAATGAAAGCACAAGCTTGACTGATCCTTTCCATAGATAGGAAATAACTCGGTGCAGGACTGAAATCAGCTTTGTAAGACTGAAACTGACAGTTTAAAAGGTACTAACACTTCAGCTCTCACCACTGTCCTATGCAGATGTCTGTACAGTGTGACTGACCTAGTCTGATGTAAAGTGTTTTCCCCGTGTCCTATTTGAGGTTCCAAAAGTCCCAGACAGTACTTCTGTCCTTTGAGGAAAGGTCCTGCAGCAGCTGTGGACATCACTATTACAGCAGGCACAGGCATGATGCTGTTATGGTATATTAAACCTATGCTTCTGCAGAGGCATCCCACATTTTAATAAACTTGACAGTTTCAGAAACATTTTAACATACGGACTATTTCTAAGCTCTCAGGACAACAGACATCCAGGTAGAATGACATGATAACCAAGGGAACATCAGTAAATTGACAACTTGCAGTTGAAAAAAAGCATCAGAGTACAACATGCAGCAAATATTTATAACACAATTTTCACACTGCCCTTCTGCTGTTTCTCAGTAGTACTATCTTCCAGTTGTCTGCTACAGATTATTACACACGGGTTACCTTCAAAACTTTTATACACCTTCAAAAACTATTGTTTCAACAAGACCTTTTGCAGCTCTTAACACATATAAATATATTAACACACACTACTGAAATGAGTGGTGATTTCTCTGTGAAGGTCAGAAAGAGGAAAATTTTGTTGAATATGAAAGAGAACATATAAAATGTTCTTCTTCAACAGTACAAAAATCAGCAGAAGCAAACTAAAGCAAAGGTCTTAGATGGAGGAGCAGCTGTGTGGTCAGTCAGATCTATCTGTTCTGGGCCAACCATGAAACCAAGGCTTTCAGCAAGGAGGAAGCTAGGAGTGATTCTGTTTAATATTGCAAAGAGCATAACTGGTATCTACCAGATTGGAAAAAAAAACAGGGGACTTTCATATCCATCAGTACACCTTGCGTTGCCAGTACCGTGAGGCAGAGGTTCAACTGTCTCAGTTGGATCAAGGCTTACCCTGCCAAGAAACTCACTCTTCCTACAAAACCAACAAAAATCTGATGCAGTGTAATGCAGCTGATGTAAAATGTGGGTCAGCATTATTTATCTTACATGTTAGTTTTGACTGTGCATCATTCCAGACCCATGCCATTTTACTACTAGTAACATTGCCAGCCGTGTCCATGCCTGGAGATCCTAAGCAGTGAAAGTCTGACAACTCACCATCATAGCTGAAGTCCACAAGATCTAGCTTTTGTACTTTGATGCATTCCATGTAAGTACATCGGTAGCAGTCTGCAATACTGAATAGCTGGACACTGGGCAGGCCACTGCTTTATCTGAAGTATTTTTCTTTAACTCAAAAGACAAAGCAATTTGACAAATAGATAATATTGTCAGCTCATACAAATTAATTATAGATGATATTTGGCATTTGTCTAAAGGCTTGGCCTCCTGGGAAAAGCTGGTTATATGAAAAGCTTTGTATACTCAGACATTTTTTTCCCCTTGACAAGAGAAACAAGCTTGACGATATGAAGATATGACCACCAGAAAGGCTTGGGCAACAGAAGCCAAATAAGACCACTCCCAAGCCCCAGCCCTATTTCATAAAAGGATCTATTTTTTAAAGCAACTTTTGGCTTGGGGACTTACTTGGGGACTTACATCTTTCCCTCTTTTGTCCATTTCCATGGAAAAGATGCAGATACTCAGCTAAAAAATCTGGAGAATCCAGGACTGAACATCAGTGCTCAAGTTCAAGACAGAACTATAATTTCAGAAGTGTTTTGTTTACCAAATTTATCAGACAGCAAATGGTTAAAACTGTGTCTTAAGACTGGTTATGTTAACTAGGCTGGTGGACTAAATAGGCTTTTGGAAATGAGAGTGGGTGAGATGACAAAAAAGAAATCCCTAACCTATAGCATTCAAATTTCTGAAAACCCATTTGGGAATGCCCATTCAATGGAAAAGTTAAGAGATTTCACTCTTAAAGGCATGATATGCAGATACATACATATAAACTAGAAGTGAAAATGTCAAAACCCTCCAATTCTTTAAGACACTTCCTCTCACTATCAAGACTGATGGTCATTCCACACAAAAAGATTTAAACAGCACAGTGCAATGTTTTACAGGGACACTGTGTACATGACTTCTGATGATGAAAGCAGCATAGTCACATTAACATTAAACCAGCCCAGGGAAACTACTCCTCATAAGAAGCATGGTAAATCAACATCAAATCAACATCATTAAGACTGTCTGGTTCTGCTCTATGATTACTTGCAACCCGCTTACTACTACTTCATTTTATTTATTCAAATGTGTGGCAACTTAGGGCTGTGGTAGAAGAAAACTCCTATCAATCAATCAATCAATCAATCAATCATCAAGTAGTAGTATAGGTAGTAATCAAGAAATAGGTATTCCACTGTACTTTTCTTAAGCTTCCACTGAATGCAGAAGCTCAAACTCCAGAGAACCGCAGCTCTAACAAACACCTGCATCACACTTCTACTTTTTTTTTTTTCAGTGCATAGTGTAAGCACTACCTAGTTTACCAAAGTATCACACAATTAGGAAATAAACAAGGAGAGAAGGCATCAGCAAGGCTGATCTTCCCACACTGGTAAACCATATAACCAGATATATATGTAACCATATATACCAAAGAACAACTTCTGAATAACAACTACTTCAGAACCTATGGAACTGAACTGGCTGTTAGAGAGCTTATGGCACACACTGTACACAGCTTGCTCAGCCATGTCAACTTGACTCCTTAAAAGCTCAAGACTCAAAAATTCGTCATACAAGAGGCAGAAAAAATATTACTGCCAACTCACTGCTTCCTTTCTGTAGAGCATAGAAGCAAGCAGGTAACTGGATAAATGCTGGACAATAAGGATAGACATATGCATCACTAACACTTTCTGATTTATCTAAGAGGTAAGTTGGCATTAACAATATGACAGAAGCACAGGTCCAGTTTTAACAGTCACTACAGGAAGCATTGTGCAAGGATAGGACAATACAGCAGCTGGAAGTGGTAGAAACTATTCAGAAAAATTAGAAGAAGGAATTAATATTCATTAAACTACTTGGAAAATAGAGTACCTAATGTTTACTTAATTTTGACAGCCTCTTTATCTTCTGACTCATTATAATTCAATGCATGTTTCCAGCTAGAACTGTGAAAAGAACTATTCAGATCATTAAAGAAATGACCAGTGAATAATAAATCAGGAAGAAAAAGCATCATAAGCTAATATCTCTGGGTGGAAAGGAAAAATCAGTAGATGCATGAAAAGATTAGTAGGGAATATGTAAAATACTTGAAATAGATCATTTCTCATTAAGTTAAAATGTAATTTTGGGGGATCATATTAAGGAAATAATAATTACAGAATAGAAGATTTCAATGTTTATTTTATGGAGATGTACAGAAAAACATGAACACCAACACAAATGATGCTTTATAAAGTTGTTTCTTCATCTAATGGTTTGCAAGTACTAGCAAGAACTAATTTTGATTGTGAGTTAGGAATTTTTCTTGGAGGATGGGAGTGAAGATTTCTATTGTGTAACAGTTACTTTCCTGAAAACTTGAAGAACAGCAGCAGCAAAGGTAGCCATAGTTATCTTATTTTTTCCTTGGTACTGGTGCTCTTACTACATCACTCCTGTTCCTCACGTGATACCAAGCAACAAAATTGTTTACAAATCTCAGTATGTACAATACCAGCTTAATGGCACAGTTGTGGTAGCAATCCTAAGAAAAGTGACAGATATCTGAATGAGATCTCCTCTTTGTATTAACACAAGTAAACATATTAGTTTAATTTAATTTGATCTAATTTAGATTAACACCACAGATAAAGGCATAAGTCTGAATTAGCATGGGGACTATTTTATTTTGACTCTTGGGTTTTTTGCCTTGCCTCATTTCCCCTCCCTTATCTGGAAGAACTGCACAAATATACCCTTAAACAAAATAAGTAAAAAGTAGAATAAGGATAGCCTCTTCCCTTTCATGTCTGTATGTGATGAACAAAATCAATACTGGCAAAAGGTAAGGTTTGCATTAAGAAGTGTTTGATACAGAATGTCACCTCTAATGGGAAACAGTATTTTGGGTAAGAATCTGACTCTGAGAGAAAGTAACAGGCAGAACCTGTCAAATTACCTGACAGTCAGATTTCTTTAACTTGATGAATTTCTGCTCTTCTATTCTCACTGGGAAATGCAAAACCAGAGTGGAAACCTCTGAAAAGAAAAATAATTGCTTACAGCCAACTGAGGAGGCACTTACTCAGGGAATCCTGTCAGCTTCCCCTTCCCCATTTCACAATGTTGGGAATTTTAAAGTTTTGAGAAAATTTCCCCTGTACTCACAAGGAGCCAGTCTGACTCTGTGCTTCCCTTCTCAAGACGTTCCATCGACCTCCTACTCACCTGTCCCAGTGTTGCAGAAGCAGTGAGGGACACTGGAGCATACTGTTATGGGAAGAGCTCAAGGTGTGTAGGCAATAAGGGTATTTCCTTGGTGGAAGCATCCATGCCAACCAGTTGTAGGAGTACTTCTAGAACATCTGACACACTGTTGTCCCATAGATTTTCACTTACAGTGTATAGGTATACAAAGCTGAACATATTAAATACCCTTTTATTTCTCTCTTAGCCACAATCAGGAACTGCCAGTTTCAGAAGAGCTGCAGGGAGAGGAGAACTTGCAGGCCAGGCCTTCCCTCTAGGTTTCACTGGCAACTAAGTCTATCTCCTTCAGCTCTCCTGGGATGTTTAACAGCCTTGCTCTTCTGCATCTGGTGACCAAAGTTCTTGAGCTGTGCTATTTTAGGATAGCCCCAATATAGAAGGAGAGGGGGAAGATTTCAGCAGATTGGTATTGATCCTTGAGAAGAGTCTTTAGAGAAGAACTGAGTTTTTCTGCTGGGATATCCAAGGAACTCCCAGAAATTAACTGATAAGATATAGATGCAATGCTGAATATTTCAGTCATGAATCTCTAATACTAAAAATAGGTGAAGTTTCAAGAGCACCCCTTATTGCTTAAGCTTCTTTCTCTTCTAAGATCATGTAACACAGACAGTGAGGATGATTTTCAATGAAAACATAAAAAAATCTTCATCTTTACGATTTGTGCAATACCTGCAGGAAATGAAAGTACAGGTCTAAAGAATGAAACATGTTTCAAAGATAAAATCTCTCCAATCTTAAGCAACAGGCCAAATGTTTTGTTATCATGAAAATGCAAACTTGAACCACCATTAGGAGACAGGGGGAAAAAAGAGATGGAAAAGGCTGAGAGCAAATGAACAAACATGTCTGACTGCTTTGTTGAGTGGCAAGACAAGAGGTGGTCGGAGGCAGAATTGATGAACTGTCACAGTATGACAAATAAGACCTCTGTTGGATGTATTGATTCCAAACAGAGAATGACTCATGGATCTACTTCATTCTTGCTTCATTTACAGACAGTAAAGTACTTGAACAAATCACAGATGCTGCCAAAGGAGTCAGAGAAGAAAAAAATTCTTTCCCATGGATGAGTTTTTTGGGGTCAAATTTATTAATAACTGCTTGTTTTGTAGGACAGCTCATAGAGTGGAGCTAATGTTTTGTATCACTGTCTCAATAACCGTACAGGTGATCTTTCATGCATGTTGCACAGTTAAGACTGACTTGAAGACTTGTAAAGATTACCACATGAAAACCTGAGAGTACTACATGTGTATTTGTCAACTATACCTGTATGCACAGGAGCTAATTTTTTTGTGTTTCACGGCCTTAAAAATGGTTTAGTAACTGGAACTCAGGAGAGAAAGTTGTATTCACTATTTTTCTCAAACACTACAAGCTCCAATTCATTTTTTGCTAGCTTTGTTTCATCATAGAGGATTTATAGGCATTAAGCAGATATTTCAAAGAAGCAAAATTATGTTTCGAAATTGATTTGGGTTATTAAGCCAAGAGAATAGTGGGTCAAAGATGCCCTGTTTTTCTTTTTTTCTTATTTTAAAAAATTTTGTCTTCATATGAAGAGTTGGGGTTTTTTGTCTTGATAATTGTTTTTATATTTGGAAAATATGCCTTGCAAATTGAAAGTACATACCAAAGCCATGGTTCTGAGCTGAATTCACAAAGTGTAATTCATCAAGATTCTTTTATTTTGCACCTGCCACAGAGCACTCCCAATTAGAGCAGTCACAGCCTGGCTTTTTGTGACAGCTTGTGAGAGGTACAGGAGAGCAGGTCTGGTGGCTTTCCTGGAAGGAGCTGACTGCTGTTTCAGACCAGGGATGTGGTATGCTGGCTGCTGCCAAGAGATTGGGATGGGAAGGGATGGAACAGCAAGGTTCTGGCTTCCTCAGCTATTGTACAGGCCTACTGCATTTTATATGGGAAGTACACAAACTCATAGCCCATTTATAGAAGTGCTGAGTAAGTGTAGGAGGAACAACTTTGAATAATCTGCCAAGAGCAAAAACTATTCCTTTGTGCATTGTCAGTCTGGAACTGTTTTACCAATCGTTTAGATGAGTAAATATAGAGTTTAATATAGAGATTAGAGAGGGTAAAGTTAGGGCAGAGCTGATCCCAACTGCCAAACTGAAGAAGGGAATCATGAGTTAGCTTTGATCCAACACATTTGAAATATCTAGGCCTAGATATCTGGAGCCTAGATATCCTGCTTGCACTGGGATTCCCTCTCATTTCCAAGGGATACTTCTGCAGAAAGATGTCATAAACAGGAAAACATCCATTTAAGAACTATGTAACAGTTTGTTTAGCAGGAGAAATGGACAATTTGTCTGTGGAAATTCCCTCTCTTGACCTTTAGAAGGTGAAAGGTGAGAGCACTACAGAGAGTACCAAAAGTGATGCATTGGGTAAGGATTTATATAATTAGATACATCTGGAGGAAAGGATTAACTATACGTCATGATACAGCCTGAATCAACTTGCTTAGTTAAACTGCAAGGATATGTCTGTTTACAAACCACATCTTTGCAGTACAGTGACTGACTCAGGCAAAACACATCAGGTACAGTCTTAAACAGCAGCAGATGACAAGGCTGAATGATTTTAGACTTTAGGGAGGTTTGGGATTTTTTTCTACTGTTTGAATTATATACCAAAAATAATTTCCATTCTATAATATCTTTTAATAAGGAGTCAACTTTAATGTCTAATTTCAAATGCTTACATTTGAAGCAGTACAAGTAAGGAAGCAAAGGGTTGAAAGGAGGTGCTGTCGGGTGTTGGAGTTTTACAGTCACTGTGTGCAGTGCCTTCAAATCAAATGGTCTCACCATTCCCTAGCCCTCAAAAAAAATCTTTGTTCCCATCTTCATGCTGCCTTTTTTTTTTTTTTTTTTTTTTTAGGAAATGAATAATTGATGCAACCACATCATAATTTCTACTAGGAAACAGACCCAGAATAAAACCTACCTGGAAAAAAAGGGTGATTGGGGATTGTATTTACAAATCAAGAGTGTAATAAACCAGAGAAACTGCCACAGGATGTTCCAGTAAATCTGTCAAGTCAATAATATTTATAATGATTTGTTAAGTGCAGGCTGTAAGGACTGAAGGTGCCTGGGAAATCGTGTATCTAGCTTTCTGAAATGCCAGAACACTTTGGGAATAAAATTAGTAAAATTTTTTCCTTCAACTTCTCCTTGTTTTCTGTCTCCTCTCATCCCTCAAGGTACCTGTGCCTCACCACACAACCCAGACCCTCCCCAAGATGCCTAAGGCATGCTAAATGGAATTACAAATGTTAGGCTGTTTGAAACAGAGAGGAATATTTTATCAATGCTTTCTTATTTTAATCATATGACTAAGAGTTAGCTAGAACAGCTTGGTCTTCAGAACAGCTGCAGTTCTGGAAGATAAATCATTAAGTTAAACAGTACTTTTTGTTAAATTTAAATTAAGACCAGGATGCATTTAAATTACCATGTTTTTGTCACATAAATCTTAGGCCTTCTATTGTGTTTAACAACACCCTTTATTTTGCCATTCTCTCTAAATCACATAAGGGACAGGTTCTAAAGAAACTAATAATTTGCAAATAGTAACATTTAAGAGTGTGTTAAGAGAGAAACACAGCAACAATCTCCTTTTCTCTTTCAACCACACTGCATACTAACTACACACTCTAACAGAAAGCTTATAAAACAATATCATGACTGGTTCTAACAGATGCAGTAACCAACCCTTGAAAAGAACACAGACTGACTTACATCTGGAGACTCAATTCAGCTTTTTGACAAGTAAAATAATTTAGCTTTTGACAGGCTATGAGCTTTAAGATAGGTCCTCAGAAACACTGCTCGTTTACTACCTCTCTAGTCAAGCAGAAGTCACAGCATACCTCTCTTCTTCAAAATGGGACTGTTATGCTACCCTAGCCAGCCAGCTTGACCACAGTAGCCTTCACTCTTGTTTTTTTCCATCCTTTGTGCTCTGCCTCCCACTTCTCTCATGTTATTTCTTCCCTCTATCCTCTCAGTTTGGCACTGTGTTTTCCTATGTAGACCTTAATAAGGTAGGCTGTAAATGCCCTATACATGCCACTCCACATTTTCCATTCGGCTGTCACAGGCATGAGGATAGGAGCCTCCAGAAAAGGATGTTTTGTGGCAGAGTCAGCCCTCAAAGGACAGACTACAGCATTCAGGGAGGTCAGCATCACAGATGAGGGACTACTTGGCAACAACACCCATAACCAGAAAAAAAACACATGAATAGATTACTGTAGCCTTCCCTCATATGAAAAAAGTTTGGAAACAGAAGAAAGGATTGCTCTGCTTTGTGGGTTTCTTTCTGTTTTTAGCAGTCTTGAAAAAGAGAGTCAGAAAACAAGAATACATGCTTCTTGTCCAAAGTATCCAAAATAAGAACAAAGACATAGTCCTTTTCTGACATGTTACAACACAGAAGTTCAGTGTCATGAAGAAATAAAACAGGATCTTCTAGCATCCAGCATGATCTCACATTTAAACTGTTTCCACTTGGAAAAAAACACTATAAACTCAATAGTTAATACTGTAATTGTGTATAATGACGTCTAGCACTAAATAAAATGGAAAGTATCTCAGTTAATTGAGAGGGTCAATGCAGGGGGAAGTCTTTAACAGTCTCTGTGTCTAGAGGATTATTTCTTTTGGGAAGTGAAGGAGCTATTTTGTTGTTTAGAGTGCAAATATACCCTTCCCATGCCAAAACAGGTACTATTCAGCCAGTGAGTATCTACAGATCTATGGCAGAAACAATGGGCACCTCCAAACTCTCATGCAATGACTCCATACTTCCAAAAACAGGATCCAGAAAACAGGAGCAGAAAAAGACTGGTAGAAACCCCAATGGCATGACAAAATGTAATAATCATTCACAGCAATCTAACTCATAGGACAAGTAAATTTTTGCTAAGAGAACCTTCTTCTGGAGATAAGCTGGGGTGAACCCAAGTTACTGTTGTGCAGGAAGGAAAGGCAGGTCCTCCCAAAATCTTCCTGATCAGTAAATAGCTGTGACTCAAGATAAACTTGACCTGTACCTATATAGAACAACCTAAATGAAAGCTGCTGCCTCCACAGAGTCCTTCTGGAGCTCTTTGGCATCGTGGATCCCAAAATCTTCCCATTACAGCCCAAGCTAAGGAGAAACTTAAAGGCAGTTTATGCTGTTCGGCATGCTAATACCTCCTAGCAAGATTTCTAATCAGAAATCAGGAGTAATTATCTGTCAAAATCAGGTTGGCTCTTTGCTCGATTGCCTCCAGTTTCTACAAACCATTCAGAATCCTGTTGAGAGTTCCCACAGTGGGCAAGGCATGCACTGAGGAAGGACATTCCTTTCCCCTCCTCAACTTTGGCAGCATAGATGTCTTTCCAGATGTTAAAACATTGTGTCACTATGTTCTGCCTGGAATTCTTCTCAGATAATCAAAACTTCCTCCCTGATCCCACCCAAACAACCTGTGGACTTCTTTTTCTATTTTTATAGTAAGTAAAGTATCCTCTTAGTGAGACAATATCTCATGAAACTACCTCTGAAATATCTTTCAGCAAGTTTATCTAACCTCCCTAGCTCACTTTTATCTACATATATGATACACTACTTCCTAACAATAGCTTTAAAGTAATTCTTTGAACAAAAATATATTTCCTGTAATTACTAAAAGTGAATTTCTTCTTTTATTATCAAGCTCATTTATAAATTCATTTTAATTTCAAGAGCATGAAAATTTAAATTCCAGCTTTGGAATATGTGTGAGCAGCTACTTTGCTACCCCTAATTTAAAGTAAATTTGATTGACCAAAAAACCCAAATAATCTTAAGCCAATTCTTAGTGAAATGTTACAAGGGAGAATCAAGAATTCTCAAACATAGGTATTGACAAAGGAGTAGGATTTTTTTTCTACAAATCAAGTGGAAAGAACTGAAGCCAGTTTGAGCTGCCCTTGTCAAACAGGACTCAAGTCTCAAAGCAAAATATGAAGTGAAATAATGCTGAAATGTATACAGAATGTGGTTTGAACTAAGTAAGGGGTTATTTTAATGACAACTTTTACCAGCATAAGTATATTAGACTACATTTTCTACAGAGCAGATTTACCCTGTTCCCCCAAGTCTCTATTACTATGAAAATTTACACAATCACACAGTGTTTGTAATAATATTATTATTGATACCTTACCTCTAACTATAAACATTGAATGCATGAGGAAATGCACAACATTTTACAGTTAATATAGGCAAATATGTAAGAAGAACCATCTTCCCACTAATACTTTTTAATTTGTGAAACCTAGATAACTCTTTGAACTTCATTCTAATGTGCTACAAAGTATTTGCTCATTTTCTCTAGAGGATAACTAATAATGAGGCACTCACTGTTTTACAATCAGTATACAAAACACTTAATGAATATTTAACCAGCACTTACATTTTCACACTGCATCTTTCTGGATTTTATGTGGGAAACATTGAGTCCATCAATAACAATATCAAACGGAAGTCGACTTTCCACAAATGCTTGAAAGGCCTCAAATTCCTGAAATAAATAAATAAATAAACACAGGGGAATGATACACTGAGTTTAATAGAAAGAAATTCCATTCCATTTTTATTAAAAAAGGAAAAAAAAGCCGAAATGTCTCACTTTTACTTTGCTGGCTACATTCCACATCATCATCTGCCTATTTCCTAAAACAACCACACCACCCAATCTTTTAAGTTGTAAGTCTTATAATGGATATGTCCAATTAAACCATTACTACCAAAAACTACATTACAACTGAAATCTTCAAAACTTCACAGTTATCCATATTCTTCAAAACTACAATCTGAACTGTACACTTCTATAAAGATACATGCTATAGTTGTCACACAGCAGCTGCTAAACAAAGCAACTTTACAACCCCGTAGACAGTTTCACTACTACTAGCTCTTAACATATCCAAGTGCAAAATAATGATCATACTAAGGTTCTCTGGAAGAATTATGAAATCTCTGGAAGCCAGTCAATACTTAAAAAAATCTATTTAGAAAGATAGTACTCCATTTGTGAGAAACATGTGGCTTTAAGGCTAAAAACCATAAACTTTCTTACTAGGTCAGAAATGTAATGCACTGATTGAGTGAAACACTCAGTTTTTCCCTCATAAGGAAACCACAACTGCTTGGGTTTGAGAGTCCATAAGAGAAGAACAGACTACAAAGCTATAATAAAATCTTCAGGAATTTCTCCCTTGATTTTTGAGGATGGATTTAGTAATTTTTTTGCAGGCACTTGCATAAGATTTCTACTTTTTGTTTCTGACTGTTTTTAATAAGAACAAGAACTCTGCATTATCCTGATGGGCAGTGACCTGCTTGCATAAATTACCCTTCTAGTAACAAGTAAGATTTATTTATCACTGACAGAGCTTTCACAGTCCAGGCTATAAATTTACTTTCACAGGAACTAAAAACAATTCATATTTCATGCCTTCTGCAAAGGATTCAAGAAGTACTCTTTTAATCTTGCCTTCTTCCATGTAGCATATGGTAACATATGTGTAAACAAAAACCACTGTCAGAGCACCCAAAACCATATACAGCCTATACAATTCTTAGAAATTAAATAAATAATTCATTTTTCCAAAAAATACAATGCTGTCAGGCAGTAAAAAAGTTATCACTTTAAATTTAGTCAGAATGCTTATGACAAATTATACTTGGAAAAGGGTTACTTGTCCTAAGAGTACAAACCAAGCAAGATAAGATGGCTCACTCAGCTGTTAAAATTCCAGGAATAATTTCCAGGTGAACAGAGGTGTACCAGTCAAAAGCACAGCAATAAGAATACAGACAACACAGGGCTCAGCACCCCAGGAATGACTCACCTTTTATGTGATCTTTCATTTCTCTGTGGCTTAAATAAATGTTATTATTATTATTATTATTATCTAAAACAAAAATAAATTGTTGGCACTGGTGAAGTATTTTCCCTAACCCACTGCCCTAATCTCAATGTATTTTCCATAGATGAATAAAAATTCTCATTGCCATCTGACAGGGACAACAAGACACAGAAGGAAGTCACTAGGAAAGGCAGCAGCAGGGATAGCAGGCAAAAACAAGCGCAAAACGAAACAACACGAATTCCTGACTTTTGGGCTTACACCATCCATGGACCGCCCCATGGTTCAAAATCTGGCAAGTCACCACTGCAATACTGGATGGGTGTCTGAAATGTGGGAGAGATGAAAAGAAGCAAAACACATGCAGCCCAAATGAAGGTAAGACAGAAAAGCTCTGAGACAAAGATGAGTGAAAACAGAAAAGACAAAAAGTCGAAGGAGGTGAAACATGTGGTAAACACTCCAACACAGTGTTATTTTCTCAATGCTAACAAATGGCAATATTATTTGAAGTAACATAGCTACAGTCAAGACATTTTTAAGAAGCAAACTGTACAAGTAATCTTGTCTTTATGGGCACAGTTCAATATAAAACAAGCAGTTTGCAGAGAATTTTTCAAGTGTTATTTTATATTTTATTTTAAGTGACAAGTTACAGAGCATTTTCTGAAAAGGTGGTTTCCCTGATGGGCAGAGTAGACTGCTTTGTTCAGAGAATACCACAGCATGAGCTGGGGAAGCAGTAGAGGGGTTCAGCAGGTCTGCACTCTCCTCTGCCCACTCTGCTTGGATCCCCTCCTCTCCCAGAAAGGCACATGGTGCAGGACTGCCAGAAGGGTCCTGCTGAGAGGCACCAGGATAGGCTCTCCTCAGAAAGCCATCTCCTGGCTCTCTGGGATTTACTCCTGGAGCTAGGGAGATGCTGCAGCTATTTCAGTGTCATTCCTTTGGCCACTGCACGTTTCCACACCATCTCCTCCTGTCCCTGTCTAACATTCTCAACAGATGCCTGACAGACAGCATGCCCTGCATCCTCCCAGATCAGCTCAATTGCTTTGCATCTCTGTAAGTAAACTGTGCAAAACAGAGAGAGAAGGTTTGCTGGTGGCAAGGAGACTTATTCAGAAAGGGAAATGAGGAGTTAATAGCAAAGTGCAGAAGACAAATGGCCAACTTTAATTCATGTCACCAAATACAGAAGACTCCAATAAAAAGCCTCAGACAGACTAAAAATCCCAAGGGTCAGTTCATTTTCTCCTCACCACCCATATTTCCCCAGCAACACACGAGTGAGTGTTCTTTCCTTTTCCAGAAAAAAAATTAAGAATGACAGAGAAGGTCTCCTCCCCTGAGAGTTTTTGAGCTGCCATATTTCTCATCCTCTCTGGACACAGGGAAGGAAAAGGGCAAAGCCTGGAAATAAGCAGCAGACTACCTCATCTAGACACAATACAAATATCCAAAGACTTACACTGTAGTAGTGTACTGGGTCTGGCTGAGCTGGAGTTAATGTTCCCTACAGCAGCCCTCATAGTGCTGTGTGATGCACTGGCAGCTAGAAAGGTGTGGATAACACACCAGTGCTCTGGCTACTGCTGAGCAGAGCTGGCACAGCATTACGGCTGTGTCTCCAACATTCCCCCTCAGGCTGGTGGTGGGCAAAATCTTGGGAGGGGACATAACCAAGACAGCTGACTCAATCTGACCAAAGGGATATCCCATCCATATGACACCTCCTCAGAATAACATCCAAGAGAAAGAAGGGAGCAAGGGGAGGGTGTTTATTATTATGATCTTTGTTTTCTGGAGCAACTGCTATGCACACTGATGCTCTACTTCCCAGGGAGTGGCTGGATATCACCTATCAATGGGAAGTAGAGAATAAATATTTTATTTTTCTTCACGTCTGTATGCAGCCTTTCCTTTTGCTTTAACAAACTGTCTCTATCCTGATTCACAAGTGTTTTTCCATCTCATTTTATACCCCTACTGTCCTTATCCTATTGAGAGGAGTGATAGAGCACCTGGTGTCCAACCAAGACCAACCCACTACAAAGAGAGAAAGTAGACAATTCAAAGAATGCTGATCTTTTAAGGATTGGGATTTGTCTGGATTTTATGCAGATCTTACTTCAGCCATGGTAGTAAATAGATGATTCATCCACAGTTCCCTAAAGATATCTCTCCCATTAGCTAACTGTTGGAAGAAATTAAAGGCTTTCTTGCTAAGCAGTAAATGAAGTAGAGCACAGCTGCAGTTAGGGTACAACTAATCAAGGGAAGCCAGACATGACAGCCATCAATACAGTGCAAGTACATATTCATAGAATATGCTGAGTTGGAAGGGACCCACAAGGATCACTGAGTCCAACTCTTAGCCCTGCACAGGACCAACCCCAAGAGACAGGTTGGTTTAGGCAGAAAAAAAGAAAGTAAGCTATTCATAAAGGCTTACCCTTCCAAATGGAGACTGCAACAAGTGATCTACACACACCCCACAGGTGGTCTATATCACAGGGGCGTTTTACATGGAAACATCCTGCTCAACAAGACAAGGGGCACTTCTGATGAATTCCTTCAATAAGCCAAGTAACAAAACACATCTCTCTCTCTCCCTTCCCCTCCCTTCCCTCTAGGTAAGAGCACCAAAACAAACACATCAAACCTTACACTGGTTTCTAACTTGTTCTGACTGGGTTCACCTCACAAAGTTTTTAAGGAAAAGTCCATTTTCCTTATGGACTTGAAAACATGACTCAAACTGAAGGAATGAAACTGAAAAAACATTTTGTATTGCTTATTGATGTGACCCTCCTTAAGGCTCATGTTCTGCAGAGAGGTACTGCAATACAGCAGGGCTGTTACCCCTCTGCAGGACTTCCCCCCACATGCACAGCACAGCACTCACAATGGCTCCAGTGATATCCTGTTTCACACCATGGACAAAAGAAAAGGGAATTTTAAAAAACCCACCTGATTTCATTCATTGTCTTACTGGGAAAGCAGGGGAATGCCAACTACGCAACCCTCAAAAATGATTCACTGCACCTTCTACTTTCCTTCACAAATGGATACACACTGACTAAATCAATTGAAAGAAAAAGCCAGCTATAACCAAACTCATAACGGAATTTATATTGATGTAAAGAATTTAAGAGTTTTAAAATAATTTATTGTTTAATCACTAGGGTGTGGGTGGCTCAAGTCCATTCATACCTTGGCAAAAGCACAAAGAGCTGCATTTTTTTTGTATTCCCCACCAGCTGGATGGCTCATGCACTATTTCACCACCATCTTATACTGGTATGTACTGGTGCTGCCCCAGAAAGGGTGTTTCCACCATCTCCCCTTCCTCAGCCATTTGTTCCTGGCTTTGTTCCCTTACCTGCCTGTGCACACATGTTGTTAGCACACAGAGAAAGACTCAAGTGGATGAACTCAGCCCATACAACAGTTTTTAGTCTGCACCAGTCCCCCTGCTGAGGTGACAACACAGAGGACTGTCCTGGCATGAAAATGCCACCAGGAAATGGAATAAAACTGGTAGCAGGTGAGACTACTGGGATCACCTTTTCCCTGACTATGATGACTAAATTATGAAAAAATATTTTATGAAATGTAATTCTCAGCCTGGAATATTAGAGCAAAGCAAGAGAGGTTGGTTGTAAAAAAACCAAACAGAACTACAGGAATTATTGTTTGAAAAAGCAAACAAGTAAAAAAAGCCTAGTTTAGCTACCTTAAATAATTAATTTAAAGTTTTTCTTTTCAAATAAGTGTACCTTCAGACTTAAAAAGTCTGCTTTACATAGCAAGAAGTATTTGAAAAAGCAGCAGTAATAAGTATGAAAATAGTACTTTTTGGTAAGACAATACTATTTCAGCTTCTGTAAGTACATTTATAGATTTATAGAACAGAAATATGCTTTTCTTCTCATACCAGTGTATATACAGATTACAAACTTCAAAACTACAACAAAAATGAGGTAAAGAAGTCATTAGTATTTACAGATACTATGTTAAATATGATAATAGAAATAAACATTTTAAAAAAAGAAAATATAGTTAAACAAACATGTCCTTTGGTAAGAACAATGAGAGTAATCCACATGACTGTTTTGAAATAATTTTAGTATCTATAGCAGTTCTAAGTGTATGGCAAGTTTAAGATCACATAAAAATTAAACCTCTTGAATATTTTTCTTCTCAAGTCTAAATAACAAATATGCTGGCAACTAGAAATAAAAGTCATGGCATTGGTCAAATCCTTAACCATCCAAAATGTCTAATATCTAAGTGCCAAAACCCCAAAGTAATCTAACATACAAAGGAGATACATGAGCAAATTCACAGAGGACTTATAAATACAAGAAAGGCTATTATGCTTCTGCCAATGCACAGAGTTAAAAAATAAGAATTAAAAACTACACTACATGTGTTCAAATCACTGCAGAAAAGGCCGTTTGTCACTTCCTCTAAACAATAAAGTTTTTGCTCACCCCAGAAATGGTGGAGAGGCACTAGTTAAATTAAAAAATGCAAAACTACAATATCCAATGTCTATTTTTTCCAGAAGAAGTCATAATACTTTAAGCTTTGTACAGCAATAAAAGCAGCGCTTCCTCTCTTGTTAAATGACAACATCCTCAAGTTCAAGGAAAGAGCAAATTCTGATTAACAGAATATTATACTGCATTTAATTATAATGTAACCATCCCTATTATCAAACAGGATATATTTTAGAGAAGTGAAAACATTCCATTTTCAGCAGTTTCATAAAATACAGTGTTTGGGGGTTGCTTTGTTTTCAGCAATGTTTCTTGGTATCAGAAGAAAAACACAGAAATTAAGTGTGAGAAATAAAGTTCAGCTGCCCAACTGAAATCCAGCCAGTTCTTTTTTTAAGGCATCTTGGTGGAGCACTCTTAAATCTATTTGTTGCTATGCCTGAAGGGTTTGAATATTTCCCCTGCAGTTTCAAAGCTTGGAAATCCCCTTCAAACCCTTCTAAACAGGCTGGCTTTTCTCAGTATTGTGTATGGTATCTCTATGTACCCTGGATTGCACATCATTTGTTTGGCCTCTGTTACACGTGCCTCTGAGTTTACAAATAATCCCCGAGTCAGGAACTCCTGTGGCTGTAGCCTTCGGGAACAGGAAGGTGCCTGCAGGACTCAGCTGACACCAATGGGAATAGAGGCAGAGGGGGTAAATGGCACACTTGTCCTGGGCTGTGGCACATACTGTGCCACATTCAGAACAGGACTGACATATACCCACCAAAGCCCCTTTTGGGTAACTTAGGCCTTTGGGGAAAATCATGGAGTTGGAAGGACAACCAGAGCGTTATAGTAAAAAAAAAAAAAAAAAAAAAAAGTATCAGTCTAAAAGGTAAGAATTAGAACTTAATGTTCAAGGTCCCTGGGAAATAGCACCGCCTCATTCAGTTGCAAAAGAACATTGAGATAAACAGGACACTTCCTCTTTGTCTTCCCCTTATGTTCTAGAAGAATATGTAAAATCCCTGCTTAGCCCAGATCTAGTGTGGGAATTCACATGACCACAAACCCATCTCTTCCTGCCTTCTTGACAGCACACACACATCTCCCATGAGCTTCCTTCCCACCGCACAACAGCCCTTTCAGGCTTATCAGAGGCATGTAGGAGCCACAAAGGGAATGAAATTACAGCAATTGTGTAAACACCCAGGAGCAGCTGCGACATGAAAGTCATCACAGAAGAAGTTGATTCTGCCTCTCAGCATACCAATTATATCCTCTCAGGCTCAATAGCTCCCAATTAAATGCAGCCAGAGTAAACAAGCATCTAACAGAAAATATCACGTAGAAATTTGGTATAAAAGGTGACAGTCTTATTATAGCTGTTTCCTTTCTATGGCAGCCTGCAAGGTTACAGCTCACTGTTTTAGATCATCATATGACATCCTAATAGACTTTCCAGAAACTATGTCTAAGGATCTGAACTGATGCCTATTTTTAATGTGTAACATTTCCTTATCACAGATAATAATTTTTAGATTTCATGCAAGCCATCTTTTCAACATATTAGTAAACAGTGTTTGCTACCATTCTGATGTACAAACCTATGTTGTTTGATTTTCTTTCCTAAAACCAATCACAAATGAGATTTTTTTTTTTAATCACTGCACAACATACTATTTTTGGAGGATCCTCAACAAACCAAGTCTTTGCTTCTCATTTTCTACTCTGTTCACATTTATTCTGAAGTGATGGAAATAAAATAAATCAACAATGCTGTTGCAAAAGTAAGGCAAAGACTATTCCTCAATGAAGAAAAGATGAGATTCCAAATGCATTTATATATTCAATTTGAAACATTGCTGGAAAAAAATATTTAGAGCTTGAAACAAACTGTTTCCCCGATTAACCATTTCATTGCAGGAAATACAGATGCACTAAAGAAAACTAGTTAGGAGAAAAGAAGGAATACAAAGCTAAAGTTTCCTACTTGAATTAACAGCCACTACAAAAAAAGTGACTGACTGGAAAATGAAATCCCCCCCACCTTCTCAGATGTATTTGCTTACATCCTTATTTCAGCCTCGTTACCTAGTTCCCCTCTGGAAGCCCCTGGCTGCAGAAGAAGTCACACAGTCTGACATACCTAAAATGGGCAGGATATTTTCATCACCACATGTCTCCTTTCATAGCACAAAGGCAACTAAAAAGTCCCAAATTTATTTCTGGAAACATCTGATACATCATGACACTGTTTTGCCACTACCCCACATCCATGCTCAAAATTCACTGAGGAAGTAGACTTTAAGCTGTACAAACAACAGTAAGCACACCAAGTTCATCTCCATTCAGGGACTGCCTGCTGATACAGAACTGGAATGAGATCAACTTGAAACTTACAAGTAGGTGGCCCTGGAGTGAAAAATGATGGAATTTCAGCTATCACACAGACTAACAGAATCTACTGACATCAGAATTTAATACAGTGTATTGACTCTTTGTTTCATTAGATTGTATTCATTTAATCAATCAGGCTCTCACACAGGGGAACATAATTTCTACTACTCTTCAGATTGTGTGTGATGGTCCGGTTATCCAGAACTCCCTTCCTAAATCTCTCCACCTTCAACTGGTACTGCCAATCTAGCCCTGTCTACTTGACACATTTGAAATTTTCAAGCCATACAGCGTTCAATAAAAACCACAGCCTTTTGTTTATTTTATATTATAGAACACAAATACCTATTAAATACTTACTGCTGCATTTTTACAGAGAATTTTATTCTCCTGTACAATTCACAGCTAGATCAGATCAAAAGTTGTGAACTGAAAATAAAATCTGTGTGGAAATTAGATGTCTGCACAATAGGCTGCACGTACTACAAACACCATAAGGCTGTTTCAAGTTTCTGTAACTGATGAACATGTTTAATGTCTGTGCCTGCAGAAAGCCTGAAGAATAAATCTGGTGTCCTCTTCCATATTTTCAAAGTTGTTGAAGAACTGACTTGCCAGCTGCAGCAAACCCCCAATCAACACTCAAAGACAAAGCAAACCTGCCCCGAGATGTGGTGTGGGCTCCATCTAGTGGGGCTCAGCTTTGTTCCCTATCACTACCAGCAAATCTGTTATCCCCACACAAAATGTGTCAGAAATAGAATCATAGAATCATTAAGGTTGGAAAAAAACCTCCAAAATCATCGAGTCAAACCTGTGATTGATCACCACCTTGACAACTAGGCCATAGCACTCAGTGCCCCATCCAATCGTTTCTTGAACACCTTTAGGGATGGTGACTGTACAGGACAGCGACTCTACAGGACAGCACCCCTTACATGTTTTACCACCCTTTCAGTCAAGAAATTCTTCATGTCCAACTTCAACCTTTGCTGGCACAGCTTGATGTCATGTCCTCTTGCTCTGTTGCCAGTTGCCTGGGAGAAAAGACCAACCCCCACGTGGCTGCAGCCTTCTTTCAGGTACTTGTAGAGACCAGTAAGGTCTGCCCCAGTCTCCTTTTCTCCAGGCTGAACAACGGCAGCTTCCTCAGTTGCTCCTCCTATGACTTACTCTCCAGACCCTTGACCAGCTCCATTGTCCTTCTCTGGACCCAGAACTGGATGTAGGATTACAGAGGTGGCCTCACCAGTGCTGAGTACAGGCAGACAACCTGGTCCTGCTGCTCCCACTATTTCTGATACAGACTAGGATGCCATTGGCATTCTTGGCCACCTGGGCACACAGCGGATCATGTCCAGCAGCTGTCAGGCAGCACCCTCAGGTCCTTTTCCACTGGGCAGCTTTCCAGCCACTTCGTCCTCTGCGTGGAGCACTGCCTAGGGTTATCATGACAAAAGCCCAGGACCTGACATTTTGCCTTGTTGAACCTCATAGAGTTGGCCTTTACCCACTGATCCAGTCCATCCAGATCCATCTGCAGACCCTTTCTGCCTTCCAGCTTGTAAACACTCCCACCCAACTGGGTTTTGTCTGCGAACTTGCTGAGGGTGCATTCGACCCCCTTCACCCAGACCATCAGCAAAGGTGTTAAACAGGACTGTCCCAACACTGAGCCCTGGGGAACCCCACTGGTGACCAGCTGCCAGCTGGATGTAGCTCCTTTCTCCACCCCTCTCTGGGCCCCACCATCCAGCCAGTTTGCTACCCAGGGGAGAGAACACCTGTCCAAGTCGTGGCCTACCAGCTTCCCCAGGAGAATGCTGTGGGAGGCAGTGTCAAAGGCTTTACTGAAGTCATAGAACTGCAATATACTGTAGTGTCTGAAATTGCATCTGAAATTGCACCCTCTCATATGTTTACCATGACCTTTGAAAAGCTTGATACTCCTGATGTATACGTAATTATAAATATGAAAGCATATCTTTAAAACTGAGGAGTAGTTGATAGGTTGGTGGGTTGTAAAAGGTGACAGAAAAAAACTATAACCAGTTCTTTTACTTTTTTGCAAGCTCAATATGTCTTGCTTTGTTCTATTCACTGGGGTTTATTCCATATTTAAAATGTAACATTTGGAGGATTAAAAGATTTTAATTTTTTAATGTAAAAACTCCCCACATTTTTATTACTTCTGCTGGCTGAAAATATAAGAACAAATAAAATATGAAAGATGTCGAGATATAGATGCAAATTATAAACACAATTGAAAAAGATACACAGGACACTTCATGGCCTATCTAATGACATAGAAACGGTTAAAGCAAAGAAAAAAATTTCTGGTGTCCTCAAAGTGCCTGAACATTACTTGTATATGACCCTTCTAGCCAGTGAACTTGTCAGTGTATGAGACCTACCTTTGGACTTGTCTTTCTGAAAGTGTCAGTTCCATGTATCACGTCCCTTATTATTCTCTCGCTGAGATTACTGTACTCCTCTTCAGTGAGGTTACTGTCCTCCAGCTGATGGTTGCAAACTGGGCATTGTCCACTGCAGTAACAGCAAAACAAAAAAATAAAAGGGAAAAGGCTTTTAAATAAGAAATTCCTTAAACATTACTAACTTATCAAGTGTCTGTATATGAGCACAATTCCTTAAACGAACCCCAGCACAGTACAATCACCAGTTTTACTCTTTCTGCGATGCATCCAAAACCTGCTAAAATTACTAGCTCTTACATTCTTTTTATTTTCTTGAAACCATTTTAATTTTGTTCAAGTACTTATCCAAGTAAGCTACTTCAAAATTTAGTTCAAAATAAAGTCTTCTTACAGTTCTAACAAAACAGCTACTATGGAACCACTTGCCATTGATGATTGGTGATTGAAGTTAGTTTAGCTCTCAAAGTCTTTAACTGTTTACAAACAGTAAGATAGAAATCAGACTTAGCTCTCAGTCCAGATAATTGACTTTAGAGTTTAAAACTCTTAAAGGCTGGAAAAGGTTGTTCAAAATATAATGAATTATTTTAACAGAGTACAGTACCACACATGGTCTTACATAATAATAATTTATTTTATAGCAAACAACTATTAAAAGAGTGAGCTATGCTATTCTTTCAAGGGCTCCAAAAGCTGTGGGCTCTACATATGCTTTTACTTCACAGTATGAAACATAGAGTATTTTTATAAACCACCTAAAACCCCATAATCCATTGGAGACATTCTCATAATTAATACATTTATAATTGCCAAATTGCTACAAAAAGCACAAAACAAGATTTCAAATAGAATAACATTTAAAACAGCAGTTTACAGACATCAGGAAAACTGCACTGTAATAGAAACACACACCCAAATATAAACCTAAGAACTGTGAAAACCCAAGAATAGTTTAGTCTTCACTGGAAATGAGATAGGAACCTTTCATCTGTACAAATTAACTGCTGTGTGCAAAGAGAATCAGTTTTCAAGAAGATAACACTTTACATACCAAAGCTGCTTTGCTATAGATTGTGTTAAACAACAGTATTATAAAGCCAACAAAAAAGAAAGTCTTTAAACCCTAAACAGGAGACAAATAAGCCACACAGTAAAATGGCATCACTTATTTTTTTTACTGTGTTTTTCTGTCTTGGCTCTGCTAAGCATAACTCTTCCAAATGTGCATCTTGGGTCTTGTTTAATGTACATGAATGAGCTGGAAACCGGAGTTTGTGAAATCATGCATCACAACAATTGAAATACTTTTGTATATAAGGAAAGCAATTTTTTTATATTTTTAAAGGAAGAGCTCAATACAGACTAATCAAGACAACACCTCACTTACAAATAAAATGTTACCTTTACCTGTCTTTAATTTTGGTCAGGCGTCCTTTCCAGTTCCCTCCTGGTATACTAATATGTACAGAGGGAAAGATAAATAAAAACATTAGGTTCTTATTTAACAATATCTGAACTACATGTCAGAATAATTATATTTTATATTTTATTTATATTTAGAAATAAAAAAAAACAAAAAACAAAAAACAATCATCTACCTGGCAAAGGAATTATTTAAAAATCCATATTAATTTAGTAACATCTGGAAATATTATATAAAGAACCAGCATTTAACAACATGCAAAGAACTAACACCATCAACCTCAGCAGTTTATGCTGTCCCCAAATTTTAAGAAACACACAAACAATCACTGTGCACTGACAACTTTTAAGTTACTGCCCCACACATTTATAAGCCATTCTAATAATGGTAGTGCATTCCCACTGCCACATTTTCCATCCAGGAAGACAAACCTGTAAAATGGCTCTGTAGCTCACATAAATCAAAGCCAACAGTTAAAAAATCACAGATGGGCTCACATCCAACCTCATTACAAATATGGAATGGGTTCAGGTGAACCCCATTGTGCATGGGCACTGTAACTAGTTCTGACAATCATGGCAACAAACTGTGTGACCAGCTAAATACTGTGCTAAAACACAGAGCCTCCTTATTAAGATTATATAGAATACTAGGAGATTACCTAAGTCAATACATTTAATCTTCACTTTACCTAGTGGAATTTGCTGCCTCTTTCCTTTAAACAAAGTTTCTGACTTTCAACTAGCTTACTACTTCTCCAATAAATTACAGGAAAAGCCCTCATACACCTGTCAATATTCCTTATCTAGCACCCCAGAAAGAGATGAAGCCAGATATTTTGAATTGCCATGACCCAACACGATTCCTAATTCTTGTATCAAGGAGCAATATTTATTTAACAGGTAAAAGAAGAGGTGAAATCAGTAAAAATTTTCAATTTTCACAGTAATTTGTGAGCAAAAATAAAATGCATTTCATGATAACACGTCTCCTGTGGAGATGCAATAATCAAAATGAGATGTTGAGGGGTCTCAGAGTTGATGTGTGGGATAATCTGAATCCCTCCTCCTCATGAACTGCATCTTGCTATTGAAACTTTATTTACCTTTCAAACCATAGCTTTATACTCCGCATAAATGTTTTGTGAGGGTATATTTGGTTCTCTCTCAAATACAATAGGATACCAAAGAGCTCTTTTTGTAACTCAGCACCTTTCATACCCCTGCTGAAGTAAAAAAACGACTGCAGGACATCCAAGGTTGGGACCACACCTTTAGCCAACATTTCATTGTACAGTTCAAAGGCGAGTTTCATTTCTTGGTGACAACTGGCTGCTTTGATACAAGATTCATAGCACGTCCGTGAGGGAATCATAATCTTTTTTACTTCTTCCAGAAGAGTCAAGGCCATTCTCCATTGATCTGAATTGCTCAAGCCCTTGATGAGAAGGTTGTAAGCCCCACTTTCTAAAATCTTAAACCTGACCTTCATTATGTCATACACATCACAGATTTCTGAAACCTGCCCCTGATGGACACACAGTGTCAGGTATTTGACCAACACATTGTATGCAACGTCACCATCACGCTTTGCCAGGTGGGTCAGCAAGGACTTGGCCACATCAATGGAGCTGTTGCACCTGATCATACTGTTCAGCATCACCTCTTCAAATATTCCAGGTAATTGGAAATCTTCCCTTAGTTTGTTCCATTCCTCAGCCTGCAATGGTTTTTCTGGAGGTTGTACATTGCTAAACCTATGCCTTGACTGAACACGACTCATTGACCACTTCTTTGCAGCTCCAACAGAGGAAGAAAAGTGGAATTTCCCTTCAGGTATTTCTTTAGTCTCCTCATCCCATTCTTTTCCTTCTCTGCAATCAACTTCAGACTTTTTCTTGGTAGGCAAGACATCAGTTTCTTTGGGGTCCACTGGTACTGCAGTACTGGAAGATGTCACAAAACTGAAATAGTTAATTTTTTCCCTAGTAGGGATGCTGAAAGAGGCAGCAAACAATTGTCGGCATCTTAAAACAGGCCAGAACATGTGACATTTCCTTAGTAAAGCCTGAAAACCCTGCTGGCTAATTTGAGAAAAAAGTGCCATCACAAGACGAAATTATCTCACTATTAACTCACTGTATCTGCTGAAGTTATCAAATGAAAAACATAGTTTGCATGGGGATGTTCATTAATCAAAGCCCAAGGGCTGTCAAGCTGTATAAGCTTCTGTTTCCAAATGATTGTTGAGTCCTTTTTGCTTCCTATGGACATAAAAAATAAAATCTTTTTTCACAAAAATCAACTCTCAGACTGTGAGGACAATAATCTAAAGCGAGTGTATCTTTCTTTCTTTCTAGAGAAGATGTTTTGCATTTTATGATTTCTATTTGTTGGTTACAGCAGTGATGTGTACTGTCTGTGTTGTATGCAGAAAGGCAACGCTGATACAGCTACACAAAAAGCACAGGGTTTTTCTTCCTGCCTCTGTCCAAGTCGGGAGATTTCCTACAAATAAAAACAAGAGCATGGTATTATGATATGCTCCGTAGTTTCCTGTGATATTTACATCTGCATGCTAGCAAACACGAAACTCAAGGTAGCGCGACGATTTCAGGTGAGAAACCCCAATCCTGATCCTTCAGGCAATCCCAGGACGGGGTTCCTGCACTGCTTCCCTCACATTTTCCACCTGGTGACAAACTTCCGTTTAACTCGTTTTCCCAATCCCCAATCCTTGGTAATGCTGCTGCCAAAGAGGCAGAGCAACACTGCGGGCGGGAATTACACTGAAATCCCAGGTACACGTTAGATTATACAGCTAAATACCGGGAGGTCCGCAGGCTGGTCCACCTCACGAGGAGACCCCGCAGAGTCCCACGTCCCTCACTCGGTGCCCCACGGACACGGTCCGGCCGTACCGCAGAACCCTCAGCTTTTGGGAAAATCACTCCGTTCGCCCCTGTCTCCCGCTCGCCTCTCTCTCCCTCGCCCCTGTCTCCCTCACCCCTCCGTGAGGGACCCACCTGACGCGGCACGCGGCGGCCATGCGCGGCGCGCATGCGCGGGGAGGCGGTAGGCGGCGGGCGCGTGCCGATGGACTGGGAGCGGAGGCTGCGGGCCCGCCTGGCCGCGCGCTGCGCGCGTAAGTGCCCCGGGATCGGGAGCGGGCGGGGGCAGCGCCCCGGGCTGCCCGCAGTCACTGGCGGGGCGGGGGCACGGCCGGCCGGGCGAGCGCCGGCCTCTCCGGTGTTGCCGTGGCTCGCCGTGCCCGGGCTGCCGCAGGGGCCGGGCGGGTCGCGGAGTCCGCCCCGCGCAGAAACAAGCTGCTGTGGTTCAGGGATCGGGGAGCGGGAGCGCTGAGGAGCCGTGAGGGCTGCGCTGCCAGGCCCGGCGCGCGGCCCCGCGGCTGAGGGCGCTCTGGTCGCAGGTGAGGGCAGGGCGCGGCGCCAGCCCCGAGCCGGCCCGCACGGCGATTTGGGGCTGCGGCTCGCAGCACAGACAGCGCTGCCGCTGAGACAGATGCGCTGCTGCTCTGCCAGGCATCCTGACGGAGCTGCTGCGACCGCATACCCTGCAGCCAATGGGGTGTGCGCAGTCATTGAAAGAGATGTGTGTACGTACCCAAAATACTTATGGGACATACTCTTACGTAACTTTATGTGATTGGTCTGTGCTGCGCTCCTTTCCACCTCATATCTGTGTTACTAAACAGCGCAACTGGATAAGCCTCACTATCACCTGTATTTTTCAAGCCCCTCGATACATTAGAACTCTGTTTGGAGTACACCGTGAACATTTTTTTCTGTGTCAATCAGCCAAAAAGAGTGAACAAGAGCTAAAGGATGAAGAAATGGAATTGTTCACAAGATATTACATGGAGTGGAAAGGAGGGAAAAAAAGTGACAATATATCCTATGCAAACATACCACGATTTTATTACAGGGTAAGTGAAGTGTCCAGATAAACTTCTAACAAGAGACTATTCTATGTTATAAAAGAGGTTACACTCACTCAGAGGGACCCTGTAGCTTCAGAAGCTAAAGTAGATTGAAACCTGAGTGATGTGAATTGTTTAGTCTAATTTTTTGTTTTGTATAATTTTGAATTTCAGCAGTTTAAAATAATTACTAAGAATCTTATCAGAGTCAGTGAAATGTTTTGCTTGGTAAAGACAGGAAGATCTCTTGCAGAGGCACTCAATGCTCTAACTAAATTTTGACATACCAGTGTTACACGTGTATCTTCTGGTTCCTGTTTAGACATGATGGGATGCTGCCTTATGAAATTGTGTGTAGTCTTGCAGACTAGAGATAGATCTGTTTCTTGCATCATCCATCAGAAATGCTTGGTCCAGCAACCTAGTTGTGAGATTAATCAGATTGGGATGGGAGCACATGTAGACATCTTGATATTGCTGGCAGTCATCAACTTGACCACTCAGCTGCTGTCAAACCTCTCATGGTCATGTATTCCTTAGGGTCTCAGGTTTCTGCCAATTAAGTTCTCAAGTACCTATGTTTCCGTTTATGGATACATGTGGAACTCTCCATGTCCCAGTGGTGCTGTACAGTTTGGCACGTAAATATTGGCAGAACTTTAATACTAGGTGTTCTTTCGTCTTATTTGTTGGCCAAAACAAGTCTAGTAGACATTCACACTTTGGAGAGTCAGGCCTACCACAAAATAGAATGTGCTGCTTCTCCTGAGTAAAACACAACAGTAAATGCCTTTTTTGTGAGCCCTCATATCTAGCGACCATGGCAAAGCACTTACTCGATGGGTTATCAGCTATGAGGTACTTCTGTCTGTCCTGTTAAAGATGTCCTGCTTTAAGTAAGTGTTTCATTATTGGAATGGTTTGAGACAGTGTGCAAGTGATATCCCCTGTAGCAGAAGCAGGTTTGGTAGACTGGCTGTTTTCTGTCAAGTAAACAACTTCAATTAGAGCGTGTGACTTAAGACTACCGGAGAGTACTTGCTGGATGTGTAGTTTTTCAATGGTACTGTGCAGAAAATTAAAATGCCACAATGTTTCCAGCTGCCAGCTGAAGATGAAGTCTTACTTCAGAAATTAAGGGAAGAATCTAGAGCTGTCTTTCTGCAAAGAAAAAGTAGAGAACTGTTGGATAATGAAGAGCTGCAGGTAGGAAAATAATTTCTGTATGTCTTATAATGGCTTCTGAATGGATTTAGATTATTTCCTGTCAGAGTTTTATGATCTCCTATCTGCCCACAGAACCTTGTGGTAGGATGCTTTGTATTTGGGCACACAGTACTTGGTAAACCTGAAGTGCTGCCTTAACCTTGGGCTCTAAGGCCAGTGTGAAGCTTCCTCATTATGATGAATGTGAGAACTAAATTGATGGCTTCTGGTTTTCCAGCACGCTGCAATGATTTCCCTGGTGGGCCCAGATGATGAAATAAGTTCTGTTTGTGTATCACTGAGAGAGACTCCTAAGATGGTTGATTTTATTGCACTGCAAAGACAAAAGGGGTGTCACTCTAGAAATGTTAGTGAGGGAGAGGGAATGTGCATGTATTTAGCAGCGTTTAGGGAAATGGAAGTAGCAAATTCACTTTTCTGGCTGAACTGACTGTATGTCCTGATTAATTGAGAGAACCTTGCATCAAGCCCACATTTTTGCTGAGTTTCTTAAACACTATATCTTAAGCACATTAATGTCTCTAAAGAGATATCTTCTTAACCAAATATAAATACCTTTTAAGAATCTATGGTTCCTACTGGACAAACATCAGACATCACCAATGATTGGGGAAGAAGCAATGATTAATTATGAGAACTTCTTGAAAGTTGGTGAAAAAGCTGGACCAAAATGCAAGTAAGGCTTTCTTCTCTTGTATGTGCTCATTTTGACTAAACCTAAGTGCTACTGTAGCTTTCAGTTACTGAAATAGATGGGAACAGTTTAATGGTGAGGAAAAAATCATATCCATGTAGTTACTGATGAACAGGTTACTCTAAATCCTTTCAAAGGTAACTCTGCATCTCTGAGGTGACTTGTAATGAGGGGTGCCTAAAAGAATGGTAGAGCATCATTTTGAAAAAATTTTTATCAGCATGAACATTTTTAGATGTCTCAGTAAACAGCACATTATCCTGTCTCCAGTGATATTGCCCAACTTTCCATAATACCTTCTGATGCAGAATTTCCTACCAGATGTGCACAGCATGCAGTGAATGGTCCTTCTTTATGCTCCTGTTGGAGATGGCTGTTGTGCACATGGCTTTGTGATTGAGCTTTGGGCAAAGCAAATTATTTGTCAGTACTGGCAGTTTCTTTTATGTGCATGTTGTTGTAGAAGATTGGAAGCTACCAAACATATTGTACTAAAGAGAAATAGAATAAAAGCTCCCAAAAGTTCTACATCACTGAAGACTCTCATGAGCAGAAAAGTTAGCTGCTTTTTATTGAGTTTACTGTTGTTACTTGGTAGGATTCCACCTGATGAGTGTAATGTAGCATATTAACACATTCTGTGTTAACACATTATTTTACAGGATCTGTAAATTTCAAATGCTGTAACTGGGTCTGTTGGTGCAGTGTAATCAGATGCATAGAAGTCGCTTTGTGTTTATGTTTTACAGGCAATTCTTTACAGCGAAGATCTTTGCTAAATTACTCCATAATGATCCTTATGGGAGAATATCTATCATGCAGTTTTTCAATTATGTTATGCGAAAAGGTTAGTGGATGCTGCTTCTGTGTTAGAAGTTGTTTCATTTTAAGGCTATTTTCAGCTTTTTTAGTTACTTGATGTTCCCTTCAACAGCAGTGAGATCTGCTGAGATTGATAACTGCAAATGCTGTTTTTCTTGAGGCTTGGGATTTTTTTCTTGTTACTAGAAGGTGGGAGTCCATCATACCTCTGAAATCCCCCTCTCCCTGGCCACAGATATGCTCGTTCTGTTTCATATGTTGTCATTCTGATTTCCTTTATTCAGTGCAAAACAATACAGTTCCATGGCAGGTGTGATCTTAACCACTGTGATTGGGCAGATAGCTTTGTTTGCTGTTTGTCCTTCTACAGAATGGTGTTGTCTGTGTTTTTTAACTGTTTGTCAAATATGTCAGTATGTTTCTGTGTTTGTCACTTACCATATTTTCTGCTATTTTTTATTATAAATAGCCACTGAAAAATACCCTTTTTAAAAAATATGTATTAGATGTTGTTTAAAAACAGTAGGCTGGCTAGCAGAAAGGAAGATTGTCTCATTATCTTTTGTCCTGGCTACTGTGTTCTTAGATCTGCAAAAGCCTTTGGGAGAGGAGAACAGCACCCTTTCTCTGAGCAGCTCAGCCTGCTTGACTTAAAATGTTGTGGTGCAACGGATGAGAAATATATTGAGCAGGAAGCATGATATCCTGGTGTGCCTAGTATGTAAGAAATGAGTAATAGACCCATTTCCAACAACAAACTCTAAAGCTGCAGGATAAGAGACTTGTGGCAAAGTCTGTTAGAATTGTATGCATTTCAAAAAGGCTGACCCAGATGGACACAACAGAGGTTCTTCCAGAGCTTTGTTTCCAGAAGTTTTGAGTCTTGTTTATTTAGGATGATGCCTTTTTACTAAGCAAACAAACAAACAACAAAAAAGCAAAACAAAACAAAAATAGAAAACCGCCACCACCAAATCAGTTTGTGTTTGATGCATTTACATTTAAACTTAAACCAACAACAAAACAGCCTCATTGTGTAATGTCTGCCATCTGAGTGACACTTAGCCCACCATGAGAAACATTTACCTTGAAGAGTGAATGCTATGAAGGACAGCTCATATTTCTTAGGAGCAACTTTTGAACTGTTTCTTCAGAAAATGGGAGTTAGATTTAATGTTGAGTATGTGAATAATAGTTTTTATTAATCTAATCTATACTCCATCACAGTACAGTGCTTTAACAATGGCCTCAAGCACATTGTCCTTTAGTTTGTCCAATTAATGTGCCTCTCATTACAAAGATGGATGCTTGTGTGATACTAATTCTTGTCTTGTAACTCAGAGGTGAGGGCCTGACCTTTTGGCTGTAGCTGCAGTGTCTGGTGCTATACAAGGGGTTGTAGCAATCTATCTTTATATGGCGTTGTGCAGCTGTGTAGTGCAGTGAAAATGCACTGCTACACATTTCTAAGTCTGTAAGAAAGAAGAAATCCATATGATTCCATATAATCAACTGTGTGTGCTTGCAGCCCGAAAGCCTGGGCTGCAGCAAAGGAAGCGTGGCCAGCAGGTTGAGGGAGGTGATTCTCCCCCTCTGCTCTGAATATCTTGGGACTCCCTGGAAGTGTTCAAGACCAGGTTGGATGGGGCTTTGAGGAATCTGATCTAGTGGGTGGCATCCCTGCCTGTGGTGGGGGGAGGTTGGAACTAGGTGATCTTCAAAGTTGCTTCTATGATACATCAAAGAAAATATGGTGTCTGCTCAGACATTTTTCACATCTAGTTATTATAAGGTAGTCATGGCAATGGTGTACATTTATATTATAAATAATAGATATTTATGAAGTGTATATTTATAGTATATTGTGAGTGTCTTACAAATTTAGAGACTGAAACAGTATTTTTAAGCAGTATGTGACATGGCTTTGCTTAAAGCTCAGAAAAATGGGAAGAGGCACTTAAAATCCAACTGTGCCTTGCAGCCTCTAGAATAACTTCAGATTTTGGCAAGAGCTCAAGTGCCCCATAGGCTTCTTGCATTGTAATTCTGTTTTCTGTTTCACAGTATGGCTTCATCAGACGAGAATAGGTCTCAGTTTATATGATGTGGCAGGACAAGGCTACCTCAGAGAATCAGTAAGTAAATTCTTGATTAACTTAGTGTCTTTCTTTAATCAAATGACAGAGCATCAGAAAGATCCAAATTTTTTTTCTAGTCATGTCTTGTAAAAGCTTGTATCATAACATAGATTTGGGATTGGGCAGATTTGTTTGGATAAACTGCAATTAATGTATTCAAGAAGTGGGGTGGTGAGAGTGATGCTAGGCTTTTAAACTGATGGGTAATTTCTGAAAAAAGGATTGTATCTACAAGGATTTCATGTCATTAGCACTTTACTAGATTTAGTAGGATATGGTAAAAAATCACAAATTATTCTTCAGTGAATTATTCGCCGGTTCTAAAAGGAGGTAATATTATAAAATAAATAAAAATGTCCTAGTTACCACTCAAAGAAAAAAGATTTATTAAAAAATACTGAGCAGTGGGATAATCTAATCAAGAGTTATACTCCTGATAGTTGGAAAAGCTACAGTTGAATGCATCTGTATTTACATATAAATATCATGTACTTTGTTAAATTCTGCTTTATTAATAAATTGTTTCAGCCCTGGAACCGTATGTTTATGTATATAATCTGGGATTTCTTGCACAGGGACAAGAAATGACCTGCTTTCATGCTCTTTTCTGCATTGTTGCAGGACTGTATTTTTAACAAAGTGCACTTGAAAGCCAGGGAAGAATATAGCAAACATGGAACAATAGTAATGTTTAATGCTTGTTTTCTTTTCTTTCTTAATTCTGCAGGATTTAGAAAACTATATTTTGGAACTCATCCCTACTTTGCCACAACTAGATGGCTTAGAAAAATCTTTTTACTCCTTCTATGTCTGCACAGCAGTTAGAAAGTTTTTCTTTTTTCTGGATCCTCTTAGAACAGGTAGGTCTACTAAAATGTTTCCACTGAAGCTACTTGTGTTTTCAAAACAACGTGCAGTTGTCCTGGTAGGCTTTTGTTCAGCATTGAAGATTAATCTCCACTGAAGTCCATGACTCTTCATTGTGAATCTAATAGTCTGCTTTTATAGCTAATGAATTTCTGTGAGATACCTATCAGTTGAGGTACTATAGAGTTATCTCATAGAAATTGACAAATAAGATACTGTTTCATCATAACGAGCCACTAGCAGTAGCTAATTTTGTAAGTGTTTAGGGTGAGTATAAAACACAGCAACTAACAACACAACTGTTTGTCAGAACATCCACAGAGCTGTGGAAATGCTCAGGAATGGTTAGAGTGATGTGCTTTTCCAGTGGTTATATATGTGTGCACCATGTAGACCCACTAGAAAAGGTCTGCAGTTAGGTCTGATAATGCTTGTTACAAGTGTAGCTCCCTCCTATCCCTCGATTTAAGTCACAAACTGGATGTGTTTTCAAGGCCCAGCTGTGGCCCTTATAAAGTTCAGAATTGTGTGGAGGCAGCAGCCTCTAACAGAGGTAATTACAAACGTTTGGAGAGGGTGGGTGGGGAGTTATAGCACTATTATTTTGCACAGCTGTTAGCACAGTGTCTGTGCACCAGCCAGAGCTGCACCAGCAGAGGTGCATTCTGCTACCTTAGCTTTGTGTCACAGCTCAAGTTTTTGGAGATGTAAGAATATCATGACACTTAGGAGACTATTATTTCATCAAATGCTTTAAGCATACTTTCTTTGCATTTTTAAGTTGATGTTGAACACTCACTTTTATTTCCATCTAGTTTTCTGACATTTAAGGCTTCAGGAGAGCTGCTGCCATTATCAGGCTAGTTTTGTCTGGTCATTTAAAAATGGTAGATGTGAGTTTTGTTTAGCTTATTTTTCTTAAAAGGCATCTTTTTCTGCTCAAAATACTTCTTTCTTAAGTAAAGCCACCTAAATGAGAATAATCAAATGGATATGTTGGCTGAGCAACTGTTAAAATGCTTTTTCCTTTTCTTGCTGCAGGGAAGATAAAGATACAGGATATTTTAGCTTGCAGCTTCCTGGATGATTTACTGGAGGTAAAGGTCTCTAACATATATTGTTGTATTGTTATTTACTCTTTCTGAATTCTAACTTTATGTTTCACTTAGTTGAGGGATGAAGAGCTTTCTAAAGAAAGTCAGGAAACAAACTGGTTTTCTGCTCCTTCTGCATTAAGAGTTTATGGTAAGTTCCTTTATATGTCAACACTTTCCTTCTCCTTTTTCTCGTATGGCTTAGTCACATTAATACTGCTATTTTTCCTCTGTTTTTGTCATGTTAAATCCTCCTGCTAATTCATCTTTTCAAATCCTGAATCTGCCCTTTCAGTTTATCTTCCTGACTGTAATTTCAGTTCTCCACTGTTGCTCTTTATTGTGGTTTTATAATCTGTCACCTTGTTGCACAAGGCACAAAATTCCTCTGTAACCTTCTCTTCTGGCTCTATTCATGCCTTTGCATCATCTTTAGCTCTTTTTTTAATGCTTACAGCATATTTGTATAAAATAATATGCTCTTAGCCTTCTGCTCCTCTCTCAGTATCCATAGCTATTAACTTAGATTAGAACTGCTAACACCTCATTATGGCAATCCCACTTCGTCTCCTTCCATGCTCTGTGCTTATTGAAAATTATTTGATGCTTTATGAATATTATTGTGGATTTAGTAAATTCTCATTTAACTGCATTAATTTTATTATGGAAATTAGAAAATTTAGCATTTCAATATTTGTTTTTCTCTGTTGAAAGAGTTCTTTTCTGATACTGGTATATTATGGTTTGCTTTTTTAATCTCCTTCCTAGGTCAGTACTTAAACCTTGATAAAGATCACAATGGCATGCTCAGCAAAGAAGAACTGTCCCGATATGGGACAGGGACTCTCACCAACATATTTTTGGATCGTGTTTTTCAGGAATGTTTAACTTATGATGGTGAAATGGTAATTACATATTTTCCCTTTGTCTACAGCATAACATCTTTGGCTTATTGAGTTGAGAAATGTCTAATAATCAGTATCTTTAAAGCAAAGACTAGCTTGAGGTAAAGTAACTTTTATTATTGTGCACACAAATGACCATGCAACATATTGGAAAGTTAGTTTTCTTAAGAGCAAGGTGACTGCAGTGTAGCCTAAAAATAAATTGCTTGTTTGAAAAAGCAGAGATGATAGAGAATCCAGACAGCCTAGGATAACGCCACTTGTAGATTCAATTAAAAATGCATGTTGAAAACATGTATAGATGCAGCAGTGCTTTTTAGTTTAAATGTAATGCTTTAAAGAGAACCAAAGACAAATAGCATACTTGAGATCAGTGCAAGTTAGCTAAGTTAGCTGTCAATTTCTGCATGAAGACAGCTGAGTTTTTCATTGTAAGCTTTCCATAGCTGTGAAAAATGAGAACTCTAACTAATGGAAAGTAACACCTTGTATCTATATTTTTGAAGCTTTACTTATTGTTAAGCCACAATTCTTGTCTGCATTCAGATGACTGGAGTGTAAAGTGATAAGTTACAAATTCGCTATACAGCCCTTTTGCCACCTGAGCAGTTTTTTTGTTAGAATCACATAATGATTGAGGTCATGAGGGGATCCTCTTAGTTGTCCTGTTCTGGACTTGCAACAGTAGGTTCATCTCTCTTGTATGGGGGACACTGGAGCAGGACCCAGTGCCTGGATGTAGTGTGAGCAGTGCTGAGTAGAGAAGGATCACCTTCCTCAACTTTCCCCCAAAGCATTCCTAATGCAGCTGAGGGTGCTGTCAGCAGCCTTTGCTGCAAGGGCCTGCTCCAAAGCTGCTTTCTGACCAGTCAGCTCCCACCTCTACAGGTACATGGGGTTATTCCTCCCCAGATGCAGGATTTTGCATTCCCTCTGTTGAACTTGATGAGGCTCCTGTTAGCCCAATTTTCCAGGCTGTCAAGCTCTCTCTGAATGACAGCACAACTCTCTGGTGTTACAGGCAAACAGGGTAATGATACACACAGGGCTGTAGGATTTCTGTCCTTGTCACAACTATATCTTGATTGGGAAACCAAGAATCCATACTAACAAAAAAGAAAAGTGTGATACTTATTTGGAATGTTAACTAATGTTTCTAGCACATAATTTGCCAAACCAATGACACTGGTCTAAGGACTATGTACTTAACTGGCCATATAGTTCACTATTTGGTAACATTAGGCTTACTGCTACTAGACATTAAATTTATGATAATGAAAACGTGTTTTTGTATTCTCTAGTTGGGTATGTTCAGCAGTTTAAAGATACATTAAGCATTGTTTAAAAGCATATATACGGCATGTTTAATTTGGATTTATGCATGGAATACTATTTTACCTCTAAAATGGCAGGTTTTCCCATTATCAGCAGTCATTAAAAAGCAACTTTTCTGTGCACATTAGTGGTAGCAGCCATTTTCCATTTCATGTTGTCTTTTTCAGAAAATAAACTGATCCCCTACAATGAAATAGCTGCCAATTATAGAGTTCCTGCTTGCAAAATCAATTTATAAAGAAGACTATTATAAACATGATTGTATCTACTTCTAGGACTATAAGACCTACCTGGACTTTGTGCTTGCATTAGAAAACAGAAAGGAGCCTGCAGCTCTGCAATATATTTTCAAACTGCTTGATATAGAGAACAAAGGACACCTGAATGTCTTTTCCCTTAATTATTTCTTTAGGGTAAGTCTCTTTATACAAGAAGGCCATTTTCTGTGTTTATAGTGTTATAGCCTATGTGCTTCTGCATGCAGATCTGCAGGAAATCACTTTAAATTACCAATAGCCACAGGCAGGCTAGTAACGACTTCTAAGAAGATTTAATTTTTTTTTTTAAGACAAAAATTGGAAAGATTTCAAAAGGTATTTTCAGTAGTTTATCTGTAGTTGAAATTAACTGTTTTGATTTTGAGTAGGAAAAATATATTCTATTGATTTGGGGCTTTTTTAAAATTGAAAATTGTCCTAAAATTGAGTGATAATTACATATTAAAATATTTTATGATGGTTCTAATTGATTATTGCCCATGGTATTAATTTCACCTGTAATCCTAAAATTCACCAAAAGAAATTAAGATAATGCAATTTATTGTTAGGTTTATACAGCAGTGTATAATACTTTGTTAGAGGGGAATACAGCTTAAGATGCAGAAGGATTTAATAAGTTTTATACAATGTCAGTATTATACATGGCACTAGCCATTCCTAATTTCTCTTTTTTCTAGGCTATTCAGGAGCAAATGAAAATTCATGGACAGGAACCAGTTTCTTTTCAGGATGTCAAGGTTAGCTTTACTGAATGGAGTAGTGTGTAAAATATTTGAATACGCATTTCATAATTTAATTTTTACATCATCATTTCTAGGTTGCTGTATATTTACTTGGAGAGTAGTAGAAATGAGCTGACTTGTCCTACTCATAGGTTTGAAAATGCCTTTCTAGTCAGCAGTTGCTCTGTAAAGTAACATATGTTCTAGTACAATTTACCTGTTAAAACATGTTGCTGTTTCTTACACTGGAAGGTACTTGCTAAGTGCATTTTACAGTTCTAGGGATTGTTCCTTGGGGGATGGGGGGCAGACTGGCAACTTAAACAGCCTATAAAACTGGTTACTACCTACTGCATATTTAGCAGTTTTGGTACTTAAAAAAAAAAAGTACAAGAGCTTCTGCAAAACTTAGTTGATACAAGTGATCTGAGTTTCATTTTGCCGTTTGAGGCTGAAGCCTCCCCAGAAAAGCAGATTCTTACTTGATGTGGGAGCTGAGGACTCTGCTCTGAACTGCAGCCAATCAGTCAGTGTGCTTTGTATCTTAAATGCTTTGGGGCTTAATAGCTGCTTTTTGTAAATTGGTGTTGGTGGCACTAGTTACCCAAAGATCATTCTGTATATGGCATGAAATAGCCATTATTCTGCTCATTAATGTGTGGGGGCTTTTCTCCCAATTTTGACTTGTCTTTCATAGGATGAAATCTTTGATATGGTGAAGCCTAAGGATCCTTACAAAATCTCCCTTCAAGACTTGATCAACAGCAGTCAAGGAGACACTGTTACCAGCATTCTAATTGATCTGAATGGGTTCTGGACATACGAGAACAGAGAGGTCCTTGTGGCAAGCGATAATGACAGCACTGCTGATGTTGATGATACGTGACTTCGAATTGGAGCTGACTGTATCCACAGAGACCTCAATCTGATGGGCCAACTGTTGGAAGCTGGAAACATTCATTATCTGAATCAATTCTTCTTCCATTTTTCTGCTCTCCCTTCCTCCTTTGCCCCCACATTTGATATAAAATGTGCTACATCCACAAATCACAGAACTAATTTCCGAAACCAAAAATGCAAGTGTTGTTTAAAAGGCAAAAACTACCTTTTTTAAAAATAAATATTTTTGGACTTTATTTCATGTGTACCAAGTCCTATTTTAATTTAAATAGTTTATTCTAAGTGTGAATTTACCCTGAAAGTAAGGATGTGGTTCTTGGTATCTTCAGCACTGGCCTGTATCCACTCAGCCATCCCAAGCTTCCCACTCCATTCTCCATGGCTTCCTCTAATGACAACACTGTTGAGCATTCTGTTGTGAGGACAAAAGTTTTCACTAAGAAATAATTTAGGCCTTTTTCTTCTATGCATGACCAACTTTAAGTGTGTAATAGAAAGTGTGTAATAAGTAAATTATTGAACTAGATAGTTACCTAATTTCAAGATGTTCATTAACAGAAATAAAACTGCACTAGCTTTAGATCGAGTTAAAACTAATCCAAACACCTACACAGGAGGCTTTGTGCAAGTATTTTATGCAATCTATCTTAATTGTACATTTGAGCTACAGCAGTAGTTAAAGCTGTGAAACTCTCTTAATCCTTAACAAAGCAACAGAACTGTTACAACTTTCAGATAGAATTACAATAGCTCCAGGCCAGAAGTGTTTGCAATCCTGCATTATTTATTAGTTTGAGGTAGTGCTGAACATAATACTACATGAGAGTCTAAGGAAGGGGTGGGAGTGAACTGATTTCTTGAATTCTGGTGCCTGAATCTTCAACCACGATGTGTGACTTAGTAAAGATGAAAACCTGCATATAGGCATAAAGTATCAAAGACCACACAGTTTTAAAGGAAAAGCCATAGCCAACTTCCAGTTCAAAAATTATATTAAATATAAAATAACCAATTAATGCACTGACAGAAAATTAAACCAATATGAAAGTAACCACTTTCATACAGTTTGCAAAAAAGGAAGGATTAAGTTAAGGCACAGTGAGTAATACAGTATTTTATACATAGAAGGCAGTGAGAGCATTTGTTACACAACAAATAGGGAAAGGAAGTAAAAAAATGAATGACATTAATTTACTGGAAGAAAAGCTAAGTATCCTTCAGCTGTCAAGGTATTACTCAAGCTATCTTAGGTTTTCTTTATGCTATAAGAACTCCTAATAAGCTGGTTTTCTGTGTATTCCCCAGGTGTTGAATCAGGCTCTCCCTTGCAGATGTTCAGGGCTAAGGAGTGATTTTACATTCTGGTCAGCACCCTGTCTTACAATTCAGAAAATCATAGACTATCAAAACAGATGGACTAGAGCTGATGATTGAATCTTCCTCCTTAGATTTTCTGTTGTGCTGGAGAGCTACAGACAGATGAGAGGAAGAGTTTGTGCTGTACAGGCTATTAGTTCAGGCAGAGGGTCATCTGATATATGTAATTAATTCCAGAAATGAAGAGCCAAGTTACCTGGCCTGTGGTGTCACATCAGGCTCCTTAGTTGGCAGTGGGAGCAAGGCCAGGGACATGTCATGATACCCAACTACCCAATTTCACTGAGGACTGTTTTGAACTTTTTTTTTTAGAAATCTCAAGGACAGAAGTGATGTTCTACATGGTTAACTAGTGCAGGTTCTCTGCTCCTTTACCTACAACAGTTGTCGACAGAAAATGACTGGGGCAATGACATCTGATTCTTGCAAAGTAAATAATTCACCCTTTACAAGCTACAGGTACAACAGTCATTGCAGTAAATTAGCCTTAATTGATATTAGATGTGGAGCTACCTGCACTTCATTTAGACAAAAATAAAAATTCCTGTAGTTTCAAGTTCAATATCACTACATGTTATATTTATTTAAGAGAAGGAAAGAGTTTTAAGTTTGGTTTTGTGTTTCTAGTTATTTATGTATTCTGTGCTAACAGGGTGAAAACCATCTGCAGTGGAACATCCCTTACTGGCAATTCAACACATAGTTTGTTTAGGTTACTCAAGTACACAGACTTGGGTAATTGATGTCCAAAAAAGTTCATAGTTCTATACTGGTACTACATAGAGTGTCCACTGCACTTAATATAATTTAGCAAGACTTCAGTTTCTTTCCCAGGACCACTGAGAGCATGCATCAAGCACATGGATCTCTTAATTCCTGGGCTTGGAGTGAGAACATCCTAAGATGATGTTAGTTCTGAACTCTGCAACAGCACTGAATGGAGCAGCTGAGCATTCTCAGCCTCCAAGAGTGCTGGTACTTGTTATTAAGTTCTTAAGGGCGCTTATAGCTTCCTGGTAAGTTGGGGTTTTTTAACTAAAAAAAAAGTCAGTGGACCCTTTAATCTAATTAACATTAAATTTAACACTTTTCTCTTGTATTAACAACAGAAAAAAAATACATGCATACAACAGGGACAATAAATACGGGGAATAGGACTCAATTATAATAACTTTTGAGTTACAGGATATTAATTCCTATTAATCTATTAATAGAGAGACGAGTTGCAAACAATGTGCAAATCAGGGTTTTAGAAGTAGGAAACAGCACTGCCTCTGCAATCCACAGGTGTTAAGAGTCACAGCAATTCAAAGAAAAGACATTTCTACTTGCTTTACACAGAAATTAGCTCACATTTTCAAATGTTGATTTTTGGACCAGATGTTTGTAGTGCAATTTTCATTTTAACTCAAGGACCAATTTGGCAGAATGCCTCAGCCTTTATTAGGCAGACTGAACAGACATTGCCTAGCTCTCTCCTGATCAATAAGAATGGTAGGAATTGTATTTCACTGAGCAAGCATAATCCTATTTTTCCTGTTTATAGGCAGATTGTGACATCTGACAGTTCTTATTTCCTACATTATACAGAGCTTTACACTTAAGGAGGGACAGGAACTACATCTTGTTTATTTTCCACAACAGGCGGGCAATGTTCCTCATTTTCAAAGTTTACATTCACGAATGAAGAGCATGCTGTTGCTCCAGGCTGGTCTGTCTGGACAGGAGCTTCAGCTTGTGGCTTGTTCTGCTGTTCCTGATGCTTTTTTTCTGCTTCTTCTGACATCCGGTTTTCCTGTTCCTCCTCTTCTGCCTAGAAAGAGAGAACCAGATTCATACACTACTATTTGCTATTTACCACTTACTTAGATTAACTTGAGGTCCTTCCATAAGAACATACCAGTTGCTATTACAAGGTAAGGATATTTGTTCCTCTAGAAGAGTCAGTAGTTGATCATAAGATGAGGTACATTCCAGGACTCCCATTTTGGGAAAAAAAAAATCACCAAAAGTGAAGGATTAAACCATGTTAAACAAACACAGAAAAAAATACTCATTATCTAGATAAGCAGTTTTAGTTAACAGCAATAGTGATAAATCTACCTCCTCTAAAGCTTTTTCAGCTCTCAATTAAAAAAAAAAAAAAAAGTAATAAAGCCTTAAATATGTTTTCCTTCTCTTCTAAATGAAGATTATTAAGAGTCAGGGTTTTTTGCCTAAAGCATTGGCTACCTATCAGTATTGCCGTTATGCTTCAGAACAAATGTAACCTCATGTTTAATTTACCCTTGACAGTGTTGAACAAGTTTTAGAGTTGGAAACTGTTGCTAGCAGCCACCTTTTTACAGTGTTCAGCAGCTGTCCATCCAACTTTCTCACAGTGTTGACTTGAAAGTGCATTGTACAAAAGAAACAGAGCAGAGGTCAGGACCCACCTGTTTCTAAGACTGATGAGCTGGAGAGAAAAGGCTGATGGATAAGAAAGTGTTAATCATGCATCAAGTGAAAACTGGAGGCAAGCTGAAACTGAGGGTATAAAGCTTCATTTTAATGCCAGAATACAAATTTTATTTTTTAGAATACCAGGGAAGACAATAGGGGAGAAAAAGAGTGCAACAACCCTAGCTCACACACATACCTCTCTCTTCATTCTGTAATATTCATCAATGGCATATTGGTATTTTGGTGTGCTTATTCCCAGAACAGATGCAATCTTTTCCCCCAGGAAATCACACACTAAAAAATAAAGAGAGGTTTACATAGGATTATTATCTAGAAGAAAATTCTTAAACACAGTTTTGTTATAAAAATTACCACCATCTTTCCTGAATGGTCCTACTTTGCGCACAAAATAAAACAAAAATCTGTGAGGTTAATCTCCTTGTAGGTAATTATTAGCTGAATATACTAATAATTGTTCTTTAGGATAGAGAATGAACAAAAGGAGAAGAATATGAAATTCAATGAAAATATATATAGTGGTAGTGTTTGGATTCTGCTATTTTCAGCTTTGAATCTTAAGTTTGTTTCACTAGGAATCAGTTAAAGGGTAAGCCTTGAGCTGAACTTTAACTGAAAATTAAGGTTAGACAAAAGTACATGGATACCAAATGTACTGGCAGCTCAATCTAGTGGTATTAGCAAACTAGACAGCATTTACTGATAAAAGCATACTGCAAGTCAGTTTTAACAACGTTCTGTGTTGCATACTAATGGATTAATAAAATACTTGTTTCAGCTGTCTCAATTTTCAAGCTGTAGGCTACATTCAGTGCTCCTTTGCTAAAACAGGTAGGGCAGTCAAAAGTGTGGAACAGGGATAAGCTTGTGTAAGTCAGGTTCTTTACCATGGTGATGACTACAGATAACACTGGTTGAGTAAAGGCAAGCAAGAAGTCAAATATTCTGCACTTCAAATTGTAAATCTGCCCCAAGGATGCAAATGAGTTAATCATCTTCAGGAAAAAAAAAAAGTTAGAAGTCAGTCATTGACTGCTTCAATGAACATTCACAATAACTAATTTTATAGTTATCCTGGCATCCTGAGTGCTGTGCAAAAGACCAGTTCAAACTGCAGATATAAGAGCCAAAACTGAAGTGCAAAGAAGAAAGAACTGATATTCAAATTCATAAAGGACTTCTAAAAAAAGGAAAGCAATATCTACCCTTGCATATGAAGAACAGATGTGTCAAGGAATATAATTACACTGTACATTAGAGAGAAAGTATTTCTAAAAATAAGGATAGGTTAACTAATACAACAGACTGCCAAAAAATTTAAAAATATTCAAAATTATGTGTACAATGACAGAAACTGTAGTATTTGTGGAAAAAACCCAATGAAGATACTTCACACCTGGGAAAGAACATAGACTATGACAAGCATTTTTAAAAACTTGGCAAAATTTTAAGAGGTCCACAAGTCAAATAAATGTGTGTGCAGTGAGTTTAAGAGCCTTGACAATAGTCTTGATTATTTTGTAACCTCAGAAGTTCATTGTACAGCACACAACTAGATGTGTTCTTGGGATACTTTCTAGCTGTCTTCAGAAAAACTGTCAGTTTAGTTACACCAGTCAGCAACCTTTTCAGGTAACATCACACAAAATCTAATAGATAATTCCATACTAAATCTAATAGAAAACTGATATATTCCCTTGCCAACATCAGTCTGTCTCCATATGAAGAAAAAGGGGAAAAAGTGTTCATCAAAAGAGTATTTTCTGTTCATTCTTCCATGCAAGAGTGGCTTATTGAAGGTTAAAAAACCAAATTTTAAAAGTGCCTAAGTTAGGAGAGTGTCTCCACAAATTAAATACAGTTCAATTTATACTTCTGAAAAAACAACAAGTAGAACCCAAAGATGATTTACGGTCTGTCAACATGACTTTGTGAGTTTCAATATTCCCTTTCTGGTTTACCCAAAAATTAAATAAAGCAATACCTGATAAGGTTGATGTGGCAACTCGCAGCATGTGAAACCACAAGTAGGGTCCCCATGTGAGTGTTGTCTGCAGGAACAAGAGCAGTATGAATATGTACAGCTGTATGGTCATGGCACAAAATAACACATGCAAAACCTCAAATGGCTTGAGAAGACCTGCAACGCTTTCTGTTTTCCAGCTACTACAATGTTTTTGCTTTAAAGTAAGTGTAGACCAAACAAGTGAAGCAAAGTATCACTGTAAGATATAAATATAACCATGATTTACCTCTGGGAAAATTTCTTTCACTTCTTTTTATTTCCTGCTTCCAGACTTGGGAAGTGACAAGCAGCCAACTCAATCCCTGACTAGAAAAAGCTTTCCACAACGTTCTGAATTCCATCAGGGCAAGGGGAGAAGCTAAGTAACAAAGTCTCTCATTACAATAATGAGTGAACTGCAAAAGACTGTTTAAAATCAAACCAAACTTTCAAACCTCCGAGGAAGAGGCTGCTTTAAAACATTTACAACCAAATAGAAATTATCTCTTGAAATCACACCTTAAAAACAAAACCAGGAGCCCTGAGGGAGGAGGGAGTTACTGCAGCTCTGAGGGAGCCATGGAGAGGCTGCCAAGCAAAGCCGTGGGTGATGTGAACCACGAGGAACACAGCATGAATAAACCAGGGCTCAGCTGGCGTCACCTCCAGCATTGCAAGGCAGAGGGGAAGCTTCTCTGAAGAACCTGCACACCAGGGCACACAGCACAGGACATGTGAGTGAGGAACTGGAGATCTGTCTGCAGATGCAGGGGCTGGATCTCGTCAGGATCCCAGAGATGCAGTGAATGGACTGAGTGCTGCTGTGGAGGGATACAGACTGTTTAGGAAGGGCTGCCCAGGAAGACAAAGAAAAGGAATTGCTCTTTGCATGACTGGGGTGTATTTACAGCTACGGCAAAACTACCACAGCCTCCACACAAACTGATATATAGATATATACATCCCATAGTGAAGATTTATGATTAATTAATTAATTATAAAATAATGGGTGTGTGCAGGCTATGCTTTTCATCAAGGAAGAGACTGTTTAAAAAAAACAAAGCAAATCATGTAATAAAAAGGAAAAGGGGGAAAGCAGATTCCAAGCTAATGGGGGGAAAATTGTAGGTTTTGCCTTTTGTGAAAAGGCAAATTCAACTTTCATAGTGAACTAAAACATGTTTATAGTTAACAGGTTGCTGTATTCAGGTAATCTCTTTGATACGTATTTCCCCCCCAGAAAAGATCTCTGTAGAAGTACTTTTCTTCTGGAAAATAGCAATTAAAAGTGTCAGTTTTATTAAGTAAAACACATTAGCTCTACTCAGCTACGTAAGTATTTTTAACTTGCCACTAAGAACTGTTCAATAGTAACCTTCTTCTATGATCTTATTTAACAGGTATCTGGACAGGAACAACCAATTATTATTGTAAATAATACAGAAACTACCTGGTATAGCCTCAGTCTGCATGTACACAAGCTACTAGACCTTGGTGCTTTCCAAGCACAGTCTCTACAAATCAGTGCAGCAAGAAATTGTCTGTCAAGCCAAAAACTCAAGTTGGGCAGGCTGACAAAAAGCTGGATGCTATATATTTTTGGCAGTCGATATGGAAAATGTCCTGCCAAGGTAAGAGTGTAAGCAAAACCAGCTGCTATCCTGCTCACACAAAAGCACCTCCAGCTCATTGATTATGTGCTCAGCTGGCAGACAGGCTAACGAGGAGTTTGTTCAGTTGAAGAAGTCAAAGAAAGTGCTGGAAAAGCTTGTTGCCACAGGTGCAAATAATGGCACTGACAGGGCTCTGTACAGTCCTTCATGATGAGGTGACAGGGTTAAAAAGCATTCATGCAGGGCACAGGACAAACAAGGGCCTGCTGTGTGCTATAAGAAAGAAGCTACAAGAGTCCCCACAATACTTCAGAGTGAATAGACAAGCTGAACCTCAATGTGACAGAAGTACCCAGAACGTTCTAACAAATTTGTGGTACCACAAACGTGGGTAACAGCTGAGGCTCGGCAGACACAGAGGTTCTGTTTCTACTCTTCCCCCACCACAGCCAAAAATCAGTTTGGTACATTGGAAGCACTTCTAGTTCAGCTTTGTGGGAACCTCTGCTTTCTGACAAAGCCCAACCAGACATTTCCTCATCCCTGACAAGCATGGCTTTGCCAGACTCCTCAATTAAAAATTAACTTTCTTTCCAGTGTCTCAAAAGGCAATATAAAATCATGAGAGAGGCTACTTCAGAGGAAACCAAAAGGAGAAAGGAGATGTTTTGGAGAGTAAACCACCAGGAACAATCAGGAACAAGGGAACCCATCCAAGGAATCACCTCTTTCCCCCTTTACCTCTTCAGGGTAAATCTGGGTGCCTTCCCAGAGCACCTCAGAGATGGAAGCAGAAATGGCAGATGTGAGGCAAGAGCCTGTACTGGGGAAACTGGAACCATCCCATGACATGAACAGGGCTGTTAAGCAATGGCTCAGTACAAATGAATCAAACTAATCCTTGTCTGTGAAGCAGCTTTAATGCACTGAGCTGGAAACTGGAAAACCATCCCACAGTCAGGTCCTACAGACGTGCAGAACCACATACCCAGATACTGTATGTCAGCTTCCTTTGGCCAGCCAGAGAAGCCTTAATCTTCAGTCTTTAATCAACTCAAGGATGCAGCAATATTGTATTTCTTGACAGGAAACAAGGGACAACATGAAATGCATACACTGTTGTATTTCTCCTGCAATCAGTCTCTTTAGTAGATATTTCAACAATGTTTAATTATATTATTCAGCTATCCTGACTTTATTTTGTTGTTAAAATAGAAAACACAACAGTTTTGACAACTGATTTTTAAATTATAAAAAATTTTAATGTATAATTTTAATCTAAATAGGAATGAACATGATGGATTCAATCAATGATGAAACCAAGGGAGCTCTGGTTCAATAACAGAAAATGATTTTATTTCCTAGTATGGGGCTGCCGAAGGGAGCACACATTTCCCTTCAATTTCTGAGTGCCCCATGTTCCTAAACAATCTACATATGTATTTACTTTTGGCAGATTTCAGCCCTAATAACACTTAAACTTTCCAAGGTAAGTAGGGTTTCTTTTTGTCAGAGAAAAGGCGAAAATGAGAAAATAATAATTTCCTGATTTAGGAAAAACAAAATCCTGTATTAAATAGTTAATATACACCACCAAATAGATATTTTTTCATTATTTACTGTGCCAAGGTAAATTTGAAATTCGTTTAATCAATGACTGTTCAATGCTATAATAGGTTCTTTTGTGCAAGACCATGTAAAACTCTGGCATCTAAGACAACCCAGTGCAAACAACATCAGGAACACACATACCATCCTCCATCAAGAGCTTTTACCATATTATGAGTAGTTACTACTTGGCCAGTGACTCTTTTTCTCCTTCATCTTCAAATTCTTAAAAGAAAATCAGAGTTTGATGGTCCTCAAGAGAGGAATTTTTGCTATTTGAAGTTAAGGCCCTTTTAACTACAAAATATCAAGATAACCTTCCTGCAAGGATGTGTTTCAATCTTTATGAGCACTGAAGGTTAAGAAAATTAAATCTCTCCTGGAGCTTTGTTGCAGATGTTATCTTGGGATGGATTCTAAAGTTACCACACCAGCAGTCATGTTGCTCACAGTTCCTCTGTGAAGACTTACACCTTCTGCCTACTCATCTAAAAGGTGAATGCAGCAAAGAATGTCCCTCCAGGGATAAACAGAAGGATTATCTTCTTAATTAATACAAAATAAAGTTTTGGTGGATAAAACCAAAAGAAAAATATACATATAGAGTGCAAACATCTACATTTTAGGCCAAAATAATAAAAAATACATTTATGCTATTAAAGCATTTGAATTTCAGTGTGAGAACATTCAGATAACACTGAATGCTATTATCTAAAAAGGTAATATCCTGTGTTCTGGATTAAAAAATACAAAACACAAGAGAATGGACACCCCAGTCCAAGAATGTTAATGAATTGAGTGCTGACCTACAGAAGCACCAGAAGTTGTTTCAAAGAAAATTTAAAACCCAGTCCTTTTTGAGAATTTGTTTTGTTATGAGTAATAGGAATCCACCACACCAAGTGCTCTGGTTCTGGTATTACCAGGATATATACATACTACTTTGCTTAGTAAGAAACACATTGGCATTGCCTGCTTAGCTCTAAAACACAATTAAACCAAGGTACTTACTGAAGACATTTCTTTATAACACAGCAAAATATTTGTTTCCCTTAAACTCATTCAAGAACTTCCAGGATGCTAATACCAGCAGAGCTTTGAAATTTCACGATGGAAAGTTTCTATTCAAAATATTAAATGTGCTTTTCCTAAAAATAAACTGGTCCAGAAACAGCTATTACTTGCTACATACTTTTTTGTATCCCAACTGAGATAACAAGTTTTAGCCATGCTGGTCCCAGCAAACAGACTATTTAATTGCTTTTATATAAATCCTACCAAAAAAAAAAAAAATTTTAAAAGCAGCTGTTGGCTAAAACATCAAAGCTCAGCTTGGACTAACATTTCTTCAATTGTGCGGCTCAGCTGGGATACACAAACCATGCAGGAGACAAAGTAAACCTCACTTAATGGCAACCCCTGCCCTAATCAAGTTCATTCTGTCTGAGGTAAAAAGCAATACATATTAAGGCATAGTGTGCTCCACAATAAACTACTCTGATTTGGGGGGTCCTTTTATAAAAAAGTGTATCCAAAATTAAGGATTTAATAAACTTTAAAAGGAGAATAACACAACTTTACCATAAAATACACTTTTTGGTATCCAAAAAAGGAATCTGTATTAGGAAAGGAGGGGAACAACCATGCAGCATTCCTGGCTTTTGTGCACACTTGAGGGCTCTTTAGCTAAGTGTCCATTTGCACAGCAGCATGTATGTCTCTGCCCCCACAACACCTACACCAAGGCTTGTGAGCCTTCCATCAGTGCATCACCATGGAACTCTTCTACTGTCAGGAAATGGCACAAAAAATTGTACACATTTTGTTCCCTGATCATTATAATTGGGAACAAAAAATCTCTCAGACACCCATGGATATCTGACATGACTGCCTTGTGGGGAACAGACCTCACTCTGAAGATATCTGAACATTACTGCAATAGTACAGTTCCTGCATTTATCTGAGAAGATCCTCAAGGAGGGAAAAAGCACTCTAGTACCCAGCAAGGCAGCTTAACATCTTACTCATTGTTTGTAACTACAATACAGCTCTTTTCCAACTATATACTTCGTGTGTATTTTATACTGATAATATCCTACCTGCTATCAGGCTAATGTTATTTTTTGTTGTATACAATAACTGCCTACCAAGAAAGAGAGCAATGCCATCAATCCATACAAAATGGAATGCAACAACTTTACTTGTGGAACCCCCCCCATTCCACCTGAATTCCCACACTCTCACTAGACCTTAGTCATCAATCCACCTTTTTTATTCTTCAAGATAAATTAATTTTACAAAGGGGAACAGAAATATTGCTCGATAGTCAAAGCAAACCTCTTATGGTCCACCACTTCTTCAGAAGAGCATAAGCAGAAAGTCAAAATCTTCAGTCCCTTCAAGAAAGCCAAGCTCTTCCAGAATGGATACACATATTAATAAATACAGGGCCCACTACTGTAGAGTAAATAGAAAGCTTCAACCACAACATTTCTTAATTATGGATTCCCAAACAATGGTGCAGGAGTCATTTCAGCAGCAATGTCAAGTAGAAAGCAGGGCACTGTTTTCTGTGCATGCAAGGACTCTTCTCTGAAGTGTGGGAGGAAGCAGCTCTGCACCAGTGTCTGCCTCAACTGGGCAACCAGGCAGGACAGCTGCTGCACAAAGCCATGAACTCCTGGCTGCCTGAGCACATGCCAGCACATCTGGGAGCACCTAGCCAGTCTGGGAGTCTCCAGCTCAGTGCAGGCACCCAAGTGCAGAGAGGGCCAAGAAGAGAACTCTGCCAGCAGGCAGGGAATAGGATGCAGACTCAATCTGCTGGTGCAAGGATTGCTGCAGAAGGGTAGAGGTGGTTGGGACATCAGTTTCTGGGGCTGTCATAAAAGAAGCATGAGACTGGGCATGTGGAGAGATGAAGAGCAGGATGTGGATCTCTTCTGGGACTGACTGCCAGAGGGTGGGGAGCTGCTGCTGCCAGTGCTGGCACATGCGGCTGTAAGCTTTGCACTCAACACTATCACTAAAATAGTTTACCAGACAGGCCAACAGAATAAAATACAGCATATATTTCATTTTACCTCTAAGTATAGATCCAGAACTATTGATTAAAAGGAAAATGCATTTTAGCTACAATGCAGACTACTGGCTTTAATTGTTGAGACTTCACTTGAATCTGGACCAATAAAAAGAAACTCCACTGACAGGCTGAGCAACATCTCAACAGCTTATAACACAGATGAACATTACTTACATGGACTAGGCAGGTCCTTTAAAATCTGGTTTTTATGTATCATGAATTACACCAGTCTTCCTTTATTTCTCAAAGTCATCTCTTTCTTTCCCTCCTATACTCTTTTAATTATATCAAATTGCTGCTATGGTAACCCTAAATTACAGGTTTAACTTTCCACTGTCAACAAACATAAGTAAAAAAATGTCTCCCTTGCAATTTTTTTTTAAACAACAGTACAAGTCAAGGAGATACAAGGCAAATAATATTAGAAACAGAAATGCTGGAGAGGATAAACTAAAGGATAACTGAGAAGAAATTAAACCCACTTCTAAATAAACAGGCTACTTTAGTGGAGGAGAACTCCAGGATAAAACTTCCCAGTAATACTTTTCACAGATTTCTGAGTCCATTAACCCAATCAAATTATTAGAATTTATAATACTAAAGACTGTATGAGATTTGTGACATACAAAATTAAGTATAAAATGTTTATAGCTGCCCAGTAAACCAGAAGTAGCAATTTATCAGGTAAAATACGTACAGGATCTATAGGTGGCAACAGGTCTTTTTTCTCTTGTTCATCTTCCTCTTCATCTGTGCTATATTCTTCCATTGTTTCTCCACTTGCAAAATGAATAACCCTCCTTGGAATTTTCTTTTTCTTTCCTATGACACCCAGCTCCACATTCTCAAAGCCGCTATCTCCCTTTGAAAGTTGCTATGAAGGAAAAAAAAAACATTATCCCAAGTACATGCTTCTGGAACTGGAAAGTTCACCCTTAACAAACTTCATGAGATATTTAAAATATTTTAGATTAGTTAGCATTTACAGTAGACATTTATAAGAGCTTGCCTGTAGGTAAGAAACGGAAACATTCTTGTTTGCAGATGTGTAAAAACTGATCCCTTCTCTGAAAGTAACAAAAAGGTTTCTTCTGGCAGGGGCATGTTTCATTAAATAATTTGATAAGCACATAAATTTTAATATTTAGAAATATTGCTGAGTTTGGAATTATTATCTAATGAAATTAATCAAATGGTTCATAGGCTGTAGCCACCTCTTTGCAAGTTCAGACAGACACCTCTAACACAAAAGAGAGCTGAATAACTAAGCAGCCAGGCTCAAGCTTTAAAAAGATGCACTAAGGAATCTGCCCCTGTGGGCTTTCATCAGCAACCATGATTATTAGTACAAGGGACCAGGGTAAAAGGACAATACTTAGTTTTGTGGCTAAGAACATATAAAGTGGGAAGTACAATGTCTGGCTGTGTTCTCCACTGCTGAATGCTACAATGCAGTCTTTGGATCACAAGCATTAAGAGTATATACTTCTAGTTCAAAGGCTAGTCAATAAATCTTCAGGCTAGTCACTCCTGCAGGCAGAGAATTTTAGTAAGGTTTGGTATTGCAGCTATCAAAACACAGCCTTCATCCTGGTAGAGCTTTTAGATGCTACTGCATCAAATGCACAAAACTGTGCTGAAAACAATTCTGTCATGTAGAGAGGGCCACAGAGGTTAGGAAATGCCAACCAAATGTTTTTGATGTACCATGAAGGTTTTTAATAATGCATGAGCTCCTGTAATTTGAAACTGCATCATAAGGAATGACATGCATAGTGTGTGCAGAATCCATATTGCATGAAATGCATTCTAATTTCCAGCTTCTTCCCTATACAAGTCTAATGATCTCCACAGAGCACAATTCAAAATTATAGATAAAAATACATGTTTTAACACACTCTTGTAAGACATCCCTTAATTGCTGCAAAAAAAAGTGCAGCATCACCATCCTCATCTCTCATGCTAGATAACACAACACAGCTTTGCAAGGCAAGCAGGCTCAGTTGGCTGGGAGAGACAGTGGGCATGGGAGAGAGAGGCAGCAGAGGGTCCTGGGGAGCAGAACTGCTTCCTCCATTCCAGCCACGGATTCTTCTCATGCCCTAAAGAAGAGAGAGTGAGGCAGAGACCACGTGCTGAGCTCTACAGTGTGGACAGGGAGCACACCCATCCATCATCTCTCCGAGCCCTGTACCACTGCTTCTCAAAACTGCAAGTCATCTCAGCTCCCCCCAGCATTTCTTTAGCCATGGTAGAATGTCTTCATGACATTTCAGGCATTTTCCTGAGCAGAGCAGAATCCAGCAGCAAGTTTTCAAAGGGGTAATTCAGCTGAAACAGGACTGTATTTTCAGGCAGAAGCACATTTTCATGTAGAAAGACAAAACTGATTATCTGGGGCCCAGTGCAATTTCTCTGCTGTCTATCAGTCTTGGGAACAGAGCAAAGCTATAAAACCACAAATGCTGAAACAGTGAAGCAACCTGAGTACAGGGAATGCTCCTTGCTGCCATTATAAAAGCTTCCATTATAAAAGTGCCACTTCCTGTGACTTGGTTCTGTCTCTTTTTGTGCAAAAAGCACCACAGAATCAGCTTTTCATGAACATTCCACACTCCTTTATTGGCATCATACAATGTCACTGGTTTTATATTTAGTCACAGTACTGAAGAGCACTGTTCCTTGCAAACACATCATAAACATCACTGTGATTAAAACAGCAAGCAATGAGAGCCCTTCGTTAGAGTTCCTCTAAAAGCAGTCTCTTCATCTGAGAGATATTTTAATTCTTAAAAAATGTTGTTTAATATTTCAAGTTTTAAAAGCAAGCTTTAGTTCCCTGAACACCCATCCCACACTCACACTACCTACAGTAGGCAGTTCTATGTAGCTGGTAGTGGTACAACATTTCAGACAAATGCAGTAGTTCAAGACAGTAAGGATTCACCAAAGAACAGTGAATCTGGTTCCCTTGCTTATCTGGCTCAAAGTCCTACCCAACCAAATAAAATTAAGTATGTATCTGTTTTGGTTATTACCTAGTCAACAAACCTGAGTGAGTGTTTTAGTCATAACTGACCTCTTATGTTTTGCCTGCACAGCATCAATAAAAGCCAACTGTCCCAGGTACGAGCAGAAAGTTCAGCACTGATAAATTTTATCTTTACAAAACTGTGCTAATGCAGATCTATTCTAGAGTTATCACCTAGATTCACTTTACAGCTCAAATGTTACAGTATTTCTTGTTTGAGAATTCATACTTTTGATCTTCTTTTACAAAATTGATCTTCTTTTCCAATTTAGGAAGTTTTTACAATGATCTTTGTTCTAGTGTATGGCTTTAGTCAGATTTCTGACCTCATTTTTTTTCCACAGGCTCCTCCTTCTCTAAGACATTTTATGGTCTTGAAAGAGTCAGCATTTGTGCCCACGTCACAGAAGTATTTACTTTGGCTTCTCTCACAGCAACTATTAGACACGAAGGCAGGTGACTCTTGTGCTTTTGCCACACTAGCTAACACTCTTAAGGTACTCAGTAAACACTGTAAGGCAACTTCCCCTTTCTTTTAAACGTCCTCTTGGAATTTTTCTTGGCTTTATGGCACACATACAAACCTTGCCTGTTAGGCAGTTAGGATCTGTAACTCACCTTCCTTGTTTACCCTATTCCTGTTCTATCTCACCCTATTCCAGAAACAGAAAGAGAGCAGGGGATCTTTTGACAGTGCTGGTACCCACTGTCAAAATACCCAGCACAAAAAAATTTCAGCCCACATATAAAATGCCAAAATAAACAAACTACAATTAAGGATAAGGTGCTCCCGGACACCTGCAGGCAAGCTGGGAGAGCTGACTCAAGTAGTATTAGGTGATGCAATAACATAAGTTTCATGAGGAAAAGAAGAAGAAAAGTAAAAATTAACAGGGAGACCAGGCTATTCGCTTTGGCATCTTTTAACCTGTTAAATGCAGGAATCCTTATAAGAGCTTATGACCCAAAGCACCAAAGTGAGTGATGTTCACTCTGAGAAAGATGAGCAATTCAATTTGCACAGATCTCCTGACCTGATACTGCTAGTCATTAGAAGGCTGGTAATAGCTAATGAAAAATATTTCTATCATGCTATCTTGGCTGTCTTACTCATTTTTTTCATATCTTCTTTTTTTTGGCTAGGGTTCGAAAGGAGGGGGCTGTTTAGGCTTGAGTGGTTTGGGTTTTCTTCATATGGCTTGTTTGACTTTCCACCCTTGTGTTTCAACTGAAATTAAACAGCATGAGTCTTTCAGAAACAAAAGACAAGGAGATGATAGAGCCGGAGGACGACTATTAGAAAAGACACCCTCCCAACCAGCCTTGGAAAGGCACCGTAACCGGGGGAGGGGCAGCGGCAGCGCCTACAGCACCCAGGGGGAACCCGAGGCCGGTGCGAGGAGCGGCCGGGCAGGCACAGCGAGCTCGCCCGGCTGCGCTGTAATTAAGAGCTACTGCCCGGATCACCTCCCACGCCCTTCGCCAACTTGACAGCACGGAGGGAAGTGGAAGCCTGTCTCACTCGAGCATGCATCAGGCTCGTGTATCAGAGGCATTGTCCCCGGGTGCAGCAGACACCGGAGACACGCGTGCCCGCCGCGCTGACTGTAATTACAGCGCGCCGCATGGAAAGGCAGGCGGCTGCCTCACACCTCCTCTCCCGCGGCCGGGCCACACTGCGGGGAACCGGGGGCTCCCCCAGCCCCGCACACCCGGCAAGGCAGGCCGCGGCCGCCACCCCCTCCCCGGCCGGACCCGCCGCGGCCTCGCCCTGTCCGGAAGCGGCGGCGCCCGGGCCCCGCCGCCCGCCCGCAGCGGCCCGGAGAGCCGCCCCGCCGGCCCCTCACCTGCTCGGGCTCCATGGCGCCGGCGGCGGGCGCGCAGTAGAGGGTGATGGCGGACAGCCCCTGTTCCATCCTCCCGCCCGCCGCGGCGCCGGGGAGGGCGGCAGCAGGCCCGCCGCGGCCCGGGAGCGCACGGCCGGGCGGCACCGCCCGTCACACCGCCCGCCGGGGCGGTGCTTGCGGCCCCGGGCCGGCCGCCCTCGGGAGCCGGGAGCCGCCCGGCAGGCACGGGGACCGCGCTCGCACCGGTCTCGGGCATTCCGCTTCTCTCCGGAGCTAGGACAGAGGCAGGGGAGAGGTCAGGGGAGCCGGGCTGCCAGGGACACCCGTACCCCCGCAGAGCCAGAAACATACCCAGTGCACTGAGGGAAAAAGCACACGTTCTGGGGCAACACACGCAGCATCGCCCCAAAATAGCGTGAAGCCCTGCAAAATAACAGAATAGCATTTTAAGAAGGAGTTCCTTGACAGTAGTTAGGGAGCTGACTAGCCCAAGAGCCTTGCAGGATTTGGTGTTGGTTCAGGCAGCTCAGCCCTTTGTAAAAAACGAAGCCTTGAAAAAGAAAGAAACGGGCACCAAGAGCGCCCTAACCCCTGGGCTGCGGCCGGGTGAGAAACTACCATGCTGCCCAGGAAGGTGGGATATATGTTTACCGGGTAAGAGATTTGCTCATCTGCTCCTGGGGAAAGGTGAGAGCTCTTCTGCCTCCAGTGTGCGCTGATCCTAGCAAAAAGTATATTAGTAAATGTCAACTACCAGTGAGAACAGCTAGAGGTGGAAGCATCTGAAACATTTTTAATGGGATTGAGAAGGGAGTAGTTCTAATTTTTTTTTTTTTTTTTTTTTTTTTGGCGGGAGGGGGGCAGGTTGGAGGGGTGGAACCAATGGCTATAACATGCACTTACGTGACAGCAAGTCATCTTTCAATCCTGCATCATTAAGAATAGTTTCCAAAAAAATTACTCGCTATAGCACAATATGGACTCCTAAGAGACTTTCTTAGTCATATTATCAAAGCGTAATCCAGAGCCGATGTTCCCTTGTGAAAAGGGCTACCACAGAATGGACGATTACAGAAACAGAAAGATTACAGGATGAAAGGTTACAGTATTATTTTAGGCAGTACAGGGCTGAGTATATTCTTAAGGGATTACAACAGACATCACTTAAAGTTGCAAAGAAACAAACTAATGCTAGGAAACATAAATATTTCTTACCCCCAACAGAGTATACACATTCTGTTTAGTGACTGGTTGGAATAGAGTAACAGCTCCTCAAGAGCAGTATTAAATCATCAACCAACCAAGTTGCTTTCCTTTACCTCTACTGTGGTTATAGCAGCTGTACAGCCATATTGAACTAAATCTGTTACCTCCCAGAAAAATTGGCATTTGTAACTTGGACAAGTTTAATAACTTTAGCACATTAATGTTGAAAGTCCTATGGAAAAGTAAAGAGTTAAAGCCAGAGCTGTTTGTGTGTGCTAATAGTTGTCCAGCTTCTATCACACAGCTATCTATTGACCATCATTTCCTCTTAGTAGGCTGCTCAGCAGCAGTGTGAGCTCCAACAGCTCAGACAAAAGCTTGTCTGACAGCAGCAGCAGCAAGATATACACAGGAAGACAGACCTCAGTCTTCTAAGCATTTCCGCAAGTTTTACTTAACTCTTGTTCTTCAAGGTTCTCCTGTGCTAGAGGAAACTTTTCTGCAGACTTTTCTGAGATGTAGAGGATGAGTACAAAAACCCTAATGCAAGAAAATAGTGCTGGGAGTGTTGTTACACATTTGCCAGGAGAGTTTTATTTGCATCAAGCTAAGAAAAGCCATATAAGTCACCAGTCCATTTAGATGTACTCCTATACAGTTGAACTCTTGCTCTTAGTGCCTTCATCATGGATGTTTTTTTTTTCCCCAGACTTGAGATCATCAGGCAATTCTTCTGAGCAGACTCCAAAGTATCTTCTACCTGGCTTGCTAAGGTAAGATCAATATACACTTTGTTCATTCCAGCATATATCTTAAGAAATAACAACTGACACTTGATACTTTAAAGGAAATGCACTCTCAACTTGCCCTTGTCTCTGCCAACACTCAGCTAGCAACAGCTCTTTATATCTGGTTGCAGTTTTAGTACTTTGGAAATGGTGAACTTAAAGTTAAAACTAAATGTAGGCCACAAGCTGAAAATAGAGGTAATTGTTGGTAACTTGACACTCTGACTGAGCCTGTCCTGGAGCACAGTGCTTCACTGTTCATCCTCAATATCCCCATTCATGTTTGATTTCCATCAAAAGCATTAACCATCCACTCTCCCCTACGGACTGCATTTCAAACCAAGATTTCATACTCTTTCCAGCATGGTTTTGCATATTGCATTGGGTTATAGTGCTCAAGAACTGAAAATCCTATAAAAAAGAAAAATCAGGTTTTAGTAAGCACACCACTTCAGTAGCTGAGGAGAGCTCCCAACAAGCTAGTGATATGCAAGAACTCATTATTTTGTTATATTTAAGACACAAATATTCAAATTAGCCGATCCTTTTACAGATTAATGCTATGCGTAAAATGCAGTGCATTGAGGTAGTTAGCATACTTAAAGACTTTTCAGCATCCTCCACATACTGAACACGTACCATTAATCAAGCAGGAGACAGCTTCACATTATAAAATACATTACAGCATAGCTTACATTTTATTAGTGCAAGAGTATAATTTTGTATACAAGACATTCCCTGTTAGCTGCCACCATCTCAGAAAACTCGCTGACAGAAGGATCCACTTGGTTTAACTACTGCATTTAACTTTCATTTAGACAGCAGCAATAGGCGTCCATTTACAAACCAAACACTGCTGTATATTAAGATTTATAATACAACCTCTTACCCTAAAATAAGGTAAAAAATCTTACCATATTTGCCAACATCTCTGTTGGATTTCAAGGTTCATTTTGGTCTACCTAGTTTCTGAAGCATACCTGTGGATCCTACCCTTTTGAGACCAACACAGTAAACTGAAATATTAAACTGCTATAGGAAATGAAGATCAGACTGTAGCTAAGGCAGTATGCTCTGTTAGATACAGCTCTCTCTGTTTTAAAGTTCAGTATCAGCACAGAATTCTACCTAATGTGCTTTAGAAATTATCTCTAGAACAAAAGAGCTGCTTAACTGGCAGCCTGGTATGAAAATCATCTTCAGCATATGAGACAGTTTGGTATCTGCACACCTCTATTTTTTCAGTCCCTTGATTATTTATGTACAGGGGGAAAATGATGAAATGCTATATAACAAAGTCTTGTTCAAACCTGAGCACAGCACATCCACATGCTAAAAATGCTCCACAGATGAGCACCAACAGCACATTTTCAGGTACTGAGCTAATCTTATAGTATCTATGCCAAACATGAGTTACAGCAGTCATTAGAGGAAAAAAAAAAAAAAATCTAACTAAGAAAATAATCTCATTACATACTGACAAAGGACAGTCAAAATAAACTGAAGAAACAGGCCATTCCCTTGTTTATAACCACTTAAATTTTATTTTACAGTATATTTGTGACATTTCATGTTACTATAACCAAAGATCAGGGTTGTTTACAAATATAATGGCTGCCATTTGATGTAAACAATTAAAAAGTGTCTCTAATATTAAAATTTTACATCATGATTTTGTTTTATTAAATTGAATTACTCTTTGTGCCATCAGTTATTAGTGGAGAGGAACTAATTTAAGCAAAAATAGTTTTCAGAAATTAGATGTAGAAACTGAGAAGCCTGGATAAGATTTCAAAAGACCACTCTCTCATCACTGTAAAAAGGAAGAAAGCAAATTCATTCACTGAAGTTGCAATGAAGAGTCAACCAAGTCCATTTGTATTAAGGCTTCTTTACATATTATTGAATCCCATCATGCCTTTCATATTCCCAGCAGCACCTTGTTGAAATTGTCTCATCATTGACTGCAAACCAGCCATGCCACCTGCAGAAAATAAGTGAGAACATCAATGTGTTAATGAACTCTGAAGCACAGCTCTCTTGCTTGTACACACAGCTCTCATTACTGTACACACACTATTCCAGTAATATACAAAGGCAGAAGCCCAAGACTGTCAAATTAGGTTTAAACACCCATTGAAAATAAAGAACTGAGTGAGTAATTACAGAAAGGTCTGCAAAACACCAGGCTTTAAGTAGGTTTTAAGATGACTTATGCATTAAGACCTAGACAAAAGAAAAAACTTAATGGAATGATTATTATCAATAAGTAAGGTTCAGGTATCGGAGTACTTATTTAAAATTGCTCTTGTCAAATTTAATTACTTGAGACAAATCTTAGAAGAGAAGGGAAGTCTAGGAAGATTTGTTTTACCACAGACATCCTACACCAGTCCAAATGCTCATTTTGAGAGCTGAATCCAAATGAAAGACTAGATTAAACACTTCTAAGTGCAAAGTATTTGGACTAAACTTTCTGATTCTTGTTAGAAAACCCTAAAAATACTTAATACTGATATATAACGCAGATAGTCTCACATCCCCTTCCTCATTTCATATCTCAAATGCTCCACTATAACTGGCAGTCCTCTCTGGAAGCTATAAAAAGTCAGCACATACCCATATGATGAAGAACTCTTGGATCCATCATCTTTGCCATCTGCTGATTCAGTTTGGCCAGCTGAGATGGGTTCACGTTCTTGGACATATCGCCACCTACATAAAAAGAAAAGAGCAATCAAAGTGGATTAACATACGGTGCTAGAAATAAAATAAATCTAAATGCTACCTCCTAATTCTAGATTCAAATCCATAAGTACATTTTTACAAGTTACTATATCACTTAAAAGTCCATTTAGGATCAACAGTTCCTGCACTCCACATAACAGACTGAAGTGTTAGTACTGTAGTAGTAATCAAGTCTGCATTGATAGAAATACAGTAACTTTCCTTGCTAACTTACACATTGGTGTCATGAAGAACAGTCCAGCTCTTGCCAGTCATATAAAAACTTTCAAACATGAAAATAAGCGAGCTACAGCTCACTTTCTCCTCTCCCTGATCAGTATTTTCTCATTTCATCTGTGTTCACACATCAAGTTACCTCAGTTAATAAATTTTAGGGTGGGGTTTTTGGTGTTGGTTTGTTTTTTTTTGTTGTTGTTGTTGTTGTTGTTTTTGGGGTTTTTTTGTTTGTTTGTTTTTTACCTTTGAAAAGCCCTTTGATGCCTCCCATCTTTTTCACCATCTGTGCAAACTTAGTGTATTGGGTCAAAAGCTCCTGGACATCTCTGGTAGAAACACCTGAGCCTCTCGCTACTCTTTGGATTCTTCCTGGCTGCTTACTGAAAACTTTGGCACCATCTGTACTGTCAAGTTCTGCAATTACAGTGTGGAAAAGAAAAATCCATTGAGTCAGTGACATTAAAAACAGTTAAAATTGGCAGCAAACCTGTTCTCATTGTTGAGAATCTAATTTTGAGCCAGAGAATAAAACCTTTTAGAAGTGACAACACAAAATTTTACATTTTTACATAATATTCTAGGAAGTAATACTAAAAACTCTTATCTTCATATGTTAATCACCATGATAGAAAAAAGCTGTGTGAATAAAGTACGCTCTTGGGATACTTGGTCTTGAGCCATATTAGTGGATTAAGCACAAGGGTAAGAGCATACTACTAAAGGAATAATAGCTGAACTGGAAACAACACTGAATTCTGGAGACCAGGCTATGTCACCAAGTAAATTTGAGGATGGGTAGGAAAAAGACTGCAATGCCAGATTAAAGATTAACATACCTTATTAATTTGCAAGTATATAATTAATAATTTATGAACAGTTACAATACAATTAATAAAAATACCCTGATTTCCAACAGAATGGAAATTATTCAAAATCCCACTTACTCTACACAAGACAGAACAGCAACAGGCAAAGTATCTCTAAATATTTAATTTATTATGAAATTTGGATACCCATGTACTCCTTGCTACTCCCAAGAAAGCTAAATATTTCTTGTCATTTTCTATCATTGTACATACTGCAATGTCTTTTTGTTTCCAGAAAGATCTCTCTAAATAAGGTTGTTCCAAAATCAAGAAAAAAATTAGGGAGTGAAATTTGTTTTACCTTGATCGTTCATACTGTCCATTATAGTCATGAGTTTCTTTAGCCTTGCCATTGACTCCTGTTCATTGCCTTTACTCATGAAGTCAGTTCCAAAACCAGGGATCATGCCCTTGTTTTAAGAATGGAAAACAAAAGCTGTGTCAGAGTAGGCAAAGCTAACTTTAATTAAAGCAGAAAGAAATATAGACAGCAACTGTTAGTTCAGTAATTACATACTGCAGTAGAAAAATCATTTCACCTTTTTGAAAACATAGAGCACAGATTATAAAACTCTTAATTGAAATCTTTTAAGTTTACAGAAATTTGTCAAATATCAATGAAAATCTAATAAAAGTATTTTGGGGATAACTAACCAAGATCTGACTGAATGGTCCCATTTTCATGATGTTTTGGAATTGTTCATACATATCTCTTAATGTAAATTGACCTGAAGCACAACAACAAAAGAAAAGTTAGCAGAAGTCACACTGGCATTTTGGTCTTACTCTCCTTTTTCAATTATTCTTCACATTCATAAAATAAATAGTATACTACATAGATAAGTAGATAAATAAACCTCTTCACTACTAATATGTCTAAACAGTTTCAGATGACACATGCTGAACCATTAAGCTAGTTATTCTGCACTTGTAGTCTGACAGACTTATAATCTGAAAAACACAATTCAATTTACCTCACTGCCACATTTACTAGAGAAAGAATAACCATTCTTCACTGTGCACATGAACAAGTTGTTTGTGTCTACACACAGCGCAAATTAACTCTATCTCTGTTGCAGAGAACTGCCATGCTCAGGTCACTGTAATGCATCTGCTATTCAGGCCTTGGGAATAACTTACCATGTTTTAGCTTTTCTATGAGCGCTTCATTATCATCCAACTTTAACTCATTTACTTTATCTATCAATCCTTCAATATCACCCATACCTGGATAAAGAAAACAGATTTGAAATTAGCATTAAAAAGATTACACTTTGACTGTCCATTATCCAATTCTAAGTATCTTTTAAGTACAGTTGTACACAGGACATACCAAGCAGCTTGCTGATGAAAGGCTGTGTTTTAAAGGGCTCAAAGTCATCTATGTGCTCGCCAGTTCCAATAAAAATAATAGGACTCTTTGTGGCAGCAACTCTGCAATAAAATATATTTTATTATTCAAACACCATCCATCTTTTATATTATAATCAGCTAGGCATCATCAGCACTGTGCATTCCGTCGTATCTCCCTTACTCCTCAAACTATTAATGAAAAAAAACCCAGCACTTGGATGTTTTCCTCAGAGTACTTAAAAAGATTTTTCTTTAATTAGTGCTTTATAAAATAGAAACTCTGTTTGGAACAAAAATCATCAACAGAAATAGAAGTTGCCAATTTTCATTGCTGAGTTACAGAAACTTGAGAAGACAAAAAAAAAATCATCTTCAGTTTATCCTAATACTGGGATATTACCAATATATACACTGACACTAATGATAATACCATCAGATGACAGGCACTGATTACAATTTCTTCAAGGTACCTCATAGAACAGAATCTCATCTTCAACACAGGAAAAAGCTCAGACGTAAGAAAACTCAAAATCTTTCTACTACACTGGCACTAGCTTTTAGGTAAAACTCAAGTTTCCAGTCCACAGACAGTACAGAGGAAACACAGCACAGTCAGGGCCAGTTATTTTGACTGTTTTGGCAAAACATCTCAGCTCCTAATAAGCTGTATATTTGAAAGGCAGTTGGAACAAAATGTAACATTTTCTAGTCCATATTCTGCCAAGATACAGCACACAAGAAGTCCAACAAGAATGAAATTTGGCTAACTATGACTGCAGACAACTTCTCACCAAGTTTCTGGACACTGCCAATCCAGAATTTTGATTTGCATTACAGTTTTAAGGTCACTAGATATGATGAGGTACAGTTTTTCCCCTTTTGGAAAAAAACTCTTGAGATGCAAAACTCTTCATGTAAGTTGTATCTATTGAGCCCAAATTTATCTTTCTGGAAAAATGCCTAAAACACAATATGCAATGAAAATAGCTTGATGTCGATTTGAGAAGACAAAAGTCTGACCTGACAATACAAACTACTGTACTGAAAATAAATCGTATCATTGGATTCTGATGTTAAATATCAACAGGAGATCATACCCACCAGAAGGAGGATAAAAACCTAAGCGTGACTGTGACTGACTTAGATTCTGTGCACTGTGAGTGACACTTCCCCAGGGCAGGTTTCTGTGAGACACTAATGCATTTCATGGCTGGCTGTGCACAGCCAGATGTTGGACTCTATTATACCACAGTACTTACGCACTAAGAGCTCCACCTCCTTTGGCATGTCCATCAAGCTTAGTAACAATAACAGAAGCTACATCTACTTTGTCTTTGAAAGCTTTAGCTTGAGCTTCACAAGCTTGGCCAATGGAAGCATCCATCACATAAACAATGTTATCTGGTTGCTAGGAGAAATGATACACAAAATAATAATTTCCTGCTTTACTAAACAATGTTCATGCATTACTATTATGTAGGTTCAGTAGCAGAACTTACTGCAACAACAGTATGTAAGAGCTGTATGCTAGAGTTTAAAAACAGGACCACTGTTTTATGAACAGTATTATCTAAGGACATTTTAAAAATTCTGATGCTGTATGAGTATATGATTTATCTACAACACAAAACATTACAATTTAATAGGTTTGTGCTTATTAGTTATGATTCAAGTGACTTCAGCCAGTATCTTGAGCCAATTAGATAATTAGTATCTACAAGCAATTAATAGCTAACATCTTCCATTTGGTTTTACATTCAGATATTTAAGACATGCATTCCTTTAAAAATAAGTTAGCCACTAGCAGGAATTGTGTGGGAAGTATCATATTGTCATGCAAGACCACAGAATCAAACAAATAGCCAGACTTTTTTTTTAAACCCATATAAACAATAGCTTCATTTACATATCAAAACTGTTGAAAGTTATCCAAACATCTTCTCTGTTTCAGTGCAATTATTTGTGACAATCACAGTAAGTTTAGTATTCAAAGTTAAAGGAAACCAGACCAGACTGATTCTTTTATCTATTTTTTCAATGCAAATATCCTGAAAATGAAAAGTTAAAGCAGGAATGGCAGTCTGGTTATATTGCAGGCATCCTTGAACAGAAGAACTGAATAATTAAAACTGTCACAAAACTAACAAGTACTGGTCATTCAGCCCTTGCTTATTCATATCTGTTTGCATCTTCTAATATAATCTAGGAGTTAAAACAAAATGCACACAGAACATCAGCATAAAGATGAATCAACTCAGTCATCATCAAATGACTATACCAAGTTACTGTATTTCTCCAAACTACTCACTATGGCATTAGCAACTTGTAACATCTCTTCAAACAAAGAGTCTTCTTGTTTGTGACGTCCACTTGTATCAACAATGATTATTTCAAAGTTTTCATTCTTAAATTTCTCAACACCTTCTGAGGCAATTATTACAGGATCCATTTCCGTATAACTGATCAAAAAGAGAAACAAGGACTCTGAATTTCATCACTCATTTCAATTCCATTTTTGTTAACTATAAATCTATCTGGATTTCAAGAGGGAATTCCCCTTACGTAAAGCAAAAATTCGTTAAAAATGTCTTCCTAAGCCATTTACCCTTACTGCTCAGCGAACTGAAGCACAAAGACTGAAGTCTCTCTCACCTGCTAGAAGCTGCAGTAAGTTCTACAACACGCTCCCTCAAGTAAGATTTAGCTGAGCATCTAGACAGTTCACCTTAGGGGAAAATTATTTACTGCTTTTTAAATGACATTTCAGGTCCACCTCTGTTTTTATTTGATAATGATAATTAAGCATCCAAAAATAATACCTGTGAGACACTTCCCAAAAATCTGGCCATGTCTGGTAAAAGTCTATGAACTACTATATATTGAGTAAGCACTATAGGGAATTATTCCTGGACACCTGATCTCTTGTACACTATCCTACCTACTACTCCCAGCAGTATACTGAACTGGGCAGAATTTTCATCTGATTGGAGCAAATATTATTCAGAATGTATTACTAAAATGAAAGCAATTAGGCAATGCTAAATGGGGTTTAGTGCAAAATGTTCAATACAGAACAATACATAATTGGGAGTTGAATTGCTCTCAAAGTGATTCTGAAATATGCTTACCTCCCATAAAAGGGAATTCTTGCTTTTGTGGCATTCTGCTTTAACTGGTCAAAAGCACCTGTAAGACAGGTATAGTCAAGGGATTACTTAAGAAAATCTTCAAATATTATAGAGCACTACATCATTAAAGTCTGTGTTACCTGCTCTGTATGTGTCTGCACATATTAAACAAGTCTTCCAGCCTTTCCTCTGATAGAAGTATGCTAACTGTGAAATGAAACCCAAAACAAGTAGTTACACCAAAGTCCCATTGACATGACATTTCTAACAGCATGAAGTCATACACAGGATATAAACTCAAGCCAGCCTTTCTATAACTGAGGCCACAGACTAAGATCATTCACTGTTGGCATGGCCTTTATTTACAAAAGCATGTTATAAATAATTAATGGCAAGATGAAAACACCTGCTTGACTGTCTCTGATTCAATTTCTTGAAGTAACAATTTCTATGAATGACTACAAATAACTTAAGCTCCCATTTTACTAACTCCTGAATTCTTCTTAGTGTTAGTACTGCAGATTGGACTAGCATGTAGGAACTACCCAAAGCAATACTTCAATATCAAGTACCATAATGGCTACAACTTGTAGAGCTCTATGTTTCTGTACTTCCAGAGGAACAAAGATTCCATTGAAAGACACGTTTTAAAGCAGTGGATAGAATCCTTAACCTTCCTACAACACTCAGTTTCACGGGTGCTGTGTATATTCACAAAACACTGACCAAAGACAAACATTCAAAATAAAGTTCACCTACGTAAGCACTAAAAGTCTTCTGAAACCTGAGCAGGCTATACTGAATATTTCACTATGTGTGAATCTCAAAAGCAGATGACAAAAAACAACAAAGATCTGTCTTTTTTCCATAGAATAATTTCTCCTCACAGCCTGGAATGTATCAAGCTCTGTCTTGGGGTGAATGATGAGTGAGTCAAGAGGTAGTGAGGCTGATGCTGTTGTGGGTGTTTGTTACAGGTCATCAGAAGGAGCAAGTGGATAAGGCCTTCTACAGGCAGCTTGAAGCAGCCTCAAAGTCACAGGCCCTGGTTCTTGTGGGAGACTTTAACTACTCTGACATCTGCTGGAGAAGCAACATAGTGAAGCACAGTCCAGGAGGTTCCTGGAAAATGGAAAGCAGAGATTACAACTTCCTGTCACAGGTAGTGGATGATCCCACAAGGAATAGTGTGTTGTTTGACCTTACACTAACAAACAGAGAAGGCCTTGTTGCAGATGTGAAGATAGGTTGATTCAGAGCATTCTTTTTTTAGCCTTAAAAAAATACAAAATGCAAATTTCCTCAATGAATCTGGGGCTGAAAGAGGTTTCACATCACCAACTTACACTTGAATGAGGTATCTAACACAAAGGCCAAATTCCACTGGATTTTCTAAATAAGTAATGGAATGAGCATCCATTCTTAGTATTAGTCTTAAACCTAGAAAGTGAACTACAATGTTGTGGTTTAACTTTACTAAGTAGAAGGACAAATGAAAAGACTCTCTTATAGGGTATTGTTTCATCAAGAATTCAGTTTAAATTTTTTTAATAAAGTCATACAAGCCATAAATTGCCCCAAAAGAGTATTACTTTCAACATTCATCTCATCTCAGAAACCCCTTTGCAAACCTATCTCTACACAGTAGTGAGTTAGAAGTTTCCTACTAACAAAACCACCACAGATCACAAGCCAATCTTACCTAAGAAGCCCAGTGACCACCACCTTCCCCAAGCAAAAAAACAAAAAAAAACAAAACCAAAAACAAATGCACAAACAAATCAAAAACCATGCATAGAGATCCACTGCATGTTACCTTTGAACAAGTTGTTGTTTTACCACTTCCTTGCAAACCAACAAACATTATAATATTCTGTTTTCCTTTGGTAGGTGTCCATGCCTTGACTCCAGGATCTACAAGCTAAAGAACAAAGAGTAACACAGGTAGCAGAACCAAATTTCAAAAGCACAGAACAGTTGATGTCACAGTCATGCTAGGTGACTGGTTTCATATTCAAATAAGAAAAACAGTTTTTGCACAGTCTCATCTTAATTTGGCTTTGATTTTTGCTGATTTACAGTGAATAACAACAGCCTTTACAAGATATCTATAGTATATAATGTTCTGCATAATAATTCTGCAACAATAGCAGTGTTAATTTCTTTTTAACACCAAGCACAGTCAGGGTGGCCTGTATATATGGCACAAGGATAAGAACTCACACTCCACCCCTCCTGTCACTGCTCAGGATGGGCTTCTTCCAGTGAAAGTCCTACAGCACAGAAGGCTTTTTAGGGCTGCTGCCTCACTTTTGAAACGAGTAGAAGGTACATACATTCCTGAGAGCCACCATATGTCTGGGCACAGACTACAGTTAGAGAAATGCCCAAGATGTAGTTTCAATGAGAATACTACTGTTTGCAATAGTAAGAAGCCTCACATCAGAAAGCATAACTGCAGGTATTACACAACCACCTAAAAGCCTGGCTTGCTACTGCACTACTTCCAAGACCAGACTGTATAAGGAAAGTGATGCAATGCAGAGTTTTGAAGTCCTACCTTAACAAGCTCTTTAAAGACTGCATGCTGGATCATTTTTCTTTTGTTAAGGCCAGATGCCATTTCTTCAAGATCAATTGCAGACCTGAGTTTAAGAAAAGCATGAAACACTAGTATAACTTAAAGCATCATTTGAACCTAGTAATACAGATTTTGCAACTGCAACAGCACCCTGATTTGTTCTGAGTTTTCAAATAGGATGTACTTAAGAAGTGACGTGCACTGGAGACATTTTTATGCAGAAGAAACAACAGGTTTATAAAATGCATCTTTCAGACTTGCATTTACTTAAATTGCATCTGAAAATGGGCAAGGTAACAGTGCTAGTCACATACACAGATCTATTTATAGCCAGCACAGAACATGTGAAGATGATGTGTCTAGGAAGTAATGAAGAACTTGTTTATCAGACGACTCAACTGGTGACAGCAACAGATTTTTGAAACAAGCCTGTAACAGCAATAAGTGGCTAAATTTCACCAAAGACTCTTTTGATGGAACTGGCTAAACATTTAGTTCAAACAGCTGTTTTCCTGTTAAAAGTAAACCAGGTGTGTCTAAAAATACCCCAACATACTAAGTTTTAAATTAGTTGTTATTTTGTAATCTCAAATTACAACTTTTACGAATAGCAAAACTTAAATGCATTTTAATTATTTCACTTACTTGACATTTTCTCTAAGTTGCTTCACAAGTTTGATATTAACATCAGCTTCCAGTAATGCTGTACATACTTCTTTTAACATAGCATTTAAAACCTTTGGAGCATAAAAGAAAAATCAGAAAATTGTTTACAATACACAGATTAACTAGGCCAGTATAAGGTCAAAATAAGAATGTGAAAGTCTATTTATGGTATAACCATGATGATGATGATTCATCTATTTATGATATAACCATGACTTTCACAAATTAAATACACGTAGTCCTATCATTAAATTGACTGTCACAAAAAAAGTCTGTGGACTTGTTCCTACATAAATACAATTTAAATCTGAAAGGGAAGGGTTCTCACTTGTAATAACTGCACACTATATAACACTAACAAAACACTTCCTACTGCATTATGGCCAACGGTTCATACGGCAGCAAGACTTCCTGAACTCCCCTCTGGTTAGTCCCTAGAGAGTACACCAAAAAAAAAAATCTCAGATCACAACCATTTCTGTAAGTAACAGTATTCCTTACTAAAGGAGGACACCCTGCTACCTGCATTTTCAGAAACTGGGCTGCTGCTCTGACTGTATGCCTTTTAGGCAAGCAGGTGCCTCAGCTAGAAACCCTGTTAATTCTGAGTTTTCAAAGTCTTGAGCAGAAAGATTTTTCTGAAAGTAGCACCTGCATAAATGGCCTCATTTTTACATCTTGAGCTCTTGCAGGATAAAAGTTTCCATTGCTGAAAAAATTTAATTTGGTTTAATTGATTTAATTAAGGATTTTGTCTCCCAGCAGAAGATACATTAAAACATTTTCTCTATGATAAATTCTAACCCTACAGCTCTCAATGATCCTAGTTTGAGTTACTTTAAGCCATCCATCTTTCCACCTGAAAAGAGTTTCTAGCAATCTGTGTACTCAGAGACACTTTGAAACCATCATATTAGTTTTCCATCTTGCATTGAATTCCTATGACAGAACACACTGAATTCTAATTTCAAACTCTTAATTAGAGAAAATACAGACCATACTAAGCCAAACAAACTTCCAAAACCCCATACTGACTTGAATACAAAGGCAGCAAATGCAACACGTTCCACACATTTCAGACAGCAAAGTTTACATTTGTTCTTCCGCATTTCAGCTTCTAGCAGCCTAGAACACATCTCCGTGGTCTGCCTGTGCACACACAAATCAGAGCAGGCACCTACCTTCCATCCAAATTTAGGTACACATTGCCTCCACAGAACACTAATCTCCCTAAAGCACAGCCACCAGGCTCAAGGACCCTTTGACCATGGGACCCACTATGTCTGAGGTGATGACCCATTTATAAATCTGGTTTTAAGTTTGGGCAGTACTACTAGGGGGTTAAAACCTCTAGTACAAATTTTACTTGAAGGAAAAAAAAAGTCTAGGGAGCCCACTTCAAGATTCTCATCAGCCTTTGAGAACTTTTTCTCAGAACTCTTCCAGTGTTAATGCCATCACATTTGTACACTACATACCTCTTCATTGATAATCGTGGCATTGCTCAGTGAGCGCAATGCTGAAGTTATTTTTCTTCCAAGATCTGCCAGAACCATTTTGGCGGCTTCAAGTACAACTCAGAAGGATCTGGAAAAAAAAAAAAATAAAATTTTAAACTAGTTGAAGCTATGATTTCACAAAGTAATTATTCAAGTAACTTTTGGGTAAGAATCCTGTTTTGCATTCCAGAAATTGCACAAGTTTTACTTTTTAAAGTTATTTTTAGGAAATATTGGCCTGAAGTTAATTTTAGGCAATCCTGATGGCCTACTTAAAGGGAGAGATACCATACTTCAATTAGGAAGAACTTCACTGTGTAGAATAAATGTGCATTGAATTGACCATGAAAAACAACCCAACACAGTCCAGATAGACTTCCAGAAAGAACACAAACTTCTTTTTATCCTCTTACCAGCAATATACTACATGACAGAGTAAAATCAAGCAGAATAGCCTAGAAACTCTGCATCCTACAAGGACAGTATAACCAGAAGCAAAATATTTTGCTAGCAAAATTCAACATTATTTATCAGTTGCATTTTATCCAGCTTTCACTAAATCAAACTTTGTTTCCCATTTCAGTAACCCTACAAATATACTTGCATTTTAATAATCAAAATTCCTATTGTAGTTTTGAATAGCTGTATTGGAAAAACAGACTTTTTTGTTCACTAGAGACAAATCTCATATATAAGCCTAAAGCATACCATAACTTACACTTGGGAAACTATAAAACATTAATTTCTGAAGGGTGCACATTCTAGTCAACATGCTAAACCACTCCCCCCCATATTAAGTGGTAAGATATTCAGGAGAATACATGGTAGAATCAGCAATTTAAAATTCTGAACAAGGGGAAACCAAAACTTGTCTGAAGAGCAAAAATTTGCAACACCACAGCTACTGCTGAAATGGGGCACTTCAAATACTTTTTGTTTATTTTCCACTTTCTGTGTTGCTTTCTTGTACTCAGCTAAAACTACTTCCTTGCTAATAGCCCAAATCAGAACCTCACATTTGAGCTCCTCCTTTCAGAGCTGAAAGCCAAATTCTCAATCATGGGAGATTATTTCTCTGTAATCAAAACAGATGAGAGTTTCAAAGATTTTTGGGACTTCCTCCTGCCTCAAATGAGAAAAAAGCAGAAAAAAGGTTGGTCCATTTATTGAAATTAAGAATGCTGATTTTATTTAAGAGAGAGGGCTCCAATGTGGCTAACAAAACAGGTCACTGTATACACACATTGAGATTTATCAACTGCACAAATCCTAAGCAGCCATTTAAAAAATGGTTTAAAATGTGTTTATAAATACTAAAAGACACATTCCAAAAGAGCTAAAACAATGCACCCATGTAAGCCAATCTCTAGATTGCTTTGTCTAATTGAGAGTTACTATTGTTACCAACTTGATAGGTTAAGCCAGCAACAAAACCCCAAAACTAACTGCTAGTCTAACTCATCCTCCCCTGATACTGAGGTCACAATGCAGAACAAAATCTCCAGGGGCTTCAGAAGATGTAGGATAAATAAATCTCATGTAAGTACAGGAGTTGGGTATGGCAAACGACACAAATAAATATATTTACACATTTTATATTTAATGTACATTGAACGCATAAGCAATAATATCCATTACAATGCCATCTCAATATTAAATTAAAAATTAGCTTATGTTTCCTAAGGAACTCTGCCAGTAGAGTATTTGCAAACCAGTACCCTAATAGAAATCGATGTCCATCTTTTTACATTGCTGGAAGGGGGCTTCTACATGTTACCTGAAGTGGTAAAACTCCAAGATTACAAGACATACAAATCACATTATTGCAAAATTAATTCTAAAAAAGCATTATTATTAATAGGCTCTACCAAACAGTCTCAGCAAAACAGATGTTCAAAAAAATTTCCAGGTCATTTTCTGTGATAATCCAAATGTGTAAGAAAAAACAAAACCCCAAACCTTTAAAAATGGCACTGCAACTAAATAAGATTTGAGCTGCTAAAATGGCAACCAATGACAAAACTTAACTATAATACTTGGATATATCAATTAAGAAATTTGAAAGGATGACCAACACACAGAAGTCATTGAATACTCAATATTTAAAATTAGTTTCCAGAGTTCTACAGATCTCCAAACACACAAGGTTAATTATATCCTAGTAAGTGAATGCTTCCTCTGCAGAATTCCAAAAGCTTCTTCGATGGCCTTGCAATAGGAATCATTCAAATCCTTTGCTTAAGAGGTAAGTTTAAGCATTTTCATACAAACTGTTCTCACTAGCACATTAAGAAATCATAAGCCATCAGAATTTCTAAGGGCTGCAGAAATTAACACAACTTGTGACACAGTCCATCGAAGTCGAGAGCCACACTCCAAACAAAAAGACACGTAAGATGTTTTAGCAGGTAGCCAGCTTGGGCTGGCAGATAGCCAGAAGGGCATTAGCAATGACTGCACTGCAGAACTTGTATTTGCTGAGCTGCCACAGTTCTGGAGAGTTTAGCTTGAATGCAGCACCCCACAAACACAGAGCAGGGCTAAACCCAGCTGGGCCCCCAGGACACAGCCAGGCTGCCTCGAGCAGACCTCGGGCTGAGCAAGGCCACGAGCTGTGCGCAGTCTGAGCCCCCTCCACACTGAGCTCCCAGGTCATCGTGCTGCTGCAGCCCCGAGAGCTCTGTGCTTCAGCCATAACCAGGCAATCTAGGCAGAAAGCGGCAGCAGAAATAGACAATGTCTCACTACGGCACAGCAAACCAGCAGTGAAGCGACTCTGAAGAGATAGACTGCCCCCACCCAGCATAAACCTCCAACCAAATTCGTCTAGCTAAACTAGCAATGCTCTAATGTACAGGATTTTTACAGGATTTTGAAAAAAATAACGCTTAACCAGTAACAGCAGTTTGAACAGCTGCTTTAAAAGATAACAGCAGTTTAAAAAGACAACAAGCAAAAGAAATAGTTAAAAACTGTACAGTAAACTTAAACTACATGTACATATAAATGGATTAAGACCAACTACAAGTCTAACACTGTAACAGAGACGCGGCTGTTTCACAGGTGGGAATGCCTTGAACTACTGCAGCTACACTCCACCTCAATTTACGAGTTTCTACTTTCTAGAATTACCCGGCTGACGACGGGAAGGCGCCCCCAAGGCAGCAGCAGGGAAAGGCTGTCTCGCTTATGGCTCAGTGCCCTCGTTTTCAGGGGAAAAATGATTAAGGCACAGCCTGGTATTATCTGCCCAGCGGCTCCCTTTCCCACGGGCACCCAGGGCTGGCCGCAGACAGCGGGCAGACACCGGCTGGGCGAGTCCCGTCCGGTGCTGCGGACAGCGGCGGCTGGGTCCGGGAGGCCCGGAACTGCTCCCGCGAAGCTCCAGCCGACTAAGGGCCCAGGCTTCCCAGGACAGATTGCCGCCTATCCCCGGGGTCGGCAGGTACCGGTGCCTTCTTCCGCCCCGCCGGGACTGGGCCGGGGGCCGCTCCGCGTCACGAGAAACCGCCGCGGGTGGAGGTTACGGAGCAGCTGCGGCGGCAGCCCGAGCACTCACCGAGAGCACGGCGCGGGGCCCGCGGGCGGAGCCGTGCCCAGCCCAGCCCGCCGGGGCGAGGCCGCCCAGCGAGACTCCGCTGGAAGCGCGAGGAGTCGCAGCCACCGCCGACTAGGGAAACGTCAGCACTGGCCGTCGCCCCACAGGCCCCCGTTAGCTTCCGTTTCCGGGCCGCGAGCGATCCCGCTGCATCATTAAGGTAGCTCCGTGTAAATACCACCCCCGACCCGGCGCGCGGAGGGCGGGCTTCTCCGCGGCGCGCACGTGCGTGAGGCGCCGCGCCTGGCGCCCCACGCGGCGGCGGCGCGATGGAGCTGGAGGCGGCGCGGCGCGCGGTGCTGGCGGCCGTGAGGGGCACGCGCGCCGCTGACCTGCCGCGCCTGCTGCACTGGATGCGCAACACCCGTAAGCGCCGCGCGGGGCCGCGCCCGCTCCGCGCCGCGCCCCTGGCTCGGCCCACACCCCCTCGGCCCCGCTGGCCGGCCGGGCCCAGGGGCGCGGTGCGGCGGGCCGGGGGCGGGCAGCGGACCCTGGGTGCGGGGCAGCGTGCCCGGGCCGGGGCGCCGCCCCTTCCGGGGCCGCGGCTCGCCGGGTACCGGCGGTACCTGCCGGCGGCTCAGTCCGGCTGCGGCGCTCGGGGCGGCCGGTGCCGCCCGCCCGTCCTGGCCGGCTCCGGTTGGGGTGGCCGTGCCGGAGCTGCCCCGGGCCCGGGCCCGGGCCGCGCTCGCCGTCCGGGGCCACTCGTGCCGCCGCGCGGGTGCCGTGACAGGGCCCGGCTGTGTCGTGGAGCAGGGCGGGCTCCGGGGTGACCCTCAAACCCCGCCGGTCGTGCGGAGCCCGCCTGCTCCTGCCGCACCTAGGCGGCTTTAGGAGTTAGGCTTGCCTTGTTCAGCTCCACACGTGTTCACAGCAGTCCTTCAGGAGTTTGGAAATAGCGGTTTGAGCTATTTTACAAGCGCTGCTTTTGTGGAAATAGCGGTTTGAGCTATTTTACAAGCGCTGCTTTCCGCACTAATGTCACCTTAAGTTATCATAGCTTTCTCTTTACTCCCTTGTTTATGCTTGGATGTAATTTCATCTGTGTACCGCACTCTGCATTTTGTGGCAGATGAAGAAAGGAAATATGGGTCAGTGTAGAAGCTGTAAATTTGCAACTGAACCTAAAGGATGACACGGAAAACCTCAACATAGGCAGTGCTTTAAAGCTGTAGTCACATAGTGCCATGCTGAATAAAGTCCAAATGCTGCTTAGTCTCAGGGTATACGTGCGTTTTTCCATTGCAGATAGGAATCTGGAAGACCCCTCCAGTCTTGTGATCAGGTATCCAGTATGTGTGTGTCCTGTTTATTAATGATTGTCTCCTGGGATGGTAAACCTACCCTGATGATCATGTGTTAGAAGAAATTCATCATAAAATACAGTACTTCTGCAAGTCATGCCTGGGTTGTGCTTCTTGTTTGGGTCTTTGTTCCAGCATGTCCACTTTAGGGTGAAAACAGCTTCCTAAGCCAGCACACAGGGACCGTGGCACGAAGTTCAGCTCTGACATGAAGAAGTTGTCCAGCTGCCTAGATACTTGGAATTGCAAACTCTCTGTTGCCCTGTGGTTTGCAGCTCGCAGAGTCACTCAGACGGAGAGGCAGGACAGATCCTTCTCAGGTGGAGCAGGCCCTCTGCTGGATTTATGGGAAGAGAACCAGCTGGGAACAGCGTTTACTGTCCGTGTCAGGCATGCAGCCCTCCCACCCAAACGGGTTCTTAGGAGAGACATTGCCAAGTGTTCCAGAGCATCTGGGAGTCAGCCTTCATGACTAGAGCAGAGATGGCCTCCCTAGAACTTGAAGGCTGAATTTTGATGGAAGTAGTTAGTGTTAATTGCAGTTAAACATCCTTTTTTTCTGTGTGTATATGTACACATACTTATGTGTATGTATATATCTATACATGCATCTGTCTGCATGTGTGTATAAATGTAATGCTAGAGCAATCTGCTATAAGCAATACTGCATCCTTCCATTTTTGGGGTCCTGTCTGGACACAGTAGCTTTCTAAATAGTGCTTGGGTTGCTGTAAATAACCTTGTTAGAAGTGGTTTTCTTCTGTCCATGTGCTCTAATATATAAAAATCTCATTGAATTTCACATGCAATCATTCATATTGCTTATTCACTTAACATAAATCATCGCAGCTCCTAATGCACTATATTAGTTTGTGTGGTGTGCATTTATGGCTTTCTCAGCTTCCTGACTCCTTTACAAATACTGTAAAGCATATGGGAGCTTACTAGTGAAACTTGAAAATGCTGAAGATGTTTCAGTTAGGAAACTAATACTTACTATTTTCTCTGTTTCAGTTCTATGATCGTGTTTTACTTCTGCCGTAGGAATTTTAGCCAATGGCATAGTTTATATAGACTCCAAAATCCTTTGTCAGTGAAAACATTTTAATATTTTTTTTTAATGTTACAGCTTCCAAAAATTACCAGAGCTGGTTTCTGTGAAAGATAATATACTATGGTTACTAGTCTTTGTTAGATTATGATGTCTCAAGTATTTTTTCTGAATTTTAATGATCTAGATTTTTGCCTAGGTCTTTCAGTGAAAGAGTACATATATTCTTGCCTTATAATTGTTCTTCCTAATTAAAATACAACCTAAAGAGTAGATTATGTTCCAAATCTTGAACTATTTTGTGTGTGGTACATGTGAGCAAACTGCGTCCTTCTATTTTTATACTATTCACATCAATAGTGATTGCTGCTGCTTCACTATGTGCATCATCTTTAAACATAATTAGCTGTACTGTTGCCATTCAGTGGCTTTTCAGCTCATATGCTGCCCATCAGAGAACAGAGTGGACAGGGCAATCAGGATCAAGCAGCTGAAGTAATGAATACAATTTCATCTCTAGTCTCCTTGTCAGGCCAGCTTCAGAACCTTTTTACGCTTAGATTTCTTTGCTTACAGGCTTGTGCTCTGATAATACTTTATGCCAATTTTCTCTTTCAAAAAAATGCTCATTGTTAATATCCTGGCTGGATACTATTAATTAATATTCTGAGAAATCAAGTTTTACTTAAGACATCTGCATCCTTGGCATTTGTTTACACTTTGTGATTGTATTTTGTGAAGTGCTGATACAGTATAGAACTATAGGCAACCATATTTGTTCCAAGGTGTGTAATTTAGAATGTGTGACTTAGGCTAATCTTATTTCCCTGATTGCCACATTTGTGAAGAAATTTAAAGCCTATAGAATTTGGTCTCATGCTAATGCTTGTAGAAGTTACCAGTGGAAAAATATTAATGTTTACCCAATTCTTGCTCTTCCTTTACCCAATACTTTGCTCTCTCAAGGTGCTGTAGTCTCCCTCGCTAATGTATGTATATGTTTACTTGTAGATATATAGTAAAAGAGTGGAAATCAGAAAGCTTTATGGCTATGTGTAAAAACTTTAGTTGTTTAACAATCAAGATATGTTTCACTTTGGGCTTCTTTGGGTCATTAACCTGTTCTTGTTTTTTTAAGCTCCTTTGTTTGAATGGCTGTGTCCTGCTTTATTTCTAACTTTCACCATGATTAGTACAGGAGTAGAGTACGAGATCAATATCTCTCCCTTACTGGTTTTATTTTTTTGCAGCTTTGGACAGTAAGTGAGCAGAAACATTTGTCCTGCAGGTCACATTCTTTTAGCCTTTCTGCATTTTCCTCAGAGATGCAAACATTTTGTTTGATATCCCCAGTACAGCACTTTTGATGATGCTTCTTTTTGTATTGTTTCTCTGAGCTGCTTCTGCAGCTGTATACTGGCAGTAACTTTTTGTGTGGCTTTTTTTTCCCTTCAGAATTGTTGCATTTGAATAATTATGCTGCCCATTTTAATACCTAGATAATTCTGTGTTAATTAATAGTGGTTGGACTGAGGATAGTGAGGAGCTGGTCGAGGTTTCTTCTGCTGTACCCTGAATACAGCCAGGGAGTGTGGTGTTCTCTCTGTGCAGAGAGAAGACTGTTTGATGGGAGATGTAAAAAGTTACCAGATCTCTGTGCCACACAGAAATAAAAACCTACTCTTTGGCGATACAGATGTAGGAAGGAAACAAACCTCTGATGAACAAAAAAAAAAAAAAAGTGGTAGGGATGGGTAGATATTATTCCAAATGAAAACTAAGATAGGATAAATGGAAAAATGGTATCCCCACTGACAAACTTTTTTTCTGTGGTGTGTCAGTTCCCTGCCTTCTCCTCCTGCATCCCATTCCTGTTTCTGTCAAGATGTTGAACTTACAGTTTTACCTCCAGCTGAGGAGAACTGGGCATGAGTCCAGCGTTAACTGTAGTCAGACTTTTTCGTTTTCACACCTCTCTCAAAATTAAAGTGTACATGCATCCTTAGAGTAAAGTCCTGCATAAAGTGGTTGACCTTTAGGATTAGTGTTGTTGCAAAGACAGCCTTATTTATTACTATAACTTAGTTGGTGTTTTCTGACTCACACAATGAATGCATGAAATGTTATTGAAAAACTTCATGGAAGATACAAATTGATTCATAGTAAAGTGAGTTATCTTACCTAAAGTAAAGCCTTACATATTTTGAACTGGAAGAATATTGAACGTGTTCTCACTCCAATGATTTCTGACTAGCCTTCCTTAGTAATTACGGGAATGTAAGTGAATGAAAGATTCTATTTATGTTTTTTCTTTGTATGAGTGTGGGGGTTTTTGTATTGAGAATTTTAGAAATTCCTAATCTTTATGTGTGATGGAAGAAGACCTTACTGTTTTAAAGCAGCTGCTTAGCAACACTGCTTGCCTGTTTCACAATCAGCCAGCTCTTCCCACACACTGCAGTGAAATGTACGTCATTTCATGGTGACTTGCATTCCAGCTTTTCTTTTGAGTTAGTCTTAGATCATAAAGAAAATTAAATAGTAAGAGTTGGAAAAAAGAACAGGAACTTTTGGTGTCTTAACTTTTTTATAATAGGATGATTAATGCTTCAATATCCTTTTGCAATAACCATGTTCCAGAAGTTCCAGCTAAGAAAACCTGGGTGAAGCCCAAGAGCTAATTCAAACCACTTGGGGAAACCCCCCTGATGATCCCCCTCAGTTGTGTCCCAGCATTTTGATGTGTAGCTGGGGCATATTCCCACTTGACCTCCACTGCCCAGACTTCTAGAATTTTCAGTAGCAGAAAAGATGCGTTGGTAAGAATGAATGCTGGAGGAGATAACCAGTGAATTGATGAAGCTATCTGTTTACATGAACAGAAAAACAGGAATCAGGGGAAGTAAATACAGGAATCTGAATCTTGAGTTTGAGATTGAAGTCACCAAACCACTCTACTTACTGGCAACTACTGAATGCTTTTGCTGTACTTAGCACTTAAATGCAGATTACAAAGCCTGTCTGTCAGTCAATGTCAGTGAAGCACAGATAAGGTGATAAGACCCTTTATGCTTCTTGTGTTCTGACATGGGGTCTAAGGTGGAAATATTTTTCCATCAGGGCTAAATCTTACTGTTGTGATACTAACTTCTAATTTTTTTTCAGTTCATATAACAGTGTAATAAAACACTCCTGCAAACCTTGTCCAATCCATGCATTTCCTGAGAAACTTTCAAATATGGAGCTAAGATTTCTGTCTGAATTGCTGATTGTTCCTACAGTACTCAAAATATTCAACATCAAGAGTATTACTCAAAATAGTAATTGAATAATAATCATTCCAAATCTCATTGCAGATCTTCTAATTTAAGGATAAACAATATATAATGAAGTACAAATTAATTTTTTTGTGGATTCACTTGTACTGGGAGCAAACCAGCTTTTTAAGAGGTTGGTGTACAATTCAGTCTTCTGACTTGAAAGTTGAGGGCAGTCGGTTTCAGGCTTTTAACAGGCAGTGAGGGAGGAGTATCTGATAAAATCAGTCTAACTGATTGTGGGGAATGTGCTGCTTTAGTACAGTGTTCTGCATACAGAGAAGAAATCTATCATCATACTCATAGGATCAGACCAAGTGTGTCCAGCATTTTCTATCATGTACTTTATTATGTAGGAATTAGCATGTTCTCTGACCTGCTAGGTAAAGTTATCAGATGATAATTTTCACAAGACAAGAGAAGGAAACATAAGAAAAAACTTCGTTCTTTACATGTTTCCTTTCAGTCACTGCAGCTAGAACTAAAGTGGAATGAGCATCTTTAAAATGGATGAAAATGTGGGTTTCTGCAATGGGACAAATATAATACATGTTTTTGTGTTTGTGTGTGAAAAAGTAATTTAGTTCAAGGCTTCATATCCAAATTTGTAGAACTGATTTATTCAAGTAAAGTATTCTTTCAGAAGAGATAAAAATAACATTGCATTTTCACATTAACCGGAATATATTTATTTGTTAAAATGATACCATACCAAAAAACTTTTCCCCTATTCTATTTGATAAACAAAAATGGGATGTTACCTATAATTGGGTGAATCATCAACTCTGGGAATTTGCATTAACTTCCTTTGTTGTGGCAAGTGATACTGGTGTGAGAGAGGTCTCAATACCAAATACTTCTTAGTTGTTAGTCATTGAAATGCAATAGTGGTGGGGAAAACTAGGGATTGTAAAACAGGTATGAGACTTACCTTGTTTAAAATTTAACTTCAAAGCTTCTTTCAATTAACTAATGTAAAAGACTTAAACTAATAAAATGAGATCTGGCTATATTTCTGTTTGAAAAAGCCAATTACTTTTTACCAATAACTATGTATAGAAATAATATTAAGGGTTTCCGAGGTACTTGATATATTGCTTCTCAAATTGTTTAACCATAAAGGGCAATACTAATGTTTTAGGGATGTGGTGCTTCCTCCTTGACTTGGTTGTCCAGTATTATTTAAACCTGCTGAATTACTAAATTAACCTTGTATTAGGTAACATGGCTGTTAATATTTGCTTTTCTCTTCTGTGAGTATATATCTAGAAGACCAAAAGTGCTTGCTATTATGGTTGCATTTGCTAAATCCTCTTCTTCCCTCTTCTTCAGTGACATGAAATCTTCTGTTGTCATTTGGAAATTGCACATTGCTTTCTTCAGTCCTATATTTTGCAGTGCCAGGATGTTCAGATGTTGGTATAGTGATGCTCTCTATCTAGTGTGAGGCTTTGTGATGTTTTCTTAGCTTGTGTAGAAAGGCTGACGAGCACCAGGGTGATAATGAGGCTTTTTGCAACGTGTTAATTAAATTTTATAAATGCATGTTGAGTAAATCCAGTGGAACCGGTTTTTGAAGTAAAATACAAACACTATGCACTCAGGCTTCCTCCATAAACAAATGATTGTGATTCATCTTGCAGTGTTTCATGAACTGTACATTTCTTTCCTGGTTAGTTTTCTGTTCAATGAACACAGGTTGGCTTGCACACTCTCCATTTTATGTTGTATACATTTCATGTATATAACAGGTACTAAAATGATATATAAAATAGTTCTCTATTTTTGTTTCTTCTTTGAAGATCCGTTTTAAGGCATACTGAGATTCTCAAGAGTGAACAATTTGTTAAACACGAGGGTGGAGTTGATAAAACTGTACCAGCAGAGATGCATATTTTCATATTTGGCACTGGTGTTTCCTACTTGATGGCAATCTACAAATATTTACATACTGCAAAAGTAAATGAGTTATTGTGGTAGCTGTTGATGTTTCTTGCTTTGACAGGAAGGAGTCTACTCTCTGTGTCAGAGTTCAGTCACAGCCTATACACGCAGGTGTGGAGTTGCAAACACAGCTTCTGCTACAGCTGCCATTTTGGCATCTCAGATCAAGTCTGTTCAGACCTCCTTCTCCTTTTTTGTTTCTGCTTATCGTGCTTTATAGTATTAACTGATAGTTAGAAAGGAGCATTTCCATTTGTCATTTATTTTTCAGTGTCGGAGTTCCAACAGCTTTTTCGTTGAGCTGCATATGTGTTGTCCTTAGGAGTTGTTTTGTACAGAGCATACAAGAACTTGTGTGTGTCATACTTTGTTTTGCAAGAAGAAATCAGAGGGCCGTATGCAAGATGGTCAGTGTTGTGACTTAACTCAGGACAGGGAAGGGATATTTCGGATTAGAGGAAGATGGTGTCCCGCTGAAGGTGTGTGTTTCTCTTCTGTGGAGCTGGAACACTGGACAGTGAGAGCTATCTGTTACTAGTGTTAGCCAGGAAAGGTCACCCAGGCCACGAGGGAGCAGATCCTGTTGACGCACTAGATCTGGGAGGAAGAGAGCTGAAGTTCTGTGTTTGCAGTGTGATGTGGCTGGCCTGGTGGTCCAGCAACACTTCCTGCATTTCATTAAATGCTATATATGAATTTGATACTCTTAACAGGCACTGTAACAGCTGGATGAGCTCTCTTGCATAGTAATAGTATTGTTTTAAAGCAAGTGCCAGATGTAGAGGCTTATTGCCCACAGGCACTGATCTACTCAGCTGCTAATATCAGCTTTCTGCTCTCTTATTCTGTCTAGCATGATTTTTCCCCTTGCTCCCTCAGATGTTATTCACCTCACAAACTGGCGCCTTGGCACTCTTAGGGCATGTTGTGGTGTGAGTGGTCTCAGTTAAGCTACAGTTAGATTTGCCCACCTTCTCTTCCTATAATATCTGGATTTACTTCTTGCTGTGTCACATCTATGGAAATCTTCTCTGAGCTGACTGGGAAAATCGCTCTGCTTCTGGGATGTTTGTAACAAATCTGCAAATGGATGGGCTGTGAGTTCCACTGGATGGGTGCTCATTAGAGGTTTCAAATTAAAATGCTGACAAGCTGGAGCTGCTGCATTGCACCTGTTGTGTTAGTGTTGCTGCTGTTGCAGCTGCTGCCTCTGTCCCTCCTGTAAAGTGTCCATCCTTGCTGTAAAGTGTCCATCTCCTTAGGAGCTGAGGTTCTGGAGAACATAACTGTGAGCACTTTGGAGCAGTGAATTGCCTTCCTGAAGTATAACAACTACCAATGGTAATGGCCCATCAGGGCCTTGGAGCATTACTGCTGAATGTATAATAAATTATAAACCAAATATATCTTAAGGGAATAATTTAAAGTTTCTGCTGCTTACTACAGGGGATTCAGAATTATCTGCTTGGGTCCATTTTCAGATGTGTCAAAAGAGCAATTTATATTTGCACTCCTAAGAAGAGAGCATTTTGCACCAATGAATGATGGTTTCTTTAATCATATTGTTCTCACTACAGTACTTAAGCAAAAACCATTTCAGAAACATTTCATAGTTTAAAGGTTTGCAGGTTTCTGATTTCCTGTAGTAGCCTTAAATTTCTTAAATATTTTAAAGATAAAAATATATTAGCATAGAGAAACTCTTAGTGTGTTTTGCAGATTTATTTTGAGCCTGTTTGCCATCAAGTTTTTCTGTGCTAATGTTCCCACCTGGAACAGCAATGCTAGGAAACATTGCCTTTTTTTAAAACACCTGTAAAAGCTGCCAGATTTTCTTTTTGTGAGTGATGCACATACATGTAAAAAGCACAGTGGCTGCTCAACATATTGGCAGTCTAAATAAAACAAGAAGCAAACAAGAAGGGGTGGGGAAGAGAGGACATTCATGCCTGTTTTTAGACAAGACTTAATAGATGGGTTTGGTATATTTTTTCAGGATTAGATTAGTGGTTGCTTTTTGTTGGTGGTAGTTGACTTTTACACGTCTGAATTGAGATGTGCCTTTGTTTAGAACCAGTTCAGCATCCTAAAAGCAGTGAGATGTCCAGACAAAAAGGAATTCAATCTAGTCCTTCTTTTGAGGAAAACGTAACAAGAAAAGAGCAGAGTACAGGCATACAGCAGGTCTTGCGCTGAATGCCACTTAGGAACATCATACTCTTAACATGAAATTGGGGGGTATAAACAGGATGTTGCCTGCACGATGTGAAAAGTCTGGTAGGAGGAAGTAAACCTTTAGCTGGAATGTCTGGTTCTTAATACTGCAGGTCAGAAAGGATAAGAGAGTCCAGGAGATCCAAAGGGAAATGTTGAGAATCATCACACTCGAGGGGACAGAAGAAAGCAACAAACAAACAGGAAAGGTCTGGATAGGCAAATCTTGGTTTTTCTTGGAAAGAAGACTGATGTGACACATGATAAGTCTTCAGGGAAGTAAATAGTTACTGTATAATGGAGAGCAACAAAGTTTTCTACTTCCATTGTGAGTGAGGCAGAAAATACTAAGTCGTGGCAGAGGAAATCTAAATCAGTAATTAAGAAGGGTATTCCTTTCTAATATTAAGGGTAGTCAAGCACTGGAAAAGATGGCTAAGGGTGGTTGTAGAGTCTCCAGCATTAGTGCTCATTTTTGAAAGAGCAGTTTGGAGAAGTAATGACACTTACTATTGATTGAGGCTTGGAAGAAGAAAGGATTAGTGTCTTTACATGGTTTCCTTCTCAATTTTTTTTCTAGATGTCTTTAAAAAAATGTGCTAAAGTAATGCAGGACCATCCCGGAAAGCAAAAATTTACAGTGCAGCTTTGCAAAAATGTGTTGGTTTACACCCATACCTATTTTCCTTCTCATTTGAAATATTTCAAAATATATTGTGAGCTGAACTGTTGAACTGTGCACTATCCCTGATTTTTTGTGAGTTTATTAGAAAGATCATATGTATAAAAAGAAACTTGTATTAAAAAAAAAAAAGCCTGCATTCAGGCAACTATTGAGTTTTGTAATTTCTCCAATAGTTCAAAAACATCTTTGATGTTTTTTATATCTTAGGCTGAAACAGTATCACTTTGGTGGCAGCCCAGACCATCATATGTGAGTTATAAATTTATAAATATGAAAATAATTTGGGATTTCAGAAAAGCAGTCCTTTTATTTTACGTGGCAAAGTTATTACAATCCAAATCTGTCACTGGCTGGAAAAGCTAACAAAGGCTGAAAAATGCATATGAATAAAAAAACCTTATCCATCTGGTGTTGTTTATGTCTTGCAACTGTGTTGTACGGGTTATCACTTAGTCCACATGATCTGCATATGATTGTTCAGGGGTTTTTGTTTGTCTTGATTTGTAGATGACTTTGATGAGCTTGTGGTGAGTAACAATGATGTTGTGCTCAGAAATATCGCTGAAGATTTGCGGAATCGTTTACCCATCGAGGCAATGTTTACTTCAGAACATCAGGCTCTTCAGAAAGTAAGCTAATTGTTATGGTCTGCTTTTGCTGAACCACATCATTTATTTTGATATAATTTTTAGCAGTAGTTCATAATAGAGAATGAACATAGATTAAAGTATAGGAAATCTCAGTTTGGTTCTCAGGTCTGTTGCTCTGTGTTTGCATGACTCCAAGAAAGTTGCTTCATAGTTTTTAATACTTTGATCATATGTTATTTGGGATAGCTTTCATTCTGTGTGGTATGGCACCTGTCATAGTGATTCTTTAGTGCTAGCTCCATAACAGCCCCCTAAAAGACAACAGGAACACAGGGCCAGTGTTTTGCTGTTGTCATAATGTGGGCAGCCCAGAGATGATACCCAGCTCTTCAGATTTTAATGGCTCAGAAAGAGGTGGGCTGTGAGTCCTGTGGGAGGAGAGTGCCCCTTTTCTACTTGAGCTGTCAGGATACAAGAAAAATTAATGCATTTGCCAGAGAAGTGGTGTGTGGCTCTTCAACAGGAAAAGTGGATTGGCCACATGCAGCAAGCCTGGAAAAGGGAGGAAAGATGAGTAGGAGGATGAAAATCATGCCCCTTGAAATGATGAGAAGGCAAGCGTCCCAACTGGTATACTTTTGATTGAAAGTGACACCCATGTTAATCAGGGGTGATTCTAGATAGAGGCATAAGGCATGAAGATGAAAACAGTCAGTTGAGGCTGAGAAGCAGAATTGACCTTTCTGCTAAATTTGAGCTACATTCTCCTCATTAAAAGAAGAGAAGAAGCTTCCTTCACCCTATATGTTCTCTATAGCCAAGCAAGCACTAAAGAGACAAAATTCATATCGGGCCCCCTACTCAGGTATTAAAACCAGCTTGCTTTTATTTGTCAACTGCTACTTACTGGTTATTTCAATGGAATTTGATGACCCAGTTTACATACAGGATTTCTGGGGTTTTTTTTGTTTGTTTGTTTGGGGTTTTTTTGTTGTTGTTTTTTATTTTTGTTTGTTTGTTTTGTTTTGTTGTTGTTTTGTTTGCTTGTTTTTTGTAATTGTTACATCGGGAAAAACATGGATCTCGGAGATTTTGGGAAAGGTAGGAGGGTGGGGCAGTTAACATGTGACTGTGTAATTGAAGTTAAGAGACTTGGTTATGCCTTTCTAAGGTTTTGCTCCTCTTCTCAGATACACCAGCATCCACTGCCCATGATTCATGTTGATGCATTCCTTTATGATGATGATGTTGTTGATTCATTGTGTGAGGAGGGAAAAATGAGTAGGAGCTACTGCACAGAGTGTGGCTCATACAAAACTGCATCCTTAGGTAAGTGTTCTTTCGGGAACCAGAGAAAAAAATTGGGTTTAACTAAACTGGTTTGTGCAGTGACTCAGCTGGACCAGACAACAGCCAGCTGATGGAGGACTTTGTTCAGACTGGTGCAATATACAGGCTGGAATTATTTCCCATTACCAATGGAAGGAGCCTCCTATATGTGTAAGTTGAATTAATTTGCAGTGTATGAGTGACAATTGTTGCCCACAAAAACTGGGCAGATAAGAGGCAGGCTATGTACTACTGGAGAGGAAGATGCAAGAGGAAGACAATACTGTAGAGTCCATGCAGTTAGCCTTGGTCTCCTCTCACATGCTGAAAAATAGTTGAAAGCACCATCTGTCTTAAAGCTGGTGTGTGGTGTGGTACAGATCAGTGCTGTTGCCAGTATAGCACAGCCATTGAAGGAATGGTTTATATGGAGACCATTCTATTCATTAAAATTTTGGAGTTGAAATTAAAGCTATTAATATGTCTGCCCATAAAAAGTTTTGCACAGATTGTGTTGAGACTTAGGTACTACGTTTCCTTTGTCACTTAAAAAGTTCCAAGTTACTTGGTTTTTTATTCTTTAACATAAGTTACTGTGCAGAAAAAGGTAATTCAGTTTCATGAAGGATTTCAAAAGTCTCCATGTAAGGCAAGGAATCCCCAGACTTGGGACAGGCTGCTTGGCTGATTGCCTCTGATCTGCAAACCCTGGTGTTCCAGGGTGCCCAGCAGTAGTGCAGGCAAGAAACCACACAAGTTTTCAGTGAAGATGATTCTTCAGGTTACTGTTTCAGTGGTTAATTACACAGTAGTTAGTACTGCCCGCCCAACACCTTTGTTCTGTTCTTATTTCCCAGAGTTTATTTCGCATTCCTTTTCCCTCATGGAACTGAAGTTTCTTTATCAACATGTACTGCCTGACCTGACAGGAAAGGTAGTGGTTGACGTTGGCTCCAGGCTTGGTGCAGTGCTATTTGCGGTAACTTCCAGCACAGGAATTCATATTTTATTACTGTGACAAACATTTTCCTTCTTTTCTGACTGCCTACTCTCATTACTCAATCCTGGATGGGTCATTCTGAGAGGCACCTCTGATCTGACTCTCTGAATAGTGTAAGGAGCTGTTTACTAGCAATTTCACTTCTTCCTCTGTTCCTTGCAAGAGGGAATACAAATGATCTTGCTTATGGAGAGGAAAAGTCTGTTGTCCAACAGAGTAGCATATTGCTGCTCATCACACATGCTGCTTCTTTGCTCATTCCTGCTGTTTCTTTCATAAGTAAGTTTGTCCTCTTATGTCTTGACCATGCCTATATATAGATTATTTATGTTAAATTCCTTTATGAAGCTGATAAACTGTTAGAATATACAAAGGAAGACTTTGATATGAATTTGTCTCCAAAAACATATTGTCCTGCTCTGCATTTTTAAAATGCACATAAAATACTTCATCGAGAAACTTGAGTGCAATTTTGATTGCTTTTGGCATGGCTGGTACAACATATGGCCAACAGCAATGCAAAACACACATGATTACTTTCTTTAAAAAGTCAATGTGTGTTTAGGGCTCAATCTTGCAAACACTTGAGCATGTGATTTTACTCATTTGAATAATCTAATTTTGGGATCACTCAAATGAGGAAAGTTACTCCCATTTGTAAATATTTGCAGCATTGGGTCCTTAAATGGTAACACTTTTGCTGGGCTGAATTTGTTTTGAAGTATTTAAGTGCTTGTATTATTACAGTAGAAGATACTCTCAAAGCACTCTTTCAAAATAGAACTCTCCTTTGAAACACCGTCTTGGCTTGGAGGAAGGGCACCATGACAGGTGGCTTTTCTACTCTATGAGTTGAATGGTTTCAGAAAATCTTAGTAATGAAGTTGTAATACATGTGAATCTCAGATACTCCATATCCTCACCTTTTTTTTGTCTTTGCACTTTGGCAAAGTGTAATTATTGTGCTCAGTGGAGACAGTGGCACTTAAAAGCAAAAGTCTTTGTTAGGGCATTCTACACTCAAGTATTTGTACTTTTTTTCTCTAACATTTCTAACAACTTCCCAAAACCTTAGTCCAAAACGGAACTCTTTTTTTGGACTGAATATTAAGTCATAATTTAGCTTTTTTTTTTTTTTTTTTTTTTGCATAGGTACCTGTATGAAGCATCTGAAAATGTCAGTAATACAGTAACTTAGAGGTGCTGACAAAGACTCGGTATCGAAATATCTCACTGTATTATCGGTACACTGTCCTCCATGTTCACTCATTTTCTCTATGTTATATCTCATGTTTTTGTTCCTTTCTCTTGATATTTTCTACTTCAATTCTCCCAAGAAATAAAAATTACATGTAGAGTCTTTTCCCTTCACACTATTTTCATAACTTGTTTTGTACATATTTTTTCTTTCTTTGACTATTTTCCATCTGTTTTGCAGTTGAAGTGAACTTGGAGCTTTCCTTCTCTTCTTGTTATTTTGATGTGTCATTTTGGATCTCTTACTAAAATTTGTGAGGCTTAAGTGGGAATTGCCAAATCAGGAGCTAAGCTCTGAATAATATTTCACATCCACTGGAAGACATTTCTCAACTCTCTATTTTAAAATGTTTTTTTAATCTTGTGTTTTATTCTCTTATTTTTAAATGAGAATTTTAAACTTGTTTTAAAGGCATCACAGTTACTAAATTTCCTTTTCCTAATGTAGGGTTATCTTTATAGCTCAGCTTCCCAGCTGTATGGAGTAGAAATGAATGCAGACTTTTGCCAGTTGCAAGAAATGATGATTACAAAGTACGAGTTCATTGACAGAGTAAAGGTAACTAAATATATGTTTTAGTTTATGCATTTATAAGCACTGTGTTCAAGGTACCTGGTTTAAGTGAGTGGCTGGTAAATCAGCATTCTGAGAAGTTTCTGCCTTTGCTTGTTTTGGTCTTAAACAAAGGCTTTGCATTGGGAAAAAAGATCTTGTAGCAGAGAGGAAGAGGGAAATTATCAAAATATGAATCCCTTAGCCTTTTTCCTTGACTGGACTTACCCCTTTGACTCACACAAAACAGATACATCTCTAGCTGATTCTCCCAGTGAAACCAATAACATCATTGCCACTCACATCTGTGAAACTGAGTGTATAAAGGATTTCTGCCACAAACACAAAAGCCCATGATTCACTTTTGTTAGCATAAAAATGTTTGTAGGATTTGCAAATTTGCATCTAAGGACATCTAAAGGACTTAGAATTATCCATATTTCCTTTATAAAATGTCAGTGTATATGTATCTTCCACAAACAAAATGGGTTTCAAACAAAGTGCTATCATTATGGGAATCATTTCCCTAATTTCATTATGGGAATAGTTACTAATATTTTAAAAAGGAAAGAAAAAAATTCCTTTCTGGACCATACTCATTATTTTGTTACCGGCAAAAGTTGGTAAGTAGAATATGCTGAGTAGAATACTGGCTTTAATCCTGTCTTGTATGTATGTGCTCTTGAGTGAAGTCACACAAACTGCTGAGTATAGTAATTTCTTGGGTATTAAGGTAACCCAATTTTAAACTAGAAAGAAATAATAAACATAAAATATTTAACATAGGTAAGCAGTATCATGGGGTTGCTCAATTCACAGTTGCTGACAGTTTATCCATAACCTTTGGGTTTTGTGTATGTTTTGTATTCATAGCACTTTATCGTGGTGAAACTGAAAGTACAGTTAGGAACTCTGTCAAGTTAATTCAGTGGAGCTGGAGATCTATAAGCATGCTTCTCAGCCCTGTATATTTTTTATCATAAGCTTTTATGTATTTTCTTCACACCTTGTAATTGTGCTGAAGTATTCATTTTGGAGCATAAAGATAAGATAATAGGTTTTCAAAGCAGTGCCCGAGGACGTAGCTATTTGAGTCTCATTAAATGCTAATTTAGTCATGTGACTCCTGTTATCACACTGCTTTGAACATTTCAATCTTAGATTTTTATTTCACCCCCAAGTGACTCCTCTCTAGAGGTACATATAAGCTTGAAAAATTGTGAGAATCCAGATGCTGGTCATAATTCATGACACAAGTTTGAAAAACTTTTTAGAGACTCTTCTTAACTAGAGATTGTTTTTTTTCAAGATATTCTGAATTTTTATTAGAATAGTTCCTAAAGGATAGCAAAGTGAAATGGTATCTTTAGTGGCTAAACCTCTGAGTGAACCTTGTGTTTCTTTGATAAACACTTGGTTTGTTAAAGTACATAGAAGGTTGCTTAGCATATTTTGCCATTTGAGGAAACACTTAGATACTGGGAGGAAAGTAAACAGTTCAACAGAACTTAGGAAACTTGAGACCTTAATTCAAAAATTGCCTGTAATCATGAAAGACTTGGTGTGTATTCCATTGGATGACAAGGCAGTTTTAAAATCAGTTGCTGCCTTCTCTGTTGTATTGGCATACTGCCAAGTAGATCAGAGAGCTGGATCAGCTGAAACCAAACCCAGCAATATTGGGGTTTTGACTGGAGCAGTACCTGGGTTGGCTCACTGTGCAGCCACACATGCTTATGTGGTCCCAAATTCCCCAAGAGGAATGAGGATGTGTTTGGGGAGAATGAGGTGCTTAGGTCACTTTGGTCAGTATGGTCACCTGCTCTGTAAATGCAGTCATTTTAGGTCAAGTCTTAAGTACCATTCAAGTCAAGGAAACATCAACATACATTCAAAGTTTTCCAGTAGTTTAAGCATCTTTCTGAATTGTGGTTTAAAATATTAGGACTGCCATTAGTATCCTATCCTGTGCCTGGGGTTGTTCCTCCCCAGGGGCAGAACCCTGCATTTCCCTTTGCTGAATTTCAGAAAGTTCCTCTCTGCCCATCCCTCCATGGTATCAGCCACACCTCCCAGCTTCCTGCCATCAGTGAACTTGCTGAGGAGGCTTCTCCCCTTCATCCTGGTCATTCCTGGATAATCCCAACAATACTGAACCCAGTATTGTATTGAGCCTTGGGGACAGCAGTAGTGACAGACCTCCAGCTGGACCCTGTGCCACTGTGAGTGACCTTCTGTGCTCTGCCATTCAGTCAGTTCTCAGTCCTCACTGTCCACTCCTCCAGCCCTCACACCCTGGGTTTGCCTGTGAGGGTGTTGTGAGAATCGGTGTCAGGAGCCCTGCTGAAGTCAAAGCAGACAAAATCCACTGATCTCTCCTCATCCATCCAGGTAGTTGGTTCATCACAGTAGTCAATCAGATTGGTTAAGCATGACTTTAGTGAATCCATGCTGACTACTGCTTACCCCTTCAAAAGATATTCCAATTTACATTTCTCCTCAGATTTGTGATGCAGAATAATAGAATGTCCTGAGTTGAAAAGAACCCATGCGGATCATTGAGTCAGACTGATTGATTTCTCTGTCTTTAAGAGGAAATCAAACACATCAGAGTGTTAATGAGCATCCATATTCTCCTGTCTCACTTGTTTTGAAAAATGACATGATGTGCTAATATCATACAGGTGAAGGTAGATGAAATCAAAACAGCTCCTCCTGTGCTGACTGGAGAGGCAGTTGTTTAGTAGGATCCTCCAGTGCTACTAAGCATCCTTCCTTTCCAGCATTCCCAGTCCCAATATGCATTGTGAGAATTCAGCTGTCAAATCTGGTTCTGTAGTGTCTTTTCCCGCTATAATCCTTCAGCAACCCACTGACCCTGTGAGATGCCTTTTAATATCCTCAAAATAGCTTCAACTAGCTTAACTTATTTCCTGAAATCACTGGACATTTGTGATAAAATATAGGAAAGTGAAATGTAACAGCCATAACATACATCATCTCCTCTTTTATGGCACACAGTTCTAAACCAAAATTCAGATGTACCTTATTTTACTCAGCATAATGGATTGAGTATTTTAATTAGAAGAGTTAATTTTTTTTTTCAATTTTGAAAGGTTATTATGTTTGCATATGATAGTTTTATCTACTCTGAAGCCAGTGAAATACCTGTTTTTGTGACTGGTTCAAAAGGGTGGTGGCAGGTTTCATGACTTCTCAAAGGCTGTATTTATCTCTTAATTTATGCCTTGGGAAATTTTTCTCCTTCAGGTGGTTCATGCAGACATCTGTACTCAGCCCTCACTTCTGCAGAAGGCTGATGTTGTTGTAATGAATAATGTCTTTGAATATTTCCTTGACACACAGGAACAGGCCAGGTAAGCTCTGTGTCCAAACAAGTTACCTATTTCTTTGGCAGTATGTGTGTAACCTTGTGAATTATGGAAAACCTTAAGGTTGTGCTTTTTGAAGGCACATACATAATTTATGTAAGGAAATTGTTTCATACTGCCTACTTTTAATTGTTATGTTATGCTAAGGTGTTCTGGCAGTTGTTTATTGTTAAACCCACTAAACACTGCTGCTTTGTTTACCCAAATGTTGGCTTGAATCCTTGCACTGATATGTTAAAATAGTATTTTGCTGCTAAATAATCTGAAATTACTGTATCAGCATAAGGCTTAATGTTCAGAAGTAAGACAGGTCACTGACTTGTACATGTCAGAGCTTTAATATATACAGACTACAAAGCATGGTTATGAATGATGTTTCTAATAGATATTCGGAAGGATGTGGTAGCAAACAAACATGTGGCTGAGGTTCTCTTTCAGGTATAAGACACTCACAGATGAGCTTTTGCTAATCCAGCAGCATCGGTTTAAAATGTAAATAACTTGATCATCCAAAGTTTAAAATGAGTAGTCAGAAAGAAGGAGTACCTGTGTCTCCACTTGGTCCCAGCCAAGTCTGACATTCTGTAGCAGCTTCAGCTGAGGCTTGCCCTGCAACCCTGAAAAGCAGGTGGTAATGCCAACCAGAGAGGCACAGAGTAGATGGGTGAAGGATAGTGGGTGTTTCAAAATGCTAGGAGATATGTTTCCAGGCTGAGAATTCATTTGATTCTGCCATAACTTGGGGATAGTGGTTTAGAGTTGCATTAGTAGCATAAAGACAAATGACATTTGAAGAATGCTGGAAATTAAATTCACTTTAGTCTGAATTCTCATGCTGTGAGAAATTATCTTACTTGCAAAACCAAAAAAAAAGGAATGCTGGGGGCTGTATTTAAATACTCTGATTACTAATGTCTTAAGTATTTTGTCACGACAGTACACGAAGTATGTGTGTAAAGAGCAGCTTGTTGTGAAGCTTAATAAAGGACTGCACTTCAGGACTGGATTTTCTTCAAACTCAAAAATTAAAAATGTATCAAATGTCAATATTTAATCCTTGTTCAAAGTGAAAGTCTTGACTTCCAAATGATATGCATGTATGTATGAGAAAAAAAAGTTACAAAATCTAACATTGTAAGATCATATATTCCCTGTGTTTTTAATACAAAGCTTGGTTTTATTCCTGCAAATACATTTGCTTAGATATTAATAGTGACTGATAAGCATGTATTGCAAGTCTTTAAGCTTAGTCTACCTCTGGCCAATAAACTGCAAGTGTTAGATTCATTGTATATAAAATATGGGTGTTTTTTCCTCAAAAAACTGGTCACCTACCTTTAAATATGTTTCAGAGCTTGGGAATTTATTGTTTGTAATATAAGGAAAAGAGGATCCTTATTAGTGACAGTTCCAAGTCTTGAGGAATCACTTGCAAAGCTCCAGGTAAGTTCCCTCAGCCTGTTTTAGCTGACACACTTTGTTATTTTTTTGTCAAAGTGGAATTTCTGTAGTTAGCTGCTTGCCAGTATTGCTGTAAGGAAGGATATATATACTTCTCTGCAGAGATTGAAAGGTGGAAGACTCTGGATTCTGTTTTGAGATTGGCCACCAACACATCTTCCTGTACTTTGATTGTCGTCATATGAAAAGGAAAATCCCAGCCTGTATCAGCAGGCTGCATGAATCATTGTATTAACATGTGTATTAATATGGCAGTATGAGCTTTTGGAAGTGTAGAGTAGTGAGATGTGGTCTCCCAAGTAGCCAAGTGACTACCATCAGGCATCTTGAATCAGTTACATAGCTTTAAATTGCAGTTGGAAGCAAACACAATGTCAGTGCATCTGTCAAAGATGTTGAATGCTCTGTGCTGTTCCCTGAGTAGGAACCACTCCCAATGGGCCACGCTCTGCTCTCTGTCTATTCTGCCATTGGTCATCAGTAGATCATGTGTGTCATAGCTAGTCAAATTATGTGGCCTAGCTTTAGTTGGAAACAAAACACTCATCAGACATGATAAGCTTATGTATAAAGTGACTTACTCGTGACAGTAGTTAGAGAAACTGAATCACTTGTTGCCTGTATGTTGATGGGTGAAGTAGATCCTCAGCTCCAAGAGTAGCAGTGGTGTCATTTGAACTTCTCTTGGAGCAGGCTGTAGTCACAGAGCAGCTGAGAAGCCCTTTGTAGCCTTAATACAATACTGCCTGGGTGTAAAACAAGAAAATACCCATGATTCTTCCATGGTACTGTTAGCTGCTCCCTCAGCACATCTATGTCACCCTCTGATCAGGATGCTTGAGGTCTATACAAATGCTTAAAGAAAGGAGGTTGTAATATGCTAACAAAATATCTAGACTATTGACTGAGATAATTTTTAAAGTTACCTTTATTATCTCCTGTTTGAGTTAAAATGGCTTTTTGTTGTTGCCATGTAATTTGGAATGACTAACCTCTCATATTATGTCTTGCCTTCTTAATGTTGAAACTAGTTAACCTTGAAACTGCTGCTGTTGCTTAACATGGTGTTGATTTAAGGATCTGCTTTCATTGTTTCAGACAGATGTACAGCTCAGTCAATGGATTGAAGAGGTGCAACTAAACTATGATGTGTATATGGAAAAGGATGTGGACAGAGAAGCACTCGAACAGATACATTTATACAAGATTCTCTAGGAAAAATTTACTAGTATCCCTATGATATATATTTTGGGCCTAAAATTAATTTGGATGGATTTGTGTGAATAAATCAGGTCAAAATTCATATTGTGGTTAATTTGAGTAATATATGTGGTTTTTAATGAAAAAAAGTCTTTTGAAACAGGTTTTCTTATGGAAGCATTTTATCTCCACAGGTATTTTGACTTTTAACTGGGAGATATCCTCATGGTTTATTTTTTGCAGAAATGTTAAAAAGAGCATCTACATAGCAATGCTAAAAGAGCTTTTTGGTCTGGTAAATATATCAAACCAAAGAATAGCGAATCTTACTAATGTGAATTATAAGAATACATTTAGCGTAATGTTACATAAAAGCTGTTGTGCTGTTTCATTTTCGTATAAACCATTTTTTGTTATCAGTAATAATATTTATTAACAGTATTATCTTTAGTATTCCTCCTATGGAATTTGTAGGTTTTCTTTCCAGGGTCTGCTTGATAACCAGATTATCTACTGGCGTATGTTATGAGGGAGGCAAGTTCATCCATTAAGTTAGTTGTCCTTAAAGTGGGTATTAATATAAAATTAAATAAATTAATATAAAATACTGAAGGACACCAAGGAGCCATGGAGAATTAATATAGCAAGTCCGGGATGATGGAACTCTTTTCCTGCATTTGTGCTGCGGATGGTAGGAAGTGTAATAAGGGGTTAAGAAGCTGAAAATTCTGAACAGGTGTCATGGCTTAGCAGAGGCTTGGTGGTGGCGTAAAACAGTGGAAATTCGTAACAGAGCCTCCTCAGAGAGAAAAGATCCACATACGCCCACCACATTTATATTTAGATTTTACGTTCTAAGGATGTAAAACTTTTAGTCAGCTGAAGACTGTTTCAGGTTTTAGCAAACATTAACAAACCCAAGTGGCAAAAATATTCAGGAGTTTTGGATTAAGTGTGTTGTGCATTTAGAAGCATTGTTAAAAAGTTTGCTGCACAACTTATGTCTAGTGTAAATGGGAAAACATTAAATTGGATTTCAGTCTTCAAATGATGTACAGATCAGTGACTTTGATAATACATGCTGTAAGCAAAAAGGATCCATGGCCCTTAGGCATTCACCAGCACAGTAAGTAAATGGGACTGTAGAAGAAGGGATAGTGAATTTTAAGAAGTCTTACTCTCATGGCCTGTTCAGAGTTGAAGAGGATGTTTTAACTTGAGTGATACTGAGCTGCTGCTCAAATACTGTGTTGAAGCTATTCTTCATGCATTTAAAAATGAAGAAAGATGGAAAGCTTTTTGTAAAACATTTATTTTGTTGGTTACTTAGTTGTCAGTGAGGCAGGTACCCCTAGAAAAGAAGCCTAGGAGAGGCTAAGCAACCGGGTGGAGGGTGAATGCAAGGCTAATAGATCTAATAAGGAGAGAATAAAAATGAAAATAAATGCATGCACAGTTCAGAATGAGGAAATGAGCACTGTAGTAATCAGTTCAGTGGAAGCTGTGACTGAATTGGAGTGTATAAATAGGCTGCTATAAAACGAAAACTGAATGGGTCATAAAAAGCTACTTCATAACCCTGCTACCATGGGAGAAGAAAACACCATGTTGGAATGTTTTTTACTTTTTCCAGAGGTCCTGCAAGATCTCCCGAATCAATTGTCAGGGCTCATGATACTGGGTATGATCTGTGCCCTGCACCTTGTTTTGGTAATATGGGAACTACAACTTTCCTTGCAGTCGTTTCCCCTCTTCATGCTGAGTCTTCAAATACTTTTTTGGGTGTTGATCTCAGATTAAAAAAAATTCAATAGACTGGAGCAGATCACCAGCATATTTAATGACATCTGTATCCTCTGACTCTGAAAATAGCATGCACGCATCTGGAGCTCATATGCAACAGAGGGTGCAAAAGGGAAGCTCCCCCTGTCTTTTTTAGACATCAGGAGAAACTCAAGAGGTGAGTTCAAGCTGCTGAAATGTGTGTTTTCCTCTCCGACCTTTGATGGGTCCTCGGTTAAAACCCCGACATTGACGTGTTCGCTGAGAAAATGTGGTGGTAATTCAGTTTGGCTTTATTAAACTGATATTAGAGATATAACTCCTCTGTCCTTTTAGAAGCCTCTTCCTAACTTGACTTCATAGGGGCAGAGATCATAGGGCCATTCTTAAGGATGTTATGAGCTGAAGAGCTAGAAACAGCTAGTGTATGAAAGAAGATAGGAATTGTCTCTTCTCCAGCTGGCCCCTTTCAGTCCTGTTATACATTCCCACTCACAAGGGAAGCAAAGGTAAAGTGTGCAAAACCTCATGTGAAAGGGGGCAAATCAGTCCTCCCTGTGCATGCTCAGAAGACCTCAGTCGTCAGCTGAAATCCTCCCAAGAGTGTGTGTATTGCCTCAACTCAGGTTTTGCTTGTTCAGCTTGAGGAAGCTGCCAGAATATATTCAGCATGTTGAGTCCTTGTTCTTAGTTCTGCAACTGCTGAATTGCATGATGTTTGGCCAGTGATTGAACTTTTCTCTTCCTTGGTGTCTACAGTGAAAATGAGAACAACAAATCCAAAATCAGAGCAAGGTTGTGAGTTAATTGAATATCAACTGCTTTGAGATTGTCATATAAAAAATGGTAAATATCGGAGCTCTTCTTTGTAAAGTGACCTAATTTAAAAGACCTGAAAGACAAAGGTAATATCAGTAACTTTCTGAGATACTTTCTGTTTTTTTCTTCTGACAGCCTTGAAAAGGAAGCACAGATTAACCATACTACCGTGTTGAAAATGCATAAATAATTGTTTCCTAGCGCTCTCAGTTTTTACACTGCCCTTGCTGTTAGTTGGCTCCTGGTGTTGGGAGGAAGGGAGAGGGGAGAATCTGCACCCAGATTTTTGGTCGTGTGTGGAAGGCAGCCCTGTGACAGCTGCTGGGGATGTCACGATGGCTGCCACAAGCTGCCAGCCAGAGCTGCTCACTGCTTTGCATGGCTCTGGGGTTGCACAGCTGGTGTGTGCTGCAACTGCCTGAAACACAGCTCTGCATGGTGTGACAGAGGTCCCAACCCCAGCTACAGCAACAGTACACTGTGGTCATGAACAGCTTGTAAATCACAAAATTTCATTTCTGTAGGCTGAATTAGAAAAAAAAAAGATTGAGGGACATGCACATCTGCAGTGCTTATAATCACCAGGAGTTCCTGTCACACAGGGAAAGCAGCTCTGCTATTCCCCAGTAGCATAGCTTCACATGCAGTACCCTAATTTCTGCAGAAGGAGCTATCTGAAATTTGAACCCATCAAGAACTAGTAGTAGGAAAAGAAGTGCTCTATAGTAGTAAAAGAAGGAAAAAAAAAAATTCTGGATCCACTGTAATAGCACAAAAAAAGGTCAAGCTATAAGAATGATAGATTCACTTTGCAGACAGGAAACGTGGCAAATGTCTTTACTTGAGACTGTTTTCAGAAAATCACCAAATGCCTGGTGAGAAGAGCCTCTCTCTCAAAGGTGTGTCATTTTCCATGTGCCTTTTTTCACAGTAAGCTATACTGGAAGGGGCTAATGACCCATGCTTGGGAAAACTTCACAGTGGAACAAGCTTGAAAAAACCCAAATCCAGCTCCTTCATTCCTCGCCTCCTCTCTTTCCTAGGTTTCTCCTGTCTCTTGTCTCTTCTCAGCTGTCTTTTCTCTCCCTGCTGCCAGTGCCAGGACAAGCCTGTTGTGCAGCAGGAGCTGTGCCTGAGTGTGGCTGCAGCCTGCACGTTTTCTCTGTTACTGGAAGACAATAATAGAAAATGTGACTGGTTACTTCAGCTGAGCAACTTCTAGGGTTCACTGCAGGCTGGAGTAATGATAGAAACATTTTTAAGGGACTGCTTTGTACTCTTCAGGAATTCCTGGGTGAAAAGAGGAGACCCTACTCCATTTTATCTCTGAGGCCTCACAAAAGCCTCAGGCTCCAGCTGCCCCCTGCCCACCCTTGGTAAGGCAAGAGTTGACATGCACAATGCCAGTACTCTTTGCCAGCATTTTAACAAATGGCCTCTCGCAGGCTCTTGGGCTGTCACAAGCCCTCTGCAGTAGAGGGGGTTGTATTTGTAGAAGTAAGTGGGAGAAGAAGGCATTGCTGCTTTTCCAACAAATGCATGTTAAGTGCTCTGCATGGTTTTGGGGGAAGGAAGAGACATAGAACATCATGCTTAAGTGCATATGTTTTGCAAATTCCTGTGCAGAAATTCAGTCCAGCTTCTATCTCTTAAAAGATTGACATGTTTGTGTCACCCTGGGGTGAGTCTTTCCAACAGGAACAAGGTAGCAGTATGCTGGAAGGCTTAGAACTGATCTCCTCGAGTCCCTTGTAGCTTGTACTGTAGGAGTTCTCTATATGAACACCTGCTGGAGTCATTCCCCATCCAACAAAGAGAGATTAAAACCCTAATACCAGAAGTTCACTATTAATTGTAAGTCTTTTGTACTTAGCATTTGCTTTTCCCCCTTTTTTTCTGCTGCATGACCTGTGAGATGTCCCAGCTTCTCCCACAGTTGTGGTACTACTTTGCCTAGAGACCCTGTCTTGGGGATTTTTCCATTCGTGCTTCTCCAGAGACTCTTCTTCCACTTGATGGGACAGGAGGAGAGAAAAACAGTTTTCATTCTTTATCACAGGGTGCATCAGAGGTCCAGGTTCTCCTGATCTGCCCCTCACTGACTTTCCATCACCTGGCTCAAGCCCCACCAAACACATAGGGGGCAGGTGGGGGAGAGGGGAGGTTCTGCATCTTTGCTCAGCTGTGCTTCCCCAGGTTTACCCAAGCAGGGAAGGCAGCCAGCCAAAACCGTCAGCCTGAGCTGGAAATAGCAAGGATGGGCAAAGTTGGCAAGAGATTTCATGCCAAAATTTGAAGTACAATAATTTACCAGAGTTGCTAGCAGACCCAGCAGAAATCAAGCCCCAGTTATCTGCAGTATTGTGTGAGCATATATTTTGTGTGTGTGTGTGTGTATATCCACCAACATAATGAGATTCTGCTTATCCTCGAGAGTCAGCTATGTACACAGACAAAGGTAGAAGAAAGGAAATAATATTTCCTATCTTCCAGATGGGGCATTGAATTTTGTGTGGTTATTGTGATTGTGTAAATGAGGTAATTGCACGCACATGGTCTGCTGTAGGATTGCTGAGTACTCTTTTTGTGGTCAGTATTTTTAGGGACTTAAAATTGGGAGCATGAAAATACATAGCTGTTAAATAATCTCCATTTTAAAAATGACATTGAGAAGATAAACAGTACACAATTTACTGGGGGGAGTAAGAAAGGGAAACAGAACATCACTGACGGCTTCCTGGCAAAACAATTCAAGACACTAGAATACAAGCACCAAGCTGATACACAGATAAACATTTTAAGGGCACTGGTGTAATGAAGAATTTGGGTGGAGCTGCTTGCTTCCAGCTGCTTGAACAAAGACGTGAACAAAGGAAAAATTACTAATTTTAATACTAAGCTAAACAGAAAGTTAACAAAAGATCAGGGTTAGCATCTTAAAATGAGACTAAGCATGATGTTGCAGAAGTGCTTGCCAACTAACTAGGGTTGGATGCTGAGGAACAGTATTCTCTACTAGAGATCACAGATGCCTACATGTTTTCTTTCAGTCCTGTGTAAGGTGTGCATGCTGAGGATGTAAGCAAACAAGTACATCAGCTTTGTAATTTTGAAAACATTTTGAATAGTAAGTACATTTCAGTTAGGAGCTGTAGCAATTACGGAAAACCATTATAAGCTAGTAAGCTCAAGTAATCTTGAACTACTATGTTACGTATATGCACTAGGGGTTTCACTCTCAGAAGTGTACACAGGAGCATCTTGGGCATTTCCACTGATTCTTTCCCACTTGTGTATGTTAGAAAGACTGGACCAGTGACTGGTAGGTCATTGTCAGCTCTCCATTCTTGCCAGGGTAATAACCCAAAAGGTCATCAGCAAAAAAATCCAAACCAGAGCCAGGCAATGAGGGTGTCACAGCAAGCTAGGCAATGAGAGGGTTGCCAAGCATTCAAGGATTTTATAGTTAAAACTACCACATGTGTGAGAACAACATGTGGTGTTGCAATACTGTGAGCCTGTGTTTCTTAATGCACTTACGGAAATTAGGAAGGACCACCACTGTCTATTTAAAATCTCTGCGTCATAGACTGATTCTCTACTTCAGTGTCATCAAGGTGTCAGCCAAAAAATCTGAAGTGGCAGTAAGATTTGCTCTGGAAGAATCCAAAATATGTACAGCCTTTTCGGGAAGTGGCTGATTGTGGAGAACAGTACATGTTGTTGGCCTTTTTTTATTTTTAATGACTCATATTTTGGACCTTATTCCTGTTCGTCTTTCAATGCCAAACAGAAATTACTATTTAGGTCAAACTGCTGTTGTGGTACTAATAGAAGCAGACATCAGTTTTGTTGATGGATTTCACAGCTATGCATTTTGCAGAGTGAAGTTCCCTCTCTAGGCTACTTCTGACATTTAGCTGTGATGGTGTTAATACCAGCTTCTGGTGATACCTCTGCCATTTTACTTGCACACACTCAGCTGGGGAGCTACCTTTGAGCTATAGCTTTTTTTTTTTTTCCATGCAGACTCTGAGTACAGCATCTTCTGCTCCCAGATGCAGCTTTCAGGCCACTTCATGCTGCTGCTGAATGGTCCCAGCTCTTCCCTTTTCAGCTCTTCCTATCCGCTGGTATGATCCTGCCTCTTGGCCTGTCCGTGGCTGTTGCCAGCTTTGTTATGTTCTGCTTCTCTTAGCGGGTTGTTTTCTAACTGTGACTCCCCTGGCTCTTGCTTAATGCTTCTTGATAAGTGACAGCTTTGGAGAGGAGCCTCATGCCCAGAGGTTTTTAGTCTGTGTTCTGTGTTCTAGCCTTGACTGATGCTGGTGTGTCTCTGCAGTGAGGCTTGCTGCACTGATGCCCTGGAACCAGTGCCTCAGGCATGCATGGAAATGGGAGACCTGCTAGTTTTGCCTTCTGGCACCAGCAAATGATGTTGCTGCAAGTCTCTCATCCCTACCCATCAGGTAACAGAGTGAATTGAAGTGTCTTTGCAGTACAAAGTTGACACAATTTAAGCATCTTCCCTTTACAAGAGCCACCATGACCCATTGGATGGTCCTGAGCATGGGAATTGTTGGATAAAATTAGAGGAGTGGGGCTGGTTTGGCTCTCTGCTGGTGTAACTCCATAAGTGCAAGACTTCACTGAATTTCCTCCAGTTCTCATCATCTCCACCTTCAGCTCTGAGCATTCAGACTTCTGAAGATGAATCTTTAAACCAATTTATGCACAGATGCTCAGACCCTGAGCTACAGCCAAAGATATGGGCTGAGAGACAAAGAACAAAAATGGATTTAAGGCACCTTGGAATTTCTGCATTATCTGTATTACTTTGCTTGCTTTGATTAAATAATATTTTAACTTGCAGAATAGCCAAATATGAGCTGGTTAGCAATCCCAGGGTCTCTACTACCAGCTAATATCTAGAAGGCTAAAGTACCTCTTAAAGCTTCTATTTTCTTCCTTTCCATCCTCAGATTTTTCTGCAGGTAAGAGGAACCCTAAAATTACTTGGTTTTTGTTCATTTTCTGCGCAGGCTTTGCTAACAGGAAAACCATGACTGAGCATAGCCTGATAATTAGGTCTGGTTTTACTTACATAGATAACATGATGGTTTCTGTGAAATTTCCCAATCCCTTTCAAACTGATCTTCTTTTACAGTACATGTATGATATAAAATCCAACACTGCATTAATTTTTTCTTCTCTTCTTGGATTTGTCTCTTGTTTTTGTGTTTGGTTTTGTTCAGTGAGGTTTTCTTTCCTGGTCAATTGTTTCACCCAAACTTTGCACGCAAAACAGTTGATGCCACCCTGAAACTCTAGTAACAGAAGGATGTTCTTACCACTTACTGCTTTGAGTTGATAGTCGTGCTCTGAATTAACAGAAGTTAGTTGCAGCACTGACATTTAATCATAACTATGCTTATGGTTTAGCTCTCACAGATAATAGGGATGAGTATTTAGTAGCTAGAAAGAGGTATTTCACTGAGACTTTGAAGCAGACCATTCAATCCAGAGCTAATGGCCTTTCAATAATAAAGATTTATTTTATTTTACTGTCTTGTAGCTACAGTGCTATGGTATCCAGACTTGGGACTATTCTTTCATCCTTCCTGCAAGTGGCTGCAAATAGCATGGAGGGAGTGGAGAAGACAGAGCTGGTCAGAAACTAATTCTGTCCCCTCCCCTGCAGGCCTTAATTGTAATGAAGGACCTTGGCAGAGAGGAGAGCAGACAAACATCCTGTATATGTGGATGATGTCCTTGCTCACAGCCTAAATTAACTGTCAGGGATACCTAGGCTCCAAAACAAGTCTTTCCAGTGTATGGGAATGGGCTCAACTTACTGCTGTGATCATAGCACAGGAGAAACAAGGTGCAAACTTCTCAGCATCACCAGAGCAGCCTGGTGCTGTCTGGTGGGAAAAGCACTTGGTGCTCCAGAGAGGAGGTAAAGCCTCCAGACCAAATAATGATCTGAGCCTAGTGCTAAGCCCTGTTTAGCACTACACCACAGCTGAGCCTTTCCGTCACTGAGAGCCCTGAGCAGCCATCTGTTGCTGCAGCCACTGGGTTTGCTAAGTTAGTGAGGACTTCTCCCCATAAATTCCCACTTTGCTTCTGGCATGACCTGTACTGTTTGTTTTCTCTCCTTGCAGAACTATCTCACCTCTCCCAATCATGTTTCCTTTACTCTTCCTACAATGTTTTCAGAAATGTACATGAGCTGTCCAATTACCTCATCCCTTGGTGAAGGAAGCTGGAGTACAGAGGTCAATAGACTGGGATCTCTTTCTGCCCAAACTGGTTCACCTGGGTGCTGGTTCCCAACCAGTCTTACTGTGAGGTGGGAAAGGAGCAAGACAAGAAAGAAAAGTAGGAGAAATCAGGAGCAGGAGGGCTTGTTCTTAAAGAATTAGGGGAAGATTGCTCCAGGCAAGGAGTTCTACCTATCTGTCCCTGGGAGCTGGGGTGATGCGCAGCTGATGGACAGCCTTTCCTTTCTCCTCTGTGTGCTCCCCATTCCCGGGACAGTTTTGGGGCACTGGGCATCCAGTGAAGAGGAAGAGGTATATTAGGGGGAAGAGGGAACAAGGAGCCAGTGGAGGACTGGCAGCATCTAACGAGTGTGTAGCATGGAATAGCAGTTAACACTCCTCCTTCCATGGGGAACAGCCCTCTATAAAGTTCTGGTCTTCCACTGCAATGCTCATTGGCCAGAGAAGATCCTGAGCTGGAAGAAACCCATAAGAACCAGTAAGTGCACCTGCTACTTGTGTTTTCCACAGAAAGGCTTTCCAGATTGGCTGTCAAGAAGGCTCTTTCCCATCTCCACTACTCTCAGACCCTGGTCTTTGAAGGAGCTCTCCCTCCAAAACCAAGGCTCAGCCTAACACTTTTAACCACCCCTACCAGTGTTTTTTTCAGAAGCCATATTTATGACAATATATACATTAGATACAGATTGCTTAATTTGCATGGGTGCCAGACACAGATACACAAAATTTGGCAGGTAAGCCCAGACGCAAAGGGTGTGAGTGTTGCAAGAGGGAGGAGACAGAGCCCTTGTTTTTATTCCTGGGAGGATTGCTGCTGGCAGGGCAAAATGGGTTTAACTGGAATCCAAAAGGTTTCAGATCAAAGCTGTGAAAGAGCTTTAAAACACATTATGCTCTCCTCCTGTACTGCACCAGCACTCTCTTATTCTTTGCTTTAACCAAAATCTTTGACTGTGGTCAAATTATTATGTGTGTGAAGAAGGTGCCACACAAGGCAGCTGCAGCAGGTTTTGGCAAATCAGCTAAGTGTGAGACATCCTGGTGGAACCTTGTCAGGTTTAGCAGTGATGGTTACACATTGACTGCCTCCCATCTCCCCCACCTCACTGCCAGGGTCCTTGCACTTGCAGTGGCCAAGGCAGGGGCTTGCTGCCTCAGCCTGCACAGGGCACCAGCCAGACCCAGTGGAGAAATTGCCTTTATCAGCATCTGCTCTTGTTTCCCCTGCTGCTGGGACAGACAGCACTGGGAGAGGGCACAGCAGACGTGGGGGAGGTAAAGCGTTACAGATTGCTGCTGTTCAGTTCGGCAGAGCCCATCTGTCAGGGCCTTTAGAATGCATTCAGTCCCAAGATGGAGGTTTCCAGTACAAATCAAGCAGCTTTAGTTTGATGCTACTTAGTAGGATCTGCTCATAATGAACCAAAAACTTGGATAGGCACCTCTGCCAAATCTAGCCAAGCAATTCAGTGCAATAGCTTAACCAACTTGCTGCTCTTCCCTGCAGAGTGGAACAAGACGGGTAACACACCTCATCCCTTCCTGTTCACAGCCCAGGGCTTTGTCTTAAGCCAATAATAATGGTGGGCTTGTGCAAAAACACCAAGCTATTCATGAGAATGTTCCTCATAAATGCTCGAATCCAGCTCTGCTACCTGACAAAAGAGATTAATATTTTGTCACTATGATACCTCAAGAAAGGGAGATCTGTTAGAGTTTTGCAGACCCTTTGCTCTTGAATGAGAGGATCTATATAGAGTTTAAGATGTCTTAAATTCTACACATTTTAGCTGATTCATCTTGAGTTTTCTAAGTGGAGACATGGCAGAAATTTGCTAAAAAGCTAATTGAAATTTTGCCTGTTGGCAAAAGGCCAGCCACAAGTAATTACAGAGAAGGCACCTGTTGACAAGTGAGGTTACTTAAACCCTCTGATTTCATCACTTGTCTTTAGTAAGCAGAAGGCACATCATCGGAAATTCTGCTGTCTGAGGATGACAGCAGATTGGGGATGTGGTTATCTGCCTTCACTTACTCCACTCTGAACACTGCCTCTCAGAGGCTGAGTGGGATGACCAGAAAATAGGGAGGATGTGGTTCGTGAATTCTGAATCATGACAATTTTCCCCCAATACTTTTATCTGTAGTAATTAAACAATTCCAGCCTGGTAATTAGACTGTAGTTGGTCTCAGGCTCTGTAGGCCTTGACACTGGTTTTAGTCCTTAAATTTCAGGACTAACCAGACTAATCAAATTAAATTTTTTAATTAAAAGTTCTCCTAAACTGATACTCAGTTGGAGGCCAAGCTGAGCAACAGCTTTTTAGAAGTCATTCTGTTACTTCATTCTCTTTGCATTTCTTCCCAAGGAATTCTTTAGTCCCAACTAATTCTTTTTGTAAAACCTTGTAGTAGAGGCAGATGCAGCCTGCATACTAGAAATAGATAATATGAGGGAAAATATTTCAGCAATTTGCTATTTCAACCTGTGTTTGAATAGATGACCTTCAGGGATCCCTTCCAGCCCTATTTGTTCCACTCTTCATAATATCTGTGAATTGGTATTCATGGGTACCATGGGAGCATGATGACTGAAAAGATGTGGATGCCTCTTGCTTGCAAAGATTTCTAACTGGTAAACCAGTTAATTACATGTTTAAAAAAACCCAAAAAACCAACCAAACCCAACTAACCAATGGAAAAGCACCCCCCAAAAAAAAAAAACTTTGTGAGGCCTCCAGTACCCTAAATATGTATCTCAGAATAGCTGAACTCTAGTTCTCTATTTTAGACAATAAAGATATGATTAATATTTCTTCTCAGATCAGGTGAGAGCACTTGGAAGGGAAATCTGGTATTTTTGTCAGTTCTTATCCAAGTCCTTCCTTGCAGGGGGGTTCAGCTTGTACTTGGGTCATTTCTCTCCTGCATCTGGGTAACAGCAAGTGAACAAAGCCTCAAGTGATTAGCAGTGGTTCCTGCAGGACCCCAAGAGGTGGTTTTAGAGATCTCTCACACACTTCAGTTCTGCCTGGTGACAGGATTACCTTGGTCCCCAATGTGGATGAAACAGGGATACAGTGCATCCCACAGATATTGCCCATGAGAACTTGTGCTTACAGCCTGCAGTTCTGCTGCACTAAGCATCAGCTCCAGTGGTATGTACAGAATTAGGTATTGGTGTAGTACCTGATCCTCTGTGTAGTTTAACACCAAACTCAAATTAATTCATACATTCAATCTTCACTAGATTTAATGATCACCTATTCTAGTCTTTTTTCAAGCTGGCTGACACATATAAACCTGTTTCTACTATCATAGGAACCTTTTTCCTGGCTACTGTTCAGCTTATCTCTGAAACTCATCTTCAGGATTTGGACCACTCTTACCCTGAAAGCTGAGCAATACTAAAATGCAGCAATCTGACCATCAGAGTACATCATAAACTGCCTATACCTCATAGAAAAGTCTGACAGATGCCTTAGAAATGCTTTGGTTTAGGTTTGTCATTATATTTTGTTTCCTTAATACGTTTCTATGAAAATAGGGTCATGGTTTAGAATTTAATCTTCTCTGTATTCCTGACTTCAGTCATAACCTCTGTCCACGTCAGAAATAGCTGGGACATTATCTTTACAGCATATACCAGGTTTGAAAGAGATCTTTTCATCTTTTCATCTTTCTATTTTTTTTTTTCCCTGTAAAGATCTGAAACCTAAGCAGAAAAATAATCAAAGTTTTCTCATCCTTTTAAATTATTCTTAGTGTGAATTGATTTTGTGATATTGATTCTAGGAATACTGTAAGCAGTACAGTATTATATGTCTGCAAGCAGTTATATTTTGTGCAAATACATTAAATGGTAAAAACAACTGAGTGCATGCATTCATAAAAAATAAAATAATTCTTTTATACATTAAACATGCCCCTATGCACACAGGCATAATCATAGAAACTCAGTCAATCAATGTAGCTGCTGATTACATTAGTGCATTTATTTTTCTATTCTGTGTCCTCACTAGAAAAGATGATGGTGACCTTGCAGTTGTCTTTTTCAGTGTAGAACAGCATATACATTTGAAACTTATTGGGGAAAAATTAGCCATGAATTTCCATGTGTGGCTGAAAAGGTGAGTAAGAAACTGGTGAAAGATGCATTGCAGAAAAACACAGAATAAAATGTAACTTTATACATAAAGTCACTCACTACATAAGTTATTCACTACAGGAAAGTGGATTTAAATTCAATGTCAGAATGCTATCAGCTGCCCCTAACTGAAACAATGCCTTATTTTATTTTGGTTTTAAGATGATTGCATTTAAAATATTAAAAAAAGAATACCAAAATAAACAAACTCTCCCTGCTGCTTATTCCTTGTTTCAGAAGGATCCAGGAAATGGTAGGTGTATAGGTACTTCAAATCGAAGTCCAGAGCTTGATTAATAGGCTACCTGACCTTTCCCAGGGAGACACAGGGAGGAGGGCTGGAGAGGGCTGCTGCAGGGAAGAAGGGCTGCACAGCTCCTCGGGGCTCTCCTGAGTTGGGGCAAGAACTGCATTTATGCATAGTAATTTCTGAACTGTGTATTTTCCACTCTGGGTTGTCTGCTATTGCTTAAGGGTTCACCTGCACGCTGGTTTTAGGATTCATTGACCCGTAGATCAGTTCAGAAACAGGCAGTTATATGGGTATAAGCTATAGTGCTAAAAGCACCTAGTATAAATATGTTCACCCTACAGGGCAGGAAGTCACTTTATTTATTTTCCTAAGTTAAAACATTACAAAAACACTAGAAAAAAATAAATAATTCCTGAGGGCAAAGAGATCAGATGAATGAGCTGTATTGCAAAAGCTGGTTGGGATACTTTAGTGTTTCTAGTGTTAATGTTGGTGCTTTAGAATAATCTGCATTGTAACTTAAAAATAGATTAATAAATATTTCCATTTATTTTTGTTGTGATTATTTTGTCTTCAGCTTCCTTGTCAATATGTGGCTGCAACTTCACCTTATGAAATGCATTCATCCAAGATGATTTCTCAGGTTGGGACTCATCTGCCATGGTAAGGAGAACAATTTAAATAATTTCACTTGAGGTCTTGGTTGGTATTTTTTTACCACCATGAAACTATCTAAGACTTAAAGGATAACAGGAAACTCCCTCAAATGACATTTTCAAAAGCATTTTTCCAAAAGTGACTATGTTAGTAGAATTTATTGTCACCAGAAAGCCTCTGGTAATCTTACAAAGCATCTGCAATGAATAATCCTCCCCTCCCCCATCCTTATTTGTTGCCAGAAACAGCTTATAAATGCTCAGCTGAAGACGGTGCCAAATTTTGCTTTTAGGCACACTTGTAAATAGAAAATATTTCCACTGATTTTGGTAGAATTATTCCAGATTTACATAGATGCAAGTGAAAGCCAAATTTTGCCTGGGTCTTCCCTCGTGGGTGCCACTTGGTGCCCTGATCAGCTCCAGAACTGCTGCCTCTGGTGTCAGTGGAAGGCAAGTGCTTCAGCTGAGTCTGCCCATAATTTGACAAATTATTATAAACAGATTTGAACAAATATTTTTTTACAAAACAAACTGGTCAGCAGGCTCCAGGCTTTATTCTCCTGATGCATTTTACAGGAAATAATATCAAGTTAGCTATTATGAAACTACCCCCTCCTCACACACACATAATTGCTTCCAGCTTGCTGATTATTGCCCTTTCCTTAACTGATAGAGTGAGAAGAGAAATAAAAATATCTCCATACAGTAGGCCAAATCCTCATCTGGTATAAATCGACATAGCTCCATCAAAGTCAATAAAACCATCTTGATTTACACCAGTCAAGGAGCTGATGCACTATAATTTTTTTACTTGCTTTTAAAAATAAAACCTTATGTGATTGTGTAACCAACATTGCAACAGAAAGCAGAATTTTCTTTTGTGAAGTTAAATGTGCCCTCCCTTTGACTTTCAAACATTTTCACTTAGATAGTCCTTCTATTGCTTTTTTTTCCTTTGCCTTCTGGCAGAATCTCCTACCACCCTTGTGTCATGAATGAGGTACAAACTGGACTGAAAGATAATCACACACAAAATAATAATTTCATGGAGTAATGAGGAAGAAGAATGAAATGCTACCACTACTCTTTCACCCAAAAGAGAAAAGAGGGCTAAGCAAAGCAAAAGATTAAAAAAATTATTTTAGACATTCTCTCTGATCACCATTCTTTAATTAATAAACTTATATTAAGAGCACCAAGAAATCAGTAATTCTTACTCAGGAATGACAGTACTGTAAACTACTATTATAGATTAAATTTCTTAAATAATCTTTAAAATAATACAATGAAACTTATTACAAGGTTGACTAAAGCTGATAGAAACTATGTGCTCTCCTGGACAAACTTTTCTAAAGTCTTTTTTCGGTGTTCTCTAGGGGCTGTGAAACACATGGTGATTTTTTTGGGAATACTCTTTGTCTCTTGTACTTCTCAAAAGCAGAGCGAGCTGTTCACAGCAAATCTTTTACATCCATTTCGGGGAGTTCTAGGCATTTCCGTGCAATATATTGTCAAATAAAGGTCTCATCTTTCCCAAAACCTTCACTTTTTTGCTGGTTGTTTTGATTGATGTGTATATTCAGAAATTCATAATTTGAAAAATTGGAATGATTTCCTTGTTAATGCTCACATAATTTTGTACTGGTTCAGCAAAGACTTTTAAGAAAATGTACATTTATTAATTCTTGGTATTTAGCTGCCCCTAACAGGGTGCTGGTAGTTTTATTAAAATTAATATTTGCAGGATTGCAGCTTTTGACTTCCAATAGCTTTTTTGAACACTGTAAAAAATTAAAGTGTAATAAAAAAATGCATTGGCATGAACTTCCAAATGTTTTCATTCAAAATGCAGTCAAGATTAAGCTTGCTTTAAAATACATATTCTATTGCTTTGAATAACATCTTGAAAATCATTCTATGATGTCTGGAATTCAGTTGCAAAGACTGAATTGGAATTCAGTCACACAGTCTAGTCTCTGTTTTAATACATATTTTTTGATTCATAGACCAGTCTGAAACACATTTAGAATTGACTGAAAAAGTTTTTACAGAAAGACTTGAAAATTTGCATATCATATTTGGTGAATATCACTACACTACTTATTTTGATTTGGAAAAGAGTGTTTATCTCCATTACACTGTGAGCCCTTTAGCTTTGGGATCCTGCTTTCTCTGAAGCCATCATTTTAGACTGCAGTCTTTATCTTGTGATGAGGCTTTTCCACCTGGTCAAATGAACGAATGACTGAGATACTGATGCAGAAAAATTCAATTCAGGTTCCTTTATTACCATCTGTTTCCATGACAAAATATGATTTGAAAACATGATCCCTGTAGAAGACAGTAGTTTTCCAAGTACCCTATAAGCAAGTATTTATAGGCAGGCACTCTCCAGATCTGTGCAGAGGAAATTAAAAGAAAACAGAAATTGACAAACACTTTCCATTCAGTTGTCATAGAAAGAGTGGCCCTGTCTGTAAAGAAAGGTGGTGGTTGATCTTGCCAGACAATTCTGTCACATGTAGGGTAGGCCTGCCTTGCATAACATGGGCAAGGAGTATTGAGGCCTACTGGGGACAAACAAAAGTTCAGAAAGTCAGGTCCTGTCCTCCCTGGTACTGATTCAGAAAAAAAAGTTGCTACAAAATGAAGGCAACAAATCAAAAAGCTTTTACTTATCTAGAAAGTGCAGTCCTTCACAGGGCCACAGCTCAGGCTTGCAGACTCTCAGGATGTTTCTGGGGCTGCGGGAGGTCGCCTTGCAAGCTGCTGTTCAATAACCCAGAGCAGTCAAGAGGCTGCTGTCTACAAAGCTGGTCCCCTTTCCTACAGAAACAGTGAAGCAATGTCTCATGCCAATATGGGCATTTGCAAGGCTTGAGTTTCCCTAGAAAAATCACGATTGTTCTTTGAGGAAGTTGTGTCAGCTGATACTGAGGGGGATGATCTGGATGCTCTAGTCACAGGCCATTTGCCAGCAGGTTGGAAACCAGAGACCTGGTGGGTGTGGTGCCCCATTTTGGGGAGGTTGGCTTCAGCTCTGATGCAGAAAAGTTGTCAAAGCAGAGTGCTTCCAATGGCATGCTTCAAGCTCAGAACTTCTTTCAGTAGAAAACGCAAATGTAACCAGTTCCAACTCAAGGTTCTTTCCTCTAAGCATAAATCACATATGAAATAAACATAGAGGATTTAGGTAACATCTTAGACTGCTTTTATTTTATACACTACAGAAAAACTTTTATTTTATTCTGGAATGTAGCAACAAAGGTGGAAAAAGAACATGGCACTGTCTTGTCTTAAACATGCTGAAGCTTTGTGGCACCTTTAGACTGGATTCTTGGCTTTGGAGACTAGAGATACCAGAAAGTGTACTGGAAGTGAAGTCAAAACAGCTTGTTACCCAACTTGCTTTTTCCACAAAGTATTGAAATATTAAGAACTCAGGCAAATAATGCTTGGATACAACTCTGTTTTTGTTGATTTCCATTTGTTTGTCTGAAGCCAAACTGGGTGAATAATTTTGCGTTCTTTATCTTAGCGGTGAATTGTGTGGTTCTGAAATTTGAGTAAGATAAGATCACAAACAAGTAGAAGCATGCGTAGGCTGAAAAATCAATATGTTTCAAAGTAACAGTTGAGAAACAAATTATTCCTGTACTAATAGGCTGAAAACTAGGTTTAGAGATTCTGCTAGGGCTGACAGTATTGCTAACAGTAAAGCAGTATTAAAAGAAAATTGAGCTGCCTCCATAGTTAGATGTTAATCATGCCATCACCATGAAATAAGGTGGTCAGAAGACTGAAAATAGTAACTGTGACATTAAGGATTTTTTAAGCTTCTCAGTTTTTGCATAATAATTAGATATTGACAACTGTAGTTCTTTTTAATAACTCATGCTGATGTCTGCTCTTTCTGTTTATCCTGAAATTTTCTAATATTTTACTTCAATTATTCAGAATAGCTACTCTCTTGTAAGATGTTCCTGTTTTTCAGTTCAGGACTCAAGGTCATTGTCATCAAAGAGTGGCAGAATTCCTGCTAACTTAATCACAGTTAGATGTATACCATGCCTAACATCAGAAAGCCATTAATAACTAGCTTATACCAACCCAAGTCTGTTCTCTGAGTGATGATACATCTTAAAAGTAGTTTCCTGTAAATGAAATCTACATTTCTGTACTTAATTGTTACTTTCTAGGAGTCTCTCTTTTGGTAACCTTTACACTTTGCTGAAACAAAAAACTCATTGCCCTTGAGAAATAACTGAATAAGCCATACCTAATATACAATTCAAGAATAATCAAAGGCGGTAAGTGAAAACTGTAGGCTAGCAGCAATATAAAGATTCCCTTTGCCACCAGAATCTATCTTTTCCAGCCCCTGCTTCATCTAAAGCATTTAAAATGGTGTAGGATTCAAACACCTGACTTTTCAAAAATAATCCTCAGGACCTCCAGTCTCTGTGTCTGGTACATAATTCACTAGGACAGAACTAAACATCACCTATTTATATTTCTATATGAGGTCTCCTGAGTGCTGACTATCTACAAGCAAGCCATACATGTACTGTAAACATCCATGTATTTATAACACAGAATTCCCCAAATTCTCATCACCTCAACAGATGACTGACTTTTAAAAAAAGCAATAGCAGTCTCATCCTCTTTGAAGGTATTTGTTTGGTCAACAGCATTCTTTAGAGAAAAGCTGTGTTGACAGGAAAAAGGACAGGTTGTTGAGTTATGAGGCTGTGGAATGATTGCAGTAGGGAGGACTCAGCAGCAACAAGTAGAACTGAAAACTAAGATGGGTGTCAATTCTGTGCTTTGAAGCCAGAGTGACTCAAGTGGCATGTTGAGGCACACCACACAGTTTTATCTGCTTAGTTCTACACGATGTATTTAAAAAAACAAAACCACAAAACAACAAACCAAGGAAAAAAAGCACTTGGAAATCAGCAGAGCTACATCTTCCTGGTGTGGATCATACTAACAGTGCTTAAGATGGAGTTTAGACTAGAGGCCTCAACATGTAAGAAGCTCCCAGTCCAGACTTTTTGATTTTTATGAGATGGGGAAGAACTACTGATTAAGGGAGCTATGTAACTTACAAAGTTAAAATCTTCACATGTGATGTTAAATGGCTGAGGAAAGAGTAGAAATGAAAGAAGACTGACTTATTTTTTAACCTATTTAACAATGACTGTAAATAGTTCTATCTACATGCCCCTGAAGTTCCAAATGTATTTTCTTGGAAATTTTTTAACAGCTGTAAAATCACTTGTTACTTGCCAATTACAATGTAATTTAGAAGAATCAATGACCACAGGCATCCTAGAAGAAAAGCTGGCCACTGAGCATACGTATTTAGAGGGATGGTTATGACTGGATGGTGAAGTGCAGAAGTTGAATGGATCAGGGCTGGGAGCAAAGGTAAGGCTGGAGACAGCCAGTGGGACTGGTGCATACAGGACAGAATTATGTAATGTGAAAGAAGGTGAAAAATCTTGTAGTAGTGTTAGGAGCCTCACACATACTGTGTGAGAAGCCACTGTCACTTCCAACAGAGCGGGGCTTTCTAATCTGGATAAGCCAGAATGAAATGTCAAATCTTACCAAATTTGGCAATTTCTGTTAGAATGTGGCCTGCTCTTGTTCCAGGAAGGTTTGTGGTGGTGTGAATTAATCCTCTCGCTTACAGGTTAGTTATTTTAAATATTATCTTTCCAGCACATTGACAACTGTTAACTCCATGACTGGGATCCTTCTGGACCAGTGACTGGAGCTTGTTTAGATTCCAGTACTGGTATCCCAGCCCTTCTGGATTCCAAGTGGTCCTCCAAGTCCCTCTTGCTTTTCTAATCCGAGCCAGGATGCAGTGCAGCCCTCTCAATGTTTACAGGGACAGCAATCCACAGCTGCATACCCTGGGGGAAGAGAATGCACTTCTGGGGAGAGGCTGTGTAGCAGAGATAGGAGGAGGTAGCCTCCTCTGGAAGGGAGAAGGGAGCCAGCACTGGGAGCAACAGACTCCCACTCTGCAGGCCTGCTGCCCAAGCCATTCAAAGGTTAGTTCTGCTGTAACAAGCCCATCATCTACCCGATGGTAGCACCATTTAGACTGTGCTATTGATACCTGTCTTGGTGCTTTAGATGTAATCCAGTGAAATCCATCATGAAGTCCATACAATCAAATTGATGGCTAAAAACCCCACTTAAGAGCTGTATTCAAAACAAAAAACACAACATGGCATTAACAAGATCCAAATGGAATTCATACAGTAATACAGACATGGTCTTTATTTTTTCTACAAAGTTTAATGTGGGCCTGGTTTGAAATGTACTACAATATGCATTACTTGTTATGAATAAGGAAACCATTTATGACAGAGTACCCAATGGCATCTGCCATTACAAGTGACTTAAAAGCATTCTTAAATACTATAAATATCCCAAGGATTTGTGACTTCTTTCTACCACAAAAACTTTTTATAACATCAGAGCAAGCTAACTTTTGATGTACACTACTGCTGTAAAGCTGGATATGACAGTTCAATGCCAAACTATGTTTCTGATTGATAAGGATGCAGTTAAAGTAACATTAACAATTGGGTTTTCCTCATGATCTAAACTATTCTGGAGTTAAAAATTCTAGGCAACTGTAACAAGTTCAGAGATTTAAAAAAAAAAACAACAAAACCCAACAAAATAAAACACAAGCTGAAAAGGGTGACATTAACAGAAAGGTTATAATCTATTATTTTTTAAATCAGTAGGTGAAAGGCAAGGTGAAGTTCATCTTGTACACATAACATCTTTACACCACTTTCTTTGCAAAGTGTCAGAATAGGGAGTCCTCTGAATCATGTGATGCATAACATTTTTCTTATTTTTTTCTGTGACAAGGTTCATATGAAGTGATAAGGAGATGGAGCAGATTAGAAGGTGAATGTTGAAATAATGAAAAGAGTAATTTCAAACAGGTACCTGTGTTGCCTTTTCATTTTTTGACTGTCACATGTTCATCTCTGTCATTACCTAACCTTCCAAAATAGGATACGGATGAAAATCTTTCTTTGACCCAGGGTTTCATGCACTTGCAGAAAAAGAGGACAGAATGTGATCATTTACCCCAGTGAAGCAGCTTTAAACAGGCTTCTGCCTGAAATCAGCATCTTTCTCAGGTGTCCTTGGTCTGTTCCCTTCTCCATCAAACCTAGAAAGAGACAAGCCTGAGTCTGGAGAACATTGGCCATCATTTCATTTTACTAAGTGACCCATACAAGTTTAAGGTGTCTCTAGATAAGGGGTTTTACATTGTTACCTATTACACTTTAAATTACTATAATCCTATCCCTGCACTGTTCAGGCTGCTTACTGTACTGGCAACCCAACAGGTTTAGTTTGAGGGTGTGAAGTCCTCTTTTTCTCATAACTGGCATCACCTATCTCTTAGATGCACATTGAGTGTTCCTCCCACTAAACATCTGATTGTCATAAAAGGAAAAATAACATTTTATTCCTGGCATAAGAAGTTATTAGAAAGTTTGAATTAATATGGCTATCAGGAGGATAATAGGACAGTATGAACTCTATGTCTTCATTTCAAGTCTCTTTAAATAAACAGGTGGTAAGAAATTTCTTCTTCTCAAACCCTGTGCTTGGTACTCAGGTCCATTCAGTGCCCCAAACGACTCTTTCTCTCTTTTCTTTCTTCTTTCTTCTTCCCTCTCACACAGTGTAATACCCAGTCAGCCCCAGGATTTGTTGCTAGTTATAAAAGGGCAAAGGTTTTACATCACTCTAGGCAACAAGAGCACAAAACCAAAATTTCCATCCCCTTGCTCTTAGGCAACTGCTAGACAGAGGGTTGGAGTTTTTGTTCTGTTTTGTTTTGGGGCTGGTGGGTGGTTTTGCTCCTAGAGGCAGTGTCTTTGCTCTTAATTCATTCACATCAGCCTGGGAAAATCACATGTACTGCCTGGACTACTTCTTGCTCAGGCCTTCAGCAATGCTTCAATCCTTTGCTCTGGAGTGCTGCTACCTCCATAAGGTAACCACTGTACAAAGACACATAGCTCAGAGCAGACTCCAGTTAGCCTGAAAGAAGAGAGTAGGGCAGCCAGATGTATAAATCAAGTAGATGACTATCAACAGATTAAAACTTTTTAATGTTAATTATTAACGATTTTCAACATTGTAACACATTGACTCCTTTTTATTACTCCACAAATTGTCATTACTTCCTCATCAGACAGAAGCTTGAGAGCATGTTTGTATAAAACAACCGACAGGAATTCTAAAACGATACAATGATACCTTGGATGATTCACTAAAGACCAAGGAAAAGCAAACATGCCCAAACCATATCAGCTGACATTAAATAGTTTCCTAATGCTTATTCTATCCTATCTCCAAAGAGGAAGAAATTTAAAAAAAAAAAAAAAAAAGGTTATGATAAACATTTTGTTTAATTATTGTGGAGTTTGTTTCGTTGCTTAAAGAATTAATCAGCTGTTCCTTGCCCAGAGGGAGCATTCTGGAGGCAGAGATGCACTGCAGAGCAGGTCCATGCTTCCCATGCCTTTTGTTTCTTTGTCTATGCTCTGGGAGTCAGAGTTAAGAAGTAGGGAAGTGTACACTGTCTCAGCAGACCTATGCCTGGCAGAGCTGTTTCTGAAGAAGTGAAAATACTTATGGTTGGGGCAGTTAAGCTGGCTCTAGACCTGTTTTGAACTATTGGAGTAGTGCCAAGGATCTGGCTCAACTGATAGATTTTGTTTTCAAGTTGCATAAGTCCAAGTAACCTGCAAGACTTGATTATTTTTTTTTTTACAGTGTGAAGTTCAGATAGGATTATTGAAATAGCAACTACAGTGGAACCCCTATAAGCACCTCTTATTTTACCTTAAACACCTTCCTGGGTGCTGCATCCTTCCTTGTTGGCCTTTGGGTTCTGATCTTACAGCTGCTGCAGTGTTTTGACATATTGAGCAACACTGAATATTTAAAGATTTTCTGCCCATATTCCTTCAGAAAAATTGCAGATCTTACTCATCCATATTATTTTTATTAGGAAAAAGTAATCAGGTTTCATAATGAACACAAGGGTAATTTTCATATGATTGAACTTATGAGGGTAACATTCCATCCTTCTAATACTTTTTTCATCTTACTGTGGACTCTTCATTGAATTTCTTTAGAAGTCCAAACACACTAACAAGCTTTTCACCTTGCAGACATCTTGCAAAGGCTTTAGAATATACTCATCTAGTGGAAAATAATTATCTCTTGAAATACATAGTTATTGATTGTCAATGGAATTACTATATTACACTTAAGTGTAAAGGAAACAGCGTGTAAGCTGACAGAGATAGATTTTTATCTTTACTACTACTGTAGGAGGGAAGCATACTAGGACACGTATTTCAGATACTTCAAGGCAAATCTCCCTGTGGTTTGACAAGTATATACTTAGACCAGTCATCTGATACAGAATTAAGCAAAGTTCCTACACAAGTAAAATCCAGACAAAAGAAAAAAACTAGTCTATGCACAAAGTTTTCACTGGCTCATCTAGACCCCTTTTTACTCCTACTTGACTAAATACCTTTAAAACTCTGTGTTAATGTGCTAATGTAGTGTTTACACCTTGTTTCTCAGTGTGTCCACCTGACAGTTCACAGCACAGCCACTAAACTGATGCCAAAATAACTCTAGTTAAACTAGTTCATGGTCTGGTCTGCATGCAAAGCTTATGATACATCTAAGAGTAGGATTTAGGAGTAGAACGTGTTAAAAAAAATCAGGAAAGTTCTGTTCTGCATTCCCTAACACTGTGAAACCATAACAATTTACGGGAGCTTTTATCTTTCCCTAAATCCTTATGAACGGATAGTTTACAAAATTAAGAGAGAGAAGGGACAGACTTAATTTTAGAACAAAGAATGGTCACATGCACAAGGTCTATACACCATTGAAATATGAATCACTAGTAGATTCATTCTGGTTTAACTGAAGAAACAAAGTCCAAATTATTCCCAGGAGCATTTTGTTGTTTGACCCCCACTGGAACTGATTACATTTTATGACTCTCAGCAGAAGGACCTCTTAATTTCCGTGAAGTTTTATATATACCACGCAGGGATGCTAGTGCTGGCCGTGATCCGGCTGGTGCGGGAGGAGCAGCACAGCTCACAGTGCTGAACCCAGAGCTGTTTCCTACTGTCGGCTAAAGGGGTGGCCAAACCCAGCGCCTGTAACCCACAGGCTTCAAAGCTTTTCCCTGGCTTGGAGCCAAGAGACACTTCCTACCCAATTCTGGCAAAGGCCTAAAAGGTGGGGAGGGCCGTGGGCCTGCCTGGGGCAGGTGGTGTGCTGCTCCATGCTGTGCTGCGGTGCAGGAGGGCTGTGCAGGGCCAGCCGCAGCCCCAGCGCTGCGCAGGCTCCCGGCCCATGTTCGGAGCCGTGCCGGACGGCTGCGCGGAGGAGCCGAGCGGGTGGAGTGCCCGTGGCAGCTGCAGCGCCCAGCCACCTCCTCAGGCAGCAGGCCTGTGCAATGGCTGCTCCCAGCCCCTGCATCCCCTGCAAGCCGCTGGCCCTGCTCCTCGGCCCGCTCTGGTTAAGCTTTAACTGTCCTCATCCAGAGCGGGTGGACGCTCCACCTGCAGCAGGGCCAACCCTAATGGGCAGCATCTTCCCCCTACGGCTGCCATGGCCCACCACAGCCCCCCCATATAGATGTCATGGCCCACCAGAGATTCCTATCACCCAACTGTCCATGGTTTAGGCACTAAATGTGTAGTTCCCCAAAGTGTTTTTCTTCCAGATCCCACTGTTAGTACCAAAATCCATCCAAATCCCACGGACAACCAGCCTGTGAAGTGGTGCCCACCATGGTGGCAACGTCAGCCTAACAAAAACAAATGAATGGCAGCAAATATAACTCCTCTGGCAGCATTTCCTCATTCACACAGTCAGTCTGAGCTTCACCAGACGAAGAGCATTGCTTCTATTTGGTTCTGCAAAGCTGTTTGGAAAGTCATCACCTTTTGTAACCAGGTTTTACATGAACATAGAGAAGAATCCATATGTGTTGGATGGGCTGTGCTCATGGGCTGCTGTGGAACTCACTGAGAATCCCACCATCCGCACAAACATGAGCTGTGTTTCCTGGCATACCTTTCCCTTTCCTCCTCCTGAGTTTCGACAAACTGTCCTCCTGCCAAGGAGATTCTTTGAGATGGTGTGAAAGAATTATTACTGGAGGTGGGGGGAAGGAAGTGTTTTATTTCAACTTGTGTCAGCTGCTAAACATTTTTATCCAAGCATGTGCGCATGCAATATGCACAAGTATTAGATAATGCTGAGGTTGTAACTCCTTTTGCTGCTAAACTCTCAGTTGCACAACAGGCAAGAAATGGAGAATTGAGGTCATGCATATGCCTTGCACAGTTAAAAACCTATCTGTGAAGCAGGAAATTCTCTTACTGAACTTCACTTTTGTCACAGAGACACAACACATCCACTCACAAACATTAGAAAATAAAAATCAAGGCAATTCAGGGTAGTAATGGGAAGGCAAGGGCATTTGCAAACTTGATCTAACCTTTTAAACCATTCTTCTTGGTACTGACTTCAGTAGGGATACTTACACTTATCCCTGGTGTAAGGGATACTTACACCAGTAGGGATCAGGTGTAAAAGAAACACCTTGCACATTTTCTCCTTTTTCTCATGATCAGCTGCATTTATTTCACTGTACCTCAAATAAGTCAGTGGTACAGAGTGTAACTGAAAGATATTTTTAAGGAGGTGTTTTATCCATTGCATCCAATAAGGACTAGGCAGAGCTTTGTTCTTTTCGCACTAAAGGAAGCTTGCAGTTAAAAGTAACTTTCTGATTTCTGGGGGCAACAAAATGGTTGGTATGCTAGTTTAAGCGTTTCTGTCTCTGTAAATCTGGGTTTATACGCAATGTTTTACAACATTCTGTAATTATAACAAGGATGCAAACTTTAAAAATGTATTTTAGGCAGAGATATTTATGCCAATTCAACCTTAAACACGGGTACATTTAGAGAAATATAATGATACAATGAATCACTAGAAAGTGTTCCTATGGAACAATAAACTATGTGGATATAAGCATTTTTGCAACTTTATATCTGTGTCCACACTGTAGTCTATAAGTTCCATGTGTGAAGGTAGTCTTAGGATTGCCCTTGCCTTTGCTCTTTTGTCTAAGAACTTCTTGGATGACTGGGAATTACAACTGAAATAATTGTTGGTTCTTAATACGTAAGTTTCTGAAACTAGCTATTTCATTCTATCAATTGTGCACTAAATTGGTACTGGTAACAAAAAGGTTTACATTTTCCTCCTTGCCATGAAAGTTTAGCAACTGTATGTTAACAATCCAAATAACTTTCCAGCTGTCCTAAGTCTTCCAAAGAGAGCAAGACTAAAGCATGCACTGGATTTGCCACCTTTAAAGTTTGTTTCCTTTAGTTCTGCTCTACTATGCATGCTTCAAATAAAACAGACATATTTATGAGTGCCTGACTTTTAAGAAATGTAGAAATTCTGTCAGTATCTCATTTTCCCTTGGGTGTGAGGCTCCAGCATGGGTATTGTGGACAGTAGTGTCCACCTAACATGTGTCTGTTCCTGGTTCTGTGGGAGAAGGGAGAATGATCATTTGGGTTTGAGCCTGAGGAGCTCTCTTTTCAGAGGATTTCCCTGGAGTACAGCATTCCCCTAAGGACTATATTCTGTGGCTGTGATGCAGTATGGTTGACTCCCCTTCAGATGTAAGACTCAGCAGGCTTGGAGTATCCTGTAAAAGCAAGAAATCAAAACTGAAGTTTGCTTTGTACACAGAGCAAGCTGCCAGTTTACTCCAGCCCTCATCTACCTTGGCTGAAGTGGTCTGAGCATGAGCAGAAGCATGGTGGTGGGGCTGTTCCACTGTACACACCATGACTCACCTGTGTGTTGTCAAGTGGGGAGACATCCAGAGTCTTTATCAGCCAGCTACTCTCTTCTTCCAATTCTGCTCTTATCTGGGATCTACCATCAGAAGAGTGCCTGGATAGTTAACCTCTTTACCTTTGCTTTTAAGGTCTTCTGTTAGAGATAAGTAGCAGGACAGAAGAACATAAGGTGTAGGCCAAAGGAGTCTTATATTAAAGGAATAAGTCAGAATACCGGTCACAATTGTGAGTCATCACCTTTGGCAGGTGAATGACTCAAAGAAAATCCAGCATGGTCTGTATTTGATTGAGCAGATGTATATGCTTCAGATTGACTCATCACTGTAAACTCTGACTAAATAACCTGGATCAGCAACTGGACCAACTTCTCTTCATGTGCTCCTCAACAGAAATTGCACTTCATGGGATCATTTCAACGTGTAAGCGGGTTTGTCTAATCTGAGTATTAGTGACAAAAACCCACAAAAACTGAAAACAAACAAACAAACAAACAAACAAACAAAGTTGGGACTGTATAATCATATAATAAAATCATAAAGCAACATCTTTGAAATTATTTGTTCTACTCATCAACTACACACACAGAGAGGTGTTCAATGTAAGCAATTCAAATAAGATGAATGCAAACTTAGTAAATTGTAGGTTAGTATTACGCAGCCTGAGAGTTTCCAATCTTAAATCTAACTGTACAAATAATACCTTAATGATACAGATCCCAGTTTCAAGCAGGCTGATGCAGGTTATTTAAGTCTATTGTAAAATGCCATACATTGCTCCAGCAGTGACAATGTTCATATGTAGAAAAAATTAGCAAATCTGCCCATCATTCATTCATTCATTAATTCAAAATTCTTAACCAGCCATCATTCATTCTAAATATTAGTTAGCAATAAAAATTCAGCATATTTTAGTGTAAGAAAATTACAGTAGTGTCAATACTCTGTATCCTGTGCACTACAATTGTAAGAGAGAAAATGCAGTAGCAATCCTCTCGAAGTTAAAGCTGCTTTCAGAGACACTATTAGGAAATAAATAGTGGTTTCACAACAGCATTTTATCATTTTGTAACCAGGTTAGAGGCCAATCATACATGGTCATTGCTGTAAAGTAGATAAGGTCAGAGTTCCTCCCCACTAGTATAAAGTTATCAGCTTAAATAGCTTTAACAGTATTTCATGAGAGAGAAAAATGTTCCTTTAAAGGAACATATCTCTTCATTTCTAGAGTTGCACAGATACTAAACATGCAATATCTGTTAAAAGCAGTGAGAACCATATGTCTAAATCCTATTAAACTGTGAAAAAAAATTAAGAACGTGGTATGCCTTTCCACAGAATGAATCCAATGACATAAGGAACATCCCAGTGCTCCCCGAGGGCTTTGTTGAGGGATGGGCTCTGCTGTACTGGGTGTTTTTTAAGCTCAAAGAGCCAAAGCAGACTCTGGCCATGACTTACTGCCCTCTGTGATAGCAACAGACCCAACAATTATGCCTGCATTTGCAACTGTGGAATGCCTGTCTTAAGGTTAAGAAACTAACAAAACTTGAGACCACACCAAAAATTCACTGTCAACAGGGAATGATTCTTTACCTTTATTTGCGACTAGTGAAAGCAACAAAGTAATGAATTCATCTAGCAGCTGCAGAATAAGGAACCTCCTGTTCTTGTGATTGCAGAACTACTTTAAAGCCATGTTGAAATATAACTGCGCCAGAATGAAAGAAAGATTAAACGTGTTGTGAAAAATCATGTGTACTTCTTCCGTGGTTTCTTTTTTTGACTGAAGAATGTTATTTATAAGTGAGTATGTTATTAAACACTGAACACAGTGCTTTACAGCCAGTAAAAGACAATAGACCAAATGTTACTGTTACCCACAGCTGGAGTGGATTGATAAAACTAGCACATTGTCTTTGCTCACACATTTAAAGTCTAAATAAAGATACATGATCAAAAGAGTGAATTGACTTAGCAAGGTGACAGAGAAAGGGCAAAAGGTGAAAAAAGCTGTATCAGTAAGTTATAAAATCCTTAACTGGATAAATATTTTGCTGGGTGCCCTAAGCTTTAAAAAAGTGATCTTATGGTTAATGTTTACATGGCAGAAAGTAAGGATTTTCAAAACAGCATTTAGAACAGAGAGGGAGGACACTAGTCCCCCAAAATCTACTCAGTGCATTAAAATGAGTCAATGCTTACATATATGTTATACTTACCCCATTATATATACAGCTGTATATGTACAGTAAACTGGGAGAAAGGTAGGTATCATGTCATTTGACAGACAAACTCACTAGCAATCTATCATTTACACATTTGCATATTTATCTTTTCAACCATATGTTTTTTACAAAAATTAGAGTTGAGAACTTAGCATACCATTCAAGGTCCAAGGATGTTCTTTATGAAGAAATCCAATTATCTTTTTCTCTTACTTCAGCAAAACCTTGAGAGAACAAAGTGGCAATTTTGGGGGGGGAAAAAAAGAACAAAAAGCGCAAGAGAGCGAGTGGTTAAACTCACTGCAGAAAATACTCTCCCAGTTGCATGATAATATAGGTAAAACTGAGTAAAAATTCTCCTTTTGCACTGTTCCAAGTATATGATCAGGACAAATATTAGTTATTCCAACATAAATTGAAATGTGATTTTTAAAGTTACAACACTTTAGTAGAATATCACATGTGCTCTACTTTTTCCAGAATAACAATGGTCATATATAGAATTATTTTGTAATGGACATAGTTGAATAAAATTTTGGAGCATCTTTGTGTAAAGCAGTTCTTGGTAGTTTAAAGAGGGGAAAAAATAGGATATGGAAATGAATCTGTAATACTGGAAGGATCCAGTGAAAAGAAATATAAAATTTTCAGATTTTGGGGAGCTTTGAAGAACCAGCTGGGCAGGGGTGGGGGAGGCTGCCCCAAGCCTGGATTGACTTTATCCCTAGGAAATAGTTCTACCCTTGTAAAGCATAGAGACCAAGTGTTTTATAAGATTTTATGTTCCAAATACAGCTATTTTTAAAGTTCTGTGAATGAGAACTGCAATCTCTCTGACTAGGGAACTGTGTTTAATATATCTGGTAGTGTATAAGTCATCTTCTAAAAAGAAAGCAGCTTCATTTTTGCTGTTTTGTGGTAAAATCCACATCAACAAACCCACTGAATGTTACCAATCATCCCGTTCCTGCATCTTGAATTAAAACTACTTTCAGTAATTTATAAAAATTCCCAAATTATTGTAAAGATTAAACATAGTGTTAAAATAAAAGAAATATTCCCGTGAAAGAAAAGTAAGCTTTTCCTGATGTTTCAGAATTATTTTATGTTAATTTCTCAATGCCCACTTAGTAGACATTTAGCTGGCACCATAAAAACTTGTTCTAGGTCCTTATTGGAAGAAAAACCAGAGCCTGAATTTGTAGATTTTAAAGAACAAAAGTGAAATCTAAATGAACTGCTCCTCTCTGTCCTAAGAACATGTGAAAATGCAGTGCAACCCTATTACTCAGTGAGGATCTGTTCACTGGAAAATCACCGAGGGAATAATGAGGGGGGAAGAACACGAGGAGGAGGAAAAGGTGAGAAGAAAAGAGAAAGAGGACAAGAGAGAGCAAAGAGGAAAAGGGAATTTGCTTTTGATGTCACAGTTCTATCAGCTCATGCATTTTTCATGGATACCAACTAGTGCTAAAATAATGCTGCGCTGACAATACAGGCATGAAAAAAAAAAGCAGCCAGGTTCCAAACCATCATGATACTGGCTTAAAAATAGTAAGGTTTACAAAAATTTGAAACTCAAAGCTGTTTTTCCTTTCTTATTCGCAAGCCTTTCGGGGCTACACATTCCAGCATTTCTCTCAAACTTGAGATTTAGGAACATAAGTATTTTTAAGATGACCTGAGGTTCCAATTTAATTGCATCTGCTGAAGAGCTTAAAACAAAGCTAAGTGTTGCAAAATCGCTGCAACCCTAAATGTCATAAGCATGGTGTACTATATAGTTTTGAGGCAAAGTGGACTAAAAATGACCAGATGTTAGATACAAGTGCATTAATTTAAGTAGCATTTGTGCCCTTTGCTAGAAAGAAATTAAAAACTGAAAGGGAAGCCAGCTGGTAAATGAAAATAAACTGTTAGAACTCAGGAGTTAACCTGGTTTGCAGTCCAAGTTTTGTAAACTTGATTTGAGAAAGTGAACATTAACATTTCTCAGTGCTTTTGACTAAAACCTGATCTTTTAAAAATAAAGTAATTAATGGATTGTATGTACACATTCTGTTAGGTTTTAGTCACACATGCTAAAGCATTGCTGCCTTTACTTGCAGAAGAAAGCAGACCATGCACAGGTGCAGGAAACAGCATAGGACCTTTATTTGCAGGAACGGCATTCTTAGTTGTTGAATTGTTTAGGTATCAGCCTTCAGGTATTAATCACCGCAACAGTTCTAAGGACTTTCTACAGTTATTCTGATTTCTAATATTATATTTTTAATAGAAACACTGCATTTAGTTGTCATGAATTATAATGGATGTGGACTTTCTGTGGTTTTTGTCTTCCAACATGGCTAGCAGTACTAGGAACACAATTAATTTAATACTCCAGTTTTAATTACCAATGACACTGTAAATGCATTAGCGTAAAAAAAAAAAAAAAAAAAAAAAAGCGGTGAAAAATGAATACACTAACGAAACCATTTAATGACATTTTCGGTGAACTGGAAGGAAAAGCAATGTCAGGGGGCCCACGTACAACCCTCATGCTCGTGTTAATTATATACAATCGCACTTTCTGCAAAATCCACCCGTACGCCCCCGCACGCGCCGCTAGCACCATAGCTCGGGGGCTGTAAGAGAGAGCAGCGTGCCCGGCCCTGCACTGTCAAACGCGAGAGCCGCTGGGGACCAGCCCCGCAGGAGACGCGCCGGGGCCCCTGCTCGCAGGGCAGGTACGGAGGGCACAGAGGGGTGGCTGCGGGGCCGAGCCGTGGGTCTCGCCGGGCTCACAGCTGCTCGGCGGCCCCTCGGCACCGGCGGGCAGCACCGCACCGCACCGCAGGCTCGGCCGCCCCGCCGAACCGTGCCAGGGCCGCCGTGCTTGTGCCGCCCGCCGCCCGCAGCCCGGCCCCGCTGCAGCGCCCGCGGAGAGAGCCGCCTTCCTCCCCCGGGCAGCCGGGCTGAGCCCACCCCCGGCACCGGAGGTCTCCGGCTGATAATTCAAAAATGGAGGATGCGCCCTCTCAGCCATTAATTAATAATGTAGCTCGCTGTCTTCCTGTGTGACACACGCTGGAAGGCACCGAGCGGCCAATAAAGATGTAGGGAGAGCAGGGGAAGGCTCCTCCCCGCAGCTCTTCCTGATTGAGGGCTTGAAGAAGTAGATCAAAAACTTCCCAGGAGCCGGCGGGGGGCTGAGGAAAGGGAAGAAACGCGGCGAGGGGACCGCGCTCCGCACCGACCGAGCAGCGAGCGCAGCCTGCGGCCGCACCAGGTGGGCAGGAGCGGAGGGAGCCCGCAGCCGCCGCTGGACAGGCCGGAGGCCGGGCTGACCCGCGCCGCGGCCGCGCTGTCCCGCGGCGGCGGAGCCCGGCAGCCGCTGGGCCGGGGCGAGGCGCGGGGCGGGAAGGGCAGAACCCCAGTTAGGCAGCGACCCGGCAGGAAGGCAAGGAGGGAGATAAGTGGTCGGCGCTGCCCCTCCTGGGTGTTTGCTGTGCGGAGAGGAGGAGGAGGAGGAGGCGGAGGCGGCGGGGGAGTGGAAGTTGGTGTCCGGCCCGGCGTGTGTGGGTCAGAGGCGGGGGAAAGGGGGTGACCCGAAGGCCGGGGCGCCGCGGGAGACAAAGCGCGGCCGGGGTATCCCCGAGCCGAGCACGTTGCGCGGCTGGCGCGGGGGTTGCCGCCTCCGCCCGCCGCTCGGCGTCATGGCCCCATTGTGAGGCGGGCGGAGGCGGAGGAAGGTGCCGCCGTTGGTCCGCGCGCAGTCCCAGGCAGGCAACGGCGTGTCGGGCACACAAAAGGCTCCGCCGAGCTGCCGCCGCCGCTCCTGCTCGCTCCTAGTCCGTCTCCCCCGGGAGGAGGGACACGCCGGGCCCGCTCCCTCCTCCCCGGGCTGGTGGGCGCCGCTACCTCGTTTAATCCCTCCGTGTTTTTTATCCCCCCACCCCCTGAAGCCGATCCTGGGGCAGGAAGAGAGCCGGGAGCGGGGCGATGCCGCTGCTGCACCGAAAGCCCTTCGTGAGGGTGAAGCCCCCCGCCGACCTCCGGCCGGACGAGCGTGTTTTCTACTGCAGGGTCACTAACGAGATCTTCAGGAACTACGAGTAAGAAACAGCCCCGTGTCGGTGTCCGCGTCCTTATGTCCGTCCTGCGCTCCCCCGCCAACCCCCCCGCGCTCCGGCGGCGGCGGGCGGGGAGCGGCCGGAGCCCCCAACGATTCTGACACCTGGGCGGGCAGGCGGGGAGGAAAGGGGATTCCCCGGGTCGCTGCGGGGAGCCTTGCGGGGGGTGTGAGGGGGGGACCGCGGCTTGCGCCGAGCCTGTGCCCTCGCGAGGGGGATGGGGGGAGAGAGGGCGGATCTCTCGCCTGGGGCAGGGGGAATCCCTGCCCCTCCTCGGCGGGGGTACCCCGCAGCCCCCTTCACCCGCGGGGAAGGAAGACAGCCCGCTCCTTCCCCGCTCCTTCTCTCGCTCCCTCCGCGGTGTCGCCCCTGCCCCTGCCGGGGAAGTGAAAGTTAGGCGTATGGAGGCGGCGGGCGGCAACGAGCGTCTGCCGGGCTCGGGCTCTCCTCCCGTCCGCCCCCGCCGGCAGCCGCGTGTCGGCGGCGCACGGCGCTAGGCCGCCCCGCCGAAGGGGCCGCGCCGGGCCCGCGTTCAGCCGGCGCACCGGGGCCGCCCGCCCGGCATGTGCCGGCCGCCCTATTGTTGTGGTGACGGCCGGGCGGGGGCACTGGCTGCCGGGCCCGCCGGGCACCCCGGCAGGCTCCCGCCGCGGTTAACCCCTTGCTGCCGGCCCTCGCCGCGCCGCCCAGGGCCGCGCTCGCCCCGCCTCCGCGGGGAGCCGCCGGCCGATCCGGTTGGAAATGGCCGGCGGGGGAGCGCGGCGCGGGCGCGGGGTCGCTGCACCTGTCCGGCGGGGCAGGGGTCCCGCCGCCGGAGCCCGGCCGGGCGGCACAGCCGGGGGTTAAACCCCGCCTGAAGCCCAGCGAGAGCACCTGTCCCCTTAGGAGCTTTTTTTTTTTTTTTTTTTTAAGTGAGGCTTTTATCGCTCTTCCCATCCCTTTTCTTCTTTTTTCTTTCCTGCGTGTACAAAGCTGAACAGAATTGGTGAAATTCCCGTTAACGGGTGAAGGCGGATGGCACGGGTAGCCCCGAACTTGTAGCCACTCACTTCACCGCTTTTAAGAACAATGGACAAAATATTTAGCAAGGCGTTTTTCAAAAGCCGATAAATTACGGGTTTTCACCACCGCTCTGATCCAGCATCATCACCACCTACAAAAGGCCTGCATCCAAACTATAATTTTTTAAAGATGTGCAGACTAACGAAGTTAAATATAAAACGCTTTTCATTTGCAATATACGAAATAAAAGCACACCTAAATATTTTTCATGTTTAGACTTGTTTTTGTGGCTGAAATACATTTCACTTAATAAAATTTTAAAGAAGCTGGATTAGGTAACTTTGAAGGGTAATGCCTTACTGTTCCCTGAACTATACTCTAGGGGTGCTGGATATGTTGTCGGGAGTTCTGTAAGGAGTATTTTCCTTATAGGGTGTATAAGAACCTAACAAGGGAGGGGTGACGCCCTCCTGTTTCTGTAGAAATTGTCCAACTCCCCCAGTTTCTGATATTTTGAAGCTGCTTTTCTGGTTACAATTATTATCACATCATTAGGTGACTCTAATGTATTTGCTGACATTGCTGGGAAATGTTTCAGTTACATGTAAATTTCAGTATGAAAAGTATCCTTTTAAAATATCTGTCTATTTTAAAAATGTTTGGTGGCTATTTCAAGTATTCTGACAGACTTATTTATACTGCAGAGGTGTTGTCATTAAGTATTAAAGACCAAATTCCTTACTTAACCAAAGTTCCCGAATTAAGGGGTAAATTTAGATGTGTTCACACAGGCGATCCCTAGAAATGTCAGTAGGTGGTTAGCTGAGAGGTCAGGCCTTAGAATGTAGTATTTGGGAAGACTGCAGAAAACTCTGCTATGCTTGTTTTTTGTGTATGGGTGTGTATGTGTTTTTTGGTAATGTGTTTGCTTTTGTTGTTTTTGTTTTCTGTCTCTTTCTGTTAGTTTGGGTAAAACTGGTGCATTGGATTTGAGAATGTAGTACTTTCTTTACCTAGCAAAGAGTTCTGGCAGAGATGGGTGGTAAGTTTAGGTTACTGTTGGTTGTGGAATAATCTGCTGCAGAACATAAGGCTGGTCATCTTTTAGATAGTTTTAAAGATGCTGATCCTTGTCTCTGCTGGTTGCTGATTGATAAAGTCTTCTGAAAACAGCATTATCTATTTCTTTGCCCCAGCAAGGGTAATTAGATTAATAGGGATAGTGAGGGCCCACTTCTTAAAAATTATGTTAGCTTGTTTTGTGAAAGAAAGCTATTGTCTAAATCAGGCTTCTCTGAATCTACTTTCTGAGGGGAGAATTTAAAAATTACAGAGTCCAGCTAGATCAAGAGGGCTGTACAGATACATATCATAATCTGAATTCATCCTCTATATCAACTGTATGAATGCTTTTAACTAGTACAAACAGTTAAGACTCAGGTTGGTTTTGTGTTCGTTTTTGTTGGGTTGTGTGGTGGGTTTTTTGGCAGAGCACAAACTTAGTGTTGAAAAGCTGCTTTCAAGGTAGTGTCAGCTTTAGTCGAGTTGATTAGAAATCATACATTAGTATTACTCTTTTCTATATAAGAAATGGATATACTAATAGGAGAAGAATTTGGCAAGACTACTATTTGTAAAGTGACTTTCCTGTTAAGAATGTATTTCCTCTTTAATCCGAAATACAATCACATAATTTTGTAACCCTTTCAAAAGGTGGGGGGGGGGCACGTTCAGTTATATTTATCTTTAGTGACAGAAACTGGGAGAACATATGTTCTTCATGCTTGGTTATATTCCTGGTTAGAGGGACAGACCAGCAAGGAGAGTCTGGGGGGGTCGTAGTAGGAAAACAAGTACGAATGTGCATGAGATGCATGGAATGCATGAAAGACATATTGAACCAGAGGGGTGTTTCCACCAGTCTTTGACACTTTGTCTGTAAAAGTTAATAGGTGATGTAGATGTGCAGAAAAAGCTACTGTTAAAATGTGGGAAGCCTTGTATATGAAGACAGTTTGAAAAAGACAATGATGAGTAGTACAGACATAGTGGTAGGAATGTTTCTCATTCTAGAACATGAGAGGGGGAGGAAGAGCAGTTTCTCTTCATCTTCAAAACTCAGTGAAACTTCTTTACAGGTTGGCCTGTGGAGTTCTTAGTTACAGTCAAATAGAAATCTTTCAAAAGGCTTTTAAAGTGTCCTCAGTTAAATTAGGTGAATTTTCCTGTTTTCTTGGAGTGAAACTAATTTATTAAATGTATTCCTTAATGCATAATTAACCTACAAATATTAAGGAATAAATTTATTTATAATGGATTTTTTGGGTTTTTCTGTGCATTATTTGTAATGCATATTCTTGACTGCTTCTGGAGACCAAGAGTATAAGAAAACTCTGATCCAGAATGGCAGAGTTGGTCTTCTCTGAATACCCTCCTGTAGTATGCTAAATTACATGTTTTTTAACATATGCTATGAAAATGAATGGAAGTAAATATTTGCAATAAATGCCCTTGAAGCACACTAAAAATTTAGTAGACCTTAAAATCAAGAGGCATATTTAGTTAGTTCAAGCAAAAGACAGCCGTAATTTCTAAGCTGATTCTTATATCCATTGCAGTCAGCACAGAGATTGCAAGTAATTTATTTCTGTTAATGAACTGCCTCCTATCAAATACGTACTGAGTAGTGGCATAGAACTACTACTCAATGATTTGCTGATAATTTTACAGTTAGCCTTACCTTGCATAGAAAACTAACTAATTAAATGAAATGAGGCATCCAGCTGAGAAGTTGGTGTTAATTGCAGCTACAAAGACAAATTAGTGCTCCTCCAGTATTTGAGCTGATGTGGGCATCACCATGTGCTGCAGTCACATTTGGCTTCTCAAATGCATGTGACCATGCAAGTGAACTTTGTGCATGTGTTTTGTATGAACTTCTTCTTCCATGTTGTCAAGAGTCACAGAGATCTTGAACCAGCAAGGAAGCCCGAGAAACCTTAATACCCTAGATAAAGACGTAGGTAATTTCAGATGTGATGTAGCAACAGATGCTCTTGCTGTTATGAAACAGAATGCAGAATGTAGTTGAATGTGGAGTATGATCAAGGGCATTATTACCCTTCAAGTAAAGGGAAGGGGTATTGCTGCTGCTGTTCCCTTGGTTTGGTAGCTGTTGTGTCTGCTCTTTGACAAGCATTTTGTGATAACTGATGTGCACTGGAGAGAGACGGACAGAAAGAGTATATTTAGTGGTATACAGTGGGATTTTGTTTTCTTTCAAACCAAGTTGAAGTGAGATCCTTAAATACTGCAATGAAACTTGGTTAACAGACTAAGCCACAGATGGTTTTGTGCATTATAGGTAAAGATAGCTAAATAATGCTTTCAAAATGGAATGTAGGGTTTTTTCACACTGTTTTTTTTTCTTCCCTGTAAATTCACAGGGGAAAAATCCACACAAAACAAAAGAAGAAATGAGGGAGAATGAAACTAGATTCACAAAATATGCTCGTATGCAAATGGAGAATGTTTTCTTCAAATATGTTTCAGTTAAAGTAATCTTAGCATTTTGTACTTGTAATAATCATGGATCAGGAATTTTTATTGAGAGGTTTGTTGATTTGGATTTGAAATTTTTTTTTTTTGCTTTTTAACTTTTTTTTTTTCCTCCTCGTAAGTTCAATGCTGTTGCTTTAAATAGCATGACTGCCCGGTGTCCCCTCACAAAGAATAACAGCAGCTCTTAAAGGGGCACTGTCAGTGTGAACCTCTATCACTCCCTTGTGCTCTGATACCTCCTGGACTTTTTTTTTTAGCTTTCATGAATTTTAAAAAATTATATTCTCGTACATTTTTTTAGAGTGTTTTTCTGTTTCCTGGCTAAAGATAATTATCAAGAGCCTCTTACCTCTTTTGGTAAGCAAGACAAAAATGTATGTAGAAACACATCTGAATGAACATTTAAGTAAGTGTTACTTTATCCATTGAATATTCATCCATAAAAGTTAATTAGTCTAATACAGAAATATTGAAATGTAGGGCGGGACAAGACCTGAAGAGATCACATTTTATCTATTCTATCACCTCACAAAAAAAACCCAAACCAAACTCACAAAACAGATTTTTGTCTAACCTGTTCTTTAATATGTTTAAGTAAGTATAATACACAATAAAGATGCACAAAGAATGACTGACAGCCATCTGTTCTTCATATATTGAAGAATAATTTATCTAATTCTCTCTCCTTTGTTCTATTCCTTTTCGTCTTTAGAGTAAGCAGGCCCACATTACCCATGTACTGGCAAATATATTAGGTAGATTGCAGACGATATAAAATTCTGGAATTTTGTAGCTGTTATATATTACTCATATAATTTATCTATCTCTTCCCCTTCTGTCCTTTTCCCATTCTTGCAGCTGATGTTCTTCCTAAAGCATATCTTGCTCAGAGGAATCCTGTGCTCATGCAGAAAGGATTATCTGAGCCAAGACCCTTCATTGTCCTCAATCTGAAATTTCCATTTTCATTTACAAAATGTTATGGTTCATCTGTCCATCTGCAGTGAACACTGTCATCTGCATCAGTGTCACCAGTGAACATTTGCCAGCTTGGGTTTGCAGGGAGACTGCAAGAAAAAATTCGGTGTGAACTGTCCAATTCTCTTAACCTTATTACTAGAAATTACTTGAATAGGTCTATCCTTTTAAAAATGGGAATACTGTGGTTTAGTTTTGGGATTTTTTTTTAAAGGAATGAAATGAAACTTCAGTATAGGTATCTCATGGAGCATGCAGATGACAAAGTACTGTGTGCTTTGAAATAGCTATGGTGGGCTGATAAAGACAAACCGCAGTTTGTCATGTGTGCTCACTAGTTTTCAATACTAGTCCATTAATACTTGTGAAGGCAAATAAAAGCATTGTCTGAACTGGGGCATATTGAAAGATTGCTTTGCTGTCTGATCACTGATCCATAATATATGATGTTTTAACATGGCTTTGTGAATAGATGTATCATCTACTTCATTTAGAAAATGTTTTAATAAATTGCTGTTCTTCTGATACCTGTCAAAAATGGACAGATTTTGACTAATGTAAGCACTTCGTTCTTGATTCCAATATAATAGCTAGTAAGCAAGCAGTAACAACAGTGCAATTTTAGCCTTAATTGGAAATGTGTGGAAGGAGGAGAATCAATATTTACTAACTGAACAAGGGAGGAAAAGAATCTGTAGGAAAAAATATTTCAGTGCTTTTTTGTAAGAGCTATGCAAACAGTGAAGGAATAAAAACTATTCAGAGAACTACTTGACATTAAATTTTTACCTCTACCTCTCCCATCTTTTCATTTGTGAGTAAAGGCACTCAAAATCTGGAACTTATTCAAGTTGCAACATGTTTCTGTGATCTTAAAGTTATTTCATGTTTGTACAGTTTTAGGCACTCGTCTTGAAAATATTTGTGGAAATGGGGGACATGCAAGTATGATATGACACCTATTTAAATCAATGTGATTATTATTATGCAAAAAACTTCTTATACATGAATATATGTTTGCAGCATTTCTAGGTCTCAATTCTCTTACTATAGTCTGTAATAAGAGGAGACTTTGGTTGTACAATAGCAGTTTACCATGCTGTGGCTGAAAAATGGCAAATAACCCTTGATACGTACAAACTGTGGAGGAGTAGAGATGCTTTTGCATTTCACACTTGTAAAAGATACTTGCAATTTGCTGCTGTATTAACTGTGAACAAGTTTAAAATGCTGGTCAGAACTCAACTGTTTTCTTTCTTTCTTCCCCCTCCAACCTTTCTTCCTTTACAGTGATTTTTTTGAACGCACCATTCTGTGCAACAGCCTTGTGTGGAGCTGTGCTGTCACAGGTAAACCAGGACTCACATATCAGGAAGCTCTGGAATCAGAGAAGAAAGCCAGACATAATCTTCAAAGTTTTCCAGAAGCACTCATCATTCCAGTTCTCTACTTGGCCACCCTTACCCATCGCACCCGACTTCATGAGATCTGTGATGAAATCTTTGCTTATGTCAAGGATCGGTATTTTGTTGATGAAACAGTGGAAGTACTTAGAAATAATGGTGCAAGGTAAGTATATTTAAAAATAAACACTTATTTTTGTTTGATGTTGGTGGGGTTTGTGTGTGCATTTTTGAACCCAAAACCCAGTGTAATAAACTCCATCAAACAAATACATCCAAGTGAGGTGTGATGCTTAAGCTGGTGATACTATTACTGCACTTTCCTACTTTAATTAAGAGCAGGATTGTGTTGCTCTGCTTGATACCTTCCCTTAGCTCTAAAGCAGCTGTGAAGATACAACAGTGCTCTCAGGCCTTGACACACTGCATGTTTTTTGGTCTGTGTGATGGATTTGCAAAGGAATATCAGTTTTTCAGTGTGAGAAAGGTGGGTTGTTTGTAGAATAAGATTTAATGAGAAATTAGGGGAAGCTATGAATTAAAAAAAACACACAAAAGTTTTGATGAAACATTCTGAATTAATGGCCAAACTACTGAAAGCTTAAAAGAAATTATAAAGTGTTGGATTTTTACTTTTTAGGTAATGCAAAAATTGTGATTGCATTATCAGCGAATTTGAGAATTAATTGTATAATGTTTATAATAGTTGATTATCTGGAATTCATAGGGGTTTCTTCCCATTCAGAGTTAGTGTTATGCTTACTGTTATACTGGTGTATTTATTGCAAATGTTTTTGTCATCTTAGACTGACTAAAACCTTGGAAGAATTTTGAGCTTCAGATGTGTTCTTATGTCATTGGTACCTATGCTCTATCATATAAATAAGCTTGAGTCCTTCTTTAAAGCAGCTTCTAGGAGAGGCCTAGAAAAGGTCCATCTTTTGTCTAAATGAGTTTACAGTTTCACCTAATTGAGGTTTAAGATGTGAAAAAACATGCTCAGCTTGGAGGTGGCTGCAGACTGGGTGCTAAAGCCTTTGTGGGTTCAGCTGTTGCTCCTGGCATTTTTGTTGTTTGTAGGGTCATTTTATTTTGCTTTTTTTCAAAAGGAAGGTGACAGCTTACACTTCAGAGTAGAAGGGACTCCTGTGGGTAGCCTGATACTTAGTGCACAGTCTGGTGTTAGTTGGGTGATAAGCGTGGGCTGGTTCAAAATGGTCATGGGAGAACAGTTACTCTGTGTGTGTTTTTGTAGTGGCTGATTCAGATATTATTTATGGAAAATTTTATACTACACCGGGAAGAAAAATCTCACTGCACTGCCGGAGATAAGTTGTAACAAAATTGATATGGGTTATGTACATAAGGTCAGAGCTTAATAGAAAAGCTTTCTCCATCTCTTCACTGCACTGCTCTGTTCTTTTCAACCAGTAAAGTCCCAGTCTGCAAAGCCAGGACAAGAAGAACTTCAGTAGGGTTATTGCCTTCTGTATGGAAAACCTGTATCCAAAGTTTCTTTCTCTCTTTCTCATCTTTATACTTGTCAAATGACTAGACTGAGGTTACCACTGGTGTTGCAGTCATTTTGCTTAGAGAGCAAGATGTTTATTTGTTTCATTTGTTTATTTAGAAACGTGCATATTATGTACTGTCAGTGTAGTTCAGGTGTTATTTTTTCTTTTGCTCAATGAAATGCCTTAGTATTTTCAGAGGTAGAAAACAGTTAGTTTCCAAAATAAAAGCAGAAAAAATTACTGTTTTTCTGGAAGTTTTTCCCCTCAAGATTGACTCTTTCTATTACTTTTCTAAAATATTTGCATGTGTGCATCGTAGCTTTCCAAAGATGTTTCCAAAGGTAAAGTTGTGATATCCCCTTAAGAGAGTGCTGCATTTTTTTTTTTTACCAGTCTTTAATTCTTCTTGGTTACTCAAGATTGTGTTGAGATAAAATTGTTAGATATGTATGTTCTACTTTCACTGATCAGTACATGGCTAGGATATAAGCTAAATTTCTTAAGCCTCTGAGATGGACTGGATACCATTCAAAAGATTAAATTTTCAAATAACATTTATTTCCATCAAAAATTAGCCTACTAGAGATTGTATGTTTTAGAAGTATAAATTGATGTAAAATAAAGAACAAAAAATTTGCCTTAGTTGATTGTGTGCCACTGATAATTGTAGACAAAGGTATAACAGGGAGCTAGTTCCGACCTTTAATACTAAATCCAGGAAACACTGCAAATAGCATGGTAATGTGGAGGGACTTTTATGCTTAGAGGTACCTAATTAAAAAATGAAATGGGAGGAGGTGAGGTGTAGTTATTTGTCTGCCAATTAACAGTTGACTTTGACCTGTATTTTGAAGTACTACAGTGGGGATTAAGTGTACCAGCTCATGTTACTTGTACATAACACGGCTTTTCAGCAGAGCTCTTTGCACGCATTTGTCTTTTGCAGCTGTTTTTGGGATTTTTTCTTGAAAAAATTATCACAGTCCGTCTATATTGTAATAAAGTCCTACAAGACCAACAGAATTTGGCAGATCATGAAAATCTAGTTGTTTTGTAATATTGTAAATTCTTCCACTGCTTTTATGTATGAATTTTTTGTACATGTGATGTCAGCAGGATCATTTGGTTTTCTGAGCTCTGTGCATCATTTAATGCCAAGCTTACTACATAATGCATGTGTACCAAGGATTGCTCAAAGAATTTAAATATTGATATTTTATAACTCCTAACTTTGCATGTGTAGTATTCTTGTAAGATAGACTGCAGCTTTCTAGATTTTGAACAAAGTAAGCGGTAGGGACCCCAAACTAGAAGGCTTAGCATTTTGGCTTAATGTAAATGGTTTTATCCTTCAGCACATGAAGTTGCCTATAATACTGCAAGAACTGGCAGGTGATCTGTAAATAGAGGGCAAGTGCTTTGTTCAGAGCCTAGGTAGATGTTGGGCTTTTTGAATGAAACCTGTGTGTTCCAGTTTTTGCAGTGTCTAATGCTCCGTTACTTTCTCTGGTCTTATGTCTCTTACGGTTTCTAGCCTTTTTCTAGAAAAGCAAAACTGCTGCTCAGTTTTGAATTTGGCTGCTTCTACCTTGTTCCTGAGGTCTGGTAGGAGGAACTCAGGAGGGATTTGGATATACTATCCTCTTCTTGTTATGTCTGGTGTCTCCAACAACCCTTGTCAACCAGAAACAAATTGCAGAGAAAGCCCCCCCCAGTCCTATCATGTGGCTTGTTCAGGTGGTCTCCAAAAATTATGGGTGCATTCTGGTAATTTGTTAGAAGCAACAAGGAAATAATTCTGCTTGCTCTTTTACCTTTTCAAGTGATGTATTGATTAAAAGTGGCAATCTTTCTGGGTTTGTATGTGTGTGACTTTTCTAGCCACACTAGAGCTGACTTTTCTCCAAAGTGGCAGCTGTGCTATGCTTTCAAACACAAGGTGCTCAGATTTCCAGTTAAAGAAACATAGGAAGTGTGTAACAACATTTTCCTAGTTGAAAAGACAAAATTATTATTTGAAACATTGGTTAGAAACATGGAATACAAAGAAAAAACTTAATCTAAAATTAAGTTTGAGTTGCTAAAGAGCTGAAACCAGTTGACACTGTAAATATTGTCCATTAGAATGTCACATTGCAGTTTATGGAAAGTAGTTTATTGAAAAAGTTATGGAAATTATTTGATATTTTGTTGGGGGGAGGATTAGAGCAATATTTAATGTTAGCCATGGTCAATTAAGATGTAAAATAAGCAGCTAATGTTTTAGCTCACACTTTGTTGAAAGAGAAGAAAAATTGTTGATCACATTACTGGAATTGCTTCCTATATTTGACATTCAGAACTGGAAGTTCCAGATCCATCGTGTACTTGTCAGTCTCTTGATTTTCCACAAGGAATGATGTCTCTTGCAGTAACCTGTCCATTTGTTGCTGTCTTAGTACTGTGTTTAATTATTGGTGCTTGAAACTTGTGAAATTGATTTTCAACATCTGAAGACGGTTACTTGAAAACTGAAACTACATGGTGTGGAAGGCCTACCTGAAAATAGTAACCTCAGCTAATGTCTCAGACACTAAAAAAAAAGCCCCTTAAATAGGGAAAAAAAAAAAAGCCCCAACTTGCTCAGCAGTAGGACCTATTATTTCTGCTTGAATTCAGCAGCATGCTTTTTGGATTTTATTACTATTTTAATTTTTTGGAGGAAAAACTGCATTTAAAGCCTGTGTAAACAACCTATTGTGATTTATCATCAGTATTGTGAGTCTGGGTGCTATCACAAAAAATAATGTCCATATTTATTAGGATATATAAGTAAGCAGTTTGATAATTAGTTAATTAAACTATAAGTTTTCAGTCTGACTTGAGCATTGAGGAGATCTGACAACTCAACCCCCATAAAAATAGCTTATGTGGTGATGTCTTCCCCATGTGGAGGTTGAGGCACAACCAATTCTTGTCCATCAGTTAGTATGGCACTTAATTAAAAAGTCAAGCACTTACAGACTGAAATAGATTGCTTAAAGGTCAGTGTCTAAGAAGGAAGAAAATCACACAGAAAGGAATATCTTTTTTTTCATTAAATTTGACCACTAGATGACACCACTGCAAAAGAATACTTGCCCAATGTCTGTGAGCAAACAATACTAGAGTGCTTTTAAAAATGAACCTACTTACAGAAGATGATGTTCTGTTAGGAAGGTTGCTGCATCTGATGATACATTTGAATAGATTAATATCCTTTCTCTGCTTTGAATGATCTGATGCTGAAAATTGTCAGGCTGCAGGAAACAGATAATTACAGATCAAACTTTTTTTAAACTCATCAGTTGTTTGACTGGTGTCCCAGTGCTTTAGGAGTGTTCATTTAGGAGTGGATTAACCATTGCATTAGGCCAATTAAAAGATTTGCATACTGTCTTCATCTCTGTAAGTCTTAGCTGGGGCACAGGAAGCATGTTGCTGGTCGTGACTATAGCTGATAAGAAGTTAGGATGGTAGAAGATAATCCTTGGGAGAGATAAAGTTATAGCTATGTTTTCCAACTTTTTTATTCAAACTGGCAAATTGCTTATATCTTACCTACCTGTCTATATATCTGTAGTTGTCTTCTGAGTGGTAGGATGAGTTATTTAATAAGACTACTAGGTTGTAAGTGTCACAGTGTCTTCCAAGTTTAGACTAATGAGTTACAGAGAATTTAAATTATAATTACTAATTGTTGTGTGGGTTTTTAGTGGTAACACTTAAACGTAAGTTCCTGTGTACAAAGGGAGTTGAGTACTTTATTTTGAAAGGTGAATTTGAATTCCAGAAAGCATCAAAACTAGTGTGATATCTGTGCAACAGATACCACAGAGTGTGTACCATCTCTGATGGTACTGGAGAGTAGCTTACCTAATCATAGAGCAAATACAGTATGCTTTTTCTCAGCATAGCTGTTCAAGGATCAATTAACTTCTGGCCTGGAACATTCATGTTTAAGAAATTCACCTTCCATTGACCTTAAATCCTTTGATGTATACATGTAAATTTATTGACTAATAAATATATTTGTATTTGATTAGTGGAAGCTATGAGATGATGATATATGGCAAAGAACCTGCAACTCCTTTCTTATAAGTTGTTGAACAGCTGTTAAAACAATTGGCACTGCCAGTCTCTGTTAGTCCACATTCTTACACTCTCTATTTTATAACTATAAATTCAAAGGCAAAGTTTTTGGTTTGTTTTATTACTTATTTGTTTTTAGTCAGTACAGTGTTATGAACCAAAGGCTGGGCAGTCAAAATGATGCATATCCCAGAGTAGTACTGTCCTAATTCTGCAGGAGACAGCTGATACAGCTACTCTGTACATGCTCTTGTCCTAAACAAAACCACGTTTCTTAATAGTTTCTTTAAAACATAAAAACTGTAACTTGACAGACAAATGAAGATGCTAAAATTCGAAAGCAGCAGCTCTTTCTGTACTTTAGGAAGCTGCTATGTGCATAAAACATCTCTTTGTTGTGTGCTTTTGTTTTGTGTGTGCCTTAAACAGTACCAGTTAGCTTAGTAAAAGATGTCACTTCTTCCTTCAGATTTTGTCTCTCTTTTGCCTCTTTAATTACTCTCAAGTGCATGAAAACTGTTAGGATGAGGATATGAGTGACTGCACTTATTTGACATAAGCTCAGAAACTTCCTAAAAGCTGACAAACCAGAATGATGCTATAGCTTTTTGGTACTTTTTGGCACTTGCTACTACAGCTTCCTGTATTACTTTTCTGGGGGTTTCTGTATTCTGCTAACTTTACGTACCGTTAGAAAAAGAGTGCTTTTTAATTTTGGCATTTGAAAAATTTTGCTTTCGCTTGTGTGATTTAAAAAGTGAATTTGCTTCTGACTCACTGATCATTGTGGGTTTTATTTTAAAAGTTGGTTTCAAGTGTTGCAGTGTTCCCCCACTGTCCCATTTGAAACAGCCATGTGCCATCCAAGGGATGGTTTTTGTCTGCTTATTGTAAAGCATACAGAGACACATTTACAACTCATCTGAGCCTTCCAGGGTATCTTGGTTTTTTGACTTGAAATGGGGACATAGCAGAGTACCAGACTATTATGTCTGTCAGAGTAATTAGTGCCAGCCAGATCAAAAGCTGGTGTGCAGAATGCTCAATTGAGGAGCTGTGAGAAGTGCTCTCCTCTCAGAGCCTCTCCATCCAACCTTGGTTGGATGTAAAAGACTGCTTGGCATTTGGGAAGAACTTTTCTGGGAAGTGAAAGTCCCAATAATTGCAGGCTTCAAGTTTTTCAGTTGATATCCTGTAATGGTTTTGGCCTGTTACATAGTGGAGTGCAGATTCTCTTCTCTTCTTTAAATTGTGTTGTTCTACTTCTCCAGCAGCAGTAGATGGATATACCTGGCCTGTTCTGCCACTCATAGTAGCTTGTGTACCTGTCTTTGAGTTCCTGATCTGAATTAAAGAATTTGTTCTGGTTTGTTTCATTCTAAAGAGAAAGGGAAAAGGCTGAGGAGTTATCAGGGAGTGTGAAAGAAAAGAGACTGGTGGAGTCACATCCTTCAGAGAAAAAGCAGTGGATGGAAGCTTGGCAAGAGTCAGAGGAATCCTGACCTCTCACTGTCAGGCAGAAGGGTGGGACCTAAAAGATGATGGCACATGGAAACAGATCCCTGCCCAGGGAGGTAGGACAGTTTTCCCCAGCCTCCCTTTCCTTTCCAAGTGCCCAGAATATGTATGAGGCTCTGCAATATCAGGGTCAGGCATATAATAGTGGAGCTGAAGTTCTGCCTTGGAGCTTGCCCAGAATGAGTCAGTCAGCCAGATGGATCACAACTTTGGGTTAAGAGAGAAAGAAGGGGTGTAAACAAAGAAAGAAAGAGGGATGATTGTAGGTGACTCCCTTTGCAGGGAAACTGAGGGCCCCATATACCAGCTGGACCCATTCCACAGGTGAGTCTGCTGCCTCCTTGGGACCTGGGTAAGAGATGTTATCAGGAGGCTTCCTGGACTAATTGAGCCCTCTGATTATTATCTGCTTCTAGCTGTTGTGCAGGTTGGCAGTGACAAGGTTGATGGGAGAAGTCTTATAGCAGTCAGGAAGAACTTCAGGGCACTAGGGCAACAGATTGAAGGAACAGGAGCACAGGTAGTGTTTTCCTCAACCCCTTTGGTAGCAGAGAGGAATGCTGAAAGGAACAGGAGGAACCCACCTGATGAACATGTGGCTTAAGGGCCATCAGTGGAGTTTTGGCTTTTGTGATAATGGGGCAGTTTATATGGCACCAGGCCTGCTGAAGACAAATGGAGGCTGTCTGTCTAAAAGTCCATGAGATGGCAGGGATGATTGAGAAGGCTTGAAATTAGGTTTGAAGGAAGAAGTGGAAAAGACCAGACTTGGCAGAGATGAGCCTGGATGCAGCTTGCCAGTGTTGGTGGTGAAATCAGTAGCCCAGTAGCCAGCTGAAGTGCATCTATATTATACTGGCTCTGAAGTGTGCGAGCCATGTTGGAACATGCAGTCTTACAGAGATGAGCCAGGGACTCCTAAGGTATTACAAGCCAAAAGGGAAATCACCAGAGAATTACCTCCAAGGAATTAAGGGGTATGTTCCTGTAGGAAGGTGACACAGCTGACAGCCCAGCTGAGGGTGCCTTTGCATCAAAGCACTCAGCATAAGCAACAAACAGGAGGAGTTGGAAACCACTTTGCTGCTGGAAAGCAATGACCTTGTTGCCGTTACTGAAATGCGGTGGGACAAATCCCATGACTGGACTGTGACCATCAATGGCTCCAGGCTGTTTGGAAGAGGTGGAGGGGTTCCCCCTACATCAAGAGGTGGATTGAGTGTGAAGAGTTGTCTCTGAAGAACAGCCAAGAGCAGGTTGAAAGCCTGTGGGTAAAAATCAGACACCAAGGCAAGAAAAGGAAGCAAGTGGTTGGTGGCTACTACAGGCTCCCTGATCAAGGGGAGCCAGTTGACAAAGCCTTACTGCTTCAGCTACAGGAACCATTGCACTCACAGGCTCTTGTCCTTCTGGGGACTTCAACCCCCCTGACATCTGCTGGAAAAGTAGCACAGCGGCCTGGCTGAGAAGGGACTTGATGGTCAAACTAAAGGGAAAGAAGCAAATATACAGACAGTTGAAGATAGGGACTGACAGGTGACCTGGGAAGAGCAAGGCAAAGCTGGAATTGAACCTTGCCAGGAATGCAAAGAGTAACAGGAAGGGCTTTAGCACGTGCGTTAACTGGAAAAGGAAGATCAAAGAGGATGTAACCCCCTGATAAACAGTGCTGGAAAACTGGTAACAATGGATGAGTAGAAGGTTGAGGTAGTCAAAACCTTCTTTGCCTCGGTCTTCAACGGCAGTCCCTCTTCCCCCACCTTTCGAGTAGATGGACAGCTCTCCTCCACCCTTCTCTGCATTTATCTCTGGCCAATGTTTGTATCTTGCAGATGCCCTAGTTCTCATCCTTCCTTCAGTGAGCTGCTTAAAGTAGGTGATAATGACACAAGCTTACCTGTTTCACACTGGGTTAGGGATTTTTTTTTTTAATTTTTTTTTAATGTATATTCTTTTGTTCAGTTGTTTTGTCAGGTAGCAGAATGAATGAAACTGATTGCCATAGCTGAAAAAAGCAAGCACCATGTATGTGGCTGGAAAGAGTACCAAAAGAGGATCTCCCCATTTGACAGGAGCTGTTAAGTGATCTCTGCATCTTGTGGAGCAGCAGCCTGAGGCTGCAGGTGCAGTTTGCTTTTGTATGCCTTCAGCCTACAAGTTCTTCCTTAGAGTTCTGGGAGTGACAAAGTTTGGTCAGACCTTAGTTTTCTGTTGTGTTAAATTGCCCTTCTAAGCACAGCCCAGAATCGTTTCTGCAGGAGGCTGATGGAGTTTGGTTTCCTGAGAAGCTGTCCTGTGCCACAGTCTGTAGTCCCTAGCCCTCGGATTGCTGGAGTTAGTTCTGTTCTTTTGCTTGTGCAGCTGACCAGCCCTACCCAACATTCATGGAAATCAATGGAAATTTTTAGGCTCTTTCATTTGAGAGAGAAGATATATTAAAAAAAAAAAAATGCTCCTGATGCCACCTCTGGTTTTCTGTTGAAAACGTTTGAGCTCCTGTGTTGTTCTTAGTTGTTTTGTTTTGTTTGGCTTTTTTTTTAAGAATAAAGATAAAACCATAAGGCTAAACATTTATTGGAGCCCTTCCCATAAGAGACCTCAAAGATCTTAGTTTCTCAGCCTAACAAAAAATAGATCGTAAACACAAGGCCATCCTTTCAATGAGCCAGAAGACTCCACTGTTGATAACAGCCTGTAGTGCAGAAATAGGTAAGCAAAATTGTTTTAGGCAGTGGCACGTGAGCTAGCATTGTTGGGACTGTTGTGTACTGATGGTTCTATTCTCAATTTATTTTTAAAGCCTTTGGGCTTCATTCATTGTTACTGTAATCTTTATTGTAATGTGAAGAAAGTGCTTCCTGACCGATGGGGATGTTTAGGGTACATATTTATGTATGTTGATGCTGCTGTCTTTTTAGATTCAGTTGCCCCCAGATCTTATTTTATGGGGAGTAGTGAGCATAGTTTGACATAAGCTGTGTAAAGATCTTAAAGTATCTTTTTTAGGAAGTAATTCAATATGCTTCATTTAAATGTCTTGATTCAGCTTTCAGCTATGCTGTTTTATGTGCCTTATACAAGAGTTGTAGTTGGTGAACTCAGGGAATGATTAGGTTATTAAGAAGAGTGGACCACTTGCACTAGAAACAATGTCTTTGCCACTTTGTCCAGGGAATTGGTGCTATTAGCCATGAATTGACTACAGGCTAAAAAAAAAGCCTAAAAAAACCCCATTCATAGATTATTTCTTTAATGCCAGAAGGAATGGTTGCAACACTGTCTTTAATCTCCTGTCTATCAGTAAGCATTAAATTGCACAGGACTGTGCTTTTATTGCACCAGGTAATATGTGTTTCACTTGATTCCTTCCCCAAAGGTTTCTGGTAATGATTTGAATGGCATAGAAGATGGAGTATCACTTCCTTTCTGAGATAGCTTAATCTGTTAGTCATTCTTCCTGCTGAAAAATAAAGGGAAAGGGGAAGGGGGCGGGGGGTGGAATGCAGCTCACTGCATTTAGGATTTTGCTGCTCACTGAATCCAGCGTATAGATATGTAATTTTCATTCCTAGAGAAGGAGATGTGACGCCCCGTAAATGGCGGGGCTGCCCGATGTGTAGCAGGCAGAATCCACGTTGGAAAGCTCCTGGGTGACTGGAATATCGAAGTGTTTGTGTTCGGGAGGGCGCCCGGCCGTGCGTGCGCCGGAGCCTCTTTGTCCGTGGGCGCCGCGGGTGGCGGGGGCTGCGGCGGGAGCCGCGCCCTCCAGCGGTCAGCGCGGCAACGGCAGGAGCGGCTCGGGAGCTTCCGCTGGTTTGCCATTACAGATTGGGTGTCTTCATCTGAATTGGACTCACTAGGAAATGTATTTTATAATCTGAAACAAAACTAGTTGTACTATGAAGACTTTTTTTTAGGAGGTGATCTTTGTTGGATTTTAAAATACAAATCCTAATCCTAATAATATACATTCTGTTACGTAGTCGGCTCCATATTGTATAGTATAAAAGGGTGACTGTGATGTTCCAAATATTGGAAAACTAAGTTACTAATAGTAGACATTTCTTAGAGGACTCAGAATCTGGTGCTGGGCCAGACCTTAATAAGCCTTGTTGGACTTGGATTGACTTTGTGAACAGTCACCAGGTTCTGCCTCCACTATACTTGGACACTCTTGGTTCTTTATACAGAGTCTATTTAGATTTTTTTACTGTTCATAAGCTTGGTCTCCACTCTCTGGGAAGACATGTCTTCCAGCCCCAGACCAGCCAGCTTTCAAAATGAGATAGGCTGTATTGGAATGGCAGTGTGCCTGTGGCCAGCAAGTCCAGGTGGGCTCAGGCTGCCTCTGCGTGCAGGCAACTCTGGTGTCCCCATGGATACCATAAGCATTGGTCATATTGTTGTCTTTAGGAGTACATAAGGATGTTAATGGTTTTGTTGGTTTTTTTAAAATAAAATTATTTTCATATTTTTTTAATAACCTGCTGGAGCATCATGGAACTCCCTTCCTGTTGGAGAGAGCACCTATGGGGTCTAACTGCATTACTGATCCTTGATAATGTCACAAGAATTCTACCTAGGATATTTTAATGTTATGTTATTTTCATTCTTTGGGGTTTTCTCTGGCTACCACCATCTTTTCTTTCCCCTTCCCCCCTTCCCCACCTCCAGTCTTCTCAGTGTGTGCAAGTTTTGGGTAGTACTGTCTGCTTGCAGAAAGACGTGTTCAAGAAATATTTTGACATTGCTTCTTTTTTGCCAGTGTTCAGTTCAGATAGAACATCTAGAATTTGTTTGTCGTGGATTTCATGAAGTTTGTTTGGTTTTAGCCTAAGTGTGACACCACTAATTCAAGCCCAGGACTTCATGTATTCTTCATTTTATATATTTCAAGTAGGACTGTTTGGAGAAGAAAATTATTATTTGTTCATTTTCCCCATGCTTTGAGCTTTTAGTGGTAGAATGTGACAATGTCCATTGACTACAGCAGTTATTATTCAGGAATCAGACAAGGCTTTTCGATGTTAAGCTAAAGAACAGGAACCATGGAATTCTAGAAGGGGGTGAAAGTTTGTGGTTAAGAACTAGCTATAATACAGTTACCCAGCATGAAGTGTTGATTAATTATACTTTTTGATATGTAGTTAATTCTCCTTTTTATAACTAACATTCAGGATAGCAAAGGAAGAGACTTGTTTTGTCAATTGTGTGCATGCCAGATGGAGCCTTAATATGTGTCAGCAGATAAATGGGCCATTATTAAGATTAGATGCATAATGATCATTTCAGCCTTGTTTATTTAGGTCATCAACAGTAGTAGAAAATGATCTTAGCAGAAAAAATACTTTGGGATCTGAAAATCTTTTGCTTTTCTTAGACTGCTATGAAAATAATGTAGAATTGTTGTCTAGTTTTAAAGTAACACATTAAGTTAGTTAACTTTTTAGTTTATTTTAATGCGAACTGAAAAAAACCCTTACAACCACAAGCAACTTGATTTGTTTTCAAATCAAAAGTTTTCAACTTTTCATTGAGAAGTGAAGCTGATAGCTGTGTAAGCAGATTAATTTTTCCATTTATTAGATGGTACTTATGAAATTAATATTTTACCTTGTATTTCAGTTCAAGGCTCTTTGTTACTTAACTAGTAGACAGTACAATGTTCAGTTAAGTATGTATTCTTAAAATAACATCTGCTACAATTTTAGGCTCCTTGTACTAGTGAAAGACTTCTGACATTAATGAATGTCTGTGCTTTATTTCAGGTTGCAGTGTAAAGTGTTGGAAGTCATAGCTCCAGCCCATCACAATGGAATGGCAAATGGCCACACCAGCAGTGCTGATGGGGACACAATTGTAATCAGCGACAGTGATGACTCAGAAACGCACAATAGCTCTGCACAAAATGGGTACATGATACTTTTACAGTATGTCATTCTGACTGGGTGGAAATGAGACTAAAGCCAGATGGGTCAGAGTCTGACTGAAACGAATTATTTGATCTATATGGATTGTGAGCGTTCAGACAGCTGAAGGTGACAAGCTGAACCTTCAGAGGGGCTGGTTTTGCTAGCACACCAGAAAACTGTATTCTGAGAAGGGGAATACCTACAGAATCATCATTGTTTATCTCTTTGCAATGGCAGTGTTTTTGCTGAGAGATGGTGGAAGAGTTGTGTGTATCTCTTGGTAGTTCTCTGTACTGGGATATCTGTGTTGCTGTAGCAGGAAGTGCAGTATGGTCTGCAATTCTGCAGTCTGGTATCAGTTCAATTCCATCATGGGGCTCAGAGCTGAGATTACATTGTGACAGGAGGACATGCTTTTACTGGAACTCTCTGAAAAGTCTTCTCAGAGACTTCTTGTCTCCAAAAACATACTAAGCTTTCTTCATTGTGCATGTGTTCATATAAATATATCATTGTATTTGATTTGACTGGGTTTGATTATGATGTAGGTGCAGCGAAACCATGTATTTTACATTGAGGAACTTTCTTTGGACTGAAGTAGCCTAATAACTTTGAATAGGAGAGCTTCGTAGCTGTAACTGTGTTGTTTAGTTTGGAGTTCCCCTTTGCTGAGCAGTAATTGAGCCTATCCTAGCAATATAATGAGAAGAAAGACTTCTTTGCTTCATAGGCATGATGATGAAAGTGGTGGGTTTGAAGTGGGCCCTAATCTAGGATCTAGCAATATACAGACTTCGCATGAACTGTTACTGACTTGAGGATGTCACATAGATGCAGAAGTTAATCTTGTTGATTGCTTCATGAAGTCATGTCCTGACATGCCTATAATAACTAGGGTGGAGCTCCTTACTTGTTTAAGAAAATAACTTGGGATAAATAATTTTCAAATTTCTTTGCTGTCTCTTGAAGGCAGTGTCTATAAGTTGTTCATGAAGATATTCTACGTATTTGAAAAAATAAAAGCATTTTAAGTATTCCAAAAGGCATGTGATGTTTGAAAGCAGGTTATTCTTGGAATTAAACAAGCATGCTGACTATAGGAGCTGACTGTTGATCCTGTTATAGTGCTGTCACTTCCATGCATGTAAAGCTGGTGGTAAGACTAAGTCTTGCGCTCTCAGTCTGTCAGTGGTTCTCCCCAGCTGATAAGTTATTTTGACAGTGCAGAGAAGGGAGGGAAACTAATTTCTTTTTCTTAGAAGGGGAATTCTTGTGAGACTATACAGGCTTTTCAAGCAGTGTTCTGTGACATCTAACATGCTGCAAGTTAAATTGCAAACCTCTTGTGGCTTAAAAATGCTTACTGTAAGTTTTAAGTGAGTCTGTTTATAACAAATGTGAGAGTGTAGTAACAGTTATTTTCTAGATATATTCTAGTTATATGCAGATTTGAAAAGTATTATTTGTTGTATGTGCAAAACCTGTCTGTAAGTAAAGCATTGTTGTGAATTTTTGTATGCTGGCATATAAGATTCTTTATACCATTGCTCATAACAATAAGAAATCCCACTGAACTGAATGACATTGTTTTGCAGCCCTAATGTTTCTATATTTTGCTGTTTATGGAGAGACTTGCATGTGGGAGAGTATAGATGTTAGTCACCTTGGGACCAATGTCAAGTTGATATGTGCAGGGCAGTTCTGCCTCAGCCTGCACACAAATATCCAGGTTTTGAGACCCAGCCTTTGTGCAAAGCTGCAGTGCTGTTAAACAATGGTACAGCAGATGCTCAGGGTGTTTGTGAGGCAGGGGGAGGGGAGCACAGCACAGATTGATGGGCCATCTGCAAATATTTTTCTTAAAGAATCTGTAAGGCTAGAGAATCTTAACTGAAAATAGATGTCATTAGAGATCCCAGCCTTTCTGTGACCCTACTCCTCCTGTCTGTGTGGAGCAGAAATAGCCATGTAGTCTGTACAAATATTCCTGCTGACCTTTTCTGTTGTATTCTGCAGTAAAAGTTGGGGTGATACAGAAAGAAAGAGGCTATGATGCTCTTATTTTCCCTCAGAAAAACAGGCTGCTTTCTAAGGCCCTGGTTACAGAGCAGAATTCTTAAAACATTTATACTGTGCCCTGGAAGCCTCTGGTACTGTAGGATAGTGGTCACATTGAATAGCAGTATTCATATCTTAAACTGCTAGAATTCTAAAGGCAAAGTTGAACTCTAGTGTTGGCTTTAGCAGCAGCCTGGAGGTTGAGGAGCTTTTGCTGCCAAATGTGTACAATTCAGCTGCAACTTAATTATTCATGGCATTCCTTTTGCCAGGGCTATGAATAGTGTGAATCATCAAGCATCATCAGAAATAGCAGAAAAAATATTCTTGGTTTGCTGGCAGTAAATTTGGGTGTTTGTTCAGTTTGAATTGAAGATGAATTTTGGGGAAGGGCTAATTGTTTCTGCAAATTTTGGGATATGAGAGGTAACAGTTTTTGGAAATAATGTCAGTGAAACCTTACCATTCAGGCCTTTTATCATCTTCAAATGAGTTTTTTAACTTTATTTGGAGAAAAAAATTATGAACTGGATATGTCAAAATGTGGGCACAGCTTGTCATTAAAGCTATATAATATCTTCAGTGCAATAAATCTTTTTTCATCTTTAATTCTTATCTTTCCTTTGTTCCTGTCTCATTCCTCCAGTGCTTGAATCCAAGAATAATGATGATGGGTAATAGTCCTCTTTATATTATAAGGAAAGACCAAAGTACTTGGATCAAAGACACCTTAAAATCTTTACCAAAATGTTAAAAGTCAGGATTTTGTTGCAAAGTGCTGTTGTCTTGTCCCTAGGGTGTTGTTCTAACAGTCTTCAGTTTTCTGTTTTGTTGTTGAAATTTTATTTCAGTTGCAGAAAATAATTGCAATTCCAAATGGGCAGTTTTTATTATTGCTTGGTACAGAGTTGCTTGTCAGTGGCAGCCTTCAAAGATGTGCAGAGGCAGCCTTGCTATGGGGATCAGTTTACTGACAGGTTACCTCTGTGTAAGGCTTGCACTGGAGCATGATGAGACCATAAATTGTGTTATTTAGCTAGCATTCTGCAAAGGGGGTTTTTCCATTCCCAAATTTAGTCAAAGAGAAGAAGAGCCACTCCCTCTTTCTGAAAAATGGGACAATGGTTGTTTTAGCACTTCAGGACAATGTTCTGAATCCTCTAACTCTCAGTATTTTTCTCTGCAATTTTACTACTTCTGTTAATACAGTAAGGTGCTGTAGCTGTGGCAGGACTCAGACCAGATGATAGATAGGTGTCCTGAAAAAGGTAATTAAAAAGGACAAGATTAAGGGAGCAGGGTTTGTTTAGTCTGGAGTAAAGGAGGCTCAGTGGGGACTTTAGCACTCCCTATGACCAACTGAAACAAGGGTGTAGAGAGGTGGAGGTTGGTCTCTTGTCCTGGGTAGCAAGTGACGAGAGAATGAGAGGAAGTGGCCTCAAATTGCAGCAGGGGAGGTTTATAATGGGAAAAACTTCTCCACTGAAACATCAGGCGTTGGAATTAGGCTGCCCAGGGATGTCATGAAATCAGCATCCCTGGAAGTGTTCAGAAGGCCATGCAGATGTGGTGCTTGAAAATGCAGTTTAGTGATGAACACGGTGGTGCCAGGTTGGTAGTTTGAGTCAGTCTTAGAGGCCTTTTCCAGCCTTAATGGTTCTATGGCTCTAAGGTTTCAGAGGTTACTTGGTGCTGTCAGAATGTAGCATAGCAGTAGTGTAAGAAGAAATTTATATTCAGGTCGTGTGGTCACCATGCCAAAGTAATTGAAGGCTTGTATTACCTGTCAGTGGTTTGGTATACCCTTATGAAAATGCAAGATTCTGACACGAGTACTTGCACATTCACTTCAGTGCAGTAGAAATTAGTGTAGTGTGGGTGAGTCAGTTGTGGTTTTTACCTGCTGAATTACAAAATACTGTGTTTTTTCCTCTGGACTTGGTTGTGTGTCAGAGCTGTGCTGTGAAGATTTTTTTGTTGTAAGAGATCTCTACTGTGAAATGGGTCTAACCCTTGCTAACTCTAATGTGTTTTGTATAGTGCTTTACAAAATAAAATACTACCAAAAATAATAAAATTTTATGCCAAAGCTGCTAGATAATCTATATAATTATTAAAGCATTCTGTGTGTATGGAATGACTTTTTCTTTTGCACAAAGCAAAATTTTTACTATAAATTTGGAGGATATCAGGAATATATTTACTTCTTGGGATAGTAACTGGAAATTCAGAAACTAAGCAGAAAAAATGTAGTGTGTTTTGAAATTACGTTTGGACTATTATATATGATCCACTGAAGTTAAGGAAGATTTACTTAAGCTAAGAAGTAAAGATCAATGATAAATAGTTGAAAATTTGATTATTCTTTGGGCCCTGAATTTGATTGCAGATCATATTAAAGCTTAGAATCTATTCAAAATGTATAAATAAGCTGATATACTTTTGGTTTAATATTGGTACTCTGATGCCTTTTATTTTGTATCTGAACATTTTCTGTTTGGGTCATTCTTTAGCTTGCTGGACTAAAGGACTGGAAACCCAATGATGTGTGATGAGGTGCAAGCTTGTCATTCATACTATGCAGAAATTCCTAGGGACAGCCTTCATTACTTTAGCTTTCCTGTCTTGACACTGGAGATGGTCATGGAAGACCAAATCATGGTATCATCAGAATATGAAGCCTCTTAACAAACTTATGTAGAGATGTTAAAATCTTCCTAGTGGAGATATACTGGATTACAGTTGATCTCTGTTTTGCTAATATCAATAGCTGGGTGGGCTTTTTTCTCTTATATTTCTTAAACTGTGTTTGGTCCAAGTGACTCAACATTTGACTTCAACTGTGGTGTGCATGCAGTATCATGCAAGGCCCTGCATGCATATCACAGCACTAGGTCTAGTAGATGTGTTCCTGTTTCCACGTCTGTCTTCTTCTTTTTCTAAGTCCAGTTATTATTAACTGTGCTGATAAACTATGCTTGTAAACTACTTTTCTTGAGAACTTTGCAAATTAGTCTCATCTGAAATGACTAATGGTGAATAAGTACGGTTTCATTTAATCAGTATTAATTAGTGTATTTATTAGACATTGGATTGTTAGTATTTCTTGTATTTCTCTTTCACCGAGTTAGTGGGGGAAAACAAGAATATTTTATTTTCAGCAGCATTGTAAAGTACAGTTCTCAACATCTTGTATGTGTTTTTCACAACGCTAAAGAATAGCAAGTGAAGTGTTTTGTAAATGCTGGAAGGACCGACAATGGTGAAATGCATAGTTTTAAATCTCCTAGTTCATCTACATAGCTGCTTCAACTTTCCTTCTTGATGAAATAAGATGATGACTGAATTCTTCCTGATAAAACAGTACAACTCTTGATTACAAATTGTCACCTCAGGAGAAGTTAGTTCTGTTGTTTAATGCCAAAATGCAACATACTTAAATAAAGTCTTATTAGTTTAGCTCTAGTTTTAGTTCATAAAGTCTGTCCATAAATTTACTACTCTTCTTATAGTATATTGTCTATGGCAAAACCCCTGTCTTTCTTGTAGAGGACTGAATTTTGGTAGCACACCAGACCTGGGTGTTATCCACCTAGGAATAGGTCTAACAAAACAATTAATGTTACGTTAAAACAGAAGAAGTATTTTCCATGAGAGGGGAAAAAAAATCTAGTTCTCTGTAGCAATACCTGTAAAAGGGAAGTGTGCTTTGGCTAATGAAGCATGTTAACCCAATAATTTAATTTGAAGTGTAGATATGTTGCCTTATGATTTCTGTTACTTTCTGTTATTTTATGTTGGTAAAATGTCTGGTTTGTTTTTTTCTAAGGTGTTATTTTTGAAAAATATTTTACGTAGTTTTTATGTTTTGCAATGCAATTGGTAGATCGAGAGGCACTGTTTTTTATTAATTTTATTTATTTCTGTCTTTTGGACTCTTCCTCATAATCTTTCTCTCCTTTTTCCTGTCTTCCTGTTGCCATCATGAGTGCTGAGAGTATTAAGGAGACAATTTTCTGAAGTATAGGGATGTATCATTACTTGTCTCTCTCTTCCTTCTTTCCCTTCTTATCTCCCATTTCCTTGCTCAGAAAACATCCCTCATTGTTCTTCCTGTTCTTGCAGGAACTGGTTTTAATGCAGATTTAAATATAGTAGCAGAAAAGTTGGCACAAATTAATAGGCCCTCTTTGGTACTGGTGGAAATTACAAGCTGGGTTATTTTAAGAGGTCTGTTGTGTAGGCATATAAATGTATTAAGTGTGCAAAATATGAGGGTGATGATAACTGAATGTAAACTTCTAATTTTTTAAACTTTTTTCCCTAGGGAGAAGAAAGCCATAATTGATCCTTCTTTGTTCAAATACAAAGTCCAACCTATTAAAAAACACCTATATGAACCTGTTATTGTTAAAGCATCTCAATTAAGGTAAACATTAGTATGTGGAAATTAAAATTGTTCTTTGTAACTGTGAGTTGTGTGTTTTTGATATAAAATGGCATTTTGAAACAATGATGTTAGATCTGTTAATTAAAAGCACTGGAACAAAATGCTGTAATGCAGGCCTTCTGTATCAAGGATTCCAAGTTTTGCCAGCATTAACACAGGTACCAACTCCTTGCAGGTCTCTGCTTTCATTGGTGCACAGATGAGACCTGCTGTTTTTGTCTGCAAAAATTGAATTAGTTACCCAGTGTGCAACAAACCAATAATTAATTACACACTCAAGAGAGATGCTGATTATTTATTTGAGAGATGTGCAAGCCTAGGTGATCAGTGGTATTCCATACGTCAAGCACATTTTAGCAAGCAAAGGAATTAGAGTTCATTGGCTACAAGTTTCATAGTTCTCTTACTAATGAGTATTCTATTTTTTGTTGGTTAATGATTCTAATTAATTGATTAATTACTGCATTTTATGGTAATTAGTCTGCATGCTCTTTCTCTTTTGTTTGAGTCAGTGAGTTTCTTGTGCCAGTGGTCCTGAGTCAGTGGCTGCAGATTTCCCCCTGCAGAATTACCTTTTACCCAGTTGGAGCTGATTTGATACAGTTGCTTGGTTGGGTTTCCTTACCTTGGGAATTCTGCTGGGTGTCTTTGTGACCCCTAAATTCTGCATTCTTTGTATCCACTGTCAGTGGGCATTCTTCTTCCCAAGCTTTGTTAACCTCTCCCCAGGTCTGCCTTAACAAGGTAATTCTACCAGCAAGTAATTTATTTTTCTAACACCTGGACATCATTCATAGTAGCTAACAACCAAGCTCTCTGTTTCATGCATTAAATTTCCTTTTGTGTTGATTAGGCTTGAAAGTATACGAAGATCAAACATCAAAGAACATCCTTTTTTAACAATATTTTTATATATTCCACATTTTGCAACACTATGACTTCTGATACCTTGGCTACTGTTGTGATTGATGGAGTAGGTGGAAAAAAGTTTGAGAACTCTAATACTAATAATAGTGGTAATAATGAACTATTGACATTGTGAGCACTCTGGTAGCATTGCTGGTTTGAAATGTTGAAGTAGACATGGGCAATCAGATTGATTTAAAATAGAAAGGTGTAGAGGTTTTGCTTCTTTAATAACGAATTTGTCTCAAATTTAGTTAAAATATATGTTTAGAGTAAATTGTGCATCAAAATTTATATAAACTGGGTGCTGTCAACAAACTTCAATTTGTGTGATTGCAAATCATTTAGTTCCAGCACAAATCTGGATTTGTTTTTTCATTAACTCCTCCTGTGTAGTGAACTTTTTTCCTTCCCATGAAGTAATGCAGGTTCCTGGGAATGCCAGGAGCCAGTAGAGTGCACATGTCCTCTAGAGAGAAGTGGCATAGCTTGACTGAGTAGTGTGTGAATTCACCTTGTCACTTGTGGCCTTGCCTCCCTGCTTGAGAGATGTGAATGCGGCTTTCCTGCTGTCCCTGTTTGCTTGTTTGTCCTCCCTCTCATCTGAAACAATCAGACTTGAGTTTTATTTTAAGATGTGTTTGGAGCATCTGCCATGGATCAAAAGGGTGGTTATAAATGAGGATGTAACAGAATCTTCAAAATAAAAACTGCAGATCCATAAACCAACTGTTATGTACTACTTGGGTTTTGTTTTATTCATGAGGAAAATTTTAATTCAGTTGAGGTTTCAAAGAATGGTTGTTAATTACAATAGTAAGGGTGTTGTTTATAATGAAAAAAAATGAGAAAAAGATCAATCATATGGTCTATCACATGTATTCTTGCACATACTTTTGACTGTACTTAAACACTAATTAACGATGTTAGTTGATAATACTACCTTTCTTTCCTAATACAGCCGGAGGAAACATCTCTTTTCTCGTGATAGACTTAAACTTTTTCTGAAACAACACTGTGAACCACATGATGGAGTAATTAAAGCTAAGGTAAGCAAGAAGAAGTAATATTGGATAGAATATTGACACTATTTAGTATTTTTTGCTCTTCTCTATTAGCTGCTCCTTTTAAAAACTACATCAAATTTAGCTTTTTGTAAGTATGATATACTTTTCCAAAATAAAAGGTGAATACTTCAACTTTTTGGTTTTGACTTCTGCTTGTAAACAAGATTGTAGTTTTTCTGAAGCACAGCTCTGTAATTTCTTCTTTGGCTGCTAGTTTTTAAGAGTCCTCAAAATAAAAAAGAGCATTTACCTAGAAAAAATTTATTTGTTGAAACATATTAAACTTTTGATTAGTCTAGCACATGAATTGTTTTCATTCTTCAAGGTATGCAGCTGATATTTCTAAGTCAAATAAAAATGAACTGTTTCTGCGTTTGTATAGTAAACCATTGTTATTCTGTTCTAATGCTTTTAACTGGAAAATGTTTTATAATGGATTGAATTTTGTGTCTAGATCTTTAGTGAGACAAGGGAGTTTAGGTGGCTGGAATGGGTTTTTGATAAGCTCTTGGATGTTGACTATACATATTTTTGTAGTCTTAGATATATGGTGACAGTACAACTCAGACAAAAGCTCACATCCTAGTGGGCACCGCATGTCTGAGAATTTGAGCAGCTTTTCCCACAAGGCAGCAGTTTCCCTTGCTTGCTGTACCACAAGAGATCCTGAACTCCTTCACTGTGTATTGCAGCTTTGACCCTGAAATCCTTGCTATCTTGTTTTTAGAAGGAGGCAGGTTTTTTATTGTGTCTGTTGTTTTCTCATACAGCTGTGTAACTGCTCAGTCGGCATAGGCAGGCTTGGAGAGATGAGTCAGTGAGAGTCTTGCCTCTGAAAGTGGAGGAAAATAACAAAGCCAATAAATTCCTAAATAAATTTGTAACTCTAGAGTCTATCTCTTCTAAAGAAATGGAAATAGAAGAAAATAGAGCTGAAAGGGATAAACCACGCCATTCCTTGGACTTGTTAGTGGTCATTTTGACCCAGCTCACTTTACCACATTAAGGACTTGTGATCTATTTGTGATGTTTTCTGGAGCCTCAGGAAAGCTGTTATATTCTACATATGTGTATTTGTCATCTTGTCTTTATTTGGGCTTTCTGTGGAGTGTCTTCTTTTCCTCTTGCTGATTGCCTTGCATTTCAGTTATGTGAACATGACCTATTTGGAATGTCTCCTTTGTATCCTCATCTGTATTTTTCAATAAGGGCAGATTTCCTGAAGTCATCAGGTTGAGAAAGTAGACTTGTAAAGAAACTTTGACAGTTTGGAACAATCTTCCTCCAGAAATAAGTACCTGTGTAATAGAGAATTATGTAATTCTTCAGTAAGTTACATTTCTGCTGATGTCTGTCAACATTTATTCTTGACACACTTCAGTACCTTGCTAGGGGGACACTGTCCAGCTATGTTTGCTAAAAGGTATATAAAGAAACAACATCTTTCCAAATGAAGCAAAATTCTAGTTTCAGATGTGCTACATACATTATTATCCACTTGGTAGATTAACTCTTCACCTAACTATTTCAGAACTTTATTTTTTATCCTCAGTTAAGCAGTTGTGGATATGGTTACTCCTATTGTCTTCTTTTGGGAATTAATGATTGAGTAATTAGCTTATATTTAAGTTAAGTAGCTCATATTTATAAAAAGGTAAGAATTTCACCATGAATATCTATTTTCACCTTTCTTACTAAGGCAACATCAATTGAGAAATACAATCTAGCAGAACAAAACTTCTCCTATTTCTTTCCTGATGAACCACCCACATTTATCTTCAGTCCTGCAAGCAGACGGCGAGGGCGACCTCCAAAGAGGGCATCTGCAAGTCTTGTAAGTAATAGCATTTTTAATCCCAGATGAAGACACATTAGCATAGTCTTACGAAGTTCTTCATTTGTCTGAGTTTTCAGATCATTTGCAATACAGGGTTGACATTGTGCTTTTTTTATTTTGAGGGCAGTTGGGATATATTCCACAATTGCTCTTTAAGTAATTGCTTTATAGGTAAGCTGGTGGAAAGGATCATACTTCATATGTTATCTTCTTATTTTTGTCATTATTTCTGGGATCCCATTGAGAAGCTAGTTTTTTTGGTGTGTTATGATGACAAACAGAGTGCTTGTCCATTCTGGGATTAATAATTTGCTGAAAAGCTTTTATTTGAACTCACATGTGAATTATGTCACTTGCCCTCAGATACAGGTATGTCACTTGCCTGTATTTAAGCACTGAGACTCTTAGTCACTACACTACTTCATTGTATTTAGAGAATTGTATTCTAGTTGAAAAATTGGGAATATCTTCTGCTGTTCATTTCACCATAGTTATTATGTTCTTTTTTTTTTCCTCTTCACCCCCAAATTCTCTGTCAGGAGGACAATATTACACCTAAACAAAACACCCCAGGAAACAAAAGTAAAGTATCAAGGGAAAGGGCAAGGTTCCAGAAGCAAAAAGATGATGTGCAGGCCATAGGTAAGTTGAAGTTTACTCATATGACCAGTGGAACCAGTTTTTGCAGGTTTGAGAGCAGGCCATAATTAGAGTATTTTTGGGGTTGTGTCTTTAAAAGGGAAAATGTATTAAGAGTGTACTGCCACATCACTATGGCCAAGTGCTCCTTTCAATAGTTAGCATGCTTGTTTCCTGGTTTTATTTTTTACCTTGTTAGTTGACTAAATTGTGGAAATGTGGGAAGCTTGTGGCCCAACTGTGTTGATTTCTCTCTCAGATGAATGAAGAGATAAATAGTTTTTTGTAGAAGCTTGGATGGTGAAGTCATGTGTAAATTTTACCAGCTAAAGGTATATCAAAGCATGAAGGTGTTAGTTTTAAAATGTATGCATTTTCCCCATAAAACAATCTCATAATTTAAAAGAACTGAACTATATTCTGAATTTTTTTGTTTAAAAGAGCACAAGTCACTTCAGAGATTTTTGTTTTGGACTGATTTAATTATTTTGGTTTAGTTTTGACCTGCTCCTTATCAAATTAAATTTGATCTCAAATTAAATAAGGGGACCCATATGCCTTTTGTTTGGGTTTAACTAGATAAACTGGTATGTCTTCTTGAGGACAAAGGTTAGACAAGGAGATATTCTTCTGGATTGTAAGGACTTGTGTCCTTCTTTAGGAAAGGCTTTCATCTGCGGAAGTATTTTAGTGAACTTCTGGTTCCAGCCTCTCATTTCCTTGAATATATAATTTTTTAGGATGGCAAGGACATTTAGAAATCACTTAGTCCAACATCTGTCTGCTTAAATAACAGTCTGATGCTGCTTTGGGCCTTTCCTTTATAGAGATAAGGACACTAGAATTTCATGTGTTCCATTACATTTGTGTGTCCACATTCTTACACAACAAGCATCTGTTTGTTCATGTGCTGGCAATGGCAGCATAGACTGAGGTAACAGCTGATCAGCAACAAAGCTGCTTCCTCTCTTGTGTGGACAGAAGCTGCAGCTTCTAGAAGACTAGTAAAGACACATTTTCACAATGTGAAAAGGTAGCAAAATACCAAGTACCTTGAAACATGAACCTTCTCAGTATGTTGAAGACCCTGGGGATCAGCTTCACTGCATTTGTTTGCCAGGTTGAGACATTGCTGCTTTGTGCAGTAGCTATCTGTAGAAGGAACCTAGCCCATTTTCAGAATGTTATAGCACAGTCTTTCTTGTAATTACTGTCCACTTGGTAAGAGTAAGGATCTTTTTTTCATTTCATATTCACTTATGATTCTAGCTTTCCTGTTTATTCAATTAAAACAGTAAGACCTCCTTCTGTTTGTTAGCCTGTGTGTGGGCTGATAGGCACTGTGTCCACAGAAAGTGGAAATTTGGGTCCTGTTGTTCTGCAAAGAAATCTGCATCTCTTCAGGCAGTAGCGTTTATTATCATTTGAAGTTAGCTTAAACTGTGTAACTGAAGTAAAACTTGAACAAAACATACTGAAATATACATTTCAAATATATTGACTTCAGTAATTCAGTAATACCTAAATATTTAAAGATCACTTATTTAAAGGTTTTTACTATCACAGATATTTCTCGGTTGTGTGCCACACTTGGTTGTGACATGCTTTTATTTAATCAGTCATTATTAAATATGTTGCTGTAATTATATGTTGGAATCAATTCTCATCTTTATATGTCAATTGATAGAAACCAATAAACAAGTAATAACCTTCTGTATACTCATAAACCTAGATATATTTGACTTTATTATCTGTTGACAACCTCATAAAACATGTCTAATGCATAGGCTTGAAACTATGATTCTGTGAGGGACTTCCAAGTGTTTGAATTTCTGGTTGGTGGGGAAACAATTCAGTCTTCATAACAGTATCTTTTTCATATGGTAATTATAAAAATATCAGTCTGTTTTTCAGTTAAAACTGACATTTTGCAAAAAAAAAAACAACTTAGGTTTGTTTTTTTCCTTTATAGCTTTTGAAAAAGCTAAATTAAAACAAGAGAAGGCAAATGCTATAGAAGCTAGGAAAAAGGAGAAAGAAGATAAGGAAAAGAAGAGAGAAGAATTAAAGAAAATTGTGGAAGAAGAAAGGATGAAAAAGAAAGAAGAGAAAGAGAGACTCAAAATAGAAAAGGAAAAAGTAATGCTTTTGAAGTACATGTGTTTCGTATAGGAACATGGCTTTCTAGTTTCCTTGTTTCTTAGTCGCTGTTTCAAGTTATTTTCCATTAATCATTTTCAGTTCCCGGAAATGCACTTTAGAAGAATAGACAGTTACAAGACTTGATGATGGGTTATATTTCTGGTTAGCATTCTCTATAATTTTAGTTTACCAAAAGTTCATTTTGAATTTGAACTTACTTCAGTAATAATGTGGTGGGCTTGGGTTGTTTTTTTTTGCCAATAATGCATAAAATGATATGATTTAATGGTTGTCTTCTCTTTGAAGAATCTGTTCTGCATCAGATTGACAGCATATCTAATGGTTGTGGGTTTCTGTGTGGATTCTTTGGATGTAAATTGCTAAATAACTTTTTGTCAACCTGAATATGAAGAAATTATATATACACATTCACTGTCTTATTTTTATAGTCTTTTTTGAGGCAACTTTCATATATGCTGCCTAATTTTTGATATTTTTTTCTTCAGACACTTCCATTAAAAAGAAAACTCAAAATACCCTCCAACAAAAGCAATAACTAATTCAACACAGTATCACCTCATTTAAATATTTTTGACAATCTCATTTTATACAAGTAAAAATGAATAGATTACTCCATTCTAATTAAATGGGATGTTTTACTTTTCAGTGTGATTGAATAGTAAGTGGTGCAGTTTTATAAATTGCAATAAGGCCATGTAACAATATTTATATACAATTATGACTATTTTTTTCAGGAAAGAGAGAAGCTGCGTGAGGAAAAAAGAAAATACGTGGAATACCTGAAACAGTGGAGTAAGCCTAGAGAAGATATGGAGTGTGATGACCTTAAGGTATGATTGAATTTGGAATAGCTGAAGACTGTAGTTTGTAGGGTCCCCAGGTGGATTAGATTCCCTAATTCAGAGGCAAATGTAGATCTGATTGGAATGCTAGAGGCTGTGAGTCACCTGCAGTGTGTAATACACATTTCCCAGTGGCAATGTTAATAGGATCATCTGCATTTTCAACCTCCAGAAAAGCTTTACAGGCTGTGCTCAGTCTGCAATGGAGTATGTTCAAAGTGCTGGCATTACTGAGTGGAGGGTATTGAGTGTACCTGATTTTTCTGTTAAGTATACAAAATGAGCTCATTTAGAAAAATGTGAGTCACTTAAAAGATTTGAGTAATGAAAAACTAAATTTTCGGCTGCAAAAGTTAGAAAAGACATTGGTTTGTTACTTCCTATGGCATTCTTTTGATTGAAACTGTAGCAATATACTATAAATTCTATATATATAATGTTTTATGAGCATCTTTTGTGATGATACTGGAAACCTGTAGAAAGTACCAAGAATTTGCTTCTCAAGGAACTTTGGTTTCACATAAGAGTATAGTGTGGCTTTACATAACAGAAGATTTTTCTTGTGTTACATGTTTGTGTACACTTTATTGGGATTCATTTTGACGGGGGCAAATTGTCAGAAACACAAAGATAAGAGAGATACACAGGGAAGCATAACAAATGCAAGGACAGCAAGTGGAAATAAATGAGAGTGTTAAATGAATTCAAGTGAAAGCACTAATTGGGAAGAATATGAGAGCTGAACATATTTGCAAGGAGAGCTGTATGGCCATTGAGGATGGGAGTGAAAACTCCTAGCTGTGTAGAAAAGGGAAGAAAGCTGAAGAAAGGGAAAAAGGCCATTGCTGAAAGGAGAGCAAGCTGTGAAAACAGTGCTGCTGTATTCCTACTGGAAAGAAAAAAGGAGGAGTGGAGAAACAGTGTCATCGCTACAGTGAGATGACTGTGCTGCTCTGCCTACTCTCCTGTGTGCCAGTGCAGCCTCACCTGGACTACTGTGTGAGATTTTGGGCACTGCAATACAAGACAGACATTGGGGAATTAGAGAGTGTCCAAGGGAGGGAAAAAAAGATGGAGAAGGTATATGAGGAGTGGCTGAGGTCACTTGGTCCGTTCAGCCTGGAGGAGACTGAGGGGACACCTTGTCACAGTCTATGACATCCTTGTGAGGGGAAGAGGAGGGCAGGCACTGATCTCTTCTGTGTGGTGACAATGACAGGACCCAAGGGAATTGCCTCAAGCTCTTTTAGGGGAGGTTTAGGTTGGATATTAGAAAAAGCTGCTTCACCCAGAGGGTGCCTGATGGAGTTCAAGAATCATTTGGACAGTGCTCTCAAGGCACAGGGTGTGACTTTTTGTGCGGGGCCAGGAGTTGGAATAGAAGATCCTTGTGGTCTCCTTCCGACTCAACTTGTTATTTTGTGATTCTGTGAATTGACAAGATTATAAATAAAGATGAGTTTAGGTAGGGACTGCTTTTGAAAACGTTCCCTTTTCTGGGAATTTATGAAATACCTTACTGTGTTCTTCTGAAGCATGGTATTCAGCTTGCTCCTTTTTAATATTTGCGAACTACCATATTTGTGGAAAGGAGACGTGATTCTGAAAATTACTTAACTATGTGTGCTAAGAAACTGTAAATGAAGACAAATCTTGAAGAATTACATGAAGGTAGTAATTTCAAAATGAAACTTGATGTTAGGCGCTGTCACCTGTGATTTGGAGATGGTGTCTCTGTTCAGTAGTGCTGTTATATGGTTGCATCATCTCCCTTTAATGTCTTCAGCTACCATAAGTGCCTTACAAATGCAGAAAACCCAGTACCAGAACACACAGTTGTTAGACATGATCTTGCATATCCTAGTATTAGAAGGGCATGTTTTATGTGAATGTGTTAGGGTTTTGGTTTGCTTGTCTTTGCAAGCAATCATAAGTAACTTTTAAGAGTATGTTTATTTTTGCTTGTCCAGACAGTTCAGGAAACTGAAATTCCAAACTCTAGTGAAATAGTACAAGTATAAAGGAAAGATCTTGACAGCCAGTATTCTTTACTTGTAGTAAGATTAACTTCATTTAATGAAGATACAAACTTCGTGGACATGAGTAAACTTCTTTCTCAAAAATTTTACCTTGAAGTTGCATGCTCTTTGGTTTCCAAAGTTAATACTATCACCAGTGTTACCGTGATAACTGATCATGTGTCCTGTGGGACTCTTTTTAGTGAAATGTAGAGAAACTCAATGAATACATTCCTTAGAATAATAGACTCTCTGGTTTTGATCACTTACGTACTTTGCACAAACCAAATACTGTATTAAGTGGTCCCATTTGGTTTGCAGGAACTTCCCATTCCAATGCCAGTGAAGACGAGACTTCCTCCTGAGATCTTTGGTGATGCTCTAATGGTTTTGGAGTTTTTACATGCTTTTGGGGAACTTTTTGATCTTCAAGATGAATTTCCTGAAGGAGTGACTTTAGGCAAGTTGTGGTTTATGTGGCAACGTGCCCCATTTGGGTAGTTTCCTTTTTACCAAACAACCAAACACCTTAAGTGCACACAAGTACCACTGCTACAGAATTTTCTGTGTGGCTTTAATCTGTCAGTGCTAACACATGCGTATCAATCCAGTTTTCAGTTCATGGTCAACTCCAAGGGACTTGTAAAATCAAAATTAATTTTGGTGTACAAGTTGTTATTCTGCTTATCAAAATATCTACTTGTAGTTTTTTCTTGCAATTATGTATTAAGAGAACAATGTTTATTCAGCACTCTTTCTGGCACCATCACTCTAGGAATATATGCAGTAAATTATGGAAACGTAATTTAAATATCATAACTGAAGGAAAAAAAATGTTTTGATTCTTCAGTACATAATTTTTTTTCCAACTTTGCGGCAAAAGTGACGCTTCTTAAACTTTATTCACAGAGGTTTTAGAGGAAGCTCTTGTAGGAAATGACACTGAAGGCCCACTATGTGAATTGCTGTTTTTCTTCCTGACTGCCATCTTTCAGGCAATGGCCGAAGAGGAAGAGGAAGTGGCCAAAGATCAAATAGCTGATGCTGAGACCAAAGGTCAGATCTTTAATTTTACTGCTGAAAAGCTGAAATTGCACTGGAATTAACTTTAAGCTGCATGATTTATGGCATTCCTTTGTTTAACCTTGTCTTATTATGCATGGATATTGTATGTAAATGGGCTTGTTTTTTCTCTTTTATCTGAAATTGAAGCCTTAAACTGGGCATGAACCACAGGGTCTGGGGGGAATAGAGAAAAGGGAAGCTCATTGTTACTAGGATTGTATCCAGCAAAGCATAATAAGCTTTTAACAGCATTGCTTGTGTTTCAGAGGTGCAGGAAGCATCTTTACCTTCCTCCTCTTCCTCCAGCACTGTTACATGTTTCTCCTGAGGGTCAGGAAACAATTAATTTTCCTAAGTCTTCTCAAAGATATTTGTATCTGTAAAAAAATCTGTACCTAACTAGATTAAAAACTAAAACTCTCCAGTACAACTGTAATGGAGAATTGAATATTCATTGTCCTTCAAGACTTGAAATTATGCACCCACAGCTCCTGGATAATACCATGTGTGTTCTTTCAGTAGGGATTCTCAGAGTCACTCTGAGTTTGGTCTTTGCTCTAAAGCTGATGTTGCCCCCATTTTCAGAGGCATTTGGTGTATACTAACCTTTGATCAGAGGGAAGTGCAGGCTTTGTTACAAATTTGCGGTCTTGTATTTATGGACTGCCAAATTTGCTGACTAAAGGAGAAGTTTTGATCCATCCTACTAGCCTTTATTTCATTAAAGGTAGGTAGATAAGGGCACTCCCTGTTTGAGGTCAGATGAATTCTGTGGTACCCCTGCAAGCCAGATGTATGAGTTACGTGAAGGTTCCTTTAATTCCTCTCTTGAAGATTGTTTATTTTCATGCTTAAGATTTATGTCCAGTCTATAAATTATGTTTATATAAAAGCATGGGCACTGTCTTCAATAACAGAGGCTGCTCTTGTTAATTGAATAAAGTTATAGATTTGAGACAGCGTTAGTAAATTTAGACTGTATTTTAATTACTGTTGAATTTAGCAATTAAACTGTATTTATTAACTACTGAGAGTATTGCCTTGGCAATACAAGCAAGAATTCCATTATCAGGTAATCATAGAATAGTTGATTAGATTCTATATTATTCATGTGGCTAATCAGAAAAAAACATAATGTAAACTTTCATATTTTAATTTGACATCGTGGGGTTGACTATTGCAAAAGTCTGCCATTTTGTTTCTAGTTTAGCAGAGTTGTGGGTAAGGCACTTCATTTATTATGTTTTACTTTCCTCAGAACTTTCATTTCTCGTCACTCTTGTTTAGACATCATCTTTCCCGTAAATGAATTACATAGTCTTGGCTTTGTAATTCTGGCTAACCAAACCAGCAGTAGTCAGCATGTTTGCTCAGTTAAATTCTGTACAGGCAGTGTTTCTGCAACAGGGAACACCATGGATATGTGGTTTTGGGGTGTACATTACTTTCTCAAAGTGTGTTATATAGTTAAACTGAGAGGGGAGATGCAGAGTCATTTTGCAGTGTCTGGGTGACAGTTTTCAAGCAACATTTAGCATCATAGAGGAAGGATTCTTGTGGATTTGCATTTTATGTATTATTTGTACAGTTTGTATTTGTGGTTTTATTTTGGCCTGTTGACTTAAATGCTTAATAATTTGGATTTGAATAAAGTAAAATTTTTGAAACAGCATTCAGTGCTGAAAATACTCTGCCAACCCTCTGGAGAAATACCTGTAAGTGCTGAGGAAACCTGTGTTTAAGAAACAAGAACTTGCTATTTCTCCCTTTCACTTCCCTGCTTTCCTGGTCAGTTTGCTTATGTATGATGATCATTCAGTGCAGGTGCTTAATTTGGTGAAATACGATTTATTTGTACTGTCTTAGTAATTTTGTTTGTGCAGAATAGGCTGTATCTGAGTTACAGATAGAAAGTGTAAAGTGAGTGGTGATAGCCAGTATCAACATACGTGGTTGGTTTGAGCTGTGCTTCCTAAAAACAAAATTATGATAAGAAAAGCAGTTTGTTTGAGGAAAGGAAATACAGCTGTTCTTGTATTGCTACTTGTCTGCGCTTTCAAGCGTGTTCCTGGATTTGTTCTTGCTGCCTTTTATGTTGCCATTGTGCATGTTCTGTGTGTTGCGGCTGCTTTAACAGCTTATATGGCATTCTCCCTATATACAGCATGTGGTGCATGTCCTTAGCTTTTAGTTGGATTTTTTTAGTTGCATTGAAAAATGTGTAAATTTTTGTTTGGATGTTGAATTGAGTTTTGAATACATTGATGCATCTGTAAATATCATCCCTCTCTTCGCTTTGTCTGCAACTCTCAAAACACAGCTTCCTTTCCTCCCCTCCACAGTACAAATTTTAATTTGCACTAGAATAAAGTGTTTATTTCCTTAAAGATTTAACAGAGGCTTTGGATGAAGATTCAGACCCCACAAAATCTGCACTGTCTGCAGTTGCAACTTTGGCAGCTGCATGGCCCCAGTTACATCAGGGTATGTGTGGGTTTCACTTATTGTTTTATTACTGTTATTATTTTGCTCTGTATTTTAAAGCACTGTTTTTATATTTATGTACATTCAAATGTCTGTATAAAATAACTGTTCGTTCTCTTCAACTGTAGGCTGCAATTTGAAAAACTTGGATCTTGATAGCTGCACTCTTTCTGAGATTCTCAGACTTCACATTCTAGCATCAGGTGCTGATATAACATCAGCCAATGCAAAATACCGTTACCAGAAACGAGGAGGGTTTGATACTACTGATGATGCTTGCATGGAGCTGAGATTAAGTAATCCTGGTCTCTTGAAGAAACTTTCAAGTACCTCAGTATATGATTTGTTGCCAGGTAATAAAAGACAACACATGTTAGAGATTATTAGATTGCTCAATAAGTGATCAATTTTGCATCGGCTTCAGACTAATAGTGGTCAAAATTTACAGTATCATAGAATAATTGAGTTTGGAAAGAATTTCTGGGGGTCATATGTAGACCAACATTCACCCTTTATGCTTCAGTCCCCACAAGCACATTCCACCACATCAGAGATTGCAAGTCTAGGCAGTGTCATTACTCCTGAGTAGCTTTTTTTTCATCTCATTTTTAAAATGTTAGTGTTACTTGCATAAGGGGATCTCTGTGGAAGAAGCACTGAGGTGTTTGATTCAGCCTCTGCTTTTTTTCCCCCCTCTTTGTATTTGGATCTTTTGTTCATTATTTGGAAATGGAGAAAAATTTCTATCTACTGTCCCTTTATCTCTATTTTGAAGGTAATACTGCATTTTACTACATCTTTTGGTGGCAAAAGTTAATAAATTAAAAATAAAGGTTCATGTCTCCGAGCCAAGCAGATATGCTTTCAGGAAATGTCTCTGCAATTGCACCTAGTGCACTACAGATGTTTGTTCACTTGTTTTTAAGTGAGAGCAAATCCAGTTTGGAGTCTGTAAGATAGGCTTATTATCAATTGCATAGTGAAATATAAACATTGGTCTGAATTTCATTAGGAGAAAAGATGAAGATCCTTCATGCTCTCTGTGGGAAACTTCTGACCCTCGTCTCCACTCGAGATTTCATTGAGGACTCTGTTGATGTGCTACGACAAGCAAAGCAGGAGTTCCGGGAATTAAAGGCAGAGCAGCACCGCAAAGAACGAGAGGCAGCAGCAGCAAGGTAGAACTAGGATATGGAAAACTAACTTGTGGTGCTACAAATGAGATTAATCCCTTGGTTGCAGAAGGCATATAAGAAACAATAGTAATGTTTCTGTTCTGTGCTGGTTTTCTGGGACAGTAGACAGAAGTGAAACTTAGTTGTGCTAAATGTTGTGTTCTCCCATGTTGCTGCTATTTTTGTATGATGTTTTAGTATAAAAGAAAAAAGATGTGGACAGACCAGATAGTAGATTAACTGCAACTGGTTTTCTATATCCTTCTTACTATTAGGATACGTAAGAGAAGAGAAGAAAGGTTAAAAGAGCAAGAGTTAAAAATGAAAGAGAAACAAGAAAAGCTGAAGGAAGAGGAGCAAAGAATTCCTGCTGTAGAAATATCTGTTGGGTATGATACATAGTATTACTGTGACGTTTATGTTAATAGCACTTTTCAGCTCCATGACCAGACCTCACGTGTAGTTTAATTGACATGGTCATATACAAAGGTATATTTTAAGTATATTGTCCTTAATGTTGATTTTGTTTTTCTTCATAGTGGTAAAGAATTGGTTAAAAAGTTACCTTGTAAAAACCGCCTGTGTTTCTGTAGTTAATTAATTATATTTGCTAGATGAGGCAAAAATGTGTAACAAGCGTTTTACAGAATGGCGTATACATTTTGGGAAGGAAACTTTCTTTGACATGGAAAAAAAAATATAGCAATAGAGCTATACTAAGATGTGTCCAAAAATGATCTAATTATAATAATACTCTTCAAATGAAAGTGTGGGTACCAAAGAGCAGGTTTTAGTCCTTAATACAGAACTTTACATTTACAGTTTAGTGGGTTTCTTTTGGGCTTTAATATAGTCTGTGATTTACAGTTTATTTTTTAAGAGCATTATAGGTATTTGGGAGATAAAAATACTCTTTGTGTCAAAGATGTCATATTTTATTGTGCATTTTTTTATCATTCACCTTATATTGCATGGTTGGTTAGTCATCTTTTGCTTATTTTGCTGTGTCAGGGAAGAGGACCGGGAAGACCTTGATACTAGTACAGAAAGCAAAGAGATGGAACGTAAAGAGCAAGACATGGACACAGTCACAGAGGATGAAGAAGAGCTGGGACCAAACAGAAAACGACGGAGAGGTAATGCTATAGTGAATCTGTGTGTGTACCTGTGCACCTGCATGCATGCACCTGGCAAGTTCTTGTGTTTTATAGTAAAAGTATCAATCTTTGCTGTAATTTTCTTTTAAGGAAAAAAAAAATCACACTTGAACATTATCCTAATGGGCTATTAAGTACCTAGAGCCAGCCTGGTGTAGTTCTTATGGTCAGCTGCATGTTGTTTCATAGTTCTGTTTCTTCTTGTCTTCCATACGTACTGTGTGGATTCCTCTTTTGTCTAAGACATGTTATGATGTTGCCTAACAACTCATTAGGTACTTGCCCTTGTAGAGAGAGTTGTAGGAGTTTCATGTAATAAGAGATGGTGTGAGTATGATTTTTTTTTTAATTTTTTTTTTTTAAAGCAAACTGCAAAACTAACTGCTATTTCAAAAGAAAATGTTAGATCAAGCATTTGGGTGTAGTTTGCCTTTGTTAATGAAGCAGCATGCCTCCTCTACAAGAATAAAACCAGACTTATGCCTAGATTTAATTTTCTCAGCAGTGTGCTAGTAGGAACTGCAGTGCAGTAAATGGCATAGCCTGCTGTTCCTAACTAAGCATAGATGTCACCACAGGAGGATGAATTGTTGATGGCTTTGGGCTGGTAGCCCATCTGTGTCTTTCTGCAGGGAAGGCTTTGTGGTGGTGTCTGTGAAAAGTCCTGGATGATTGTGGACTTAAGTTGCAAACTTGTACAGTTTCTAACAGTATCTGGGATGGAAATTCGAAGTTATTCAGTTACATAGATTTACATGTTTGTTACAGGCTTGTCATGATGGCAAAGCAATGAGATCCTAAACAGAATTTCAGATTTCTCAAATACCTGTGTTTGAGACATTGTGACTGGATGAATGACAAACAAGTGTTCTTATTTCATTCCTACAACTAGCGAGCTGAAAGTCACACTGGAAACATGTAGAACTTGAGTGTTCACAGCACCTTTCAGGTTGCATGCATCAATTAAGAGTCATACTGGTCTAGATGACTACCAGGACATGATGCTTTGGTGTACTACAGATGTGAACTGAAATGTTTTCAGCTGGTACAAATTGAGGGGGGAAATAATAGTAAATACATTTGAAAATTAAAGTGATCAAGTAAGATACCTGAGTTTGCCAAAAAAGCTGCTATGTAGGGATTCTGGTCTTTTTTGAGACCTTTGTGGGTTTAAGATCATAATTTTGAGTATGATAAATAAAGTCTGAATAATAGCTTAGATTCAGTAGTAAAATTGCTAGAACTTTACTTAATCCTTATGTTTCTATAATAAATATTTATGTTCTTAAAATTTTGGTTCTTTTTATATGATAGTGAAGATGACAGTGCCAGTAAATGAGATTTAGTCTAGTTTCTGCAAAGGGAAGGTGTATTTAAAGTGGCTACCCATTGTTTAAGGTAATGAGGGTTAATCGCTTGAGTTTTTCTTTAATAAAGCCAGTATTGTTTCTTGACTGAGCTGATGGTCTTTGACAGTGTAAGTTTGGATAACCAAAAAGGGACAGAACTAAAACCTGCCCTTTACTTGAGTTTTTCGTTAAAAATTATGAATTAATTGCTATCATACTTCTTTTAACTTCCTAGGAAGGAGAGGGCAAAATGGATATAAAGAATTTACAAGACAAGAAGAGACCACTTGTGAAAAGAGCGAACCTCTTACTGCTGAAGATGAAGAAGCTTTAAAACAGGAACAACAAAAGAAAGAGAAGGAACTGTTAGAAAAGATTCAGAATGCAACAGCCTGCACAAATATCACCCCGTTAGGTCGTGACCGTCTGTACCGGCGCTACTGGATTTTCCCTTCTGTTCCTGGATTGTTCGTAGAGGAGGACTATTCTGGTCTCACTGAAGACATGTTGTTGCCTCGAACCTCTTCCTTTCAGAATAGTGGACAGTCTTGCACAAATGAACCTCAGGTATTCAGTAAAACTGGAGAGTCTTTGAAATCCTCTGAATCTACCTCCAATATTGACCAAGATTCACACACCAGTGTTGTTGTAGAGGTGCCAAGGCCAGTATACAAACCAAACCGTTGGTGCTTTTACAGTTCTCGGGAACAACTGGACCAACTCCTAGAGGCTCTCAATTCCCGAGGACATAGGGAGAGTGCCTTAAAAGAAACTCTTTTACAGGAGAAAAGTAGAATATATGAACAACTAAGCAGTTTTCAAGTGGAGAAATTCCATATTCCAGGTAAATGAAAGTTCTTTGTCTTAATTTGCTTCTACTGATGAAACTTCTATATAATATTATAGAAACCTCTAGTTCTAATTTAACTGTAATTTCTAAGATCTAAGAATTATTCTTAAGCTTTTTTTTCACTCGATGGAAAACGTGTTTGGTTTTTTTTCCTTCCTTCCTTTTTTTTGTTCTTCCTGCTTGACAGACCTTTGTGGTCTTTTCTGGTGTTTCATGCTAAAAAAGAAGCAGTAATTTTTTTGTGATCTTACTGTTTAGTAAACTGGGATTGGCTTTTAAACAGACAACTTTAGGAAGTAATTTCAGCTTTGGAAAAAGATTAACTGGGGGATGAAAATTAATATGTACTAAAAACCGTGTAGCTGTGTTGGTTGTTACATAGATTAACGTCGGTGCAGTGGCATTTTGTGTTATTACTCTCTTCTGGGGTTTTTTCCCTTTTCTTCCTTTGGCAGACCCTCAGTACAGAAGGAAACAGCAGGACAGCAGATATTTTTATGGGTTTTTAAACATAGGAATGTACTGAAAACAATCCTAGAACTAGGATTTAGGGATTTTTCCATTTTCTCCTAGCCCAGTATTTTGCCATTTATTGGCAATGCATTGGCTCAATCACTGATAAAATTCTGCACATACAGGCTTATGGCTGATTTGCTTATGGCGTGTTGGTGGGCAGACAGTGTTAGCAGAGTGAGACTCCCCAGGGTCATGTTTAAGAAATTGCATTTTGTTTTTAATTATGACAAATTACCTTGAGAATTTGGGGTTATCTATATTGGAGCAGGGGAGAATTATTCACAGCAGACACGAATTCTGTTTGTCTGGAGTGCATATGCTAGGACATGCGTGAGCACATCAGATACCGCTAAATGTTCTTTTGGTGGCAAGTAGCACAGGACAGAGTTTTTGCATAGTAATTAAGCTTTATTTTGAGGCCTTTTTCTGTATTTTTTTTTGTGAAAGAATCTCCATCTTCTGATATGTTTGAGTTTGTACATATGGTTCCTTATTTCCTTAATTCCTTCACCTTTATCTGTATTATGTCTGTTGCTTTCTGCTCTGAAGCAACTGGATGGCCAGAGTCACAGATTTTTCTTCTCTTTCAGTGTTAGAACTGTAGATTTACACTGATTTTCATTTACAAAAAGAGGCAGCTTTGAACTTCGCTTTAATAGAGACGAAGAAAATTCAAATGCAGTGGTCTGATACCAGTGGTGCCACACCACTGTATGATAAGCAGGGATAAATAGCCACGTGTAGATGCACTTGGCTGGAGCTGTTCTGCTGTGGACTCCAGAGGCTGCCCTATTGTCTTCACTCAAATGACTCACAGGACAAGAGGGATTCTCCTGCACTGTAGGCTGTGCTTCTGCCTTTTCCAGTTCCTGCTCAAAAGAGCATGGAAATAAAATCGATATGTGTTGTTACTTGATTGTATTCCAGTATCCACTAAGTTTTCCTTGTCAATTATTTGAAAAGCAGTTGCTGCTTTTCTAGTTCTACTCAAGAAAAAGTACTGCATTTCTTCTTTGCTTTTAAACCAAAGAGGACGTTTCCCACATCCAGGCATTAAAGTTGCTAGTCTACATTTTGAGAGTATTTGCATGATTACTTTCAGTTACAGGGAATTGTTTCAGCAATTGAGAGCACCTTAGAAATTCATCCTATACTTTCTTAGCAACAGCTTTATTGTATTTATTAAATACCTCTTAAATTATTGCATGTACCTTCTTATCACTGCACTCAAAGTTTTTAAGGTAAATCCTGTGAACAAAAATGTTCACCACCTATGCAGACTTGTAAGCACTAATTTAGGATTTGGGCAGACTTCCAGCTCTTTCCTGTGGGTTTTGAGTTTTTGCATGAACTTTGAGTTCTCTTGGGAGTAGGTTTTTACTTGACAGCCCATCATCATCAGCTCGCACCTTGTTTTCATTAATTATCATGTTGTCTTGCTCCTTTTTTCCCTTTTTCCTTTAATCAGAGAACACAGTCAGTCTTGTCTGTGCCTGTATCATCTTATCTTTTTGTTTTGTTTTAAGGTTAGGTTTTTAAAATAGATTTTATCTTGTCTTGTTCTGTTATGTTTTATGATTTTCAGTTGCACTTGCTTATTTTAAGTGTTTCTGTGATAAAGATACATGCAGGAAGACAGTTGAACAGTTGTCTTGTAAAGTAAGAGCAATTAAATAATAGAAATGTGACTATTCTTCCTTTTTTTCCTCCTTGCACTTAGAGCAAGGTTGGTGTTACTAACCTACTACTTTCAAAAGAATTTTAAGACAAAAGAACTACTTTTAAATTAGCAAAGATTTCTCTCATGTGTTGTTATGAGTGGATGCCAATCTTCTATTGATCATCATTACCCTCCTTAGTTGAATCAGATACCTTAGTTGGCACAGATGTCAGTGTTGGCACCTAGCTACAAGAAGGGAATTTTGAACCCATGTGTTCAGCTTGTTCTGTCTTGTACTATTGTTCCCTCTGCCAAGAGCTGCTTTAAAGGAAGAAGATCTGCTAATACCAAATTACTTGCTGTTCTTTCAGAAAAACCTCAAAGTGACGTCAGACCTCCTATAGGACGGGGAAGGATCCAAAATATCCACGATGGATCTCACCTATCTGCAGAGAAGCAGCTTGAACTGAGACTTAGGGACTTTCTTTTGGACATTGAAGACAGGATCTACCAAGGAACATTGGGGGCTATTAAGGTATTTGTATATGCTAGAATGTAAGAACATAGTGGTGCCATCAAGTCTGGCTTAAATGAGAACTCTTGCATGCAGTGATTTTATTAAAAGCATAATTAAATTAAATGTAGACAATAATGGATACTAAAAGTTTTTGTCCTTTGATTCTTTAGAAACCTCAAATTTGTATGTTTGCTTCAGGTTACAGACAGACAGGCTTGGAGATCAGCCTTAGAACATGGGCGATATGAGTTTCTGAATGATGAAAACAAAGAAAATGGTATTATTAAAACTGTGAATGAAGAATCTGAAGAAATGGAAACTGATGATCAAGATAAGTTTATTGTGAAAGACAGGTAAGAGCTATAGTTTAAATAATGATTCTTCTCTCTGAGTTGTGTAGCAGTGCCCTGGTTTTGTTTGGCTGGGGGCTTTTTGACCTTCAAATTGTTTTTACCCTCAAATTCTTCCATATGGTGATTTTTAAGACTGTAAATCTTAAAATGTTATATTTTACTTTGGTTTATAGTCTCTAAAGGGTGCTGTTCTAATACCATATAAGACTAAGATGCCAATTTTTACATTTTTCAATATTCAGATATTACACTGCTCAAAGTAAACATTAATTATCAAAGAAGGAACATGTGGATTCATTTTGAAGTAATTTTAAATGTGGGGGAAAATTAAACTGGTAATTGATGTCTTGTTTTCCAGAAGAACCTCCCCCAAAAAAATCCCCCCAACCAAAAAAACCTCACACAAAACAAAAACCCTCCCAACAAGACAAACCATAAGCAACAAAACCAAAAATACTTCAATTTCTGAAAAGAGTAGGAGTGTTAAAAAGGAAAAATGTTAATAGTAAGAAATGTCTGGTTGAAGTGGTCAGTGAACATTGTGAGTCACAGTAAGAACCACTAGGGCAGCAGGCCATGGTCTGGAATAACTAAGTGTAGAAGCAAAATGGAAATGTGATCTTACAACTTTAGGAATGATACTTCTGTGGAGCAAGCTGCAACATAGTGAAAGGAAGAAAACCTCAAATTCTACAGTATTGTAGCTGTAAAGTGTTTTGTGGTGTTTCGCTTGGTTTTTAAACATTTGAGACAGATGTGGTTCTCTGATAGCAGTTCTTGTTGTAAATCAAACTTCAGAAATCACAGAAATGTTGAAGATTTCCAAATTCTTAATTCTCAGAAGTTGCATACTTCTCAGAAATAAAGACCTACCTCAATATAGTTAATGCATATAAAATTGTATGTCTTGATCGGTGTGAATATTGAAAGAAAGATTCATTCAAGACAATCATTGTACTAACATACTGTTTACCTTATGTATTTTGTGATATTTTCTAATGTTAGACTTCTATGAAAGCTGTATTTCTGAGTGGACTAATAAATGCTGTGTTGGATGCGAGGAATTTAAAGTTCTTCAAGTTTTTTTCTCATTTTATTTCAATTCTCATTCATCACTGTTAATTAGAATTTTCCTGTAAGACTATCCTTTGAATCAGAGTTCTCTAGTTACAAAATGGATGGGATCATTCTCTATATTAATCACATAATTTACAGACATTTGGTTCTTGAAAACCACAATATAGAAGTATTCCTCTGTTTTAACCAAGAAGCTGAAATTTATCTGTTTCCACTTAACGTTGGGTACTTGTGTTGCCAACTTTCAATTCAACTGCAGAACTTTGTAGCTTAATATTTTTCCATTTGATACTGACTCCATCAGTTTCTGAATAAAGTCTACTCTAATAAAGTCTTGCATATTAAATTAGACTATGGGATTCTGAAATCATGTGACAGATTGCTTTTGATGTGGGGCTTTTTATCCACCTCAGAGCAGTGACATCTCATTAAGACCTTGGAGTTTGACTAGTGAAATGTAAATAACTCTGCAGCTTTCTTTCTGTTTGCTTTCAGGCTCTCAAAATCTGTGTGACTGCAAAATATAATGAACAGCTTTTAAGTGTGAAAAAGAACAGGGACAACTGAAAGCATTGCTTATTCACAAGAATAAAGCAGAATCCAGACAGTCTTAATTAGTTAATTTTTTATAAGCCTCAAGTAGAAATGGAATTTTATTTTCAGTAGTGAGCTGCTCTCCTACACGTTACTTAATGTTTGTGGTTCAGAAAGATTAACTACATCTTGAAATCATTACTTAGTCTTTTGGTCCTGTTTTATTGGAAAACTACCTCTTTGGCGGTTTTTTTGTTTGTTTGTGGGGTTTGTTTGGTTGGTTTCAGGGGCTTTTTAGGGTGTTTTTTATTGTCTGGGAGGTTTTCTAACCACTCTTACATAAAAAAAATTAGTATTTTATAAAGATCCTCCAAGGATGAGAATATACAAGTTAACAATTCTTGATTTACATTGAAAAATTACTTTGTTTTTATTGTTTTATTTTCTTTTCAAAAATCTTCTGAATTGTAGGGATCTGTGTAGTTGAACTTCTCCAGGTTGCTGTGTTCTAAAAGGCTACACTTCACCACTGAAAGTGTTTTCACTGAAGAATTATTTGGACTATATTCTTCAAAGAAATTTGTCATAAACTAGCTGATGGATGTCACATCAAATTTTCTGGAAATCTTAATTGTTTTGAAATTTGTTATCCACCTTTCTTGCAATTTATGTAACTGTTACCTAAAGATGATTTACCTAGATTAACTAGGCTAGCTGAGCAAACATAGGAACTAGGACAGCTGATCACACCTGTGTAGTATCTGTTCATGTCCATAATCCATGCATGTACATAAAGTTAAAATAAGAGGCTTCTCTAGATACATACATTTGCAAGTATCTCTAGTGTTAAATTCAGAGACTTGAAAGATAATTTAATACATTTCTCTTCTAGACTTGTTGGATTAAAAACTGAAGCTCCAAGTGCTGCATCAACAAGCACGAGTACTCCTCAGCCTGTCAGTAATGTGGTCCACTACTTGGCGTCTGCACTGCTTCAGATAGAGCAAGGAATTGAGCGCAGGTTTCTCAAGGCACCTCTTGGTAAGTCTCAGAATTAAAACTAAGTCTCTGGTCTTGTGTAAGATTTTGTACTAAAAAACCAAACACATCCACCCCAACACTGCAGAAAGACCCCGACCCCAAACCTACTTGCTTGTTTTGTAAGACTGGATGCTTTAGAAGGGGAAAAGAGCAGAAAGTTAGCACGCCCACATATATATATATAAAATGTATTAATTAACAAGCAAATTTTGCTCTTAAGTACATGCTTATTTAACTTAGATTATTTCAGTGATCTTGTTTATGTGGTGCTACAGTTATACTGATGCATTCGGAGACAAATTGTACTTAGGCAGAAATGATCAAGCTTTCTGGAGGAATACTATAATTGAGGCCAGTATATCATGCAGTTCTAGGTTGTAAAAATGTTTACTTTGTTTTATACTGTTTCTGTGAAAGCAATATAGGCCTAGTTTACCTGGATCACCTTGTTCAGTAAAGTGTAGGAAAGATTTACATTGCCAACATTAAGATTCTCAGGTTTTTTCATTTGTGCTGTAAAACTTGGAAATAAAAGGTTGCAAGGGAAATTTAAACCAAACCAGTATTATAGCTTGACTTTGATACATATTCCTTACTTGGTTTCCTCTGATGAGGCTCCAGAGGTGAGAGAGAGGATCCAAAGTGCATAAAGTCAGTTTGTTTTCCAGTGATCCCTCAGGTCTAGATTCCTTAGGATCATTTTGCAATTCAGAAGTGGACTTTTATCTTAGAGAAATGTGTAAACATGGTTCCTCCTTCCCAAGGTCTTGTTCAGACTTCCTGTCTGGATGGCGCACTGGGGATGAGCTGTGCTCTGTACTTGCTGGGCTGCTTTATGTCTCACCTCTGGTTTGCCAGTGCAGTGCATTCCAGGGTCCTCCAGGGCAGCAACTGCTACACATCCTGGTAGACTGATACTCTCCTCTGATAATCACTGTGCATAAAATCATTCTGCTCTGGCAGACTGCTGTAGTAGCTGAAGATGAAAATGCAGGTTTTGGTGTGTTAACCAAGATGTTAATGCCCTGTGGCACAGTTGACCTGAAGTTGTTTCTGCATCTTGGCTGCTCCTGCATGGAACCTGCTGTCTGGGTATCAGTTGCCACTGAAGATGGATTTGAGCTAGATTTGTGCCAGAGACTGACACGTGGGCATGAGTTCCCTTCCACAAGCTTTTGATATCAGTGTGATGACCTCTAGAAGAGGGAAGTGCCGCAAATGATTGAGATGAAATGGGAGAGCACAGGAATAGTTGAAACCACAGCTGTTTAAAAGCTTTACTTGGCTGAGTGTTTGGTCAACTCAAATATGTCTGCACCTTCCAAGCCAGGCATGATACAGCTTATTTCCTGCTATATGACTAGATTGCAGCCTCTGCAACAGTTAATTGACAGTATCTCTAGCATTTGTTCTACTTTTCATATGCAAGCTGTAAATACATTGTGCATTATATGCCTCCATTTCTCTGTGGGGTCTGAGAGTACTTTGCTGACAGTTTTAAGTTTACTAATCCCCTAAGGGGAAAAACATGGTTATTAGCAGGCTGTGGTCATTGATTGTGCATCCTGAGTTAGAGGAAAAAGAGTAAAAGAAGAAACATGCACCAGAAGTATTGGAGAGAAAGTTTTTTAGCAGTTTCCACTCTGCCATAATCTTATGTTGGTTCATGTTCTTGCCTTACATTTGGAATAATGGTGGGCAAGTTTGTTTTTTTTTAACTTGGAAATCCTGTTCTTAGATGTTTTATACTGCATGAAAAAGGGAGTATATAAGGAAAGCAAATATGTTTTGCATGTCTTAAATCTCTGATGTTTGTTTACTGTAATGTGCCTGTGCATCTCTTGTGCTGTGAAAAATGCTACTGCTCTAAGATTACAGTAATGTATAGAATAACCTACATTGCTGAGGAGCAGGAAGGATTCCAGGTGTCCTCTGCTCTGGCTTACTGCCCTAACCATTAAACGACAGTGTCAGGTTCCCTCTTGCTTTTTGGTGCCAAATGTCTCATGTTTTCAGTTGCGTAATGGGCTGCTTTTAGCAGAAGGTGAATCTGAATGAAGGCAAGATTGCATATATGTAACAGACATAGAAAAGTTCTCTACTTAGCTTGACTAGGAGGTGTTTGTAGTGCTACTAAACCTTTTAATGAAAAGCGGACACTTGTTTTTCAGGACTGCTCTGTGCTCAAAGCTGTGATGCTTTTTTTTCCCCTGACTCCTCTAGAGTGTGACAAACAGTATTCTGATGATCTAATTAGCTCTAAGTTTGTAACCACTGGGGTTTAGTTTGCAGAGTTTCTGGTTTTGTTTGGCTGTTCTTATATCCATTACTGTGTCTCTGCACTTGTTCTTTATTTTTTTTAACAGGAGGGGTGTTTTTTAAATAGTTGTTTCAGTTATGTAAGGGAACCCCCCCCTCTAGATAAAATGCCTTGCATATCTGATACTCCCAGCTTTTTTTGGCTGATTGAGTTACCATTGAAGTAAAAATACTGGAAGTCAAGCAAGCAAGTGCTAGGAGTTCTGTTTTGGTAGAAGTACAGGGGAACACTTGTGGTAAAAAGAGTGTCCCTGCATTTCTGCTTTAAACCACACTGAAAATGCTCTGTCTTTGTCATTATTTCAGTTCTCGCTTTTCCTGCAAAGTTTCTTTGCCCTCTCTATCCCGTCATTTACTCTGCTCTGTTCCTTGTAGGGAATGGAGCCATTTTTAGTTTTCATTTACAACTGCTAGTCCTAAAGCCAGCATGCTGAAATTCCCTGCAGTCACTGGCAGGTTTATGCTGGTGGCCTCCAGGGTGCAGAGCAGACAAAGGGACCCAGCACAGCAGTAAAAGGACCAGCTGCTCCTCTCAGCTCCGTTTTTGTTTGAGGCTCTATCAGGCTGCCAAGAGCCTTGCTGGTGATTCTGATAGGTTTAGAGTTGAGGTGCATACCAAATGTTCAAGTGGAAGAGCAAGGAAAGACTGACAGAGAAGATAGCGATGTGAAAGGAGATCTGGAAACCCCAGAAATGGCCCCTTCAGCCTTACAGAGCTGCTAGATGCCCACTAATCTTCTGTCGTCTGGTGATTAAATGTAGCATGATTTAAATGGCATGCATTTCTTAATTATGAACTGTCTTTTGAAATCCTTTCATCAAATATTACTATGAAAATTTGGATTTTCTTCCTTCAGTGCAGCCTAAGGTAATGTTACAGGAGACTCATGGAAAGGAGGGGGTGCAGTTGCAGTACATTGTTTTCCTGCAAACATTTCAGAGTTAAAATGTAAAAAATCCTTTTTCTTTTTTAAATAGTTGTTTGAAGGAAACTCTGAAGTGCTGCTTCTCTGAAAAAAAAAATTGTTTGAGAAGGAAGAAATACAAGCAGTTTTTGTTACGAATTTTGCTGCTTTTTTGATATAAATTTACTTTTCCTTACATTCCAAAATACTTTGCAGTGCAGTAATAGGTCTCATCATTCCTTTTACAGAGATGTGAAAGTTGAGGTATAAAATGATGAAGTGATTTGGTTGCCCTGGTGTTCAATGAGGCATCCACAAAAAAAGTCTGCCTTCTGCACTAGTTCAGGACTTCAGTCATTTAAGCATCCTTCAGATTTCCATTCAAAAGGTTGGATTTTAATTCATGGGAGCACCTTTGAGACTGATGGAGGGAGCCATATGCCTGCTTTGTAACTTGTGCCATGCACTTCTTGCATGACAGAAAAAAAAGCCCAAACCAAGTTTTTGCTCCTTTTTGCTTGTCTTTATTCCATTATTTCTTTTTAGATTTTATCTTTCTTTCCTGTTCTCCCAAAGCTGTTTCCTTTCCTATTTATAATTGTCCTTGTAACAGCATCAGACATCTTCCAGCATTATTCTGGGATATGATCAGTATATACACATACTTTGTTCTTATGCTTTCATTACTTCCCTGCAGAGTTTCATGAGCAGAGGCAGCAAAGGTGGAAACGGGCTTTTTTATGATAAAGAATTTTTGTTTACTCTTCAGAGAAGACAGTCAAAGAAGGTGCCTTGTAATTGGAGCAGAGGAGGTTGACCATGGCTCTTCCTTCCTGGGAGGTTAATTTAATAATTCTAATACTCGAGAACACTCCTGCACAAAAATATCCAAAATACATTGTTTCAGGTGGAGAGATGAACTAATTCTCTTGGTCCTTGAGAACTGTGCCCATAACCTGGCTACATTTTTTGAGCTGTGAGGAGGTTGGTCATAGCACAGACCAGACAGTTTTTTTGCTGAGAGAGAAACCTGTGGTTAGCATCTGCTGCTGTGGCCATTTGCACCAGAGATGGACAGAAAGGTAAGGCAGGGTAGGATTCAGAGGTTTTAGTTCAAGCATTCTGTTTGTAGTGGGAGTCAAAGTAAACACTGGGATGTGCAATTCCACCTGCACAGTACTCCCTTACCCTTCACTGTGTGCACATATTGAGAACCACTGTTCAAGTCATGTTTTTAGGCTACAAAAGTGTGGAATATAAAAATTAATTAAAAAATAATCTGCCGTGCTTCAAAAAGGTATTTGAAATAACTCTATGAATTTAATGTTAGGTAATGCAGAAGATGATGAAAGGCACCACTGGGGGTATAAAAGGAGGAAGAGAGTGAAAGACAAGACTAGTCAGAGAGATGGTAAATTTTAAATGTTACTTGTATTGCTAAGAATTAGAAAGCATTGAATATTTTATCAGCTTTCCATTTTATTGTTTTTTACTTAATTAATTTTGTAGTCAGTTCCTTACATTGAAGGTATTGTAGCAAAAGTTTTAAACATGAAACAAGCACAGCTCAAGTATTTAAAACTAAGAAGAAGGTTTCTGCAACCAGAAATAAAGAACTGAATTTTTTAAAAAACTTTGGGACCAAAATCTGCTGGTTCAATAATCCTGGGGGGTTCCCCCCTTTCTTTTAATGTCTCCATTTTTTTCTGAAACTTTACAGCATTGTACAACTGCATATCCTTTCTAGAAACACTAAAATGGAAAACCCTTCCCTGAACTCAATTAGCTATTGATAGATGAGTGCATAGATGTGTCAAATGACTTCATTTGCATTGTAGGAGGGCTTGGAGCACTTAGCTGACTGAAGGGTATCCCACTGTGCAGTGTAGAGCTGCTCAGACACAAAGGAAGAGGCCATTTCTCCCTCCAAGTTAACAATATAAATGAGAAAGATGATGGATGGAAGAAAAAAGTGTTATTCTTATTTTACAAATTGGGCTCTGAAACAGTGGGTGTTGTTTGGCTTGTTTGTTTAGCAGCAGGATATGCTGAAGCAGGTTGTGGTCATAATTTTCATCTCTACTTGCTCTGCAATTTTACAGTTGTAATATATTTGTTGTGTTATGTGATGAGCTATATTGGTGAGCCAATCCAGGCTGAAAATAGCCTCCAAATAAAAGTAAATAATGCTCAAGCTGTCATTATTAGCCAAAGAAACACTTGTCAGACTTCATATATGCTTAACATAACATGTCTTTAAGAGTTCAAATCTTATTTCAGTGATTTTAATTTTCTTGCTGAATTAAAAAAAAAAAAAAAAAAGAGATATACTGCAGTGCTGTGAAAAGGACCTTGTCCACTGTCTTCAGAAGACTGAACTTAACACAGGAAGCCTAAGGACTAAGTAATAGGAAATGTTAGGAAATATAGGTTTGCAGTTTAGGAGTGTCTGTATTTTATTTATGAAGCTGTGTTGCCTGTTTGTCCTCTGCCTTCTCCCATCATTTCTCATGTGCTGCTTGCTGCTAATGCAAATGTATGCAAGATTAGACAAATCCTGGCAGTCAGTTGATGAGAAGGCAGAAGGACCTTGCCAGGAGAGCAATTAGTCTCATTTTTGTTCTTTCATTTTATTTGTTATTAGGTATTTTCTCTTCCTGAGAATAAATCACTTGGCAGACAGGTGCATCACAGGCCATTCATGTGCCCACTGTCAGTAGTGCAGCAGGCAGGGTGGCATTATATACTGGAGTGCATCGTTAATCAACTGAGATCACACAGTAGTAGCTGGACTGTCACTTTTAGAAGGGAAGTCTTCAGACATTTCCATAACCAAAAGCACTGTTGTATTCTCTCCTCCTGTCCTCAAACCCTCTTACTTTAAGATGCAAGAAATAACTTTGGGCTTCAATAAAGCAATTCGCTTTCTGCTCAGCAGAAAGGGTGCAGGGTGTCATTTATACCTTCCATTTTCTCTCAGGTTCTCAAACAGCCTATTTGCTTCTTTAGTTCCCAGCTGCCCATTCCCATTCAGTACTGTCCCCCTCGGTATTCAATGTGTGTATTTGTGTGGCCTCTTCCATGGCCTGGATTGCAAACTATTTGAAGATACAATCCAGTTTGGCACTCCTGTTCCCTCCCCTGTTTATTTCTAATTTAATTAGGAACTCAGGTGTTACTTGGTTTGACACTTGATGTGGATCACAGGTCCTCTTTGTGTGCTACATGGCTTAAAAGGTGTTAAGGAGACAGGTGTATTTCATCCAGGTCAGTCACCCAGCCTGGTCAGCCACACAGAGATCAGGTGCTTGTGGAGGCAGAGTGCAAGGCAGGAATGAAGGCAGTGAGGCATGGGCAGAGGGCTGAAAGGCTCTCTGATAGACTGTACTGGAGCAAGTGTGGGCGAAAAGTGCTCTGCAAGCTGTTCTTTGCCAGTGAAGTTTCAGATACTTTCTTTGAACATTTTGAGATTTTCAAATGTAAGTACAAAGAGAGGTAAATTGGACATGTGATCATTTTTTCATAATCTTAAGTAATGTTTTGTACTTTGTAAATTGAATCAAATTAGGTTTCCAGGTTGATATCTGAGTTTACTGTCTTATTAATGACCTATGTATGTGCAAGTTCTAAGTCGAATAGGTATTGAAGAGTAAAATCTCAAAGCTCCAGCATCTTGGAAATTATGGAGAAAATATTCCAGTATTGAAGAGATAAGACAAAGGTTGAATTATTAGCCCAGTTTGTTCCTTGCTGCCTGTTTGACAGTCAGTATTACCTCATATTCTCAAATAACCTGGATCTTTGAAAGAGAAGTTTGATAATTCTGTGGAGGTTTGTAATTTTTCTTATTTTTTTAAATCCCCTTCTTCAATGGAAGATGCCAGTGATGGTGGACGGTCTTATAAAACAGTTCTGGATCGTTGGAGGGAGTCACTTCTTTCTTCTACCAGCTTGTCCCAAGTCTTCCTTCATCTGTCTACATTGGACCGAAGTGTCATCTGGTCCAAGTCCATCCTCAATGCTCGCTGCAAGGTGTGTCGGAAGAAGGGTGATGCAGAAAGCATGGTGCTGTGTGACGGCTGCGACCGGGGATATCACACTTACTGCATCAGGCCCAAGCTGAAGGTATCTCGGGAGGAAGAGGTGCTTCCTTCTCACACAGAGCGTGAGTAGTTCTTATAACACAGCTGCACATTGCTAATGCCTTTTCTCTGCATTTCCCCTTCTGTTTCTAGGTCATTCCTGAAGGAGATTGGTTTTGCCCAGAGTGCCGACCAAAACAGCGCTCTAGACGCCTCTCCTCCAGACAGAGACCTTCTGTGGAAAGTGATGAAGAGACTGCTGAGCAACTGGAAGGGGAGGAAGAGGCAAATTACGATGAGATGGGGCAAAGTGAGGAGGAGCATTATGAAGAAGAGCAAGATGAGGAGGATGAATCTCAAGAGGACGAAGAGATAAGGTAAGTAGACTTCTTTAGATATCACCTTCTTTAGATATCACCTAGTTGTTCACATAAGCACGCGTCCTTGAAACTCTAGTTTGAAAAATATGTTTATTTTTAGAAAAATGTCAGCTTGTTATGAATTTGGCTCTTACCAAAAGATTTAATACTGACAAAAGCTAGGGCACTGGACTTGGGCTCACTTTTCAGGATAAAAATTGCGGCTTTGGATGTATGGGTGAGAGAAGGCCACCAGAGCTGCAGTTCTCTACAGCTACTGTTTGAATGTAAAGTGGAAAGAGTTTCAAACAGTAAAGGCTTTCTAGAGAAAACCTGGAGTTATTTTTGTCCAGTTCTGAATTTTGGGGGACTAGATGCATAAAGTATTAGAACATTAGTGAAAACAATTCATCAGAGGCCCCATGACATTGGGAAGGCTAATGCAGCAGCATTAAAGAAAGGACAACAAACAAATCAAGCCACCCATACCCCCTGAAAAGACTCCTCCAAAACAAGTGTAACTGAAACAAACAAGCAGCCCAAGAAAATCTCCTTGAAAAACAATCAACCAAAAAACACTACACAATCAACTAAATAATGCAAAGCGGTAACTTCCATAAAAATTTGATTTGATACACATGCCAGCAACATAAAAATTGAAGGAAACTTTTCTGATCTCTCAGTATTTTTCTTCTGTTTTTGATACAGTCTTTTGAATTGATTAAAGCAAGGTTATTTGCAGCTCTGACAGTTGAGATTCAATAGTTGGAGAGAATGTCCATGTCCTTGGGAAATAAATTTATCTCTGGGATCTTGCCTGTCCCTGTAAAGGAAGGAGAGTCTTGAGTATTAAACCCTGACCAGAGCATAGCTCTTATATGTAGCATTTTACAACTGCGTTTTATTTATGTGGCTGATAATAATGTTCAGAAATCCTAGTAGTTAACATTTGCTGTGAGAAATAAGTGATTTAAAGAAATTGATAGCTGGTGCTCCACTTAATGTATTCCTATTGCATAAGCTGCAAAGATGATCAGAATTCTGAGTATTTCTTTAAGGTATGTATTTCACATAATACTTACTGAAGAGACCCCAGAGCAGTATTTAAGGTAACAATAATTATGGGTGACTGACTGCATCAGGTTGCAAGCCAGCTGCTTTACTAGTTCAATCTTGAATGGCTGGGTTTTTAAAATGCTGAATTAGAAAACTGAGGGAAAAGAGACAAATGGAATTTTGGAATAAATAAACATAACTGTTCACTTTGTAGCCTATCAAAGCAAGGAAGATCTCAGGTCAAGTTTCCATTAAAAATGAGAGCAGCCAAACTCAACAATCCATTCTCAAGTCAGAACAGCCAGCGTCAGGCAAGAAATGCTTCTCGGAGCCAGCAAATTGAATCTTCATCAAAAATTACCAGAAGGGGTTTAAGAAACATAAAATCAGCCTCTTCAGCAGTGACAAAGCCTACCTTAAGACTAAACAGCCGGACCACTCGTCAGAGCCAAAGTTCATTACAAGCAGATGTTTTTGTGGAGTTACTGGGTCCTCGAAGAAGACGAAGAGGAAGAAAGAGCGCTGGTAACACACTGGAAAACAGCCCTTCCAACTCTCTTGGATTTAGAATTGTTGATACTGCAGACCACAGTGAGCGGCTTAGGAAATTTCCCGTTTCTGCTTCAAAGCTTTCTCTTCCTGTTGCTGAACCCAAGAGAAGAGGAAGAAAACGACAATCTACAGGTTAGAAAATGTGTTTGTCACAGCAAAATGCACATTCTGTTCCTTGCTAAAATATTTGTGTGGTAGAGCATGGAGACTAGAAGTAGTGATAGAAGGCAGTTTTGGCACTTCCAATGAGACAGTTTCTTTCTTTTGCAGTGACAGAAGTGAACCTTAAAATATTCTGAGATTTATTGTATCCATATTTGAAATTTCGTATTTGCCCACAGTATGCTCTATAATAAATGGATAGAAAATTTGGAAGTTGAAAATTTGCCTTAACTCACACAAATGCAAATATTTACTTGTAGCTTTTATCATTTTATTTTATTAAAGAATTAAATAATGAAGAACACAGATAGAGGCAAGATAGTGAAATTTGGAATATACACACACAACAAGAAACTGCTACCAGAAGAAAAATGTTGTCTGTCTTGTATAGGGCTAACAGTGTCCTTGCTTGTTAAGGTAATACTTTGATGATAAGGAGATACTTGGAAAGATACAATAACCTTTTAAAAACAAAAAGGACCCAGTGTGAGACAAGAGTGTAAGAGCTTGCACTCCAGTGTGGCAGCCTTGTATTCTGCACTGTTTCTGTCTACCACTATTCAGAATTTCTGAGCTTTTTCTTTAACCACCCTGCTGCCTACTCTTGAAAGCAGATAAAACCACTCTGAATAGAGGTTTTGTGAAAGTCGAAGTTAGGAGCAGGCAGCTTATTCTGTTTTTTCTCTAATAGGGCTTTTCTTCAAGTATATAACGAATTGTTTTAAGATTGAAATCAGTGAAAAAAAATCATGTCCAAAATTAATGCAATGGAGGAGGCGCACAGCTAAGTCCTGAGTCCTTTGCATTTTGTATGACAAGAGAGACATTTTAGTAGTAAATGGCAAGACTGGAGTATAGCTAATACTTTAGACCAAACTACATGCCTTGTGCTTTTAAACAACAGTTTGAAAATAAACACAAAATAATGGTGTTTCAACTTTTTTTTTTTTTAATTGTCAGGCTTTTAACTTTTATCTGATGGGGTATTGAGTTGTTTGGTTTATTTTTCCAGAATCATCTCCTCCAGTATTGAACAGGAGAAGTTCAGGACGTCAAGGCGGAGTCCATGAACTCTCAGCTTTTGAGCAGCTCATAGTGGAACTGGTGCGACATGATGACAGCTGGCCTTTCATGAAACTGGTTTCCAAAATCCAGGTAACTGAAAGAGCTGTAGAGGGAACAGCAACGGCTGAGAGTCCTGCTTGCTGCTGGTAAACCTTGGGAATTTACAGCATGGTCCAAACAGGGGGATAGAGCCAAGCAGTGGGATTCAGGAGAACTCTTGCATTTCAGCTCAGATATTTGGTGCTAGAAGTAACTTTTACAATTGATGTGGTCAACTGGCAAAATTTTAAATATGCTTTTCATTGGGTATCTTAAAATGTGAGATGCTTTGGTTTGAAAACCCAACCAAATAAGTAGAGCACAGGACTGCTAAAGGTAAGTTTTTGGTTATTAATTAATTAGTTGAATTAATCTTTAATTTATGCAAAAGCATTCTGAGAACAGACCTGTGATAAATAATAAGATAGAAACAACTTCATGCTGATCTTCTTAACTATAATGCAGTAAAAAAATGATTCTGTAGCTTCATTCTTAATATTCTTCTTGTTTAAATTGCAAAATACTGGATGATACTGTGGGTACCCAGAGTAAGTGCTGCTCCAAAAGTTTTTATTACAGTAAAACTTCCCAAAGCTGCTTTCTGCAGGCTACACTGTCTTGTCTGTTGTAAGGAGCTGCTGAAACTATCTGACCCTGCCCAAGTGCCTGTCCTTTCCAAGCCTTCTGAGGCAACTCTGCACAGACATTCTTCGGGATCTAGAGTTTGGTGTTTAAGAGCTCTGCTAAAATTAGCAGTGATAGCTGTTTGATGAAGACCTGAAATTCTGAATTCAGAGTCACAAATAGTTGGAAGGATTAATCTATCTGGACAAAGACAATGATATACAAACGTGAATGAACAAAGTAAGCATAGAGGAGCAGGAGAGGAATTTTGAATGAAATGGAGATTAGTGACTGCCTACTAAAGTATTGGAATTACGTTCGGAAGGGCAGTAATCTGGTGAATGCAAGGAAATATGGAGAAATTCGACTTAATTTTGATGCTGAAACTAAGCTGCTGGAATTCAATGCATTCTGGTTTGCCAGAATTTGAATCAATCACTAAGGGATAGTCTCTATATAGTTGGAAGGAAAAAATCCATACCTGACTGAAATTTTCTTCATGATAGATATTTTGGTTTAAACTTTTAGCTGCCTTTAAGACAATCTAAAGAATACATTGAATACTCAGTACACAGCAAGCCAGAAAAAGAAAATTGCTTCTCTTTTTAGTAATTACATAAATAGGACTCCTAAAGGGAAAGGAATGAAAAATATGTCAATTTTATTCTGTTTCTCTGCTACTAATACTTCCTATTTGCAGGTTGCACTTGAACTAGAGTAAAATTGCAGACCAAAACCGAGAACTTGGTTTTAAAACATACATGATGGTGCATGTGGATAGTTTTCCTTGGAGGGGGAAAGTCATATTTGGATCTGATACCCTTTTCTTTTGCTTCCCCCACCCCACTTCGTGAGACAGTCACCCTAGACTTGGTGCTTACTGAAATTCAAAATTGGATCCAAATGATCAGTGCACTTTCCTTCTCTGACTCTTGATCCCATATTCTGGAGAGGTGGTTTCTCTGGTACTTGGGTACAGTCTCCTGCTTGCTACTCTTCAACACAAGTGAATGGAATCTTAGGATTCTGAATGAGCAGTGGTGGAGTCAAAATGGTTATTACTTGTGATAAAGAGCTTTTAACATTGTAATATGTTACAGGAAAAATAAAAAATCTAAAATATTGGAAATAATTTTTGTACTTGACAGATGGGAATAGCTGGATTGGCATAATGCTTATCTGCTCATGAAATTTTCTTACAGCTGTTCACAGGACATTTAGGAGTAGATTTATTCCTTAAATTGCTGGCTAATGTTTGTTGTAATCTGCTACTTAAATTAGACAAAAAAAAAAAAAAAAACAGTGCCTGAAAACTAGTATTCAGTTCAGGGAATTAAGGTAGTTGTGTAGGACCCCTCTGTTTATTTAAAAGCAAAACAGAAATGCTTTTTGCTGATACATGATTTGCTTTAATGTTTTACATAGGCAGAATTTAAGCTTCCATTTGTTTGTCCATGAATCGTTTTGTTTGGATTTTTTTTTTTTTAGGTACCAGACTACTATGATATCATCAAAAAACCTATTGCCTTAAATATAATCCGTGAAAAAGTGAATAAATGTGAATATAAGTTAGCATGTAAGTATTATTTATTGAAAGAGGTATATTGTACCTTGTTCTCTCACTTTAAATACTTGTCCTAAAATAGAACTGTGTCAGTTGATTAGAAAGCTAGAATTGTGTTTGCTTTGGGGTTTTGTGGTGTGTTTTAGGTTTTTTAAGAGAGCAGTTACTAATATTTTTTAAAATCTGTTGAACATAGTTCCTTTACAACTAAGATACATGATTGATAGATAAGAAATGGGCAGCTATGAAACTTCTGGTAATTTCTCAAGCCTTTAATATCAATGAGTGACACTGATGGAATAATAAGAAAAGGTACTGTTATTCCTGTCTGATTTATATTTCCTGTATTGATAATCAGAGAAACTTATGAATGATAACCTACAGTGATAGAAACTTGATACATGTAAAGACATTTTTGTGTTGCAGCTCTGTGTAGGATCGCTGTACTAATTTATTGATGTCATACTGGTTTATCAGACTGCTGTCTGATAATGTGAAACATGCTAAATCAATTTATTTTATTTGCCAGCTGAATTCATTGAAGATATTGAGTTGATGTTTTCAAACTGCTTTGAGTACAACCCTCGTAATACGAGTGAAGCAAAAGCTGGAACTAGACTTCAAGCTTTCTTCCACATTCAGGCTCAAAAGCTTGGACTTCCCATCACATCTGGTAACGTGGACCACACCGCTCCAGCGGCGAAGAAGTCACGAATCTAACCTCTGCCTTCCAAAGGATTTTCTGAGGGAATTTATTACATTCATTAAAATGGATTGCTAAATTACGCAGTCGTCATGTCTGTTTAAAGCAATAACAACTGTTTAACCACCTTGAAGTGTGGCCTGCACTATATTCTCAATATAATATTAAGCACTCAGGAGAATGTAGGAAAGATTACCTTTGCTACAGTTTTATTCAGTGTCTAATAATTTTGATAGATGTACTGGATACAGTACTGGTTTACAGAGGTTTTGTACATTTTTAATACATTCATGTGTCCAGATATCTTCCAGAAGTACTTTTGTTTTTTCCTGCACAAAATAACCTTGTTTCATCCTCTAGATTTTGTAGGAGCTGTGGTATTGAGGGCTTTATCAACTCAGAGAAAATCTTCTGCTGTAGCACAGTTGAAGAAACTGTGTGTGTTGTTAAAACTTGTTGGAGCATATCTTCTCAACACTAATGAGTACAACTGCATATCTTTTCAAGTACTGTACCAGTGCTGGCTGGAGGTATTCGGTCTGAGTTTATTAAGTAGATATTTATTTAGCATTCAAAGTAATTTGTGAATTTGTTTTGTATTTATAAAATTTGTACTTGGGACAAAAATAAGTCCCGTAACTTTTTAAATTTTGGGGGGTGGGGTTTTGTTTGTTTGTTTGTTTATTCCCCTCTGACTTGATGATCAATCAATAAATACCTTCTCATGTCCCTGGCAGTTCTTCTAGCAATGAGTAAATTTGCAGGACTGTACTCTTAAATTTCTACATTCAACTTTGGAAGTGTACAAATAAAATGACACATTTTTTCAAAGTATGTTGAGCTTGGACTTCCTCTTGAATTGTACTGCTACACCCATTAACTTATGAAGACAATTTGCTGGAGGCAACACAGCAGAATCTGGTTCCAGTATGAGTACCACAGCCAGCACTCTGGGCAGCTGCAGCCACTGTGATACCTGTTCTCTGAGGGATGCCAGTGTCCATCAGTATGTACGGAGTAAAGTAAGTAGTGTAATTTGTATGGATTTTAATTTGGATCTCTAACAGTGTAAAACCTCACTTTGTTCAATTGACCAGCAGCTTCTTTAAACTATCCTTACTATGCTTGATCGTTTTACTTTCAATATTTATTAATTTAAATTTATTAAGCTTAATTTGAGTTATTAGGTTTAAATCAGTCCTTCCCTCTTGGAGATAGGCCACACTGTGAGAAAAAAGTATGGAGCGGGAGTTAGGGGATAGGAGAGAGCAGTGGGAAAAACTGAAATATGAGGCTTGCTGCTGCAGCATCTTCTCCCCCTGTGTTTATGGTAAAGGGTTAATACCTGAATATGCTCCTAACAGTTACTTACTGTGTAGTTGTGGGCTTTCTTTGGCTGCTGTAGTGCTTACCTTGCCTTAGAGGTAGTGGGAATGGGCATTCTCTTGAGTTTAGGGAATAGATGGCAGTAGATAGGAGACTGATTAGTTCAAAGTGTTGCAATTGTGGGTTGGGGGGTTTTTAATATAATTTTTCTAAATTATAAGAATGAGAAGGGGGAGGGATGTTTTTCAGAAATGTCTGCTGAAACTTCAGAGTTTCTGTGGAAGCTTTCCTGTTCAGAGCTGACATCTGTGTCCAGATTAAAGAGACATTTTTTGTTCCCACAAAAGAAATGCTTCCAGTAAAGAATACTAAATTCCTGCAAGGAATATGAACAGCAGACGACGTGGTTGCAGGGTATAAGTTTTACTTGATACCCCTGCATCTGTCCAGTCCTGAGAGGCTGTGAAAGTCCTGACTAGTAGGTTGCACAAACAGTTGTGCTCCTTCTTACTCACATGAATAATCCCCATTGACTTCAATGTGAATACGTTTTAAGGAGGGACACAGGGAGCTGAATAAGTCTGTCTGTGGCAGATGCAATTTAAATAATTTCTGTCCCAAACCTACTTCCAGCTGTTCATTCCAGTCACTCTTTTTCCAAGGTTGTTTCGTTCAATAGCATCCCCGCGACAACGCAGCTGTAATTTTGAGTTTGGATAGAGCAAGTGGGAACAGTCCAACCCAAATCTCTGCTTATGAAAGTGGTGTTTGTATGCTTGTGCTGAGTGAAGTTACAAATTTCCCTTTAAGTTTGCACGCCTGAGGCCTCACTTACATGCACTGAAAGTGAAATACAGGAAGTAGTATTCTGCTTTGAAAGCTGTGCTTAAAATACTCCTGTTTGCTGTATGTGCAGTTCAGATCTGACTGTCCTTGGCTTTAGTGTGCTTGCAGGCCTTAACCAAATTCCACAGAGCAGACTGCCTGATCTGGTACTTTCTTTGAAGCTTTTTCAAACTTCAGTGATGCTTTTTCTGAACTATGTCAGGATATCTTTTTTGTGGCCTTTGGAAAAAGAGGAGTTACTTCTGTCTCCCTACTTGTCTTAGGGGCTGAAATATTCATGCTCCTCATCCATCTTTCCCCCCTAACAAATACCTGTGTTACCATGATCAGCCATTCCAGCTGATGTTACATCAGGTTAAGGTCTGTACAGTATCTGTCAGGGGCTCCAAACAAAAGTTTTTCACAAAGGTGTCAATAAATGGATAGGGTGAACAGCTTCATCCTGGATTCACACTAATGAGGCTCTTAAGGAAAACAGGCAGTAGGCTTCCTTGAGCTTCAAGTGTAGCATCTGTCCTCTAAGCATTTTTAACAAGGTGCAGCAGTGAAAGTCTTGCCCTTCTTGGTAGCTCCTATAGATCTTAGCCCTGGCATGTATCCAGATACTGCAATACCAGCTGGTTTTCCTGCTGTGCAAATTTTGCCCCTTTCATTCATGTCAGAGCTGAGTAAGTACCCTAGGCAATTTCTTCGGATGTTTTTTTGTACATAACTCTTTAATAGCCATGGGACCAGTCTCTTTGGGCTCCCAACCCACAGAATTCTCTTGTCCAGGAAACACTAGCATTTCCTCAAAGACAACTTGCTCACGTCCTGGCCACCATAGGCTACCAAAGATGCAGAAGACCAGTCCTACAGTGACTGCTGGTACTAGAAGCAGCCCTTCCTACCCAAGCAGGATGAGGTCACAAGGAGAAGCCCACTACCAATGCTGGCTTTAGCCTTCTGTGGTGGTTGCAGTCAAGCTGATACTGGCTTTTCATGTTTAGGTGTCAAGACCAGCGCAGCTGGGATTTGTATCAAGTCCCCTCACCTGTATGAGGAGGAAGGTGATCATCTTAACTGGCATATCCAGTGTCAGATTCACCTGCTGGAAGTCTGGAAGCCTGTAACAATATTGGAAAGCTTGTGTTGCTTTGGTCTGGCAGCCAACATGACAGATAGGAGCTAACACTCTTCTTTGTGAGGGGTTTGAGCTGGGGCCAGTGCCCCAGCACCCACTGCTGGATGAGTCTTTTGTGGAGGGGTGAGATTTTAAGCACTTAGGAGACAGCACTTAAATGTTAGTATTAACAAAAAAGAAATATTATCTTAGCATAATCTTGGCAAATATGGGCATAATAAACTAGTATGTAGCAGCTGATAACCAGCCTGAGTGTGCATATATAGTTATAGAGAGGCAGACCCTGAACAGCCCCACTCCCCTTGCTGCAGTCACCAGCTGCCCCACAAACAGCCGTTCTGCATCTGTCACAGTCCAGAAGTGAAGAGCTTTCCTTGGACATGTGCAAGGAGCAGGTCTCTGGGGACAGGGGACCATGCCTGAATCCTACCCAACGCTGTTTCAGGTGCACTGGTAATCTAGTACTGTAGGATTTAGGAGATTACACTTGTGGTTTATGAATCATTGATGTAACCACTGAATTAACCCTTACCCTGGAGCGATCTTGTCTCTTCCAACTTTTATCTGTTTATATTCAATAAATAATATCTAACACTGGTCACATTACCTATTGCTGATCACTGTTGTAACTGTTCACAGAAATTCTAGATAACACTTCTTGAGGCTAGCAAGAACCCTGCAAGAGCCTCCTCACTCTAAAGGAGTTGTCAGTGTTCAGATGACCACAGGAAATTTTTTGTACAGCATTTGGCTGTAACACCAAGAGATCTTTCCACTGCACTGCTAAACTGCCTTGATCTTCACAACAGTGACATAGTCTAGTTCTGCAGAGGTGCTCCTGATGCTTTACCCATCTTGCTGCAAGGAGGTATTCTGAGATTTCTGAGCCTGCTATTAAGTGATGTATTCTTCCTCCTGCCCTTCACCAGCTACCCACTTCCTTTAATTTGGTGCTTCCTTAGACAGTGCTATTAAAACCTTGCCTTTGAAGTGCTCAATTGTGTATATGTCTAGTATCAGGTCTGTGTAAAAACCCCTCAGAGAATCTCCAGTTACCACCAATAAGAAAGCTTTCCGTTTCAGGCCATTGGGTTTGAAGATGATGTCTGGATTAAGACTGATGCAAAAGGTAAAATAACTTGTGCTGCAAATCAGAAGAATTATAAAGACAGGTAAGTAAACTGATTTCCTTGTTTCCCAATAGGGATGCTGACATAACAACACCCCTAAAATATGTGTATTTGTGCATGTATGTGTATATACTTGGGTGAAGTTTGGGATTTTTAACTGCTCTAAGTCAGTGACTATTAAAACAATGGTTATCATTCATGAATCCTAGAACTTAGAGAATAGCTTGGGTTGGAAGCGACCTCAAAAAATCATCTTGTTCCAGCCCAGCTGCCATGGGCAGGGACACCTTCCACTAGACCAGGATGCTCAAAGACCATCCAACCTGGCCTTGAACACTGCCAGGGAACACTGCCACAGCTTTTCTGGACAACCTGTTTCAGTGCCTCACCAACCTCACAGTGAAGAATTTCTGCCTCTTACGTAATCTAAACCTGCCCTCTGGACATGGGAAGCCATTCTCCCTTGTCCTGTCACACCATGCCTTGTAAAAAGGCCCTCTCCAGCTTTCTTGTAGGCTCCCTTCAGGTAATGGAAGGCATTTTGGAGTACATCAAAATGCACATCAATACAAGCCACACCTGAAATGTTCTTGGGGTAGAAAGCCACAGACTGCATGTGTTTTCCAAAAAGTGCACTGAGACAAACTTTAGGTTTGTCTCTTTAGTGTAATCTATCAGTTTCCTGGGTTTGTAGTGCTTCTTTCCTGGAAAACTGCTGAAATTTATTTTAGGTATTTTTTTTTTAGGTGCAACTTAATCCTTAATTTTTTTTTTTTTTTTTTTTTTTTTTTTTTTTTAGGGATGAAAGAATGAAAAAAAGTGTTTCCTAGGTCTCCAGAGCCGGGGCTGTATCAGCTGCTGCTCTGTGAGCGGCTCTGGGTGCGTGGCAGCAGCCGGCCAGGCTGGAGGTGCTCAGCCCACACGAGGTCCTGCAGCCTTTGCCAGAGGGGGGAGAAGGCAGCAAGCTCCAGCATTCTGCCTGTGCCTCCCTGCTTGCTCACAACGTTTATCCAGCTGTTCAGGTCACTCGCTTTTGATGAGAGAAATGTTTGATTGGGCCAAGTTTCCTACGAGGATGTTACATGACAGCATACTCTCCAAAACGCTGGCCGATGGCCATGGAAGATCAGCTTTCACTTGTGTCGTCTCTGCTGTTGTTCATCTTTTTCCTTAGATTGATTTCAAAGAACCACGAAAGGAAGGGTCTTTATTTGACTAACATAGAGCTGCTGTACCAGCACTGTGTCACAGCACTGTGGTCTAGAGTTACTCTGGTGCTTATGCTGCCTGGTTTAACCATGCCATGTGGAGGGACTGAAAATGGCATGCTTGTTCCATAATTTTCCTAATTTTTCTAACAAGGTTAGAAGGAATCCTCTAGTAACACACAGTCCAGCTTCAGCTTTGCCAATCTGCTAGTCTTGTCCTACCAATTTATTTAGGATTTATACTGATAGTTCCTAGGTTAACAGTCCTATAAGAATATGTATTATGTTCTACACGCTTTCCAATTTTTCTCCTTCAAGCACCCTACAGATGAAATTAGCTTGGAGGGGAAAGGACTTTGAAGAGACAGGCAGTGCTGTGGCTCAGCTGCTGTGAATTCTGTGTTCAAAATGGCAGAAATGGGAGCCAGGATGCTAAAATGTTTGGATGGCAGTTCTGCACTTGATTGTAGGCAGTGTGGGGCTTCATAGTTGCTTTTCATGAGCATTCCTCTGCAGATCCCACCATCAGTCACATGCTGGGCTTTGCAGTACTGGCACAGCTCATGAGTGCTGCTGTCACCAGAGGACACTTCTGCACTGACCGACAGGCCCCATGATCCAGCAATGGTTATAAATATTCCTGGGCCTCAGTCATCCTAAAGCCCATCCTCAACCACCAGAAAGTGATCTCAACTCATGTATTTAGCATGTTAGGCTTAGCTAATGTTTTATTTTTAGATTGCTGTCTGAAAAAGAAAAACTGATTTTAAAAGGCATTATCAACTTTTTAAGCACCTTATCTTGCGAAAGGTCTTTGAAATGCTTGAATAGATTTAGATGGTGCATCTTTTGTTTCCATAGTTGTTGCTTTCAAGAGGTTTCTTAGAACCAACCCTTGAGTTCAACCTTCTTCAAACAGAATTTCCTTTCATTCAGATGCAATGCTGCAGTCTGAGATCTGTCTGGAGCAATTTTAAGAGCATTAAACCTCCAGAACCAAAAGTGTCTGTCCTCCTTTTTGTATGACCTTTACAACTTCCAATCTAAACAGGCCATATGAATTAGTCTCTGCCATCTTGGCACTTTTGTCATGGCTTCCTCTATCTCCTGGAGAGTATTTGATCCTTTACTAGTGATTCTTTTTTGTATTTAAAAGATATCTCCTTAAATCAGACCTGCAATGTCATAGAAATGCTGATCATGATTAGAAACAGTCCATCTTTCAAGGACCTTATTCCAACGTGATGACATCACCCCATCAGGAAAAGCAGCACAGAGCAATGAAGGTTAATAGAATCAGGCCAAGCCTGGAAGACTTGGTGTTAATGCCTGAAATCTCTGAACAATCTGTGTATAGCGCTGCTTTGCACTCGTCCAGGCACAGAAAAATAAGGATTCCTTGTCCCACTGGCTGTCTCGGGGAGGGGGCTTTTCTGTAAAAAAGAACATAGCAAAGTTGAATCATTATACACATTACATGTCAGCCAACCCCAGCAACTCTAAGGTCTGCACGCACCTCTCCTAAAGGAAAGGAGCTTTTGGAAACCATTGCCACCTTTTCCTGGAGGTGTACCAGTTTAAACTGTGCCATCTGCTGAGATGGCTGGCTGTATTCTAACTTTTGGCAGCTGTCCTGTAAACCAGGCTGAGGCTGTTCAAGAAATGACCCTTTCCAGCTGTCATGCTCATTTGCTGAGAGGAGTCGCTGCTCTGTGGCTCAACAAGTTTTCAGAAACATAAACAAGATGAACTCACTGCTAAGAGAATTGTAGATGTGCACTTCAGTAACACTACGTTGTCCTTACTCTTTTGTGTAAGATCTATTATATTTATAATATATAAATATAGATATAGATATTTAGATACTAAATATAATATAATTAACTTAATATTGTGAGCATAGAACCAACTGTTGAGTCACAACATAGAGTAAGGAAAGAAACCACATTTTTATTCTTGTTCTGATTTTAAAAAGAAACAAAAACTTCTGCTTCTGTGCTGTGGTAAGTGTACTAAAATCCCAGCATAAGAGGCAGCAGAATTTGTTTTTCTAAGCTTGAGGAGATAAACTTGGAGAATCTCAGCATATGGACTATCACTCATTTTGTAAGACTTGGGGAAAGTATAAAAATTGCTGAGTGCTGTTGATGCATGTTCACAGCAAAAGGACACTGTAGCAGTTAGAGACACATTTTGTAGGGCATATAAGAATTAAAAAGGCTAGCAGGATAAACAGCAGTTATTTCTTCTAGTGCTACAAATGTGTAAACCTTTCTAAAAGTTGAATATGTGCTAATTATGTATAGGCAATTTTAATCTTCTGTTTTTATTAATAAGGCTGAGTGAAGTTTCCCCGTATTTTAGACTCTAGGTGAATTTTTTGTTCTGTTCCGCCATTATTTTTCATGTTTCTCTCACAGAAGGAATTTTTATCTCCTTTTCTGCTGTGTTTAAATACCATCCCCAACTATGCCATTACAAGACATAACATTTTAATTAAATCTCTCGTTCGCTGTCCATTGACAGGCCCGTGGCTGCCCGGCGTTGTGATTCAGTGACACGTGTGAGTTACCGGCACGGCGGGAGAGGGGGAATTCCACCCTGCCCCGACAAACATGTGTCTGCTGCTCCTCCAGCATCTCTGCTGGGCTTGCGCTGCTGCCGCTCCCTGCTGCCTCCTCCTGCTCTTCTGGCGCACGGCCATCAGGTCAACTCGTCCAGGGAACGCGGGTGGTTGACGAGCTTTGCAAGCGGAGCGGGTTGGGAAGGAGCTTTTCCTCAGCCGCATCCCTGCACGGGCTGAAAAGGGCCGTCCCCACCTGGCAGGGAAAAGGCCGCTCAATCCCAGTGGAGCATCACTGCACCCGCCTGTCGCAGCGCATCCCGCTGCAGCCGCAGGGGAAGGAGGGCTCCCGGACCCGCTGCCGGCGGGCAGGGCGGCGGGCAGGCAGGCAGCGCTCCCGCCCGGGGCACAGCCGGGCCGTGACTCACCCAGGAATGTCCTGGCACGGGCGGGCTCCCGGGGAAGGTGACGCAACGGGCTCGGCTCGCCCGTCCCGGCGCGGGCAGAGCCCCCGGGCGGGACCGGCTCCTGCCCGAGCCTCCGCCAAGGGCACCGAGGGCTCGGAGCCCCACGGGGTTCGGGACCGCACCGAGAGCCCGGAGCCCCACGGGGTTCGGGACCGCACCGGCGCACGAGGCTGCTTAAAAACCAGCACAAGTGACCCGTGGAAAAGGGACAGCGGAGCCTGGAGCTTCCCTTATGGGGCTCGCTGCAGATCCGTGCCTCACACCAGCACACGCATCCTTCCCCTCGCTTCAGGCTCCTCGAATTAGCTTTTTTGTTTTGTTTCTGTGAATAATATATTTGCAGTATAAGGAGAGAGAAAAACTCGGTGTTAGCATTTCACAGGTTTTCTCTAATACTCTCTTACATTACCAGAAGTTAAGACTGTTTCTGGCATTCTTTGCACTCCCACTGAAAATACAGAATTGTTAGAGGGAAACTTGATATTTTGCAGGGGTACACAGGACAGCAAAGGGGAAAAAGAAGTGCCCTGAGCAACAGATCTCATCAAATGCAGTTTCCTATGGATTTCTCTCCCTTGACAGGTTGATTTTTTGAACTGAACGGTATTAAGACTCTCAGTTATTTCAGTGTGCATCTATGCAAGTTTCTCTGCTTTTCCTTTCTCTCTGCTGAGTCCTCTTGAAGGTAATCTGGCTACATGATAAGAGGTGTGATGTCTCCTAGTAGAAATCAACAGGTTCCTGAATTGGACTGGTAGACATATAGCCCCTATAGCACTTTCTTCTATCTCAACTGAATTATTTTATAAAATTTAATTACTTAATTAAGGATCTTAATTACTTTTTTGACCTCTACTCTTCTGCCAGATTTAACTCAAACAAACTTGCAAGTTAAAAAGTCACTGAGACAAGGACTAGCCCAAGTGAGAGAGAGGATGCCTGAGGAGGCCAAGCAGAGGCCTTGCTTCCATGGGAAATGAAGTGGTAACACTGAGTTCAGTGAGAACAACAGAGAAGCAAAGAGGATGCACAGCAGACTAAAGGAAACGACTCTGATACCAAAGAGCTTCAATGCATAAGGCAGCTTAGTCCATTATAATCATTTCTCACTAATGAGCATCCAGGAATTGAATCCAAACAAAGAGTGCCTCCTGCTCCACGGTGAGTCACTGCTTCCATCCACAGAGGGTGAAGGGAGGCTTGGAGGCTTCCTCAGAGGGTATCATTCACAAAGCTTTTAGTGCTGCTGCTGCAGCTGGGCTCGCTGAATCATTGGGCTATTTTGGTGGTGCCCGGTGGGATGCAGGTCTTGTGGCACAGGGGTAGTGAAACTCGATGCTTCCTGAGTGCAGTGAGATGCCGAAGTGAGGAACCAGCTTTGTCTGAGTGTGCTCCAGCATCAGATTTGCTTGGTCATTACTGCTTTTGGCTGGATACTGGACATTTCTGTGGCCTCCAAAGTTCACCACTGGGCTCTATCACAAGTTCCTTCTCTGATCACTGCAGTCACCAGGAGTTCAACATTCATTTCCATGGAAATGAGAAGCACCTTTCTGTTTACATGTGACCTGCTTTTCACATCTAAGAAATGCTCTCAAATTCTGGTAAACTCATTTCTGTCTCAGAAATTTCTGTAAAGTCAGAAAATACTCCTCCTTCAGGCTGTGCTGCCTCTGTACTCTGATGGCTGCCAAATACCGGTCAGTGATGTGCAGAAGCAGCAGCCCTTAGTGCCCAGGTACCTCAAGTATGCACCTTGTGAGATTAAGAGAGTAGCAAGCGCTCCTGATTCATTATTCAGTTTCCATGGTGTTAAAAACACAGGGTGAGTCATGCACAGTTTTGCAGCTGCCATCTCTGGAGCACCTATCCAGCCACACAACTCTGGAGCTGGTAACTCTCCACCTTTCATTTTAGGAGCCTGGGATATGCAGTGCAGAGGCCCCGTGTGGGTGGCTGAGGGTGCTCTGCAAGGACACGAGATTAGGGCACTCCCACACAGCAGATTCATGGTCTTGTGCACATGTTAGAAGTTTGCTGGGCCCATGGCAGTGACTGTGGTCAGTAGCACCAGAGGATGTACTGCACATGGGCACAGCTACACCTGCTTGCCAAATATACAATGAAGGAACTCCTTCCTGAGTCCCACACTGCTGACCCTTAAACAGGCAGTAAAAGTAACCGATTGCCCATCATCTGGAAAAAAATGACTTGAGTTGAACAGAGCTCAGTGGCAGCAGGAAGTACTGAATGTGTGGCTGTAAGGAGCTGAGGCGTAAATATAGCTCGGGATTAGTGATTTCAAGGCTGATGGATCAAATTTTGAATACCGATGTTGCAAATCAGTCTTGAATTCTGCATCCATAGGGCAGGATATAACTCAAAAAGGATATTGGAAACATAGTGTCTCAGCTGATCAACACTGTAGTGTAATATAGTATAGTAATGGAGAACAGGGGGAGAAATGTCAACACAACCCTCACCCAATGCAGTATGAATATACGTATATATATGTATCTAAAACACATGGAGGAATCCAATACACATACAGGCATGCTGACAAACACTGGCTTGCTGGCTTCCACCACCATACTGGTAGCAATTCAAGTGTTTTGGGGAGAGAGAGCTGGCTGGTCACAACGCAGGCTGGAGACTGACAGGTACAGCTCCTTGAGGTTTTCAATGTTTAGGATTTCTTGGTTTTCAAACACACCAGTTCAGGGTGCAGAGTCACATAGGACTGAGAATCCTCTTGTCCACTTGGATGGGCTAAAGACAAAATGCTCTGTGTTTGTTGTCCTGTGCCTGAAGCCCTGTCCAGCTCAGTATAAAACAGTAAAACACAGTCGGGAGAATTGTCCTTCCTTGTTTTCCGGTAAGTCATGTTCCCATCTTTTAATGCATCTTCCTTCCTACGTGGTGCATCCCGCCCCACGGACCGCAGCAAGAGCAGCCTTTGTGCCAGGCGCCTTTGTGCCCGAGGCCTTTCCCCGCACAGCCCGGGGCAGCAGCACAGATCCTCTTCGGGCGGGGACAAGGCGGCGCGGCACGGCAGCGACACAACGCCGCCTGTGCCGGCTCGTGGGGCGTGAGCCGCAGGCCAACAGCGCCCGGCCGCGAGCCGTGAACGGGGCACAAACCCTTTAGAGCAGCAGCGAGCGCCTCGGCTGGGGAGCAGCGCCGGGCGGCAGCGGGGGCTGCCTCAGAGCAGCCGCGCCGCCATCGTGCTCCGAGCCCGGCGGAGGGGCCGCATCGCCCCCTCAGCAGCCAGCCAGCCCCGCCGGGCCGCTGAGGGCCGCCCGGGGCTGCGGGCCCAGGCCAGAACCCGCAGCCCGGCGCTGACACCGCCTCCGCCGGGCGGGCGAGCGGCCCCGCCGCTGCAGCCCTGCCCGCGGGGGCCGGCCCAGCGCGGCCGGCGCGGCACGTGGTGGCGGCGCGGCCCATGTGACCGGCCCTCCCGGCCGCTGCGGCTCAGCCCCGCCCGGCCGAGTCCCCGCCCGCCTCGCCCCCAGCGCAGCGCAGCGCTCTCTGCGTGCAGCAGCCCCGCACCGCAGGCAGCCGCCGCCGCCCCGGGACCCGGAGCCATGGTAGGGGCAGGGCGGCGCGGCGCGGACGGGCGGGGAGGGCGGTGCGGGCGGCCGGCGCGGCCCGGCGGAGCCGAGCGGGGCTGAGCAGGGCAGGCCGGGCCCGGCGCGGCCCCGCGGCGTCCGGCGGCCATTTTAGTCTAATTTTAGCCGGGTGCGGGGGAAGGGGCCGCGGAGCGGCCGCGGGGCAGCTGCGGGCGGCGGGGCCGGGGCCGGGGCCGGGGCCGGGTCTGGGCCGGGCGGGCGGGCGGCGCAGCGCTCCTGCGGCACCGCCCGGCCGTGCGAGTACCGGCGGCGCGGGGAGGGGCGGTGGGCGCGGGGACGCGGGTCCCGCACTCCTCCCCAGGAGCCGCCGCCGCGGCCGCCCGGTGCCCAGGCCCGAGGGGCGGCCGGGAGCGGCCGTGTGGGAGCGCCGCGGGGTGCCGGAGCTCCGGGCCGGAGGGCGCGGGCCGGCGCGATTGCCTCCGTGCCCGCGAACAAAGCGGGGAGAGGGGCCGGCGGCGCCCCCAGGACAAAGCCGGCGGCTCCCTGCGAGCCGCGCACCTGCCTTCCCTCCCCGGGCAGCCTGCGCTGGCAGCGCCTGCCTCGGCAGATGTAATTGCTGGACCGAGAGCAAGGGCGCTGCAGATGGGCTGAGCTCGCTTGCTCGCTCGCAGCGGGGTTTGCTAAATTATTTTCATTTTGCCGTGAGCTCCCCGTTTGCCCTGCCGGTGTTTTGTTTTCTTGCTGGTTTAGGCTCTTGTTCTGAACGGCTTGCGAGCCTTATGGGGAGCTGTGCAGTGTGTTCATTTTTATATGAACGAAGAGCAGTCAAACAATACTCCCACAGCAGTATGAAGTAAAATTCGGGAGTTCTTAAGGCGCCGTGTTGAAGCTGACACAATGCAGAAAACATTTCTGCTGCTTGTAGAGCCTTACCTCACCCAACAAAATGAGAGTCATGACAGTGCTGGATGTGAGCTGCTGCTGTAATGTTTGCTCTACAAAAGAAAAAAAAAAAAAAAAGCCGACAAAAATCAATCCACCAAAACCCCACCCCTCCTATCCCAACCGAAAATTACAAACTCCTCTCTTATGTTCAGTTCCTACCCTCTCATCACTCCCTCTTCCCCTCCCCCCAAATAAGTCAAATGCATGATAAGGAAAAGGAGAATTGTTTGAGTAGTACAGTCGTGTGTCTAGTTGTATGAAACTGCTATCCAGAATTGCAGCTGAAAATGCTGAGATCTACCATACAAAACTACTGAATTCACACCTCCTTTATATCCTCTGCTCCAGTCCTACAAATATTACTAAATTCATAGTGTATTCAGGTTGAGTATAGTATTTTTATTCTTACGGGGGCAGGCAGACTTCTTTATCTAGCACTGTGGGCTATCATCTTTTTCTAGTGAGTGTTAATTTTTGCTGTTTATTCCTTTGATCTCATTTAACAGGCTTCTGGAGTAACAGTGAATGATGAAGTCATAAAGGTTTTTAATGACATGAAAGTAAGGAAATCTTCAACCCCAGAAGAGATTAAAAAAAGAAAGAAAGCTGTTCTCTTCTGCTTAAGTGATGACAAAAAACAAATAATTGTAGAGGAGTCAAAGCAGATATTGGTTGGTGACATTGGTGATACTGTGGAGGACCCCTATACAGCCTTTGTGAAGTTGCTACCTTTGAATGATTGCCGATACGCTTTGTATGATGCCACATACGAGACAAAGGAATCTAAGAAAGAAGACCTGGTATTTATATTCTGGTGTGTGAAAGCAAAGCTTGCTGTTAAAATTGAATACTCTGGAGTTACCACTGGATGACTTAATAACTGTTTTGTTGTTGGCTTTTTTCCTTTAAAGGGCTCCTGAAAGTGCACCTTTAAAAAGCAAGATGATCTACGCAAGCTCTAAAGATGCCATTAAAAAGAAATTTACAGGTACGGACCTGACGATGTTTTTCTTGTTACCTACAGTGCTGTTTAGATGTTGAGGTTCTCACAAGTACATTGTTGTCCATCTGTCTTTCAGGTATTAAACATGAGTGGCAAGTAAATGGTTTGGATGATATTAAGGACCGTTCAACACTTGGAGAGAAATTGGGAGGCAACGTGGTAGTTTCACTTGAAGGAAAACCCTTATAAAAAGACAGACAAGTGCCATCTGGATCTAAGGAGCTTCCATTTCTGCAGCTCGTTCAATTGGAATAGCATTAGTCTCCCCATCCCCTCCCCTCCTCAAAAAATAAGTCCCTTCCCCACCACCCTGAAGGAGATGTCATTGTTAAGCAGTTCTACCAGTGATTGCCATTAGACTGTTTAATCCTGGTAGTTTTATGTAGGATTCAAGGAATGCTTTCACGTCATACTCTTGGCCAAAACTGACGTTGCAGGCATTCCTTGCAACATGTTCAATGAATGTTATAGTTAATGTAAATAGTCTAGCAGACAGCAAAGGGTAAGCTAATTGAATGCCTTGAAAGTATTGTCCACTGGTCGGATGGTAGACTCTCTACAGTATTACTTACAGTTGCACTTGATTGCAGTTCCATGAGGCTCTTGTGCATTCATACACCTCACCTGCCTTGACAAGCCTATTTTTGTGACATGGCAGCACACAACACTATGCATTTAAAGCACTTTTTTGTAATATGTTTGACCCGCCCCCCCCCAAGGAATGCCAATTAAGTTGCTGTAACTGTGTCATCAAATTATTGTAGTACCTCAGTTTCATTCCTGTTACATGCATATCTTTATAAATGAAGTAGCTGTTACGATGCCTTTCGTTTTCCATTGAATGTACACTACTGAACAGGAGTAGAAGTTATCTGTTTACCATATGAGTCTTGAAACACTAAAGTTTTGTAAAACATCAGTCATGGTGGCAATTTCTGTATTAAAAAGAGCCTTAAATGGAACATTGTTTTTTGAGATCAAAAACGCCACGTTGCAATAAAACTTGTGGCTTATTACAGAACGTTGCCTTGTTTTCATTGGAAAATATAGTTTTTAAGTGTTTAAGCATATTTCAAATAACTTCTGTGGAAAGTATTGTAAAGGTAAACAATCATTAATCTCATCTTGAATAATACAAGTTTTTAATACTGATTTAGGCACTGCTTTACAATACTTTGTGGCTCTGTTCTGGCCATTCAATAAAAGACCTGCTCCTAGTTTACTGCAAACTAAAGAAGCTACCACTACTGGAGACCATTAGTTCCGTGAAACACTTGTGTCAGAAACTTAAAAATACGAAGTAAATTAACCATGCAGTGTGTTTTGTACCTGAATGTTCTTAAAGTTCTACATGCCAGAGTAAAACCTTGCACGAGTTCTTACAGCCAGCCATCTTTCTTGGTAAGATGATGTGTAATGACAGTTACATGCAGAATATGAAGCAGGGAAATAATTTTTGTTTCTTGAGTGTTGCAGTTAGACTGACTCAGTACAAGAATTAGCCTAAATGAACTGTTCTGCTTGTTAGCTTCTATGTAAATAGAACTGGAAAGTGTTTGCCACTACTGAGGCTTGCATAGGGGACGTGTTTTGGCTGGGAGCCAAATAATGCTCTCCTTATAGAGAATTTGATCTGCTCTGTGTGAGCAATCCTCCGTTAGCCAGAGCTATTTATGGCAAACACATGCTTTTGTATCTTGTCATCGTTATCCACAAATGGCAAAACTGGACATGATTCTCCTGGTATGCATAAAGGAGCGCTGTTAGGCAGCCACTGGCAGCTGAACTGTACATGCTGCTAGAAGGAATGCTCTTTTATCATTACCTTGTTTTAAAAAGTTGGTGGAGTAGAACTGTGGAGCTTTTAAATGCGGGCTCTCTATGTTCAGTCCATAGCCCTTTTTCAACAAGGAACCAGATAATAATCCAAATACTTTCTCTTTCCCCCCCCCTTGCCCCCAATAGTTTAAGTAACCTAGTGGTACTGTGTTTAGGCTCTCTTGTCCTGTAGAACTTTAAGACTTTGTTTCAGGCTTCTGGCTATCCCTATGACTTGCACACCTCATTGTGTTAGCTGTTCTATGTAGACTAAACTTTACTAGAATTTAAGTAAAAAGGCATGATGACCACTGACTTACAAAGTGTATTAATGAGTCTTGGTTTTGTTCTACAAAACTCTCCTTTCAGGTACCTTATTAAGATTGCAAAGTAACTGACGGTATGCATGTTGTCTAGATGAAAAAAAAACCCCACAACTTTTTATTCCTCAAAATAGTCTATTTCTGATCATCCTTGTTGTATGCAAAGCCCAGTTTAATGTAAAGATATTTGTGCTTTATGTTTAACTTGAGTTCAGTACAGTAAAATGAAATTACCTTTTAACTGGTCTTTCACAAGGAATAAATTGTTTCTTTAGAAAAAGCCAAAATGGAAAATGTTAAATTTTAATAAACCATTTGAATTTTCATTTTAGGCAGTAAACTTTTTTTAAGGAGTACCGTGTTTAAATTTATTGTTTGTCTCTGCTGCAGTCCAGAAAAGATGTCCATGGCTTCTTGGTTGAATATTACAGGTTCTTTTTTTTTTTTTTAAAGCGAGCTTAGGTGTAAATTCACTCGGTCCAACTAGCTATGAAATTGAAGCACAAACCGTCTTTATGTAAGATTCCTACCAAATTAAAGTTTTGGATCCAAAAGGATCAGCCTGCCTTCAGTTTGTTCTTGAAATGAATGACTGACTGATTGATGTGAGGTCCAATTCAGATGGCTTGCTTTTACAAAAAAAAAAAAAAACAAAAACCAAACCAAAACAATAAAGTGCTACAGAACTGTTACTGTTTGAATTATAAAACAAATGAAAGACAGCTGGCATCTGTTCCAAAATGGTTTATCAGCTGTTGTTTTCTGTCATTATGCAAAATGGTGAGGGCCTCATTGTGATCGAGAAGCAGAGGAAAATCCTCTCAAGTTGAATATCTTCTGTGTATCTTTGTAGACGTGACTTTTGGATATCTTGGCTTCAGTTATTCTATTGATAAAGAGATGTTAAATAAATTTTTCATGAGAGTAGCTTGTGCAGAAATGGCATTTTTCTTCTAAAAAGATACTTCAAAGCCAGCAGTTTTGTTTGATTTGGTAAATCCTGGAAGAGGTATAGATAGATGGGCTTGATTTCTCTGAAAAGGGAAATCAATCCAAGACAAGAATGCATGAGGTTTATGTTTGTGGCGATTTTAAAAATTCAAAGCTTAAATTTGTATGGACTTGAGTGTAAAAATACTTCTAGTCAGATCATGAAGTGGATTTTGAGTATGCTCAGTTAAAACCCAAAGAGTTTCTCTAGGTGGAAAAATTTTCCTGCTCTACCATTCCCTCAGAACAAGTGATGAAATACAGCAATTGCCACAATTTGATAATAAGCTTTACTCTCTTATGCCAATTCCAGTATAAACCAAATTTTCATGTCTGCCTATTTTTTATAAACTTCTGTAAGTCCCCTTTAGTTTGTGGTGGCGAGTTAATGATTGTAGAGTGAAAACACGGCACTAATGGTGGATCAAAGATCATCAATGTAGCACCTGTCTGAGTATTGAATTTCTTTGAAATATTTCTGATTTTGAAAACCTGGTATAAATAAAATTAATTTAAATGTCTTCAGTTGTTGAGTTTGTTTGTGTGCTAGACAGCACCTACACTAATCAGTTTGTTGTTGTCTTTGAACTGGGAGCAGCCCAGATACTGTGAAAGGAGAAGTTGTGGAATACCTGGATTTTGTACTGGGTTTCATCTGCTCACCATTCAGTTCAATATCCAACTGTAGAAAAAGCCAGCACTGGTGGCTCTGGAGAGGGATATAAAGGAATTTTTAGTGGGTTGGTTCTAGATAACTTTTTCCTTTTGTTGGATCCCAGCTCATGTGTTCAGAAAATTAGATGGCTTTTATATAACAGATGTAAAAAATGTATGTTTACACTGGTGAGTCATTTCTAATGCAGGGAAGGAAGAGAACTTATGTAGTGTGAAAAAAACTGACTCCATGAAGAAAGATCAAAATATCATTTTGATATCAATGGCATCTCTTGTTAATACAAGATTTCTTGGATCTAAGAATATGTTACCTGGAAGAGTTAATTTTGTAAACAAAGCTGTCAAGAAACAGCTTCATTGGATTCTCTGGAGAAGGCAGACTTATAAAATGTACATTGAAAAAACCCTTTACTGTTTACTTAAAGTAAGCCTTGTCTTTGGCTGTGGGGAACATATATAAGAATATGCATTAAAAGAGAATGAAAGGTCTCATTCTGAAGTTTTTAAGTAAAAATTACTGTTTAGTTAAAAAATGTTCTATTTTTACTAAATTCATATCCAGTGCTTGATCCTATTGAATTTGGACATTTCTCTGCCTCACCTCCCATGCTGTTAAATCTACAATAATCCCCATACATCTTACTCTTCCTTGTGTTACTTACCTATGCATTCTACTAGTAACCTCTGAAAAATAAATACAACAGTAAAAATTAAATCTTTTCACAGGAAGTTCAAACAGGTGACATAATTTATGTTCATTTAATGATTTCATAGAATTGTCTTTTAACATTGTAAACCTTAGAGGGAAAAAGAAGTGCTAATTGGACGTACTGAAAGTAATTTAGTCATTCCTAAGCTTCTGTGATTGTCTTTTTAATAACTCATTGTAGGTTAATGTTTCTGTTGTCAGCTTTGCTTCATAGTTACTTAGAAAACTAACGATTGGAAAATAAACTTGAAGGTGCTGCTGATTATTTTTAGAAGTTTCTAAATGTCAATTTAGATTATAAAATAATACACAAACTTCCATTTCCCACTGCTAGCCTGGTTTTTATTGTTGTGTGTACAGGCTTAGAAATGTATGTGTAATCGTGCCTCTCCTCTTCCACCCCTTTATTTTTAAAAACAGCTGTGTCACTGCAAATCCCTACCATCTGCCCACCGTCTTCTGTAAAGGTTTACAGGCAATCTGCACTTGTACCTTTTAGTATCTATTTTTCTCCTCTCTTGTTTGTGATTGTAGGAGTTTGATTTAGAAAAACTAACCGCTGTAATATTGTGCTCCTTGAAACCCTTTCTAATATGCAGAAAGTTAAAAGCATCAGTTAATCTCTGGTGAGCACAGCTGCAGGGTGTACGTTGGCTTGAAAAAAGAGATGTGTTTTTGAGAACCAGTTTAGAGAGCCTTATTTGTGTCTGCTTCCTCTTAGTGGCAGCACTGCTTTCATCTGTGACCTCCTATTAAAGCTGATGTGAGAGCTAAGCTTTTCTTCCATTTTGGCTGTTTCAACAGAAAATGGAATGTGCTTGTAGCAAACAAGGTGCAGAGAAGCAGAGAAGGTTTAGAAGCAGCAGTTTTTCACAGAGACCTGTACATCTGGTGGGAGGGAAAGGGTTACAGCAGAGTATTTGTTTCCTTTTAATTTCAGTAGGAGCTTGCAGCTGTAATGGCTGGGCTTATGTTATCTTTTGCTTTGCCTGAACATACTGATTCCACAGTCCCAACTGTCTCACTACTTTCATGCAATGAAATGTGAACACACAGCTCTTTATCAGTGAAATGTGGTTTACTCCTACAAAAGTGAAGCCCTGCTACAACAGTGCTCTTGGTTAGCCATGTCACATGGAGAGATGCACCTAAGCTGCATTTGAACAATTCTTAAAAAATGTGTGGGTTTTGATTACACCAAATACAATAATTAAGCTATTACACAGAACCTGAGGATGAACGGGTGACTTATTCATTTGGTGACAGCAAGTGACAAATATAATTCATGGTCATATTTTTGAATCTTAGCCCTGTTATTTAAGCATGACTTAAAGATGAAACACTTCCCAGTCCACAGAATTAATTTCCTGCATAAATTCTTTTAAGCAGCAGTAGCATAATTTTAGCTCATCACTGAACATCCTGATGCAGAATCTGTCACCTGGGGGTTTTTAGTCGTCTGCTTGACAAATTCCTTTTGTAGTGCTGCATTATTTCTCTGCATCCACACTTCAAATTCAGTTCCCAGAACTCTCCTTCCAAGTAACCAGAATTCCTAAACAATATTTATTCTGTGTGACTAAAGTAGAAAGGCATCTTGTAGAACACCCATAGGAAACAAATGCATGGTATTAGCCTGCATGGCCACTGAACACGTTTGGCCCTGCGTGCCATCTCTGACTGTTGGGTTATTCTGATGAAAGGTCAGCTCATTCAGGTTTGTGTGGAATAACCCAACATAGAAAATTTGTGGAAACAGGAATGAATGTTTTAATTTTGCTCAGATAAAGACTTTACAAGCTGGGTGTGGTAACAATTTTTAAATTTTTTTCTTTTTACCTGTTCTGACAAAAACACCTGGTTTTGATTCTAGCCAGTTTTATCGATTTAGTTCGACAGGTGCAATGGTTGGAATATCCTCAGGACAAGCTATATTTAGATATATAACCTTTTGATAATTCTGGCAGTTGTTTTGATCTCATTATTTTAATTCAGTCACTTTAACACCATTACAATTTTAACTGCCTAGTGTTCAGCATTGTCAATGTAATGTCACACTTGAAGAGCATTTAAAAGTAGTCATCATCAAAATTAGTAATAATAAAAATCAATTTTATTTATTTATTTTATAGTCTCTGTTTTGCAAGGATGATAACTCCCTTAAAGTCAGGTGTTTTCCAGGGAGGTTCTGACTGAACACCTGCCATAGATCTTTGTGATTAGATGGAAGAAGTGTTGGAGCATTTATCTCAGAGCAGTTTGCTTTGCTTTCTTGCATAGCTGGATGAATTTCCTCTTCTGGAAGATTTGAGGTCACTGTATCAATATTAAAAGTATTTTTAAAATTTTTGATAATTATCAATATTTAAAGTATTTTACCCTCTATTTCTGAATAGAATGGACAGACTGCAATTACAACTTTTTCTTAGGGCAATACAGTGTCAAGGATCTCAGCTGTGAATTTCATTTTTTTCCTGATTATCAGGAGATACTTCCAGTTATTGCTTTGTGCACACCAGATTCAAGAAGCATGTGACTGCCTCTGTGTTTATCTGCAGTTATTTTGTTTACAAAGTAAAAATGACACATAAATTAATGTATATTTAACACTAATAGTAGATCACAGTCTTATGTTGATTTAACATCTGTTTTCTATGGAAAATGGTGATGGTAAGATTTTACCTTTTTTAAGTTTTTTTAGCAATGGTGTTAATAACCAGTTTCTCTGCTGTAATAGCAAACTGGAAATGTGACAAGAGTTATTTCTCTTTGTATCAGCATCTTGCATTGTGTGCAAATACAAATTCTCTGTTTCTTCTTAATAGTGTTTGGATCACATTCAGTGGTTAATGGAAAAGAATATAGGTTTTTTGTAAGTCACATTTTACAGTATTAGTGTGAACATGCACATGTTATTTGAGCTATGAGATAAAAACCTTTAATTACAAAAGGACGTATTTTGGGATAAAAAAATAATAACTTTTTAAAGCTTATATTTTCTTCTGCTAGCACTTTACTTTTTATTCCTGAAATTACCCATTAGGATCTGTTTTTTCCTTTTTGTTAGTTTTTTTGGTTTTGGTGTTCTCACTTTCCCTACACTGCATCATGTTTCAGCCTATTATGGACTGGATTAAATTGTTATCAAAGGAAGAAGGTATTATGTATATAACATACACAGTTTCTGTAGGAACAAGTAAACTGTTTGCTTGACCCAGTTTTATGGAGCTCTTTCTTTCTACAGAGATGGGATCACAGTCAAGGAAGAGGGAAAAATGGGTTTGCTGAGAGTATTTAGGAGCACTCAGTAGGAATGAGATTATTATTGTAGTGCTTAATCCTGAAATAATCATACACCATCTCATCAACGTTGCATCAGCATGTGAGAGACATAAATATTCTAGCTACTTTGTGATATTAGTCCAAGATCATTTTCTATTATTATAAATATTATTCTACTATTAGAACTATAGAATATTTCTACCTGTGGTCAATGTTTTGATGTTCTCACAAACATCTGTAGTGTCTTTTAAGAGATGATTTCCAATTAGAGGAAATGTATTTCTGAGGAGATATGTCTTTTATGGGTCTGAAAATTAAAGTGAAGGTTATAGAAGCAACCATTTCCCTTAATCTTTTTGCAGGAGTTCCTATAATGTTATCAAGCTTGCTTTTCCATCTGTTGGGCACAGTATGAAAGAATGCACAGAAAGGCTGTTATGGTAACATAGTATCTGTTATCACCGACATTAAATTAATTTAATGTTAGTGAAGTTACAAGTCATGCTGTATGCAAAAGGAATAAAAATATTCCTCAGATTAGAATTTGTCATTTTCACAGACAGTAACATTTAGCTCCCTTTCAACAGGTGGAAGTGTCCTGCTGTGACTTTGTTTCCCTGAAGATGAAAATGACAAACTCAAGCCTTTCCCCTGCCTTTGATTTGCTCTGTGTCTTATCTCCTCCAAAGCATTTTCCCCTTCCTCCAAAGCATTGTCCCTGAGATACTGCTCACCTACTTCCTCTAATCCTCTCATTTACCTCACTTACCTCAGTTTCATTTCCTTTCATCACTTTTTTGCTCCCTGCTAGTTAGGATTTTCCTCTGGTCCTGTTCCTTCATATTAAAAGTCCTTTAGTCTTCATCATAAACAGAGAGCAGACAAGGAAAAAAGATCACATTTTTGATCTATTTACTGTTTTCTTTTATTAAAAATATGAATCCTTATGAAGAAATCATTCAAAGAGTAAACCTGACTACAGTTTACCATATGTCAAACAGTTTGAAATAATCTCTTGAGATTTTTGAACAGTTCCATTCTGTCCACAGGATTTAACTCAGAAATCCAGACTCTACCATTTAGATGGGAAATTGCCATATTGGGTTATCTTATGCTCTAATCAGTGCCAGAAGCATGAACTCTCCTTTTTTTTTGCAATCATTAAAGCTGTTAACTTCCATGAAAGTGGTTAAACACTTACAGTGTGAGGAAATGCTATGGTTGCATGAATTTTTGATATATTGAAAACTGAAGTGTAGAAATAGTGTGAAATAAGCTGTGTATCAACAGAGAAGCTCGAAGTTAATTGCATACTCACTGGTTCATTGCCAAATGCACTGGTTCCTAGTAAAATCAAGAATATCTCAGTATCATAAAATGTATAGAAAACTGCTACAAGAATTAGAGGCCATATTACAGTGTTACCTGTTAAAAAAAGTTAGATTCAATAAATCTTGAAGTAACCCTTTTTATAATCAGAGATTATATTAATACAATACCTTTTAAGAGTTTTCATCTGCTTGCTTTTTTTGGAACCTTGTATTAGGTTTATTCATCTCCTTGGGCTTTTCTCTGCAGTCAGAAGCACTAGAAACTGACAGCATTGCAGTAAGGATTTATTTCCTTTTCCTGACCTTAAAAAGAAAAAAAATCTGATGAAGAGATTTATGAAGTAGAGCCATCTGAGGGTGCTATTTGACAAGCTAATTGAAGGCATTCTAATACCATGAGTGGGTAAGAAGGGGATTCCTGCAGATGCTGGGCTGAATGCCCCTCTCATTTCTGCTGCCTGATCAGACAGTGAATTTGTGAATCTACACTTCTCACTTGCTTTGGGAAAGTTTTGGGTTTTTTGCTTGTTTAGGGAGGCACGATGCCTGGAATGTTTCAGATGTTTCTGGGCATTGCCTTGGTCAGCATCTGGTATGCAGGGTGTCGGTGGAGGAGCTAAACTTAGCACTCACTGGGGGCTGGAGCGTGTCCAGAGAGGGGCAGGGAGCTGGGGAAGGGTCTGGAGCCCAGTCTGACAAGGAGCAGCTGGGGGAGCTGGGGGTGCTCAGCCTGGAGAGAAGGAGGCTCGGGGGGGACCTTATCACTCCCTGAAGGAGGAGGTTGTAGCACTGTAGCATACTTGGCATTGCTGGAATCAATGGTTTTAATCCCTTCCAAATCAGCATATCCTATGATAATGTGATTTTATAAATGATTTTATGGTTCATGACAGCCACCATGCTCCTGCACGTTGCTCTGTGTGTTTCCAGGTGATGCCTGTGTTACATGTATCTTGTACAGTAAATCCAGTGCTTCCAGGAAGAATTGGACATTCTCTGTCCATATATCACACAGCTAGCTGATGTGTATGCTCACAATGGATTTAACAAAGATCAGAACCATCAGATGTTTGGGTCTCTGGTAGGTAATGAATGATTCTGACATCAGCATGTTGTGTCTTATCTGGCAGACCTAGGGCAAAAATCTGGAAAGCCCAATGATCACTGGCATCTCAGCTTCTTTTTATGCACATACTTTAAACTGTGTGTTCTTCTGCACTCTGACTCCTGTAGAGCAGTGGTAAAATTCAGTCCATCAACTCTCAGCTGCTCATCATGCAGCACAAGACTTGAAAAGGCATTTTGGTGTTTAATTTAAGGTGAAATTCAGAGTTACAGTACATGAGAGGTGCACGCCTGGCTCCAGCTCTTGCTTCCTCCCTTCACTCCTTTAACAGTGTCCGACCACCCTTCCCCCATCAAGATCCGTGATATGAATTAACTGAATTCCTCAGATTCTGAAGTTCTGACTACAAGCTTTCAGAGACTGGGAATCCTGCCATGCCATAGTATTCTGAAGGGTGTAGGCAAGCATGCTCCATGTACAGCCCAGCCACTGAGCTTTGAATATCTAAGGGCCAGCACTTCTAGAGAGTTTGGGATTTGCTTTGCTCACTTGATTAGTGAGAAAAGCTTTGTTTTTTCAGCTTCATTTTCCTGTTAGCATTCCAGATGAATTGTAAATGTCTGCAAGTCTGGCCACAGAGCCCCATACCTGTAGATGTGGTACAGGGCAGGGCTCCACATGTGAAAGCCTGCACGTTGTTTTTCTATGCAAACCTGCCTGACAGAGAATAGAGAACCTGATCCCATCCAATGGGGCTTTCATTCCAATCACTGGCTATTGCCTGCAATAAAGCCATATTGCCCCCCTTCCTCCCCCCTCTCTCAAATATAACAATTGCAACTTAATTGTTTTTTTTAGTACTGTGATGGAGATGATGTTTCAGAATCATTTGTTGATGCCTTGAGGCCTTATTTTAATACTAGCCTAAATATATTCTTGGGCATTTTATTTTGTACCTGTATTGTTCTTTATTTTGAATAGCCTTCCCTTCCCCCCTCTTTTTTTATCCTCTGACGTTCTATTCCCTTCTTTTATATGTTCACACCAAGATATTTCCAGTAAGATAGCCTTCTTCATCCACTTCATTGTTGTAGCAGCACCTCTTGGTACCTGGTCCAGTCTGAATCTATCTTTTCTGGACACATTTGACCAGGCTTTAACAGATTATGAAGATATTAATGCATTGCTTTCTCTGCATCACAGCATCCTCTGCCTTCTTCCATAGAAGTCTGATTATTTCATATGACTACTATATAAAATAATATATATAATTTTAGTATATATTACAGTATATATAATTATTTTTTCTCCTCTGTTTTTATATAAATTTCATTTGGCCCATTAAGATCATCACTTTGCATTATTTGCTAAAAATTCCATCCTATTTCTGTTATTGCAGTCCTCAAGGTCATGAGTCTTCCTGTGTGATAGTCCAATCCTCTTCTATATCAGAAGTACCCTTCAGTTTTCTGTTTTAGCAGATTTCACTTGCTCATTTACCTCCTATTTTTTGTGCCAAGATCATTAATGAGAAGATTAAATGAGATTGTTCCCAAAGTGAGTCTTGGAAACTCCATTAATAATTCCCCTTTCTCCTGACAGAAGACTCCTCTTCAGTCAGTTTCTTATATGCTTTACAGTTCACATGTTAGTCTTGATTTTCATCTTAATTAATATTATACAATATACCTTCAGGAATCCAGCAAGATTAGGTCTAGAAGCTATCTCTGTAAAGAACACAAAATCATTTTATCAAATAAATATATCAAACAAGTCTAGAATAACTTATCCAGGTAAGTGGTGTACTTTTACCCTACTTCTGATCCTTCTTTATCTTTTATTATGTTTCCCTTCCAAATGTGTCATAAAATCCTGATCATTATTCAGCTCAGATACATGCTTTGGCAGCTGCCTAGTTCATTCATTCTCTTTCTTGGTTAAATCTAAAAACTAATATTAAGAGATTGATATCTCAATTTTATTGTTAATAAATTAAGCCCCAAATATTTGATACTTCATTCAATATTAAAATGCTAAAACTCGAACAAATTAAATTATTTTTTAATATTTTGTTAATAATTATTAAACAGGGTCTCAGAAAGGTACAAAGAGGGGAAATATGAAAACAATGAAACAGCTATAAATGTTGTGGGTGGCACTCATAAATTCTGTAAACATATAGTCAAATTTCAATTGAAGACCATGCTGTTATTTTACTGTGGAGCCATACATGACTGCCTTGTCGCCCATTATGAATCAGTCAGACTCACCTGTGACATTGCACATCTTTAAAATAAATTTCAGCATTAATGTGTTTTAGATTCAGAACCAGATGTAAACAGCAGGTGACCCAAAGAGGAGGGGGCTAGAAGAATTGGTAGAACATTAGGATGGGACTTAAGCTGAAAATGTGTAGATTTAACAAAGAGCCTTAGTGAATCGGATTGAACCTTACTTGCTCTTCTAATTTGATTTATTTCATTACAAAGTTTACAGTCACACACAAGCATATCTCAAAAGCAGCCAAACCATTTCATGATTCATGTGGAAATCAGAGAGCTGTGTACATTAGGGCATTGGTTCAGAGGCATTGCAGAGGGAAGTGTCACCTGATGAATCACCAGTATGGCACATTTCAGGGCTCTTTCCCATAAGCTTGTCCCACAGGTACTGACTTGATGTAACTCAGTTTTGGTTTGTCTGCAGGATTCAATACAATCTTGTACCACTACAGAACACTAGTGTTTCATAGATCAGAAATTAATGTACACACTGAGATAAAGTAATAATGATTAAGAAAAATTCTTAGCTGTGGGGGGCTCAGAGCTGATTTTGTGACTATATGCCTGGAACACAGGATTACATGAAGTCCATTGCTAAGAAAAATCAGCCCAGACTGGAGAGGGAATCCATTGCCAGGATCTATTACTGTAACTCCTCAGTCTTCAGTTCTACAACTGGGTGATTATTTGAGGTGTAAAATAAGAAAGAGAGCAAATAAAATGTTTTTGTGAGAAGTGAAAGGAAAAATTTAACAAAGGCCTTTATTAGGTGCATTTGCAATTGAACTTTACACTGTTTTGTAAAGGCCTACTTTTGTCCTAAGCACTGATTCTCTGGGTGGGGAGATTTCAAAGTTTTGAGTTCCAAAAATAGCATTGCCTTAAATCTGGGAAATAAAGCTGCATTGCAGGTTTGGTAAATCTGAAGGTTTTGTTCAACCACTTATAGTCATAGCTGCCCCCTCAAGCAAGAGATAACAAAAGGATATTTTTTTGAGAAGGTGGGACTAGAACAAATATAATGACCTGAAACTGCATGGGTGCTTTGTATTTTATAAAAGAATCAGAGGTAAAAGATTTCCTATTGTAGAGTATTATAAAGTGACTAGAGCCAATAAACTGTACATAATGATTTTGATTTCATGTAATCAGCAAAGCTCCATTGACTTTAATGGAAAAACATTGATCTGCACTAGCAGAAGAGCTGAGTGGAAGGAGGTGCATTGCTGATTGTCTTGTTAATGTGGGTAATTTTTCTGAAGTAATTCTCAAAAATAGAGATTATTAAGGTTTTGTTTTCTTTTGTAGCTCCATTCTGCAGATCCTAACACTTTCAGTGCCAAAGCTGTAACAGTAGTACTGCACAAAGTGCAAAGAACACATTCCAGAGGGGAGCCTGAATTTATTGTCTTTTTTTCCCTGATCTGGATGAGGACACCCCACCAGTCCTGAGGCACAGCTCCCCTCTTTAGCTGCTGGTATGTATTACTTGGTGCACTTGTACAGTGTCTGCCACTGGTGGAGGGGGGTACCTGAGAATTCAGCAGCAATGAACAGGACACTTAACTCCCTGCCTTTTACATCGAGTTGCATGGTTGCCCTGATTGAAGATTTTTTTTTTGGAGTCCATGTTATTCCATGTATCAGCAGGATTTGGCCCCAAATGTCACTGGTACTGTGATAATTGTGGACAGATCTGGACATGGTGGTTAGGATAACACAGCTGAGATTCCCAAACCCAAACTAATGTTCTGGATTCGGTTTTGTAGCTTGGGAATGAGAAAATTTCATCCCAGTGGGAGAACTGGCAGCATTTCCTAGGTTGGCTCAGTTTCTGTTTTGCAGAGCCACCCATGTGTCTTTGGCCAAATGTAAAACTCTCAGTGAGGCTGGTTCACCTGTTCACCATCCAATCCACCCACTCAGATTGCAAAAATCCATAAGTCAAAAGGCATTAATGTGGAAAAAGAACAAAAGAAACTCAAAGAACCGGTGCTTTCCTTCCTTCCCTCCAATACACATTGTCCAGCTGGGACAAAAAGCATCTGTAACACTGCTCAGTTCTTCACTGAAGAGCTGATCCTGGACCTGCTCATGAGCATTACGAGTATCCCTCTGTCTGGCCACTGCAGTACAGGTCACTTAAATACCAAACATTTCCATTCCCCACATTGCAACACAAGGCTTGTTTGTGCTCAAATACACAATTACAGTTTTGATTTCTACAGACAAATATATAACCTCTCATAGTATCATATTATCTCTGCCTTGACCGCGGGACTATTGCAATTCAATAAAGTGCTAATGGAAACCCAAATGTTATTTCATTAACTTTAATTCCAGATTATAGCCTGGCCTGGACAACATCATAAAGTTGTGTTGGCTGGAGGCTGATGGACAAGTGCTTTTGTTATCTTTAGCCATGCATGCTTTATGCAGAGCTCCCTTGTCATACAAACCATCCCAGCTGAAATTGTGCTTAGATGGGCTCAGTGTGTGTGCCTGATGGCATGTCCTGTGCATCAGTGAAAACCACTGCACTACTCTAAAACACCACAGCAGAAACCACACAAACTTTTCCTGGTGTGCTTACTGGATTTTCACAGTAGGGTGCTTTACTGTAACACCCCTGAAGTGCAGGATGAAGTAATGTATTAGCAATGCCACAAGAGGTTTCCTGATTGGTTTGGGCTAACTTAAAACTGCACTGCTGCTAAAAAGCATTGCACTATCCTTAATACTGTCCCTATGTTATTGTGCTGGCCTGAGTGAAACTTATCCTGCAAGAAAAACAGGTAAATTGGATCATCTCTCTCATCTCTCTGCCCCTGGGGCTGCACTGAGGGAGCACTGGGACAGAGAGTAGGGGCATGACATGGAGAGACATGACTTCCCCTTTAGCAGCAGCATGGCCTTTGATGTGTGTCCTAGTTTCAGCTGAGATAGGGTAAATTTTCTCCCTAGTATCTGGTACAATGCTGCATTTCAGATTTGGTATGAGAACAATGTTGATTGCACACTGATATTTTAGATGTTGCTAAGTGGTGCTTGCCCCAAGTCAAGGGCTTTTCACTGTTTCATGCTCTGCCAGTGGGGAGGTACACAAAAAGCTGGAAGGGAGCATGGTCAGAATCACAGACCAAACTGGCCAAAGAGATGTTCCATGCCACAGAAGGCCCAGTATATACAGTGGAGGAGTTATTGGAAGGGCACTGAGTGCTGCTTGGTGATGGGTTGGGCATCAGCCAGCGGGTAGTGAGCGATTATTATTGTGCATCGCTGTTTTTTCTAAAAATTTGAGTTCTATTTATCTCTCTCTTTTTATTATCTACTTTTTCATTGCATTTATCATTATTATTATATTTTCCTTTATTTCAAGTATTAAACTGCTCTTATCTCAACCCTGTGGTTTTACCTTTTTCTGATTCTCCTCCTGATCCCACTGGGGTGGGGAGCAGGGAGTGAGTGAGCAGCTGTGAGGTACTTAGTTGCCAGCAGTTTAGTGATGACAATGAGCTTAATCCAAACTGCACCCTTGGCTGTTTTACATTCAGCATCTCCAGACTGAGAGAACTGGCCTGTCTGGAAGCATGTGCAGCTCAAGTGCTAGTGGTCACACTGTGGGAATCAGTTACTCACTGCAGCTATTATGATCGACCTGCACATCTTGGCTGCTTTGAGTGAGCACCATCAGCTGAGTCAAGTTATCTCAGGAGATGTTAACTCAAAAGCAGACAGCTGGAAGTAAATTGCACTGAAGCTAAACAGTGAGTGCTTTCTGTGGCTGTGCTTTAACCCATGCCTGTTATTGCAACTGGCTGTCCAACACAATTTAAAATTAACAGGCATCTGCATCTTCATAGCTGTTAAGTCAGAAAAAGAGAACCAAGAAGGTGATTGGTTGGCCTGCCAATATCTATGTGGCCCAATTTTTTCTTTCCTGACTACCCCTCAAGTCCTATTGTCTCTGGCTCTGCAGATACTACATAGAAAAGAACACATTTGGATGCAGTGTAGAATTCTTTTTTTCTACTGGACCTCTGAGCAAGTAAGAGTTTTAGACTGTAAATGAAAGATAGGATGTGTCTTAGGGTGGCTACTCCTATGCAGCTGGGCTTCAACTTAAATGTCACAACAGATTTACCTGGAGATGGAAGCAGCTTTGCTTTTGAGTCAGATATCATCACATTGGAAGAGCTGCTCCTGGCCATTAAGTAATGCCTCATATGATTGTTGGTTTAATGCTGCTTGATGGCATCTATCAAACTAAGATTTTTGTCTGGCAAACGTGTCAGAAGTAACATCTGGGTTTTTTCTTTTTGCTTATCTTTGATAATTTTGAATGAGACCACTTTGGTCAGAAAATCTTTAGAATGCAGGTCAGGTAAGACTCACCTGATATGTTCAGAAGACAAATAACACATGGTTAGTGTTTGGCCAGCTTGTGAATGCTGCCTCAAGGCAGAACATATTAGTGGTCATCACATCCTCTCACACTGCAAGTGATGCCCTACTACTACTGGCATTCAGAGGAAGCACTGGGAGACATCTAAGGTTTTCAAAGAACTCAGAAGAGTGTCTCTTTCAGGAATGCAACAGCAAAAAATAGTCACTGAGAAGCCAGGGAGGAGCAGAACAGAACAGAAGATTGAATCTAAGACTGAAATTAAGAAGATACAAAAATGGAGTGAGCTGATTACACAAAGAACCTAAAGGTTTGGGAGTGAGGGGAAAGCAGTAATTTTGCAATAAGCTGGAGAGAATAGACAGCTGCCCTCAGTCAAGACCAAAGGAAATTGGGGTATGGAATGGGGTTGTCCAACAAAGAGAAAGGAAGAGACAGACTGGAAGGAGAATAAGATATTAGGAAGGAAAAAGGCTAAACATTAAAAAAGAGGGGAAATAATAAAAAAATAAAACAAGGAAGTATTAGGATAAAAGGAAATAAGATATCAGGGAGCAAAAGACTAGTAGTCCCCAACTGTATATACTGATAAATACTGAATTAGGCAGAAAGTGTCATTCAGTGTGTTCTGACAAAATAAGCAGCACTGTGCAGTCCTTGTTGATACCCACTATTGTACCAGTGACAAGACATGACAAGAGCTGCTTTGTCTTCCCTGCCTGGTGCTGCCCTGCTGGGCCAGAGCTGGCCTTTGAGGAATGACGTGTATGGGGTCAGTCTTAGCAAATCTGCTTTTTTTCCTTCTTGGTGGCACTTTCATCAACAAGGCCTTATTTATACTGAGGGGTTTTTTTCTATTTTACTATTCCCTAGCTGTGACAAGCACTACTGTAAATGGCCTTCTGATGTTTTTACCTCAGATTCATCTCAACATCTGACACAAAAAGAGTAATAACACTGCTTTGGAGAAGTCTCCCATAATGCTCTTACAACTGCAGTTACTGACAGAGTTAAGACTTCTGTGAGGCAGATATCCCAAAGCATTCTTATTGCCTTCCACAGTGCATGGATTAAACCAGGCAGCTCTAAAATTAAAAACCTGATAACCAACATGGGAAAACAATCTCTCTGTTTTCAGCTGTCATGTCACCAAAAAGGTTTTTCTTTTTCTGTTCTAATAACACATTTTGTTACAATAAAAAATTAAAGAATTTTCTGCCGTACTTGGTACAAGTAAAAGCCTTGGTCTGGAGCAAAGGTGAAGCAGAAAATTTTGGCTTTCTCTTAAAAAAAATACATCTCAGAATGTTCTCTAAAGTACTCTATGTTTCAACTGGTTTATAAAAAAGGGACTGGAGTTTAGGAAAAGAGATGTGTTCAATTGCTTTAAATCTGGAGTAGGCAGTTGATGCTGATCAGTCTGTGACTTGTTTATAAACATTTCCCTGTGAACCAGGGAGGAGAGAACTTCTTTATAGCCTCCTTCCTAGATGATCCTATAGGAGCTATGGGAGATGCAGTCTCCTTTTGCATCCATTTGTAATGAAGAACTTGTGCAGATCAGTGATTGCCTATAATCTGTTATAGAAATATGACGATTAGATTAATAACAGCATGAAATCCAAAGAAGAAAAAGAACTCTCAATATATTCAGAGCTCAGAATAAGTGAATTTTACCTGTGTGTACTGCATAATATAATCTCCACCTTATGGCTTCTTGGTGTTAGTTCGTGGCACTGTGAAAGATGAGACTTTAAACAGTTCAACTTTCTGCATCAGTGTACCTGTATATGGACATTAAGGCATTCACAGCAGGCAAAGACTGTGTCTGTAATGCCATGTAAATGAATTTTGAAAAGAAAGAATTTGATTCTTTCCTAGGGGAGAAGTGTGATGAATTGCATTACAATATACCTGCATACATACAGTCAGCATCTTGGACAAGGAGGCCAGGATTTTTAAAATTGCAGAGTGAGCCTTTTCTGGGTCCCTGCAGTCTGAATAGAAACCCACACATCCTTATTATTTGCATATGTCCCCATTATGCTTTGGAATTCACAGAAGACTATTCCATATTGAGAAACAGGTATTTTTATCTTTTCTTATGGAAATTACTGTTCCTCAGACTGTCTAGAAGTTACTGGGTGGTACTAAGCTCTGTTTCTTTTTCTTCTCTATAATATTATACAATTTTCCCTGTCTATTCTTTTAATCCTGCATATCACATCTTCTTTGTGTTTCTAAGGAAATATGATCAGTTTGCTGGTAATTTTTTGCAGTAAAGTGATGTATCTCCATAATAGGTAAAAAATTTCTATTGCTAACTGAGCTTTTTTGACAGGTTTTATAGTAAGGTTTGGAAGCCTTTTTCTTGTTCAGCCTTAAACTTGTAAGAACATTACACTTAAAACCCTAGTTTTCCACAGAAATAAAAGGTAAATATTGTTTAATCTTGTCACAAAAAAGAAAAAAAGCACCACCATAAAGCTTTAATGATATGGTTCCTTAATACAGTTTCAGTTAGCATTAGTAGAGAAAATTTAAATGAAGTATGTAAGGGAAAAAAAGTATTTTCATCTCAAAGACAAAACAAAAGGAGGAATCAATCTGTTACTGAGATACAGGAAAGTTGATCGTTACAACCACAGTTTGACTGCAAGATGCTGTATTTGAGCTTCACATGAACAGTAGTACATGAGGCAGTTTGATGAAGAAAACTTTGAGCAAGTAGGTTCAGAAAGGGAAGTCGAGAAACTTCTCAAAAAAAAAAAAAAAAAAAAAAAAAAAAGGTTGCATGAAGAATAGTTCCTCATACTTAAAAAACCCAAACATACCAGGAAATGAAATACCAGAACTACAGTTCCTGGCTATATCAAACGCTGGCATCCATTGATTAACTCCATGGTGAGTCATCCAATGCAGATAGTACTATATGACATGATGCCATAGAGTGTGAAGACTTAAGATCTCCCCAGGGATTCTCTGATAAAAGCCAAATATTTCTTAAATTGTATGGCTCCTGATTTTCCAGGGATAACATGCTCAAACACAAAGGAAATGTTATTGGTTGGGTAAACCTGGGCCGAAAAGAATTCTGAAAAATATGGATATAGCACCATCTACTGACATAATGGATCTTTGCAGGTGGATGTTTTTTAAAAATCGGGAGACCTACGGGTTACAATTGCGCAGCAGTGTTCCCCACACTGGAACAGGATCGGTTCCTCTTTGCATTTACAGCTCTGTAAACTCCAGATAATGCCAATCATTGCCTCAAGGGTTTATCAGTTGAAAATGAGACTAAGAAAACATGGTATCTGAATAGAAAAAAAGTGAGGAAAAATGAGACCCAGAAATGAGTAGCTGAGTGAGTCAAAGTGTGTCCTGGAGCTAAAGGAGGATGTTGCTTGTAAAGGGAATAAATTCTCAATATGTCACTTGAAAGCCCCAAGATTTTCCTTTCTTTTTGGTTTTGAATTGCATTCTCCTTTGGGCCATCCATACAGTTTATCAGAGTCAGTGGAATTCACTGTTAAAAGAGTTTCCCCCTCCTTGATCCCATGTAATTTTCCTGCTGGTAAGATAGGTTGACAAGAGTAAGGGCCTGCTTGAAGGGCAGAGTTGGTGTAGACAGCCAGGTGTGTGGAGGAGGGTAGGAATGCGCTCATACCAAAGGACTGTCAGATTGTCTCAGTTGCAACTTGTAATTTCATTCTTCCTGCATTATATTTAGTTCATTGAGTTACTATTGTTATGTAGACATAGAAAAGAGTGTGCAAACAGCCAAGATGGAAACTCGTTAGGTAGGGTGAGCTCAGCTGTCAAAGGAATCTGCTCCTGGAGCTGCAGAGCAGGTTTATTAAATTGAATCTTGACAGAAGAGCAAGAGGAAGAGGCAATGCCCTTCTCCCACCTCCTAGCCAGGGTGTCCCCATGGCATATATGATCTCTCTCTTCTGCTGAAGCACAAACAGCAGGCAGCATGCACTGCTCTGCCAGTGGGGAGGAGCATGGGGAGAAAAGTAAGGCAAGACATGGACCTGGGATAAGCTGATCAGAGCAGGATGAAAGATTAATACTTTTGGTATCAACTTTTGGTATCAATTTTTAAAGCCATAGGACTGCTGCTGTTTCGGAATACCATAAAATCACAGAATCATGGAATGGGCTGGGTTGGAAGGGACCCTAAAGATCATCTAGTTGCATTGCCTCTGCTGTAGACAGGGACACTTTTCACTAGAACAGGTCCCTATGAGCCTTTGTGCCATCCAAAACTCGACCAGATTGCTCCCAGAGCCACATAACCTTATATACCCTTATTATAACCTATGTAACCTTATTTTTTTTTTGTAGACACAACTACAAAAGACATGAGATATAGAGATAGTTATCCTGCTAGATTTGTATGAGTCTGATGATCTACTTAGCTCTCCCCTGTAAGAAAAAATCATGTCATTATTCCTTGTGAAGCACTTCCTCAACTTTTGACCTGGATTCATTGGTTCTAATAAAATGTATCAGCAGTAAATAATAAATATTAAAAAAGCAAACTAAATCTGTCATCAAATTTTTTTTTTTCATAAAAATGGATGTTTGCTGAGTAGAATGGTATATGATACTGAACCCAGATTGTGCACAGAACAGGATACTAATGCAGGTGAACCCCCAGAAATCAGTTTCCTGTGTGACTTTACCCCTTCAGAATGACAAAGTTGGTGTTTAATCAGAGGTCACATACTCTTTCTCTGTATTTCATAAAATATTTTTATTTCTCTTGACCTCAGTAGTAAGTCAGTATTTTGGATGATGTTGCACGTCTCTATCAAGACAGAAAAAAAACCCCTTCAAAATTGTTTACAGCTTTTAAAATAACTTACAAAATGCATACTCAAATACCTTTCTCCAGACTAAGAACAATTTTCAAGAAACTATTTCCTTTTCTGAGTCCTAAGGCACCCTTCTAAGCAGTGCAGAGGTCAGAAAGATTATCTTATCTTGAGGCTACGTGAACACCATTTCTCAAGGTGCAGTTTCCTGATGGGCTCAATTCCACCTAAACACACTGTGCTGCTGTGGCAAGTGGTGCTCCTGTCCCATTAGTGCTTGTAACTAACTATGGAGCTGGCTAGGGAGCCAGCTAGGACGGAAACTAGGAATTTGTTCAGTTTTGATTTGCAGGTGGGCTGGTGGCCTCCTCTGTGTGAGTGCAGGCCCACGGGAGCGCTGATGTCCACAGCCACCCGCATCCTTCGGCAACTCCGAGATTGGACTATGCTGAACATGAATCCCCACCCCGAGGCTGTTTCTCGGCTGTTCTAGCTCTGATTCACACAAAAACGCAGTCTCAGGCATAGACTCCTTCCACGCTTACATCCGCCTTAGTGTGCGGATGCTGACCTTTTTCCACTGCCATTAGACAAAGAGGCACCAAAGGCTCCACTTCTTAGTGTGAAATAGGCAGTTGTCTATCTTAAATCAGGAACTGCCCAAAAATCAAAGCTGTATTATAAGCCTTTTAATTTCTCGCGCTGTCCTCGCAGTTTCACGCCTAGGCTTGTACAAGGGTGCGAAACCCGCGTCCCGCACGGAGGAGCGCGGGGCCCTGGCCTGCGGCTGGGCGCTGCGGGGCTCGGAGCGGCGGGGCTGGGCGCTGCCCGCTGCCCACAGCTCCGGAGCCCTGGCGCGCTGCTCCCGCCGCGTTCCGCCGAACAAAGCCGCTCCCCGCGCACGGGGCACGCCCAGCGCCCTCACCGTCCGCGTCCCGGGCCTCGCCAGCGGCAGTAGCGCACTGGACCCCGCGCTGCTGCAACACAACCAACCCCCGCCCCGCCTGGGGCTCCCTCCCCTCACCCGCAGCCGCCGCCGAAGCGCCGCCCGGCGCCCTCCCCTCGTTCCCGGTCCCCTCCTTCCCTGCCTCCCCTCAGCGGCCGCTCCCTCGCGAGAGGCGCCGCTCACCGCCCCGCCCCGCCCCGCCCCGCGCGCCGCAGCCCCGCCCGGCCGCGGCTCCGGCGGGCGCAGAGCGCCGCGAGCAGCCATGATGGTGGGTCCGGGGCGGCCGCGGAGCCGGGCCGGGGCGGGGCAGGGCGGGCGGCGCGGCCGGGCACTCGCTAACCTGTGCGCTTTGTCTCCCCTCACCCTCCCCGCCGCCCGCCGTGCCCCTCCGCGCCCCCGGCCCGCGCCGCCGCCTCGCCCCCAAGCAGGAAGGCTCGGACGACGGCCCAGATTTCCTCTCGGAGGAGGACCGAGGTGTAAGTGCCGCGGGGAGGCGTCGGGACCCCGGCGTCTGGGGCTGGGCGTGGGGGAAACGGGGTCGGGCCCTCTTCGCGGGCCTCCGGGCGCTGCTGGTCCGAGCCCGCCGTGTGGGTGTCGGAGGGAGGCGGGATGCTGGGCGGCGAGCGTCCAGGCTGTCTGTCTGTCTGTCTGTCCGTCCGCCCGCCGGGATCTGCTCCTGGCACAGCCTGCCGCTGATATCGGCGTCTGTGTGCGTGTGCTCCTCATTGTTGTGTCACCCAAGTTTTGGAAGGACAGTTCCTTCATGTTGGCACAGCTCGGGAGGGGGTTGTGGCCGGAGATGGATGTTCTCCCTGCGGCCCCCTCCCGCTGCCCACGCCCGGCGGGGCCGCTCCTGCCTGGCTGGCCAGCCCTGGGGAGCGCCAGCTTCCATCGCCAGCCGCGATCCTGGACCTGGCTGATGCAGTCCTGCCCTCCCTTCTCCCTTCAGGCCCAGGGGCTCTCCCATTGATAACAATGGGACATTTACATTGCAGACACATGCTGCATAATGAACTCTTTATTCAAAAGAAGTTCTCTGTTGTTGGGACAGGATGCCACAATTGCATTTCTTACTGAGAAAACCTTTTTCTCTGCCTTTCCCTTTCTGGCATTAGTTTCTCTTTTGACTGCTGTATCTATCTTTCTTTAACTTGCCTACCTCACTTAAGCAACAAATCAGCTAACCTGGTATAGTTTAGTCGGACTGATTACCCGTGTCACTTAGTATCTTGAGAAAAACCAACTATGAGCAAGGTGGGAAAGCAGTTTCAGTGTCCCTTAGGTTCCCTTGACTGTTGGTGGCTATTGAAGTGACTGTATGCAGTATATTACTAAAAATACAAAAATCTGCGAAGCATTGTGTTGGTATAATGTTTTATCGTGCACATCATTTTATGTTCTAGTTGATAGCCATTGTATCAGGCCAATTCTGGCCACTGTAAAGCTTTTGTCTTTAGGTATACAGCTACTTGACTAAGAATATCAGATAAAAGAGAGAGGAGGTTGTCATCGTTGTCCTTTGAGCGTCTTCAGAGCAAGGACCGAAGATCATTTGGTCTAATTAATTTTTTTTACATAGGTCTTTTCCTAGGTTGTCCCTGTAGTGCCCTAGGAAGTGCCTTTGATGTGCACCGTTAAGTTGCCTTTATCTGAAGGTGCAGGTAGAACATAGCACTGCAGATCTGACCTCCTGTGAAACTTGTTTGTTTGGCTGGTTATTAGTTTTCTCTCTAAGGCTACAGGTCGTTCTGAGTTCACAAGGTGACTTGAAAACCTTAAGAAATCTCTTAGCAGTCTTGTTTGTACGTTTGTGCTGTTGTACAGTTTACAATCTCAATTGGCCAAATGCAGTTTTTTCTTCTCTCCTGCATCTTCATCCAGTACTGAGGAATTAAACTAAAACAGTGGCCTTCTCATATCCCTGATTGTTTTAGGGTTTCTTGTTTTCAATCAGTGATCACTGATCTTCTGTGTGAATGCCTGGGGTTAAAACACAGGTTGTTATCTGCTTGATTTTGTTTGTGATACAGGAAATTAATCAAAAGCAATATGGCAATCTGTTAATGAATGGATTTGCTGTGTTTTAATCTTCGAAACTATAATACTTTTTTTCCTAAGTAGAAGTAGTAAACTTCATGAAGGGATTCCCTAGTTCTGATTTGTTGCCTTTCTCTGTAATTAAATAACGAGTAGGTCAAGCCTTTATTTGGAAGCATGGATGGCAACTTCTGGTTGGAGTAATTGAGCTTTTAGTTTTGAAAATCAGTACTCTTACCACTGTTGAATTCAGGTATTGCTGTGACAACTGTACTTTTAATGCTGCAGGAGCATGTTTGTTGGCTACAGTTGTGTTAACTTTAACCTTGGGGTGATGGGATGAAAGAGGGCTGGAATTTATGCTGATGCCACACAGAAGAGTAATTCTCAAACAATGGTGTTACACCATATGGAGCCTTTTCTGGAGAACTGTAAAACAGCACTGAGAATCATCTTTGAGGAAGTAGCAGTGGGTGGTCTGTAGAAGGAACTTATTATAAATGGTCTGCATAAAATGAACTTGTGGGAATTGCTTTTTTGAATTTTACTTAGGAAATAGGATAGGATTGAGTTTGCTTGGTGCTGTTGGGATTTTGGTGCTCTTTCTAACATAAACATTATGTGCTTTGAAAAGTGGTGTGGTATTGCTCCATTAGTACTGCCTTGTGTATTTTACATCTGTATAATCTTTACTGACTCGGCTAACACTCATTCAGTGGAAGTGAGCTATCCTTTAGAACAGGTCTGCTGGAAACTTAATGCTGTGAAAACACTTCTAAAGCTTTTGTTGTAAAGGTATTCTTTGTCCCCTTGCTCTGTGTTTTTATTTATCCGCCTGTAAAGAACCAGCTGAAGAAAGGGTCCTTTTACTCTTAACATTTTTGAAAGAGCTTAGAGCAGGGAAGTTAACTGTTAATGGATGACATTACCTAGGAATGTAACACTTGGTTTTTTCCCTTGTCTGTACCAGATTCCTTCTATTATCATTTGAAGTATAATTGATCCTTAAGCAAGAGCTTAGATGTTAAATCCTCTGCTTGCATTGTGTTCTCCTTTAGTACTGTAACATCTCTTGGCCTAGGTTTTGGCTTCTGGTGTTTTCTAGACCCTTTGAATAGAACAGGGAATTTCTTTAGCATAGGAAACTGTGAAGTAATTGAATCAGGTTTTGTTTTGCAAGTTGTTCAGCATGGATATAGATTACATATGTAAGCATAAAATTATTATGCGATCTTGCATGTATTAGACTTGGATGGGGGCCAAGATAAAAAGGGACTATCCAATCTATTTTTCCACACTTTAAGGTACTTTCATTTCAGTTTTCATCTGTATGAGACTTCTTTTATTTTTTCATCTTCTACTTCCTTTGTGGCTGGAAAACCATTCATTGGTAGCAATTTTATTTTGGAAGTAGTGATGCAGAGTTTGTTTAAGTTTGTGGTGTGATGATGTTGTTTGTGAATTCAGTTTCCAGTAATGCAATGTGAATCGTTGTGTCACATGAATACATTTAAAGTCCTTCAACTTCCTGATTGTCTTTGACACCTTTCATAAATGCTTCATTACCATTGCAGATGAAAAGATTCCCTGTTGGCAGTCAGGCTACATGGCATAATTTAACATATGATTAAACTCTTCAAAACCGTTACAAACTTAACTCAGTATAAATCAAACAAATAGTCCTTTACAGTTGTATGTCATGGGTGAAGTTGTCATATTTAGTTCTTAATTTTCTCAGCACAGATAGGACTTTTGTATCTGAAGTTCTGAATAGTTCATATGATTTGGCTGCACTGCACTGGATATGCTCTAATGACAGACTTGATCAACTGTTAATCTGAATCCTAGAATTTGGTATAGTACCACTTTGAAAAAAAAACCAAAAAAGAAGTGCAAAAGTATTTTAGTAGAAACATTTGTGACCTGTGAAAGACTACAAAAATACCATTTAGATAATCCAGATTATTTGCTGAGATTACTCAGTCTGTTAATGTGTTCTGGGGGGACCAGAGAAAAACAGTACCCCAGACACTGTAACCACAAAAACCTTGTTACACACTGAAAAATGTGGTGTCATGACATAAGGGAGACATTGGTATGTCATTATATTTTCCTTTCCTAAATTAGATGGTAAACACATTAGAAACTCAGTAGGAGCTAGGAGATTCTGCCTCTGAGAAGTGATCTGCAAGGAACCATTGCATGATAATATGCCTTTGTGTGAGGCAGTGACCCTCTAAACCTTGGGAGAACAAAACAAAAGGCAATGCCTGAATCACGTCTGTGAATATGTTACTGTGCAGTCATTTTAATGATTTCCAACTTCACTGTAAGGAAAAGCTATTACTCCTTGTGTAAGAGCTATTGAAGAGTTACATTTTGCTAGCCTTAGCAGAATATGCTAGACTGCATGATTCTGGTTTGCTTTAATATGCTAATTCTAAGATCCATGAGTCTGGTTGCTGCTACATAGGCAAGTGTTGTCCGTGCATCGAGGTTAAGAGCAGGACTAAAGTGGGATCTGACCACTCTGATTTAAGATATAGGTAAATTATGGAAAACGAGATGTGGCAGTTGATGCTTCTTTCCTGGAGCTTTTCCAGTGCCTCACAGCATTACCTTCAAGATCTGCTCATGTGTAACCTCTGTACTATGTGTTATGAATAATTAAAGAATTTTTGCACTTAAGTATTGACTTAAATATGCAATCCTGAAAAAAAAAATTATGGAGAGAAAATCCAAATCTCTTTGTGGTATTTTTTATACTGTAGAATGGGATATTTGTAAAAAAAATGCAGCATCAGAGAAAACACCCTGTCTCAGTAAAAGGTATGCTTTATGAGCATGATGTTGAAATATTTTGTGATTGGAAAAGATTTCAGGGTTAGCATTAGTGTTTGTAAAAACATTCCAAATGTCTGTTGGTCATGATGATGAAATTGTCATGGGACAAATTCCTCTAGAACAACAAGGGTGCAAGGGTGAGGGGACTTGAATTTCCAGTTGGGCTCTAGATGAGGTTGCACCAAGTACTGAAGCCTTTGGTCCAGTTACTGCCAAATATTGTGGTGCTCAGATAATATTTCAGTTTTGCTGAATATTTGATTATTGTCTTTTTTTTTTTTTCCCCCAATGTGACTGGAATTATTTTGTAAAAGAGCTCAGGTTTCATGTCTTGTAGAAAAACAATACGTGTATTCCTCCCACTTTTGCTGTTTCTCATGCTCATTTTGAAGACATCAAAGTCTTGGGTTTGAGTTTTTGCTTTGGGGTATATATTTCAGAAAAATATTTCCAAGAAGACTTACCTCTGTGAAGTTCAGGATATTCTTTTTAAGCTTTTTCATTATATGATGAGGTATGTTGAACAGAAGAATAGAGTAAGACAGTGTGAGTAAATCAGGTGTATAACTGCTCTTGCTTCTCTGAAATATAGATCTGCTTTTCTCCTTAAAAGTACCTTTCTTACTGTTAATACCTTTATAATTACAAGTATATTTACTTAGAGCAGCTTGTCAGTTCAGAGAAATGGGGACAATAAAGAGAAAAACCTACCAAACTTGTTGGTATCTATAAATGTACTTTGTCTTGAGCATCTCAATTGCTAGCAAGTTAACAATCTATAGAAATGAAAATAGTGCACTAACAAGGAGTACTGTAGTGGAGATTATTATTTGCATGGTTATTTGTAAGGAGTACCACTGGAATTTCTTTTTCTGCTGGAAATAGACTTTTAATGTTGGGAGGTTTTGTGATCTGTCTTCAGCATTGCAGGAGCAGGGTTCAGTTCAAAGGAAGAGTAATAGAAATATAGTTTACCTTTTTTTTTTAATTTTAAGCTTAAAATATTTTTCTTTCTTTAGCTTAGAGCAATAAATGTAGATCTCCAGACTGATGCTGCTCTGCAAGTGGATATCTCAGATGCACTCAGTGAGAGGGATAAAGTGAAATTCACAGTCCATACAAAGGTAAAAACCTGGGTTTGTACACGCAATAGTTCTTAATTATATACAAGAGAGAGTTTGCTTAAACTTTGTTGAAACAAAGTGTAACACAATCCAGAGGAAATGTGAAAGTAGAACTATCTCGTGTTTATGAGTCTGCATAGCTGCAGTGCATAAGAAAAAGATGACTAAGAGTTAAAACACTGTTTAGAAGAAAGTTATATTCATGTTTTTTTGTATTGATGTGTTGTCATGCCATTCCCATGCCTATTAATTAGCCTATTTGCAGGTCTGTAATATACATGAATACACTTCAATATAGTTTTTAAAATTTGATTCAATCTTACTATAGTTTCAGATTCTAAAAGCATATTTTTAATTGTATTACATTCAGGGATCATTTTTGATTACTGTTGTTTATGGCTTTTTTTTTTTTTTTTTAGATTTGAATGTTTATTGATTGTAGAGAGACAGAATAATTGAACTTGAATAAAATATCTGGACATCATTAATCCTATATCCTCCCTCACTCTCACCATTAAATTAGAGTGCACAAGAGCACATTGCTCAAGATTTGTCCATTTGTGTTTCGATTACAGAATCATAGAATCACTTAAGTTGGAAAAGACCTCTAAGATTGAGTCCAACCATTAATCCAGCACTGCTGAGTCCACCATTAAACAATGTCTCTAAGTGCCACATCTACATGTGTTTTAAATACCTTCAGGGATGGCTGCTCAACCGTTTCCCTGGGCAGCCCCTTCTAAAACTTGGCAATCTTTTTGGTGAAGAAGTCTTTTTAATATCCAATCGAAACATCTCCTGATACAGCTTGAGGCCATTTCCTCTTGTCATGTTACTTTAGAGAGGAGACCAACCCCCACGTGGCTATGGTCTCATACCAGATACTTGTGAGAGTGATAAGGTCAACCCCTGATTTTTCTCCAGGCTAAACACCTCCAGCTCCCTCAGCCACTCCTCATCAGATTTGTGCTCCAGAGCCATCACCAGCACTGTTGCCCCTCTCTGGACACACTCCAGCACCTCAGTGTCTTTCCTGTCATGAGGGGCTCTGAACTGGACGCAGGACTCGAGGTGTGGCTTCCAGTGTCCCATGCAGAGGAACAGTCACTGCCTCAGTCCTGCTGGCCACACTGTTTCTGATACAAGTCAGGATGCCATTGGCATTCTTGGCCACCTGGGCACACACTGGATCATGTCCAGCCACTGTTAACCAGGTTCTTTTCCACTGGGCAGCTTTCCAGCTGCTCTGCCCCCAGCATGTAGCACTGCCTGGGGTTGTGACCAAGTGCAGACCCAGCCCCTCACCTTGTTGAACCTCCTGCAATTGGCCTTAGCCCATGGATCCAGCTGGTCCAGATCCCTCTGCAGATCCTTCCTGCCCTCTGGCAGATCAGCATCTCCCACCAAGATCAGCTTGGTGTTACCTACAGACTGACTAAGGGGCACTTGGCCCCCTCATCCAGATAATCAATAAAGATACTAAACAGAAATCAAAAGTTAAATTGTCTATGAGAGCAGACACTCCACAACCTCTTATGGCAACCCATGTCAGTTGATTGCTACACTAATTAAAATGAGGGTAATTACTGTTGTATGAATATTTGGGGACATTTTTGTTGTTCCCTCAAGGTTTTTTCTTATGTAGTAATGAAAAACCTTGTGGTCTTTTGTTGAGCTTTTCTTCCTCCCTACTACCTTCCCCCCCCCAATAATCCTACCTCCTTTTACCCTTCTAGAGTTCCTTACCAAATTTCAAACAAAACGAATTTTCTGTTGTCCGGCAACATGAAGAGTTTATTTGGCTTCATGATTCTTTTGTTGAGAATGAGGACTATGCTGGCTATATTGTAAGTACTGGTATTCTTTTGGTTTGTATGTGCCATTTTCTGTGAGCTGGATCAAAACTACTTCAGACTGCTTTTAAATGCAGTGGAAACAGCAGGTGTTCATTCCTTATAAAATCAGATCAACTTCTCTAATAATTAATTTTATGCAATTACACAGAATTAGTGGTTGAAGCAAGCTTGGAAGAAAGCTACAGTAGCTTTCATACTTTCTTGCCCTTTACTCCTAAGAAATGAGTATTTTAATTTGTCTCCCAAGTATATTTCTATGCCATTGTGTTGAAAGTGTGGGTGGGAGTTGAGCTGTATAACTTGGTATTGTTTTTGCAAGCTAATGTTTAACTTAGTTACAAGTTTCATGTTGCCTTTGTTTTAGCTGGAATGGCAGCGTGAAGCAGTTGGACTTTTTGAGTTCTCATTATAAAGATCAGAATAATTTTTCCATAAATAAGAGGAAGGAAAAAACAATTTAAGTAGTATATAGAACTACAGGGAACCTGTACAGTTTCAAGTTAATTTCAGGCCTTCCAGGAACAGAGGTCTCAAAACAGGCACTGCATGATAATAGTGCTGCTTTTCATATGTTAATTGCAAATAGGAATATTTGTCACCTTGATATGAAAGTTAGGTATTTGTTTTGTGCTTGGGGGTGTTTGCTGATTCAGAGGGTAAACAGATATGTCTAATTGATTAGTGGGTACATTATAATGAGTATAATCTGTGATGGTCATACCATTCTTGAAGTGACTAGACCTTCAGTGTGGCAATAACTAGTTTCACATGATTGACTGTCAATATATTGGATTTTTCTTTTTTTTGTAATATGTTAATGTAATGGGCCATATCAATAAATTAAAATTTAAACATAGTTAGTTCTGTGTTCCTTTCCTGGCACCAATTCAGGTTTAGTTTGACTTTGGTGTTTTCTCTTTCAGTTAATATACTGTATTATAAAATTAACCTAGAGCCTTGTTGACTGACAGCTTTGTTATTTCAACACATGTGTCTTCAATGTCAGCAGTGCTGCAGGGAAGAGCTATAGTGCCTACAAACAATAGGGAATGGTTTTCTTGGTTTCAAGTTTTGGGGAGTTAGAAATGGATGGTGTGAAAACAATTGTGGAATTTTTTTTTTTTTAAACAAGAAATAATCCTTACCAAATAAGCTAAACCAAAACTAATTAAAAAATAATTATTTCAAGTTTTAAGTCATTGTCATGGGAAATGAAGTATTACTTGGTTTCTGTTGTAATTAAACTGAAGCCATTAGTTAATACTTTAGTAGTCTTCAAGGACACTTGACTGAAATTGGTGTAGTAATGCAGCACGTATAACTCATAAATGAGAGACTTTATCCAGAAATGCTGTAATGAATGATGAAAGAGAGAAACATGTATTAAAAAGCTGCAGGCAGTCTACAGTTCCTGTACTGTGAATGGGTGTTGTTTTACTGAGAAAATGAGAACTTAAAAAAAAACTGGATTCAATTCCAGATTCCACCAGCACCACCCAGGCCTGACTTTGATGCCTCCAGGGAGAAACTGCAGAAACTTGGAGAAGGGGAAGGATCAATGACTAAAGAAGAATTCACCAAGATGAAACAAGAACTGGAAGCGTATGTAGATTTGATTACTACTTTATTAATTTATTTATTTTCCAAAACTTTTAATGCTGTTTGCTGTCCCGTGTTTCTGATTTCGCTGTAATGGTTCTCTGTGAAACACAGACTTGAGAATCCAGTTGCTATATAACCAAGGTTAATCATTGTGATCATGATCAGTGCCATTAGGAAACTCGTAGAAATAATTTCATGGAAGATCTTGTGAAACAGGATATAAATCAGCTTGTTCTTGAGCATTCTTTTATAAGAAAGAAAGTATTCTATTTTTCACAGAATATCTGCAAAGGGAGGAGATAACCTCTATCTTTTTTAGTTCTGGTGTTCCACATTTTATAAGTATAATTAGACTTTACGGTTATACACGCAGTGGCTGGAAGTAGGGAGTTGTGCATGTGGTTGGTACTGTAAACATAGATGCCAACCTTCTGTTCACCAAGAAATACAAAGATTACTAGAAAATTCCTTTTTTGACACTTTAAAAAAAAAAATGCACAAGGAGAATATACTTCCTGAAAATACTATTTTCCCTTACTATGAATTTAATTTATGTTGAAACAACTTCTCTGAAGCTTCTTGTTCCATATTGAGTTTACACAGTGAAGTTTCTCCTTGCTTCGTCCGTTTTCTTTATCATGCGCTCACTTCTTTGATCTTTTTCCTGTCATTGGTTTCAGTTTTCAAGTGTATATTTACGCTGCTTCTAGACTGCTTCTATCAAGAGCTCTGAATTGGCAAGAAAAGTACATAGAACTCTTAGAACTGCGGCTTTCTCTCCGAACTTCAGCTGCTGTGAGCAAACGTCTTAAAAAGCTCTGTATTAGTGATATGTACCACATAATTTATAGCAGAGTAGATATACACTTCATATGCAGAAAACTGGAAATTAGCAAAACACTATAGATTTTAAACAATCTGGTTTTCCAGCGGCCCTGATCATGATTCTCTTGTGGTCTGGTTAGGGGTTGGATAACACAGAAACTTTGGGTTTCTTCTACTGCCACCTCCATCCTCTGCATCCTCCTTTTTTGTCTTCACTGAATGACTACTACTCTCACTGAGATCAAACATCTCCCAACACTGGCCCTGCTGGTTTGCTGGTATGTAAATCTTAACCTCCTTGTGGAAGGAAAAGCACTGATTATAATTTCACTGTTTGACCTCAGAATGGGAAAAAGAGCCCTTTCCTCATTTTTAGATGAATTGCATCTTACTCATTGAATTTGCAAAGCACAATGAATTCTAGCAAACTTGTGTTGATAAGAGTGCCTTCCTCTTAATTAAATTGCAAGTAATTGCTTGGAAGTTGAGTTGACTGAACTGGACAGCTCTGTGATTGTTATGGTTAAATGTGGTATTTTGTTGTACCTACCAACTGCAGCTCTTAATTTCACTTTTAGAACCACTACAAGACATCAATGTAAGCTTTGGCTCAAAAAGGCTAGGTGCTTTAACGTGAAATAAAAGGCTGTCTAAGCAGCTAACAAAACTACATGAACATATAAATAAGTAAGGAGGGTGCAAATGGGAAAGGGGATGGAGATGGGGAGGAAGGAATTTGCACATCCATACACAGTGCCAAGGGACTGTAGTCTGTACCTCAGTTTCTTGATTTTTGTGGTGCTGGGGAAAGGACGATGAAATGAGGTTACACTTTCAGCAAACCAGTGTCTGTCAGCTAACCATAAAAATTAGAGTGTATTTGTTGACTCTTGATTAAAGGTCTCTCTGTAATGTGTTTGGGCTTCAAATTTCTCCCTAGTATCAACATGGCACTATTTATTTATGTCTGTATCAAACATTGGAGTGATAAACTCCATTATATCGGCTTGGAATTTTGTACCCTTACTGAGGATCTCTTAAAGATGCTCACTAGGTTTATCTCAAACTTAATTGCTTCATATGAAATTCTTATGTCTGTCTTATTTCTTGTTTTTAGTGAGTATTTGGCAATATTCAAGAAGACAGTTGCAATGCATGAAGTGTTTTTGTGTCGTGTGGCAGCACATCCTATTTTGAGAAAGGACTTAAATTTCCATGTATTCTTGGAATATAATCAGGATGTGAGTATTGAAAACTGAATTGCTGGTGATAGAAATCAAGACGTACTTTTATGGTAGGATGGAAAATTGATTAAGAGGGAATTACCTCCTGGAGCAAATTACATCAATTCCTTCATGCCAGACATATTTATATTGTAAAAGTTAGAAATTCATTTAATCTGTAGGAGTTCATTTTCTGCTACCTGGGGAGCCAAAGGCACTATGTTCTCTAACCTCAGCATCAAAACTATTACTGGAAAGCCAGTATATTTTGGATTAAAAAGACAAGCTTTTTGGTGGTGATTTCACTTAACAGTATAGTTTTCCACTCTTTGAAATTTTTTTTTCTTTTTTTTTTTCCTTTCTTTTTCCTGCCAGGAAGAATGATGCAACGAAATGGAAAATTAATTTTTAGGATTTAGATTTATTGTGGTATAAATTCTGTTGCTAACAAAACTAGAGAGAACTTCTGATGAAATGTTCTGATACGTAAAACCTTTTTGTTAATGATGAGTGAAAATGTGGTTAATTTTTTTCTGAGTATTGGACTAGTGTGCCTATCCACATGTAACATACTGAATTGAGATAATGGAGAGTACTTTTGGATTCATAACTCTTTGGTGTTGGAGACAGTGGTTGCTCCTGTTCTGCAGACAGTTTCAGTTACTTTTTAAAATTGCAGGAATGAACATGGAGTGGAAGAAATTATTATAAAGACTGGCTCAACTGCATACATTCTTAATTCAAAAATGTTACAGAGGTTCCCCTGTTGCTTGATGTAGAAGTGCCTACAGGTTCAGGCACTCAGTTTACCTAAACAGACTGAAGTTAGAGGGACAGGAAGAGTGTGAGGAGCCTTAAACCAGCATTATCCTCTGAAAGTCAAAGATCTACCATTCACTGGTGAAACATGGTTATTTATATTAACTCAACTATTGTTACATTAACTCAGCTATACTGTGCACGGTAAATACTGTGTTACTGATAACTGAAATGTACACTCTGTACCTTTGGTACTATCTGAAGGTGCTAGAATGTTGCTGATTTTTTTTTTTCCCTAGAATGGTATTTTAGGTGATAATCTAGTAAATGAGGTAGTCTTCATTCTGGATGCAAAGTGCCCTGTCCCCATTAGTGCAGAGTATAAGAATAAACAGAGAACAGGAAAACTGTTTTAGGTGTGGCAACTAGGGGTATGTAGTTCTATTTAATTTTTTGTAAAGCTTGTATTGCCTTCAGAAAATGAATTAACTTGATTAATTAATTTGTTTTTCAGTTGAGTGTTCGTGGGAAAAATAAGAAAGAGAAACTTGAAGATTTCTTCAAAAATATGGTTAAATCAGCAGATGGTGTCATTGTTTCAGGAGTAAAGGTGATTACTGCTTAACATAGCAAGATTTTTTATATGATTTTTCCCAGTAGATGTAAGAATGTAACTGAGAAAAAAAAGAAAATAATGAAAATTCAATTTAATTTTTACTTTTCCAAAAGCTGCAAGATCACTTTTACAGCAAGCAGAAATACTGCAGAGGATGATTTTTAATGTCTTTTCTTTCTAGTAGTAACCTTCCATTTGGTAGCAATTTTTTCCAAAGTTTTTAGGTTTAAAATCTTGGTTTTTTGAAACTGCTGAAAAGTGGATATAACCATGGATTAATTATGACTTGGAGAAAAATATAAAGTCCAAATAACTTCCAGTTCCATAAGAACATTGTTCAAAGCCTATGTTTTGGGCTGTTCCATGGTGTTGAGCATCTGTGTTATTTTAGAGGTTTTTAAAAATAAGTATAAACCAATTATCTCAAATTATAATACAGACAATATTAACATTTACCAGTGTTTACCACATGGAAAGAAGTCTGTCATTAAGATCAGTATTCTGAACTAGGAGTTCAAATCATCTTGTCTAAGACCACAGCCTCTATGCTACTGGGTGACTTTCATCCCTTCTCCCCTTTTTCTGGGTAGATTACATGTATTCTGTTTTTCTGTCACTCTTGGTGACCCTTTGCTGTTCCTTCATGTTTAGTTATATAGATCTTTAGGATACTTGTTGCAAATTCTTAATTCTTAATAAAACTTAAGATCATGATATAAGTGGAGAAGAAATCAGTTCATATAAATGATGTTTTAGACAATAAAAACAGATGTATTTCCTGTCACAGCAACAGTGAAATGTGCAAATTTACTCTGCAGTTGTTCTGTAGAGAGTGGGTGAAATGCTGTTTTTTTAATTTGTTCCCCTTTTTTTTTTTTTTGTAGGATGTGGATGACTTCTTTGAACATGAGAGAACATTCCTTGTAGAATATCACAACCGAGTCAAAGATGCCTCTGCCAAATCTGATAAAATGACAAGATCACATAAAAGTGAGTTTTTATTCCAGAAAATAGTACTGGTTAAAGTGTACTAACAACAAAAGTTGTTAGTTAGAATAAGTAATTTTTAGTTTTCTTTTTGAATATGAAAAGTGAATTCATTTCTCCGAGTGTAGCCTTCAGAGTTTAAAGAAGTTCAATCTGACTTTCTAAGTTTGGGCTTTGCTGCAGTAGACTAGATGGAGTGAGAGCAGCCTGGTGCAACACTGAGGATACGTTGATTCTTCATGCTGTCTGCTTGAAAAGAAATGCACTTCAAGTATTAATATTTTTTTGAAGTCTTAGTCATTCAGATGTAGAGGTGGATAATATGGCAGTACACGTGATTTTACTCCTTGTGCAGTTGTTCTTGGTTGGATGTGGTTCATTCCACCAAGCGCAGTCTCTTGGCAAACTGGGCATTGCATGACCTTACTAAAAAAGTTACCTTTGCTTGTAGCAAACTCCTGTTCGGGCCATTAGTTCTAGACTATGTTTCCATTTTTTAGCCATTTAGAATGGAGACTGGAATGTGTACAATGTGTAGCCTGGTTTGCAGGACCCCTTTTCTTACTGAGACAAGATTTACAACTTGCCTATTGATATGTCTTTGTAAGCTGAGTGCTAGCTAATATGATTTCTGAAAACTCTAGATGGTCTTCTCAAGTGCAGTTCATTTATTTGAAAAAATTGAAACATCTTTGGGTTAGGACTTTTGTGTTTGATTCAGGATTACTGTGTTTTGAGAAGCTCAGAAGAAATTGACCTGTGTTGCCCTTGATTTTAAGTTTTTCTGCCTAGATAAATCAAAATTGATCTTCCAGATTCTCTCTACTTTTTTGAAGTTTGGGTCTGATTTACAGAGACTGTCTTTGCTGTCTACACTAATATAGTTCATACAGATCCAGGTCACAAACCTTTTATGAATCTCCATTGATAAGAGTTCTAAAATGGATATTGGATGAGATGTTAAACCAAGAATTTTTTGAGTTCTTCAGATGCTTCTCTTGCTGTTGTATGAACACTGAGTCTTTTGTAGTTTTATGTATCTATGTTAGGAGATGGAAAGAGTCAGTTATGGCTCAATGAGCTAAGGTCTGCATTCAATTCCCACCTGAAGTGGTTTCTGGTGGTGTTGGTTGCTTTCTTAAAATGAGAACTGAACTTCATTCATGGTAATGAAGTGCCAAGATTTATTTACAGAGTGAGAAAAGCTTTTATATTGGTCGTGGAATCAGGAAAATCCTTTGAAATGAGGTTGTAGAGGATCTGATGGAAAGGGATTGATCAAACTCATGACAAAGCTTCATTGGTTTCCAGGCTTAAATCACATACAATGTTTGTTGACAACTTCTGCCAAACTGTGAATTGGGACAAATGGCGCCTTTTGAAATTCTGGCTAGAGGAGTAGAGCAATTACCTGGGAAACCTGTTTTGGAAATGGGCAATCTGTAGTTTATGGATAACATGATCAACAGAGAGTTGCAGGGCTTGCAAAGACACTGACTTGCTATTTCCAGTAGAAAATCCATTTTGATGTCGAAGTGGGAGAAATAGAAGGGAGATAATTGCTTCCTAATACCATTCCTCACTGTAACCAACAGCACTGATGATGTATGGAGTAATGAATTATGTGGAAGTTGACCCACTCAATCTGTTAAGATTGTGTAATTAAAAAAAAAAAAATCTGTTTAAAGGCATATAAACTTCAGAAATAAAGAAATGTATTTTCCTGTTCATTGCTTGGATCTGTTAGTTTTCATCATCCATTGAGTTAAAGCTTTTTGAAAAAGCTCTGTGTGCAAAGATGTATTTTTTTATGTTGCTTATATAGCCATACCTCACTAGTCAAATTATGCAGCCTTCTTACAAATATTGCTTCTAATCTCATTGTTTAAAAAGTGGTTTAACACTAATGCTACTTTAACCAGTGACTACTTATTGAAGAGGTAAGGGTTTCCTAAAAATGGAGATGTGCTAGAGAATGTGTTGTGCATATAGTGCTGTATTGTTGGTAGTTTGGGGTTTAAGTCAATTAACTGCTTTCAAGGACAGACTTTTTGTTACTGTTAAACTCTGATTTTATTTTTTCCAAACAGTTTTAAAATAAAATTTAAATTCAGACTTCAACCATTAAGTTTGTACATCTTCACCAAAATAAAACTTAAACAAATTGCGTAGTAAATTCACCTAACAGGTTCTAATTGCATAAAATACTCCTAGGTAAATGACAGACTGCTCAATCTGGTGAAAGCACTGTTTTTATTATGTGAAGTTACCCTTCTTATTAAGTGATGTGATCACAATTTTATTTCTACTTTTGTGTTAAAGCATGTCCTTTTAGAAAAATACCTATTTTTGAAGAAAGGAATTTCAAAATTTTCAGAAAGAAGAGGAATGAGGTATTAAAACAAGTGCTTGTTTGTTTTTCTAGATGTGGCTGATGACTATAATAGAATTGGTTCTTCATTATATGCGTTAGGAACACAGGACTCCACAGATATCTGCAAGTAAGATACTGTTCATAACCTATGGGGTAATTTGCTGTGTAGCAGTCTTAATGGTGACCTGCTGAGATTGGTAGCTTTTGTTAGAAGAAAAGCAGAATTTATTACACTTGTATCACATAAAGACATTTTCTTTTCTAGTATTTCACTTCTTTAGCAGGCTTAACAAGTTTAACACTTGTTTTAATAGTCATCTGTAAAAAAATACTAATTTCTACAGTCTGTAGAAAATTGCACAGTTGAGATGGAAAAGTCCTTGTCAAATAAGGAAAAAAACCCACAATTCTTTCATCATTTGAAAAAAAAGTTACAAATGCTTTGACATATGCAGCAAGCACGGGTCTCAGTTTGAGTATAGGGATTTTTATGAGTGTACCACCATCTTGAAAAATAGTTCTGCTGTTCTGGCAAGTTTACTGCCCTTAGGAAAACAATGGAATCTACAGAGATCCCCCGAACTTTAGAAGAGTGTCTCTACATACAGATGTTTGTTCTTTAATCTTTCAGTGATTTGCTTGAAGATGAAGTCTGGTGTATCTGAAAATAAAACTTAGTCAACTAGCTTAAAGATGTCAGTGCTTGTCAGCATGCACACATAGTTAGTGTGATGTTGGCATCAGTATGACACAGGTAGAGCATGAATATGAAAGTTAGCTTTCTAATTTACCTGAATTGCAGTGATAATACTTCCAAATGTGGTGATAACTTATATACCAGATGCTTTGATGACAGTATTGATACTTGTTGTCTGTTAGAGTGTGTCAGAGATCACATCTGTCTTCTGTCAAAATAGTATAATTTGACTGTAATTTAGTCTGCTGTAAGACTGAAGCCTTGTATGATCTCCTGCAGTGGAGATGTTGCCACACTGTGGCTCAGCATCCCTGAATTCCAAGTAGGACATACGTTGTGTTTACTGTGTGAAGAAAAGTATGTTCAAATTTGTGTAAAGGACACTTGATAATAGTGTAAGACCATTGACCAGGGTGCTGGTGTTTGGGGTTTAATTTAAAGAAGAATCCTTGAGATAAAGATAAAGAATCCTTGAGGAGCTGAGCAATTATTCTTTACTTTATTCTTTATTCTTTAAAATAACGATCTGTTATGCTTTGTTTGTCTTTTGCCTTTTTTACATAGCACAGTTCCCACACATTCAAAGTTTGAACCTAGTATGTTCTCTTGAGTTTTGTGAATTATAATTGCAAGCAATGCCTTTGCAGTCTTTATTGCCAGACACAGACTATAGTGTGAGTTCTAGAAGGTAATTAATTTGTTCAAAACAATGTTGTAATGTGAGCTGTTTCCTTTGCACAGGTTTTTTCTGAAGGTGTCGGAGTTATTTGACAAAACAAGGGTATGTACTATGAAACGGACATCATGTGTCAACAAGGCATTAATATGTGGATTGATATGAGTACTTCTAGATGGAGTGTTTAAGCAATGTGTAGTATGGAATGAGAAAGCGTAAGATTTCAGTCATGTGTTTTGCAAAATGAACCTTAGGACTCTTCAGTTGACTAAACATTTCTAGGCAGTCTGCTGTAATACCCTTGTAAAGCTGCTGTTCCTCTAAAAGGCATAGACACCTTCCACATGGAAGGAATCACAGAACTTTTTATGGATAAAAGAAATTAAGAGATTGAATCCTTAATTTAAAAAAAAAAAAAAAAAAAAAAAATTGGTCATGCTGCTTTTTTTCTGGAGCCAAGATCTGTTTTTGCAATTATTTGATTCAAAAGTAATGTTGCTTATGTATGCTGTGTATCAGGAAAACTTCCAGCTGAAAAATGTGTACATTTCCTAATCTGACAATTGTATCTGCATAAATAGATACTTCAAAGAAAATTAACAGAATTACTTGCTTTGACTCAAAATGTTGAATTTCAGAATTTTTTTATTAGAGTTTAAGTAATGCACTTGCAGGCTTTATTTCTAATGTGTTTCAAATGCAAGCAAATTAGTTTATTGTTTTTTTAGTTACACAATTAGTCTACAAAGGTGCCTTAAAAAATTGTTTTCCTTTGATTTCAACAACATAAAACTGCTTCTACAACTCTTAATATAAATTTGTTTCTCCATTTTTTTTTTCTAGCATATGATAAATACAATTGCTATTGGGAAAAAAAGCAGTTTTTAATATAGAAAGCCAATTGTCAATTACTGCTCGCAGAGTAGCTTATTCCTTGTATTTTAATACAAAATCCTAATACTGCTTCTCGTTTTGGATCTTTAAGTATCCTGTCATTAATGCCTGAGCTTAGTTTTTGAAAAAGACCATCTGTTGTGTACTGTGTATTTTATTGTAGTTACTGAATTTTTATCATAAAAATGAATACCCAAGTCTGGATGTTTTTAAGTTGATCCTTTTGCTTACTGTTTTTTTGTTTCATGGTGCTGTTTTGTTTTGTTTTTCCAGAAAATAGAGGCTCGGGTATCTGCTGATGAAGATCTTAAACTTTCTGATCTTCTGAAATATTACCTTAGGGAATCTCAAGCTGCTAAGGTGAATTTATAGAATTTTGTTCAGTGAAATTGTTTTTTTAACATAAAAAAAAAAAAAGAGAACGTGATATGGGATCATCAACTCACAATATAGATAGATTAAAATGCTGCCACCTCTAGCCAGCAATTTTTGCCTTAGCTGTAAAACCTATCTCTATTGAGTATAAGGGGTAGCAAAGCAGTTGCTGATGTGGGACTGACTGTGTGGAACTGAATGAGCCACTTGAGGCCAAATCATTTGGTAATGAGAAACAGTGGAAGGGCTGTCTGTTTGCAGTCTGTTTGTGCTTCTAATTGCAAGCAATTCTGCTTTTTTAAAAATAATAAAATAGGGTATTCCATATAATCTACTAGCACTGATAGAAAAACACATGGGCTAAATTTGATATTTTGTGCTTACAGAAAATTTCTGTTGTTTGATATGAGATGATTAAATAACATCACAGAATGAGCAAGCATTTGACAGAAAATGTCTGTAGTTAGAAGATTACAAACTGTTGCACAAAAAATGTTACTACTGTTTCTTGGGCTCTGTGTGTATTTCAGATACATTACCTAAATGTTGATTGTTTCTAATCTAAGAAGCTGTGAAATTTCCCATGGTTTGCCTTCTTTGTCTTTTTGGAGTTTGATCTAAGTCATCTGTTGCCAGCCTCTGTCAGACAAGATGGAAACCAAACACTGTTATGTTGTGGATCTGATCTAGTATGGACGTTCCTGTGACTTATAGGATGAAGTAAAGTGAATGCAAATAATCTAGTAAAAACTGAAATACAGCAAGAAGGACTAAAATTAATTTGATTTTTTAAATTACTTGGAATACAATAAAATCGTTGGGTAGAGTCCTATAAACTCCATACAACCTTTGTTTTTTTAATAGGATCTCCTATATAGAAGATCTAGGTCACTAGTGGATTATGAAAATGCTAATAAGGCATTGGATAAAGCAAGAGCAAAAAATAAAGATGTGCTGCAAGCTGAAACTACTCAGCAAATATGCTGTCAGAAATTTGAGAAAATTTCTGAATCAGCAAAACAAGGTATTTGGGTGGTCTTTGATCCTATGTTACTTCTTGAAAATTAACATATTTTAGTATGTTATTAATGAGAATTAATGTAATTAATGAGAATATATTTTGTACTGTTTCCTAAGCAGGAATATTATATTTATATTATATTTTAATTTTATTTATTTATTGCTTCTCATTGGTCTGATAGGTAGAGCAAAGTCCAGGTGCAAATTACTTGTTAAACTTTTTTTCCACATACATAAGCTAGGATACAAAATTATAACTGTTAGCAGTAATAGCAAACAAGTATTTTTAGTGTTGTTAAAAATCCCCTTTTGGTTTTATGGTTTCTTCTGTGAATGCACCAGTCTGTCACAGATATGATAGTACATTAGAGAAGGGAGAAATAATGAAATGAGATTTCATAGAATTACAGAGTTAATAGAGAAAAGGAACCGTATTTATGGGTTGCTTTTCTTCTGGAAACTTACTGTCTTTTTTTAGGTTAATACTTCAGTGAGTTAGTAGGTATCTGACTCATAATTTGTGGCAGATCTGTTCAAGGTTTAAACACCATGCCCTCCTGTTTTTATCATTGAAGAGTTGTTTGAGCCTGTAAATCTGGTTAATGATTCCTGTAAATGAGACAATGGAGAATGAGTGATCCTGTTAGCCACAAAGGTATATGCAGAAGGCATACTGTTGTTCATCCTAGTTTTAGCTTAGTATATTCCCTGGAGACTTTCAAGTATCAGCCTTGAAAGAACAGTGCAGATGGAATAAGAGAAATAAATGTTAAAAGCATCCACTTGGCAGTCTTTTTTCAAAAGTGCTTTGTGTCCACAAAAGGTTACCTAGAGGTGAGGAACTGCAGTGATGGTTTGCTTTCTTCCAACTGAGTTGCAGTACTTTTGAGCCCAGACTGTGCTGAGATTAAATGTGAGGTTTTTCTTTTTTCCTTCTCTCACCCTTTACCTCTTCTGTCCTTAAGGAGTATCTGTTAGCAGCTGAGGTCACTAGCAGGGATACTGTTAATGAGTCCATTTTTATTTTCTGTAGAACTGATAGACTTTAAGACAAGAAGAGTTGCAGCATTCAGAAAAAATCTGGTGGAACTAGCAGAACTGGAATTAAAGCATGCTAAGGTAACTGTGATCATTTTTGGCCTATATTTCAAGTGATTTTCAGTATTATATGCTTGATTAACCAAAATGGCTACAGTTGTATGATACACACTTCACATTCAGGAAGGTGAATTTTAAATTAAGCATTGTCCAGAAAGATGAACTTTCTTTATTAACAGAGAAAATGAAGTATAGGTGAAGTGTCTCTGAGAGACTGGTATACTTGAGGTACCTTTGGAAAACTCATATCCTGGATGACAATTTTGCCTTCAGTTTTATGCTTATTTGGCTGTTTGATATTTACAGTTGCAGATTAGAAAACTTATCTATTTTTAAAACTTCATCTCACCATTTCACTATGAGATAGGAAGCAGTTTCTCCTGTTAGCCAGATTTTGGGACTTGATGTATAGGGTGTTAAGTATGAGGTCACACTAACCTGTCTGGTATGAGTATCCTTTTTGAACCTTTTTGCCTTTAAACCATTAACAAAAGAGGCATATTGCAGAGACCCAGATCACGAAAATAATTTTTTGTGGGCAAATAACTTTAAGAGGCCTGTATTGTCCTTAAATTTTATAATGTATTTGATTTCATGGATGACTACAAGAGTCTCTTATTTGAACAGTCTTATTCCTGGAGGCAGCTTTCTTTTAAAATCAGTTCTTTAGCATTTCTCTTCAAATCTGGAACTGTATTGGTTAGGAAGCTGTGAATTAACTCAGAATATATCTGTTGAAAGGACTTGTTAAGATGTGTATTGCTGCTTTACACTCTTTTCAGTAGTGTTGATGGTGTCATTCTTCATTCTGCTAAATCCATTGCTTGTAAAACCAGTGCACTGTAAAAAGCGTTGTTTGGGGGGCTTTCTTAAAAGAGATCTTTGTAGGTATAAGTTCGGCTTAATGAGATATGTATTGCTGGTAAAGCAATCCTTAATGTGTGGAACACATGACTCCTTTTTGAGATGAACAGTACTTACTTTAAATAGTCTGGTCTTGCAACAGTTTTTATTGATTTGCCATATTGTGCTTCAGTAAGGGAATGCTTCTGTCCTGCTTCAGTCATTGACTCCTCATCATCTTGCAACTGGCTCTTGCTGAAGTCTCCACATGCCTTGAAGTGGAATGCTTAGACAATGTCTCTGTCTTCTAAAGTATCCTTAAAGAATCACTTCTTTTAACTGTGCAAGTCACAATGTTGGAGTAATGTTCTCTGGAATTTTGACAGCTAATAACTGTGGAATGCAGGGGGAATATGCTTAATTTCTGTGACTTTCAACTTGGTATGTGCTTCCTGTATCCTCAGTATAGCTGGAAGTACTTGAAGATTTTTAACTTCAGTTTGTTGCTACAGCTTGTGTTTAACACGCATTTCTTTGAATAGTCTGTCTGTGACTTACCTTGTCTTTCTAGGTTAGTTCCATAAAAGGAAGAAAGAAGATATTAAAAGACTTGTTTCTTGGGTTTTTTTTTAATGTAATATTGTGCCCTGATGTGGGAAGAGCAATGTTAGAGGAATATGACTGAAATGCAAATCATGAACAATGCTCCCATTTCAAGGACTAGGTAGCCCTGTTTTTTCCTGGGCTAAGCTGGGCTATTTCTAGACATCTAATTCCTCTTGAAGTACAGCCAGAAGAGGACCAGTAGAAGCATAAAAGAAAGCAATGTTTTTCAGGTATACAATCAATTAAATTAGTCAGATTAAAAGCCCCCTGCTTCTAGGTTCTTGGCACTTTGCCTGATGCAGGCAGTCTCCGTCTCTGTGCTTTTGCACTTACTGAAGGCAGGCATGTGACGTTGTAGTTGCAACAAAGTGGCAATTACTTGGTCAATCCAGTGTGGAGAACAGCACTGAAAACTTTGCAACATGACCTGTTACCCAAGTCTAAGTGTTTGCTTCCACCAAAAATGATAAGTAGGGAAGAGGTTTGGGGACAATGGATGCTTATTGCTGCAGCCTTTTGCTAGAAATCTTCTATTACGGGTTTTCTTTTTCAGTAGTGAATGCCTCCAGACTAGATGCCATGCAGATGCATTTGTTTCTGAATCAGTCTAGCCATGTGTCTTCTGGACTTGGAGCTGCCTCGCACAAAAAGCATGGAGGTGAAATATGAAGTAGCAGTGGGTGCTGAACTCACCTGAGAGGCTCTTTTGGAGGAATTCAGATACAATGAAGGCTGCTGCTTGACTCGCCTGTTAGAGTTACTTGCTCTGTGTGGAAAGAAAAACACAAATCTCAAAATACAGAGGTTGCTGCACTGAAGAAGTCAGAGTGACCAAAGAATTGAGAGAAAGTTATGAGGCACAGCTTTTTGTGAGCTTTGTGTGCATTTTGTGAGCTATACCTGCCTGTAGCTCTAAAAGACTTGAGGGTCATAGGGAAATAAACTCTGTAAATCAGGGACACTGTATATACAAATTCTAAGTAAACCTTCTCTGCCCAGTTATATTCATACTACTTCCCTATAACATACTTCTTGGAAGTATTCTTAATATCCTCTTATCCTTTTGAATTGCAACTCAAGACTTTTGAAAAAGCTAAAAATCAGACTGTGGGTTGAGTTTGCTTTAAGTTGATGACAGGGCAGACTGCTGCCAGGAAGGATGATGATGCATGACTGTTCCTTTCCCTTATGTTGGCACAATTATGTGTGCAGCTGCATAGTAAGAAGGCGCTGAAAGTTGCTCTGGGTTTTCCTAAGCTTTATTTCGTCTTGTTTTCACAACATGCCTTGTATCAAAACACACAGTTTTGGCTGGGAGGGTCTGGCAGTAAAAGAGAGCTGCCTCCTTAGCAGCAGCATGTACCCTAGATTTATTTAGAATAGCTGCCAAACTGAAGCTTTAGATTATCATTGGTCAGTGACCTACTCTAAACATATTGATGTTTCTTTTTCTGTGGCCATTCTGGCTGATTATCCCCCTAGGTAGTGCTTAGCTTCTGTTTTGCTAGCTCTGTGTTTCTTCATGACTTAATGCAACTGTGGCTAATGTAAGATCTGAGTTAGTGTTTGGCCATTTTGATGCAAAAGCTGCATTTGGTGTACTGTTCAGTGTTTCAAGTGGTTGGATTTGGAGGTATTCCTGTGTTGGACTTCATGTTCAGGAAGGGAGGTTTGACAGCTGGTGAAACTGCTAAGGTTATAATCATATACTTAGAGCATTCATTGCCTTGGCTGTACATTTAGAGTCTTTTGACGTGTGAATTGTAACTAAGACAGCCACTTCCTTCACGTAAATAAATAGAAACATATATTTTCCACAAATATTGATACATACACTCTTGCCTCTCTGGGTTTTCTGGAAAAAGAATTTCTTTTGTTACTAGCAACAGATGTCTGTTTGGAACTGACAGAAGAAGGAAGTAAGCAAAATGCAGTGCTAAGGGATTTGCTGAAATGTTTTGTCAGTAATTCTTTCTTTCCTGAAAAGGATGTTTCTGTCACTGTGGTTCTGCCAGTAATTTTAATATCTACAGCTTAGGAGTGTGAGCTGGCAAGAAACACTTTTCTGAATGTGAATGTTTTCTCAAGCTGTGCTGATGTAAGTCAAGTATGTCAGATACTGCAGCCACAAGGAGTAATGGCTCACAGCTTCTATTGTCCTTGATTTATTATAATTTAAATAAGGTGGTTCTTGTGAACTGTGTAAATTTGATCTAATGAAAATGAATTATGTGCCTATTTGGAAAATTTTAGTAGATTGGCTGGCTTAGTCTGGAAATGACTGAGGTGTAAAGGATGTTGTGATGGTTTAACCTCAGCTGGGAACTAAAACTCAGAAAAGTGAGAAAACTCATGGGTTCAGTAAAAAGACAGTTTTAACAGGGAAAGCAAAAGCCATGCACACAAGCAAAGCTAAACAAGGACTCTATTCAGACTCTGTTCAGCCATCTCCAGGAGAGCAGGACCCATCATGTGTGACAGTGACTTGAGAAGACCAGTCTGAATGCCCCCCTCTTCCTTCTTACCTCCCCCACCTTATATCCTGAGCATGATGTCATATGGTCTGAAATATGCCTTTGGTCACTTGAGGTGAGCTGTCCTAGCTGTGTCCCCTCCCACCTCCCATGCATCTCCAGCCACTTTACCAGTATGCCACTACAAGAAGCAGAAAAGGCAGAGTGAGAGCTCTTCAATAATTAGTGAGAGCTTTTCAATAATGATAGCATCTCTGTTGTTATCAACACCATTTTCAGCACAAATCCAAAACACATCCCCAGATCAGCCACTAAGAAGAAAATTAACTGTACCCTAGCCAAAACCAGCAGAGATGTCTTGGTAACTTTTTTTTTTTAAAGAGTGCTGCATGATAGTCTGTAAATTAGAAATATACTTCAGATTGAATTCCATTTGAAGACTGAAGACTTCAGACTGAAGTATTCCTTTCAATTGATTAGTTCATTACAGTCAAAAATCAGCTTTTCAGTTTCAGAGACCTTAAATTTTGAATCCTGTACACCACAAAGATGGGCCACCAAGTCCCCATGTATCTTGCTTGTACAGAACTTGTTCATGTCACCGAATTACAAGCCTTCTGAAAAATAGATTGTGACTGTCCTCTGCCAATATAGACAAAAAGAAACAAAAAAGCTGTTGAAGCTTTTTTTTTTTTTTTTTTTTAATCTGAAATTGCTGCCTTCTGGATAAGACTGAGGAGGATTTAGTAGGCATAAAATGGGAATCTGCTTTCAAGCCTTTAAATCAGTTAATTGCTTAATCTGGATTATAAGAACCTGAAGGGGGCATAGAATTATGACTGATCTTTTGGAGCTGAGAGATGAACATCTTGCTTATCTATCACAAGTCACTTGGAGTGCTTTTAACTGAAAAAGTAATTATAAATTCTTAAGGATTTCTGTGGACTGTTTATGAAAGGGATGCAAATCACAGATACATGTTTTTTTGTGTCTGAAGTTTTCTTTATATGTTTCTTTTTTGATCCAAAATTTTTTTTTAGAAGTCAGTTTCTTCCATGTTCATAACTGGGCATTCAGACTACTTTGTTCCTGCATTTTATCTGAACCTGATAGGAATTACTCTTAACACTGTCAACAGCCCACTATTTTTTTCTTACATAGAGATGTGGAAACAAATGTAGTACAGGTATTTAATAGTGAATAGCTAGTAGTTTAAAGTGATGTAAGCATAAATGAATGCACATATGAATATTGGGTTGTTTTGGTGGTGTTTTTTTCCTGCAGAATAAATTCTGGTTTGTCAGTCACATTTGCTTAATTCACAAGGGTATCAGTTTTCTAAATTCATCCAGATACCTGAAAATCAGTTTGTATATTTTTATGGAAGAACCAGAATGCTTTAAGCAAGATTAAACACTGTTTGGAAAGAAGGCCAGAGCTTGGCTTAGAGTTGAGTTAATGTTCTGATAATCACTTCTGTAGCTCCAGCTGTAATGGGTAAACTCAATTTGATGGCTAAATCACCTGGCTAAGCATGTAAATCAGTCTGCTGCCTTCTACCAAGGCCTCCTCTTTGAACAAAGCTGTCAGCTATAAACAAGGAGATCCCAAGTCCTATGAATTGTTTAATATTTATTGATGAATACATTATTCAGTGTAACACATGAATATTTGCACTTTGGGAATCTCATTCTAGAGACAGCAGTGGTCCTGCTATATAAAATATTTTAAACTTTGCAACTGTGAATTTCATTGCTGAGAGAGTGCTCTGCAGTGAATAGTTTCTGTAGCCAGACTAGACCTCTAGGAAGAAACATGAGAGGGTATTAAGTGCTTGTTTTGGAATCTTAAATTGGCTCTGTTTATTTCCATGACACTATATTCCTACATTCAAAAAAACTTTTATATTAAAAGTTACACATATTTTTCCATAAGTTTTAAAACCTATCTATTCTTCTTTACTGGTGTCATTGCTATTTAAAAAATACTGTTCTGTCACAAGCTTAAAAGAAAGAAGACAAATGTGGTGATATTTTTCTTTATTTTTACAGGGTAACTTACAGCTTCTGCAGAGCTGCCTGGCAGTGTTAAATGGTGACACATAAGCTACGCTCCGTCCTCCCACTAACAAGGGCTGCCCTCCTCTGGATTTTGTTTTCATGACTTTAAATAGGCATTTACAGTTCCCTGGAGAAAACATCTGACAAAGTGCACATAAACAAGCTTCTTCTTTCAAAAGAATTAAACACCTGAAAGTAGCTCCAGACTATATGAACAGCATACTTGTTACACATACATATTCATGTTTATTTAATCATTATATGCTTTCATTGTTCAGAAACCAAATGCTCGGGTTTTGTGAAAATAGCCAATATAATAATGTTCATGTTATGAATACTATGATACGGCTTCAATCTTATTTACCTTTGTAAGTAATTTCTGAAGATCACCATTTGAAGCACATTGTTCAAATGGCCTAAATATTACCATTAGATATTTGAATATTGTTACTATAATGGCATTGTATACACTTAGTTTTTTTTCCATGTACTTATATCAAAAAACTTATCTTTTTTTCAATTGTGAACATTTCTTAGAAATTTTGGAGAACTTTGTGTAACCTTTATAACTATGATTTAAAAAGAAAAGCAGATGCATTAGTATGTTTGCCTTAACTTGTAGACTAATCCAATTATTGTAAAATAAACCATGAAATCAGTGATTTTTCTAAAATTATGCAGACACTGTATCATCTATAAGCTTAGTATTTTCTAGTAAATTAGATTAATTTGGTTTTTTCTCTATTCATCGTGTAAAAACCATTGACTAAGTATTGGATTGGTCTGACACTACTCGCCCATTACTTTTTCACTTGCATTCTCAGGTTTTATCTGTTTGTGACTTTCCTATCCAGTGTACTTAAATTGCTTTGAGCTTGGTGGCTGACTCTGCAGTTTCTTTGGCAGAAATAGGTTTGAGAGAACTTCCTGGGTTTCTTCTGAGAAAGGGGAAATAAAGTAGCAGAAGGGAGTTCAGAAGGTGCATAAAATATCAGTGAAAAGTAATACTACCCCACTGTGATACAGATAAAATGTTTTGCTTCAGGAAAAGAGTGAAGGTATCCCCTGTAAAGGAATGTGTGAAAAGAATCTCATTCTTCTAACTGGAAATAAGACTTGGAGCTATGAATCCAGTATTGTTGGTTGTATAGATTGGTCTCCCTTCCTTGAACTATGATCCTTTTCCAAGAGGTGCTGCTATGTTGTGTAATTCCACGATGTCATAAAATTAGGCTTTACTTGATGAACTGCTCTTCACAGTGGGATTGCTGCTTTGTAAGCAATATGTGCTGTTTGTAGGCCTTCAGTGGAGAAGTTTGGGTGAATGGTATGGTTGGAAATGCAGATCAGTGTAAGTCAATGTCTGTGTGATTACAGATACCCTGTACTGCCGCACAGAGGCATGTGGTTTTTCTCAGATAGGATTAATTGCACAGTGTAGTATACTTACCCTACCTCCTTGCACATCAAAACATTGCAAAGGCAGAGAAGTTTGCATTGTGCTTTGAATTATGTACCCATCACCTCAGGCTTCGATGACCAGTGTCCAGTGGGTTTTGGCAACTAGTACAGAGAGTATTCCCAGCAATGCCTACTGCACTAATACTGTGCTGTTCATCTTCTAGATATAACAGGTATAATTCCTAAGGAACTCATCTATAAATAGACTACAAGGGACAACTATGACAATGTATATATCGTTAACAATATTGTAAATATTTTAAGTAGGATGTGGGAACAGTTTTTAGATTAGTCCTCGCTGTTGAGTGTTACTGGCTCATTAAATTTTTTCCAAGCCTCTTGGTATTGGGTGTGTCTCTTAAAGCTCCAACTCTGGCTCGGTAACTCAGGAAAAAAGTGCTTAAAAGGTGACCCGAAGAGAGAAGGAGAAACAGGAAGCGACCCGCCGGCGCGGGAGGCGGTGACGCGCCTTTCCCCGGCAGGCCGGGGCGGAGGGGCGGGGCTCGGCCGCCGGAAGCCGCCGGGGCGCCCGGAAGGGGCCGGGCCGGGCCCGGCTGCGGCAGCGGGCGGGTAGCGGTGCCGCCATGAGCTGCCTACGGGAGGAGGATGATCCGTACGTGGTGGAGGAGCCCAGCGACGAGGAGCGAGCGCTCAGCAGGTGCCTGGAGCTGCCGGCCGGGGGTGGGCTCGGGCCGGCGGCGGGCCCCGCTCCCCGCCTGGCGTGTGCTGGCCCTTGGCGGTGCCAAGCCCTGAGCGCCGGCGCTCTCGCACGGCGCTGGGTGTCGACCCCGGGCTGCCCGCGGAGTGCAGGAGGATCGGCCTCACATCAGCCGCGGAGATTTCCTTGAAACCGGCATATTTATATCTCTGACCGCACGGCTCCCTGCGCGGAGCGAGAGCTGCAGAGGCATTGGGGCAGGTCGCACGCAGTCGACTGAGGCTCCTTTGCATTTAAACGAGAGTTTTAATACCCCTAAGCTAATAAAGTGTTCTAATGTGTACATTGCCCTATGTTTATAGGAGTAAGTGCTTTCCAGTGCGCCCACACAATTCAGATGTTCGTTCTCCAGGTGACTATGTCCACGTTTTAGCCTGTTTGTAATAATTAAGCGTATGCCACTTAAATGTTTGTAGCTCAGAGGATGAGGTGGATGTGCTCCTACACGGTACTCCTGACCAGAAGCGGAAGCTGATACGGGAGTGCCTGACTGGCGAGAGCGAGTCTTCCAGTGATGATGAGTTCCAAAAGGAGATGGAAGCAGAACTGAACACCACCATGAAGACTATGGAAGGCACATGGAAATCACCCGAAATGGGTAAACCACGCCTAACGTCTGCTTGCATATGAAATCATGATTTATGTGTTACTGGACAAATCGTCTTTAGGTTTTGGTTGCATAGTTAAGAATACATAGCAGTATTTACATCACCACATCCATACAGCACAGAATAGGAATTTTGGTGCAGAGTGGCTGTGACTGCTTGGCAGTTCATCAAGGAGTTTTTTGAACTTTTATGGCCCTGAAATTTTGGGGGACTTCTTTTAGTGAATTTTACTGTAATCAAAGTTTCTGAAACAGTGTGCCACACCTGTATTTCTTTCACATGACTAAAGATTTCTTGTGAGTAATGCATAGGGCAGAGACAGGCGTTTTTGATGTGATGACCTCTGTGTCTAAAGGGAGTGTTGAGAGAAACTTTCCTCCAAATGGTATCTGAGGTTCATCTTCAAGGGAGAAGGGAGCAGCTCTGCTCTGAGAATGCCTGTAAATGAAGTAACACAAGGATGTGAATGATAAGGGTGTGGGAATAAACTGGGAGAGCTGTTACTTAACACACCCAGGTAGAACAGAGCACTTTGGACACAGTAACTTGAAAGTAAAGGTTTGTTCTGGGCTATATACTGTTTGTTTGTTTGTTTGTTTGTTTGTTCTGGGCTATATACACCTTTTAGTGAGGTGTTCTTACCACTCCTAATTTCACCTATAGGTACTTCGTCAAGTACTGGGCTGACTGGGTCTGCCAGCACTTCAAAATACTATGATGACATTTACTTTGATTCTGATTCAGAGGATGAAGATAAAATAGGTAAATGACAAAGTCAAGAGGAGGGCATCTTTATACTACCACTCACTATCTCTGATCCTCTTGGGGGGTGTCAAGAGGCTGTTTTTGAAGGTAGCATTTTTGAGGGGAATTACCAGCCTGTATCATCTCAGTTTAGTTCTTGCAATTTTATGATGTATCCCAATGCAGTGCTTTGGGGTCATGCAGTTGGAGAAGAGATGAGCCAGGCATTTAAGTTTCAGTTTAGATTTATAGCAAGGATGGAAAATGAAAATTGGAAATTTTATAATTTGATAATTTGCGTCTGATGGATGTAACACATTCTTGCACAAATTTTTCCAGATACACAGGATGTCCGGAAAAGCAGAAAACATCAGCAACGTCGGATTCTCTCCAATGATGAGCTCCTGTATGATCCAGAAGAAGACAGTAGGGACCAAGAGTGGGTAGACTCACAGAGGAGAGGGTAAGCAACCATAAATACTGGAACTGTAAGATGCTTAACATCAACTGAAAATTTTAAAATGGCAAAATGTAGAGAAGAAGCCAACGCTGTCAAATCCATGTAATGAAACTGGTTTTTATATATAGATTTAAAGCATAAGAAACTTACAAGCCTGTAAAATATTCTAGGTATATGTAATGGAAGTTGAGTATTCAAAGCTTCACAAAATTTTAACATTTTTAAAATCAAGATTTCCAAATTCTCTGAGCCAGTTTCATCTGTAGATCTCATCTAAACAACTATGCTGTGAATTAAAACGTTGCAAGATTATTTGATTGCTGATTAATATTTGTTCCTGATAAATACTCTATTTCTGGTTTTGGAAAACTTTGAATTTAGGAAGCCAAAAAAATGTTCAGAGAAAACAGGAACAATACAAAGCTACTTTAATGAGGGGTTTTTGAAGGTTGAAGTAGAAAAATGGTTGTTGCAGCAGAAATAAAATTTTCCACTTAAATCTGTTGAACAAGATAATGAATGTTGCCTGCAGAGATTGCACTTGAGATACCTGTTTTGTCAGAGGAGAGGGTTATTAGGCACAAATTCTCATGCTAGTTGTATTTGTCTCACCAAATGAAAATACTCTGTAAATTAAAGATACTGGCATGTGTTTTCCCCTCACCTTCTCATTTATGTTCTTTGAGTTAATGAAAAAGGTGTCCAGAAGGAGCCAAGTATTAATTGGTGTATTTTAATGCAAAGAAAGGTTTGACATTGAATTGATATGACCAACAGCAAGGGCATGTAATAGCACTTTTTGTTTCTGCTTCCTCCTCTCTCGAATTGGTAGGTACCGTAACCAGAGAAGAGCGCCACAGCAGCGGCAGGCAAAACCTGGACCTGTTCCAAATAGTGATGCTGTCCTGAACTGCCCTGCTTGCATGACAACATTATGCCTGGACTGCCAGAGGTAACAACAGTGAACAATAAGGGGTCTTTCTTATTTTGGTCAGTAGTGTTGTCAGTATATTCAGATTAATCTATGGATTTTTATCAATTCTGTCTTGCAAGGTGGCCCTAATAAGAGAAGGCAGGTAGATGTTAGTCAGATTTAGGGTTAGATACTGGTTTATAAGAATGATGATCAGTTTAACCTGCAGTGTGTAGATGTGGAAGAATAGGGTAAAATGTTAGCGTAATTGAGAAGGTAAATTAAAAAAAAAATCGTGGAGACTCAACAGGCAGTTCAGGCAGATTGGGGATTTTAGAGATACCTATCTATATATTTTTTGATTTGATGTTTAGAGGCATACAACTATTCCAGGTTATTTTTGTCTAAAAACGCCTTGTTAAAGGAGGATTAAGCAAAATAAAGATAGTGTATTCTTACTTGGTTTGAATCTTAGCAGTTACAGTTTTGGGTGTAGTTATATTTAAAAGTGGCAGGAACGTATTCAGGTGAGAATCCACAGTGTGTTTTGCCACTCTTCAGTGTCTCACTGTATTGCAGGCCTAGTTAGTGCTGCTAACCCATGCTAAGGAAATGAAAATGCCTTTTAAAAACAACAGATGGCTGCAATTCTATGTTTTTATTATTTTTGTAGCTGTGACTTCTGTTTATAAAATTTCTATTTGGCTTTCAGCCCTGTGGCTTGTTTCTTCCTATCTTTAATCTCACTTTCAGTGATGGTAACAGATTTCTTGGAAGCAGAGTTGTAGGAATGGTATGACTTGCATTTTCTCCCTTTCTCTACAGACATGAATCTTACAAAACACAGTACCGAGCAATGTTTGTAATGAACTGCGTTGTTAACAAAGAGGAAATACTGAAATACAGAAAGAAGGTAAAGAGAAGAGGTAAGAAAATGAAGCACAGCAAAGAAATTGGCTCTATACAGTCAAATCAAGAAGAAGAAGAAGAAGAAATATATCATCCAGTATTATGTACTGAATGCTCAACTGAAGTAGCAGTAATGGATAAAGATGAAGTTTTTCACTTCTTCAATGTTCTGGCCAGCCATTCCTAGTGTGCAAATGCAGGGTGAAAAAATCCTGTGCTATTTTTGAGAGCATGGGAAATGTTAGAAATGCAGGCACACTCTCCTTTTTTAAAATGTGGTCTTAGAAATGTACATTTTCATCGGAGAACTTTATAATGGTTGGACTTTTTGCAAAGTTTATAAAAGACATACAGTTAACTGCATGCGTATGAGAGCAATATTCTTTCCCACCATCAGGCGGTTTTATTATTGGGGATTGAATATTTTGTAAATACCATGTAAGATCTGTATATTATGATCATTCCCTGTATATATACTATCCATTCATTATCTCAGTGTGTACTAGAACAGCTTCTTGGAATAAATACTTCACAGTACCCGATTTTCCATATCTGCACTGGTTATATTTATAGCAAGGGATAAACAACATTCATTCAGAATGTTTGATGCCATTAGGCTGTTGTTCTTGGTAGATTTGCACATGTGGTCTGTGTTGGGGTTTTACCCCAGCTGGCAACTGGGCCACACAACTGCTTGCTCACTCCCCCCACCCCCTCCCCCAGTGGGGAGGAAAATTTGGACCTGCAAATGCATGGCAAGAAGAGCCCACACTAGAGCAGGTGTTGTGATAGAACTTCTGACCCCATGGCACACCCATGTTGGAGCAGGCTGTGCCTGAAGGACTGCACTCTGGAAAAATGACCCACATAAAAACAGTTTGGGAAGAACTGTTGCCTGTGAGTGGAGTACTGTCTCCTGTGGGAGGTACCCCACACTGGAGGAGGGGAAGGATTTCTGGAGCAGTGGCAGGAACAATGGGTGATGAACTGACCAAAACCCCCATTCCCTGTCTCCCTGCACTTCTGGTGGGGGAGGAAGTAAGAGCGCAAGAAGGAGGGAGAGTTAGGGGAAAGTGTTTTTAAGATTTATTGTACTTTTCATTATCCTGCTCTGATTTTGTTAGTAATAAATTCAGTTAATATCCCCAAGTTCAGTGTGTTTTGCCCATGCTGGTATTTGGTGAGTGAGCTCTCCCAATACTTAACTTCTGGACTTTTTTCTATGTTTCCCCTGTCCATTTGCAGAGAGGAGTGATAAAGCAGCTTTGGTGGGTGCCTGGTGTCCAGCCAGGGTCAACCCACCACAAGAACACAACTGCTCACTACCTGCTTGTCCTTGAACAGTGATCATCTGCCTTCTGGAAACTCCCCCAGTTTATATACTGGCATGATATTCCAGGGTATGGAATATCCCTTTGACCAATTTGGTCACTTGTCCTGGCCATGCTCTCTCAGTTTTTTGTGGAGCTCCTCACTGGCAGAGCATGAGACACTGAAAAGTCCTTGACTTATCCTACATACCACTTAGTGTTGTGCCAGTGAATAGGGTCAGAGACAGACACAAACAGACACCAACTTAAGGAACAGTGTCATTTACTATAACGCAAAACTGCAAAGAATCACAAAAGGATGGGCTATGCAATGCACATAATCCTTAGCAAAGAATTGCAAAAGGATAAGGTAAGCAATGCACCTAATTGTTACTATGAAAGAGTGCCTAAAGTGATGAAGAAAGATACATCACTAGTTACCCTAATACTTGACCATCATCCAAGTCCTCAAAGCATCACCTGAGGGGGAAGCTGTCACAGCAAAGGACTGGAGAACCATGCCCAGTAACGGTGCCCACCTTGCAGGCCACAAGGCTCCCCTGACTTGGCTGTGACAGTAGCCTAGATTTTATACTGTTAAACAAACAAGCTGACATAATTTCTACTTTCATTCTATTGGCTTTTCCCTAAAGCCTCACCAGGGAGCAGGAGGAACCAAGGGTGTTGTCTTTGATCCTTTATCCCCAAAATAAGGCCTTACTGGGTTTCTAGATACGGAAAGGTAAATACATGGTTTGCCAATAAATGAATACACATAAGAATATTAATGAGTGAATATATACATAACATTTTGTTGGAATGTTCACCTAGAGGTTAACTTTGGCTCAGGGCCTGTTGTTCAGGCCTCAGTCAGGGCCTGTTTTTTGGGCCTTAGTACTTAGCAACAATCAAAACATCAGGGTGTTTGTGAGAACATTATTCTCAGACTAAATCCAAGCGACTGACAAGAATATGAACTCTGTCCCAGCCAAAACCAGGACACTCTGATAAAGAAGAAATTGTCATGATATTTGGATTTTTGGTTCATTAAGATCTGAAAAAACTGAAACTTCTTTATACAGAGTGAAAGATGAGTTTATATTGATTTTGCTGGCATGGACTGTTCTGCCACTGATCATCCAAATCAACATGCCTAGTAATGCCTAGAATACAGCTAAATGTTGAACATATTAATATGTGTATGAAGAAAATACTGGGCTTCATTGTCCTTTTTCCTTATGATGATACATTTTAAGAAGAAATTTATAGTCAGATCTATTACCGTAGAACTAGTCTGTATGCTTTTTCTGTTTCTTTGGTACATTTACAGCTTCTTGATGGAAGCACAAAGAGCTTCTGCTACTTGGTATTTATGTCTATGAAGCCACTATATTGTTAATACTGGATCCTTCCTGTCTTCAGGTGTGTGCCCAAGAGGCAAACTCTTGTTTATTATCTGTAATTAACATCTCTTACAGCCTGATATTTTTAACTGTACCTTGAACAAGTCTGAAAAAAAGATTGTGTTTTTTCTTGTAATAGTACTAGGAATAACTAGTTATATGTGCTTTAAGGAAGTGTCAGAAATATTTGAACTTAGGAGGCAGAGACCTGAATAACATCTTTTGTGTCTTAGATTATAATAAAATCTTGTAACTCTTTGGTTACCTTTTGTAGTCCCTGGTGTGGTATTTTACTGATCTACACATGCTCATTCTATGCTGTTACATGAGATCAGGAAGAAATAAACATGCTGGTTCTTCTGTCAGGATTACATAAGAAAAACACTGAATTACTATTTTCAAATCAGCAGAAACTTAACCTCTGCTTGATAAAGTAGAGCTGTTGATGCAGCATGGTTGGTCAATATGATGTACCTTCCTCTGCATATGCAACCTAAGAACAAAATGGAGCTCTTCTGGTTCTGAGGCTTGGGGTATGAGCGAGACAAGATTTTGATCTCATCTTTGCTACCTGCATTCAGACTCATTAGTGAAGTATCTAACCTGCAATATCAGACAGCTGTGGGATCATGTGAAGTGGGATAAATTCTTACTGTGTGCCATGAGCCAAGAGGTGTAACACAGGAAATTCTGGATGTATGACAAGCTGTTTCTTGATAGAAGCGTGGAGGAATACATGTAACAGGGAATATGGTCTGTGCTTTAGAGCATGCTGGCCTCGATTTACCTCTCTTCACATTCCAGATGAAACACAAAGGCTCTCTGTAGTGTCAGGTTAAGGATGTTTGTACTGACCTGCTGGAAACATGAGCACGTGAGAATGTAGTTCAAGGGCTCAAGTGTCGATGCAGGTGGTATCAGTAAAAATAATTACGTGATGACAGTCCCTAAGCAGGGGTAGAATGGAGCTGGTAAAGGAGGGGAAACTATACAGAGGAATAATGTCTGTTTGTATAAGGGGCTAACTAGCAAAAACACTCTCATGAGTATGCACCATACCAAAAAAGAGTAAGGGACAACCTACCTGGTGGGTTAGGGCAGATGTAGGAGATTTTGAAGCTGGCATGCCTCTAGGCATTACCTTTCCTCTCATCCCAGGTCCTTTCTTGCTGCTGCATTTTGCTTGCCTTACCACTTGAATTGCAGAGCATCTTGTTAGGAATCATAGGAGCAGAGAAGACTGGACCTGTTTGCTCCATGTTGGTACTGTTCTTGCAGGTTTGAATGGGAGTAATGCTTTAGTTGTGCTGAATACCCCACTTGCCCTTGAACTTTGGACGTGTTTATACAAAAGGCACCTTTCATGATTACCACTGTTGATTTAAGCAGCAACACCAGCATAGGACTCCTCCAGCAGCAACTGCAACAAGCAACAGCAGAGTTGGAGAGTGGCAACAGCTCCCATAGGCAGTTATGTTGGGGTATTAACTGTGTGAATGCTCTCATTTCTCCTTGAGTTCAAATAATTTTGCATAGATAAGGTGTGTCTAAATGTCTTCAGGGTGAATCAAATCCCATTCCAAATTCGTGCCACAGAAAATAGTAGTCTTAAGTTTTCTTTGCCAGCTGCTTTTCTTTTTCACTGTTATTTCCTGGTCCTGTAGTTGTATTTTGCAGCTGAATAAGTAACTCAAATGTGCATTCTCCTGTGGTTGTATTTCTTTTTTTTTATTGTATAAATAGCACAGGTGGAGGTAGTGGTGGGCTGGCTACAAGGACAGAATCACATTGCTCAGTGATGTAATTGCAAATTGATTTAGTAAGCAGACTAAGTATAGTGGGTCAATTCCAGTTTCTAATCTATGTTGTGCACACTTGGAATATGTGGTCTGGGCTACTGGCCTGGACCCAGTGCCTGGAAGTTGCAACACACGCTCTCCTTGTTTATAAGGTGCCTGATGATTGTGTACATCCTCGTCCAGCGGGCTTTCAGCATGTGCCTTCTACAGTGCCAGCATAAACCGCCAAGGGCCCTCCTAATGACACAGTCCCACAGCAGTTTCTGGGAATGTGCCTTGGGCCAAACGGCAGCCAGGGCAGGGGTATCCCACACCCTCTGCTTTCTGGCTCCAGTGCCTTAGAACAGTCACAGCTAGCAACAGCAACGTTAGGAACAGTCACAGTAAACAGCTGATTCATCACCTCTTTGTTTTCCCTAGCCCTATGGATTAACTTCGGCAGAGCTGGCCTATTTTAAGGTCGCATTTATCTCAGCCACGTTTCTGGGTGGGCTTTACCCTCCGACAACTGAACGAAGCTGAAGACTCGTGCAGACCATTTTTAACATTTTTAACGGGGCCCTTATGCCCTGCCAAGCACAGGCTTTGGCTGCACCGTGATTCCCAGAATGTTAATTCAGATTAAACAGGCTGATAGGAAGCAGGTTACAGCAGCATCTCCTCGGTGTGACTCGGGCCGGGAGGTTACCAGGTTCAGGGTCAGCCACATCACATCGGGCCCGATGTCGGCGTTCGGCGGGCAGGGCCGGGGAAGCGGCGTGTGTCCCCGGCGCCCCCCGCCGCTCTGTCCCGCTCCGGGAGCGCCCCCAGTCAGGCCCACAGGCCCGGCGCCTCCTTGCCGGCGGCCGCGGCCGCCCGGGGCGGGGCCGGGGGAGGGCGGGCCTGGCTGCACCGCCCCCGTCTCCGCTCGGCCTGGGCCCGGCGCGGGGCCGCTGGCGGGCGGGGAGCGCCATGGCGCTGGGCTCGGCGTGGAAGCAGATGTCGTGGCTGTACTACCAGTACCTGCTGGTCACCGCGCTCTACATGCTGGAGCCCTGGGAGCGCACCGTCTTCAGTATCCTTCTGCGGGCCTGGCTCGGCGGGGCTGGGGCTGTGTGTGTGTGCGGGGCTGGGGCTGCCCTCGCGCTGTCGTGCTGTGCCCGGCGGCGGCTCCGCGGCTGCCCCGAGGCCGCCGGGCGGGTGTGGCGGCTCCGCCGGCCCTGCGCCGTGCTCGGGCAGCGCCCGGGCCCTGGTCGTGCTGAGGGCGCTGCCGCCGGCGGGGCTCGCTGTGGGTGGAGGAGGGCCGGGCCGGGCCGGGGGGGCAGCCGGCCTGAGGCGCCGAGCGCGGCCGGGGAGCGGCGGCCGGAGCCCGCGGCGGCCGGAGGAGCGGCAGTCTCCGCTTGGCACCGAGGCTTGACCCCTCCTTGCTGGCGGGGACTCAGCTTCTCACCCTTCGAAACTAACATCCTGCCCGGGCTGGGAATAATCCTCACTCTGCTGTTTGGCGTGCTGTGTCCGGGCGTCTGGGAGCCCGGTCTGTTTCTCCTCCGGCATAAGTTAAATTCTTTAGAGTTATGGTAGTTCTGCCTTTTGGACTAAAATCCCGAGCTTTCTGTTAAGGATAAGTGTCTTAAATGATTTTTTTTTTTTTTTTTTTGTATTTTTGCCTAAACGAAAGTAAATGTGCAGGCTTTAAAATCTTGGTAGCCTAGGCTTTCATGCTGCTTTGTCACATGGCTAATATTGCATGGGTATTTAATCGAGCTGGTAAGTTTGCTTGGCTGTTTTAGAGTGGAAGAACTTGATAGATGCTCATGTAAAGGCATCTCTATAAAATCTGTTTATAGGTCTGCTTCTTTACCCGGCCCTTTCATACAGGCAATGCATTTGCTTAAGTATTGCTGTGGCATCACAAACACTTTTCTCTGAAGTGTGACTATTTTGATCCTGTCTTAAAATGATATCTCAATACGAGTATCCTGAGCCATATCCGGTTAATGCTGAGAGGTAGAGAGAGAAATTAATTAAAACATTAACACAGAGGAGGGTATAAGCAGTAACTTATAAGCTACTTTTACTGAGATTCTGCTCCGTTTTGTAAAGAAACTCACATTTGTTACGTAAAAATGGTTGCCCAAGTTACAGTGGTGTGACCAGTCTTCTTTTTTTCCCTATATCAAGTCAGTAGAAATGGATATTGCTGGGAAAGAGAAGTAGTAAGTTTTTATAGACTTACTGTGCACAATTGTTCATGTAGGGGTTCTTGTGTTGTCTTCCTTGTTAACATACCTTCTTCCTTTTATGCCATGCGTGTATCACTGAGGAAACCTAATTTTTGTTTTCTCTGCACTTATATTAGTCATGAGTATTTTTTCTTTTACCTTGTGCAAAGTAAGTGATATAAGTGAATAAGTTTCACTTATTTAAGTAAGTGAAAGTGTGTGCACGTTTACTTTCATAAAATGCTCATATTGTAATTGCCACATAGTGTACAAATGTAAAGAGTGTCACAAGCATCACTTCTGATCTCAGATCAGCAAAAATGTTTTTTGTCCTCACACTGGATGCTTTGGCTGTAGGTGGGTCATGTCTGGCAGATGCTGTATGGATGCAGTGCGGGCGCGGTGGCCTTGGGAACTAATGGTGTGTGGATGTGCTCCAGTATCAGACGTGAGCACTGATACGGAAATGTGGATTTATGAGTTGACCTTCATTTTAGTATCTCTTGCAGTATAGTCCTCTGGGACTATAAATACACCAAGCAGCTCTAATAGGTGCACCTCATACCTCTGCTGTGCCCTGGGCGTGTCAGTCGCAGAGCGCTTGTTCTGCCTGTGCTGTGTAGACTTGATTTCAGGAAAGCGCAGAGCACGCACAGCTGCTCTGGTTTCACCTGTGGAAACTGAGTACTGCTGTCTGGTGTTATCATGCTTGTTAATCTCAGGTGTGTTTTATAGTGTTTCAGGCTAAATTTACTGAATCCCTGCAGGTAGTTGGATGAAATCGACAGCTTTTTATTCGTATTGTGTCGTTTTGAATTTCTGAAATCTTAAGCTTTCTGAAACCACAACCTTTTAGTAATCTGATGCCAGAATTTGTTTAGATAAAGCTTCTAAAGGCCTAGAGCTTGACAGAAGTTCAACTGTACATGTACTTTATGAGCTATTGTCTCAGTTCTCTATATGTTTTACAAAAGTTCCCTCTTAGAAGTTCAGCTAATAAAGTGGTCATCTGCAGATTTTTTAGCTGATAGCTTCACATGAAGTTTATTTTGCAGTGCAATCTCCTATAGTAAAGTATTAATGAGTGTTTATTTAAGTACACACCTTGACTCAAAGCTATGCTGATGCTCTGAGGCTTTATGAGTGTAGTAGTTAGAAAACTCCTAATGCTGTCTGCTTAAAAAGGAGGTCATCCACAAATAAGAATGGTATTATGCAGTAAAGCTGCTCGTATTATTGTAGTTTTGTTTTGTATTTTTGTGGTGGTTGATGTTTTTCTTCTTGGCTGAATGGGGCTGACTTCTGCAAGACTTGCTCAACATCTGAGAAGATGAATGTGAAAATGTGTGTTTTCTCAGTGCCCATTTTCTGTTCTCCATCACACTTCCCATGCTCTGGCCTGTCCTCTTGTGTCACTGACAAGGCAGCGGATAACTTGCAATGTTGCAAGATAGTAACCACTAAAGTTTTAATGCTATAGCTTGTGATGTCTTGTGTGGTTTCTATTTCAAAATGCTTTTTTCCTCAACTGTTAAATCAGATTCCATGCTAGTTTCCATTGTTGGAATGGCACTGTACACAGGTTATGTGTTCATGCCTCAGCACATCATGGCAATATTGCACTACTTTGAAATTGTGCAGTGATGAAGAACGTGAAGACGTAACTGGGCTTTGAAATCTGGTCTACAAGGAAGAATGAACCTCTTAGTTTTACCAAGATTTCTACTGAGTGCGAAAGACACAATTATGACTCTGAAGACTAGGAAATGAGATATGTAGAGCAGGGACGTGAGATGTCCCCTATGTTGTGTTCATTTCCTTTAATTTTACAAGATATGCCCTTGTATAGTAGTTTTGTCTACTTTAACATTGTGATTGTACTTTGATATCAGTATTTTCTTAACTTTGTGACAGTTTCAATATTGCACTGTGAAAGCTTTTCTTAATTGTAATTTTGAGTAAATCTTAATTGCCTTCTATTTTTAATCAGAAAGTCATCTTATTAAATGGGGCTTAAAGCTTTTGCTATTGTATGGTATGTATTTGCCTGGATATTTCTATTAATGCGTTTTGTAAGAAAATACATCTAGATTCATATTAGAAACATGGATATATTCGTCTAATGCTCTTTACAAAAGTTAGTTTGTATGACTGAACTCAGGTGTACTGTTCGCTGTCCAAACTTTGTTCAATGGTATATTTGTGCATATCACCTAAATTTGGAATTAGCAATTATTTCAAGTTTCTGTTTCTGTTGGAGGAGGGAGGGGGAGATGAGGCATTGAAGCAGAGTAAAGGCTGTGTTTGTTATGTTTGAAGTAGTGCTGATGTTCTGGGCTCTATCTGGGTCGGGGGGGAAATGGACTTTTCTCTACTGGCATTGGCCCACATACAACTTTGGGATAGCACTTTAAATCAACCCTGTTTTTCTAGCTACCACTTCACTTTTACAGGATGCTTTATTATGCTCCAATGGCTATGGTTTCTGCTGATTTTCACTCAACAGTGTAACTATATCTAGGTTTTCAAGGGGTTTTCTATTGCTGCTAGTGTTCCAAACATGTTTTCACTACAAACGACCAAAACATAGGGATTTCAAGGGACTTGAGTTACAACTACAGCAATAAGTAGCTGAATACTTGGCTGAAGTCCTGTCTTTTTTTTAATAGGGATTTTTTTCAGTTTTGTATTCTGAAATGTAAGATGGTGACAACTTTCCTAAGTGGACAATTTTTTTTTGTTGTTGTTGTTTAAAAACAAAAATTAAAAGCAGAGCTTTGATGCAAAACCTTCTTGGAGAAGTTAATGTGTTTCCGAGTGCTCCTTGCTTTTCACAGAACTTTACAGAAGTGATACTTGACCAAAGAACTGTGATTTTAATGGCCCAGTAATAATCGATACTGATCCATCTTTTATGCAACATCTGTTGATATCAGAAATTGTAGATATACAGTATCTATAGATAAACTGTCTTTCAGATTTATTTCATTTTCTCAGTTGTGTACTCATGAGAAAAGAGTGTTTTTCCCTGTAGTTAAAAACTTCATATGTATTTGATTAAAAACCCTGTTGTTGATTTGGGAATAAAAACAGTGAGCCTTAAACTTCTTAGATGAACCTGAGCTTTACTGAAGTTGCTTGGAGTCTCCCTCTAATTCAGTGCTTTCCCTTCTTAATAACTGGCCAACAAAACATGGGTAGGTTTCTGGGATTGTGTTTTTTCAGTGTTTTTTTCTTTCTTTTTTTTTTGTGGTGTTTTATGTGGTTTTATTTAAATATATCCAAAGGTGTATGTGAGCATTTTAAGTGTATACATGGAGATAAAAATAAGTTAACGTATTCTTTTTGCAGTAATATAGCATAAATCCAGTCTCTCTGTGGCTTAAATTGATACTTGATTGTGATGTTTCTTTGCAAACTGCTGCCATGATTGATAACCTCTTTTTCAGCAGTTGATATGTTATTTGTATGAGGGTAAGAAAATCCCTTCTCTGTGGTGGCATTAGGAATGTTAAGCGTGATTTTTAATTGTGAAATGTTTTATAAAAGGCCTTTGATATACTGACTTTTATTAGCTGTCTGCTTTTCATTGAGAGAAAAAAAAGGGTAACCATTAATTTCCAATTATTTGTGCTATGCTGACTTAATTGATACCATACTTGAATTCAATTTGCTAATTTGAGTACAGTATTTTTCAGTATTTCTTTTAGTATAAATCAAGAATCTATTAGTCTTGGACAGTTCTTTTTAGATTCTGCATATTTTTTTTAAAGATGGAGTAATTTCATTAATAAAATATGATGTGTTTATTGAAGTTTCAATTTCTAGAAGAAAGTTTTTGCAGTGTGTCCTTTTGTTGAGGTTGAACTAGTGAAGAGATGGTTCCAGAGCTGATAATTACAAAGCAGAGCTTTCTTTTCTAATGTAGGAGTATTGGTAGGGATTTAATTAATCATTACATTTCAATAATAAATAAATGAATCAGAAGGCTACCAAGTTGTTTTCCCACTGCAGTCTGCCTTATTGTTGTATCAGTTGGGGGATTATATCCTCTAGGATAGAATCATAAACTTTATCTGTGCAAGCTGGAGGTCAAAGGCAGTTCAAATATCATTTGGAGGCAGCTGGCCAATTATGCTTTTGTTCAAACATGTTGATAACAATTGAGACATTAGTAATTTGGATAAAATTGGAAAAAATTGTGAGAAATGAGAAAAAAAATTACCTGAGAGACCTGCAAGTGGCTGTGTGTTAATCTTTTAATAGTAATAGCTCTTGGGGTTTAGATTGTATCATTAGAAATAAGCATTTAAAAATGCATTAGGTGTGTCATATAGCAGAACTGAGAATTCCAGTTTGTGAGGCAGGCAGACTGAGCCGGGGTGACTCGCTGTACTGGAGGCCCTGGGGTTCCCAGAGCCAGCTCTGCAGAGCTGCCTCCAGGGCTGGGTACTGTAGAATTATTTATTAAAAACCTTTGCAGAAGGAGCTCTCTAACCAAAGCAGGCATTGTATTGCAGGACGTCAGGCTGGAGCCAGAAACAGATCCAGGACCTGTGTAGTGTATGTATGGCTTGAATCAGTGATAGCTTTTTATGTATGTGTATATGCACACACTCTGTTTTTTAGGTATGTATCTATATACAAAAATACTGTTTATTTCTTGTCAAAAGTTATTACATAGCAATTAATTTGGAGACAGAGGCTGTGGGATTTTCTTTTCTGGTTTCTTTCCCATGAAAGAAAACACCAGAGAATCCTGAAGTGAGACTTTCTTTATGAAATTTTGCAAGAAATATATTTGTATATCCATCAATATTAAAAAGAAATAGGTGTAAAAGGAGCATAGCACTGTAAAGGGGAATCTTGGGTGATAGATGGGCATTGTGTTACTGCAGACTGGTGCAACTGGTGTGCTGTGAAGCATTGCCTTGTTCCATTCAGGTGAAGAAATGAAATGTGCATTATAAATGCTGAAGAAGGGGTACTTGCTGTTGACTAATAACAAATAAAGGTTATATTGAGATGAAGAGACACAGCTTGAAGAGATTGGGTACCATGGGCTGTGCACAAAGGTGTGGACAGAGCAGCCATCCTGTATAACATCAGAGTTGTGAACTCTGGAATTGGCGCCCTAGTAAAGGTTTTCAGTGCCAGAAGTTCATTGCACCTGCTTATTTGCTCATATTTTCTACTGCTATTACAGGAAGACAGTTTTTCCCTGCTTGCTGACATGTTATCCTGATACCAGTGTGGTGCTTTTGTCCTTTTTTTTCAAAACCTTCATGCATTGTTTCTTTGTTTGATCTGCTAGGTCAGCTTTAAACAGTAGTCATCACTCAACACAATAGCTGCTGTCTTTTCTGCCTTTTGTTCATGTAGTGATGATTTACGAAGAAAATCTGGCATCACAGTCCAGAGCTGGATCTGCCCTGTCCTTGTAATGGACAGAGATGAGTATCTAGGCCTGATCTAGATTCCAGTGTAGGATTTGGGCAGATATCCCTCTGCTTCTCATAACCTTCAGTGCATCACCACAAGATCCTCAATCCATTTTAACTAGCACTGCATGATGAAATACTGAGAAGTTATGAAAGTATGAAGAACTCTTTCTGAGAGTTTAGCTGAGTAAGAGTTGAACTTAGTTGTAAACCTTAGTCAAACAGTGATCTTATTTCTAAAGTAAAAGACCTATCCCATTTTGGAACTAACAGGTGATCAACACTTTGCTAATCATGTCTGATGTATCTGTTTTTTATTTATGCCCATATCTGCAGGTGGAATTGTCTCAGCATGTCTTGCTTTTTATGTCCTCTGCAATTTGAGGTGGATAGCATATCTTGGGCCCAGATTTTACAATGACAAGAAAATGCACTATAAATAACCCCCAAAAGGAGTTGCTTTGGGACAAAAATCTTAATGGCATATTTGCCTTTTCTGTGAAATTTGCGTCTACTGAGGCAGAAAAGTCAAGTAGTTATGATCACATTGGAATTTAAACCAAAAATTTTCTGACCAAGGTTTATGATCCTTTCTTACCTCTGTAATGACTGGCTGTTGTCCTTTCTTCTTTCTGTTCTTGCTTCACATACTTCAAAAGGAAGAAATGAATGCCTCTGAACACATTGTTCTGTGTTGCTATTTAATACACACTGGTAAGGTTATGAAATTCTGGAAGATGTCTTTGAATAATATTATTGCTGGAATAATAGGATTATCCTATTAGCTCATTTGAGGAGTGATGCAGAGGCATTTATGCACTCTGAAGTTGAATATCTAGTTACTATCTAGGTACTAGACTACTAACAGCTTATTGTGCTCATGTTATGTTACTAGCTCAGAGTCAGCATTTTTGAGAGAAAGCCTCCTGTGCCACATCCCAAGATCTGAAAAGTTTATATACTTAAGTGATATTTCCTGAATTTTAATAAGAATTAGCAGATAGTTCCCAAACTCAGGATAGAATTAGTGGATGATTATATGAAGTGAGGTATGTTTTATTGTTAGTCTTGTTTTAAAAAGAATCTTCAAAACCCTTTCTGTGTTGTAGAGTATTTCAGTAGGTGGGACAAAACGTAGTGCTCAGCTCTGTATGAGAGAGGATAAAATGTGCAGTCTGTTTGTCTTAGACCACAAAGAGGGACTGTCAAACTCTTGGTTTTCTAATCAAATGGAAAGGTGGACTTGGCTGGAAAGGGATCAAGGAGCTATCTGTACCCAGAGAATAAGTGACAACTTCTGTGGATGTGAGGCTTTCTGGGTCAGGACACAGCTGCAGGGTCTGCCTGCACAATGTGATGGTGCCTAATGCTGAGATCAGAAGTACCCTGCAGAAGGACTTGGGCCACTTCTTTGCGTTTCCTTGAAAAGAGAGTTATATTAAACTATGCTCACATTGAAAAAAATGTCAAGTGTTTGTGAGGAATCATGAAGAAATTGAAGTAAAGCATGGCAGCTCTGGTCTCTGCTTTGTGGTGTGAGGCAGACAGCCTGTAAGTATCTGCATGACATCTTGGGTTTCCATACTGCCTCTGCTCAATGTCGTGCACATGAGCACAAATGTTCTCTCTTGTGCCTTTTGAAAAGTCTTAAGGCTTGTTCAGAAGAGTGACAAGTGTAGTTCAAGTCTTGTTCCTCCTTTGCCTGGTGACTGCAATCTGGCGAGCAAGTGCACTGATTGGTAATCTCTAAATTGATAGATGATAACTCATTCCTTTTGAAGCCAATGTATATACATCCCATGATACACCAATGATATGGATATCTCTACTTGCTGCAAGAAACAGTCTTGCTGGAAAATCCTCTTATCTGACATTTCAGCGACATTGGAACTCTCCATAAAACTACTGATAAACCCTTCGGATTGTGCATTACTTTCAGGCCTAGACAGTAGACATGCTGAAACAGGGATAAGAGAAACAGAAATCCAGAAATCCATCCATGTCCCTTTCATTTCACCTGCTGAGTTACCAGGTGTGTTTTGACAGCTGGAGACTGGAGTTACCAAGGGTGAATTACATTAACGAAGGAAAACAAGACCTGGAAGGAATCAGTTGTGATACGGTGGTGAAGGTCTGTTCAGACATCTGGCCTGTGAGGGTGAATTTTTTTTTTTTTTTTTTTTAGGGCTTACTTATATAAGCAAGGTGCTTGTAAGTGAACTAGAAGGAAAAAAAAAAAAAAAAAAAAAGAAAAGAAAAAAATGGAAATAAGTAGGGACAGGCTTTAAGGAGATGCGTAAAAGCATTGCTTATACAACTAGATGGCCTTTTAAGATTAAATGACTTGTTATGTCAGCAAGGGCAGTGCTTGACAAGTGCTCATACCTTGACTTTAGAATGGCTTCTGGCACACTCTTCCCACAGTGTTTGCATGTGGACCAGAGGGACTATGAATAACATGAATTGACTGTTTGGTGGTTTGAGCTGGATGGATCACTGTACTCAGATGAGTTACTCAATTTGTAAAGTGGCTGAAAGTGGAGTACCCTATAAGATGATATTGGAGCTGATGTTCATTATCTTCATAACTGACCTTAATTATTAGTCAAATGTTGCTCTGTGGGGAAAGTAATTAATATGCTGTTGATAGAACTTGGGTTCAGAATTTGGCTGACAGAAATCTCAAACTGTTTGACAAGAAGTGCAGAATTCTCAGCTTTGCTGAGAGAGATCCTTGGAATCAGTGATGTTTGCTGAACATGAGCCAGCAGTGAACGCACAGCACAGTTATGGCAGCCTGCATGCCAGTCTATGGTAGGAGAATGTTGCTACCAAATTGATGAAAATTTCTGTACTCATCATGCTGCTGAAACAGCTGCTCCAATATTGTGTTTGATTTCGTGCTCTTTGATTCCAGAAGGATGGTAAGAAACTATCCAGTGGAGACTTTAAAGATAGTTAGGAGTTAGGAACAGGTTTCCTAGAGCAGTTGTGAAACCTTTCTCCTTGAAGGTTTTCAAGACTTCTCTGGACAAAGCCATGACTAACCTGATTAGAACTAATGTTGGCATTAGTCTTGCTTTCAGTGGGAGGCTGGACTAGGTGATCTCAGGAAGCACAGCTTTTCTATTGTTCTTTAAAGAACAAGGAAGAAACCAGGTGAAGGAGTGTGAGAAAAGTATTTACATGGATCATAATAGCAACTGAAGCAGTAGGTATTAGGAGAATGATACAGAATCCAGTGTTAGAAACTCATAGGATGACAGAGTGAAAGTACAGGGAAGGTGCTGAGATGACAGTGGTGACATGATTCTAGTATCATCTTTATAGCAACACTGCATTTCCCTCAATGCTATTTTTAGTCAATAAAACATTGTAAGACTGAAACCAACAGAACAAGCCCCACTATTTTCTGAGTTTGCAATGAGAAAAAAAAAATCACAAGAGGCATCTGCTGCAATATTTAGCAAGAGTGTTTCCTATAAAACTGAACAGCTTGCAAGCTGAGCAGTTATTTACCTTCTCATGAGCTCTGTTTTCAGAATAGATGTCTCATGGACTTGCTCTGTACTTTGTTGTTATTTTTGCCTTGGAATATGTGTCCTGAGTTGTCTTCTGGGCTTAAACATTGATCCATTCTTACTCACATTTGAGGACTTTTATATTTGAGACTTAACGTCATAGTCTTGAACGATTCTGCTGTTAAGAAATCAAAATATTTCCTCTTATTTTCTGTAAAGTATTGTTTCTGAAGAGAACTAAAAGAAGAATCTAATTTCCACTCATTCTGTTTGAAACTGTTCTGTGTGGAACTTGAAAATTATTTTTGGAAGCTTGTTCTTATCATGAAAGGCCCGAAACTGTAAACCAGGGAAAACAAGCTTGTTTTTGCAGTAAGTTATTTCCTTTTGGTTATTACAGAGTTGCTATCAATGTTTTTTTGTGAATTCCCAAATGATACGTGGTTAAGAATTAAAAGAAAGGAATGCTATGTTGTCTCCTAGCCCTGGATCTTCCTTAGCAAGACAAAAGTACCTTGTAAAAAACTTCTTTATTGTAGGTGTCAGAACACTTTAAAAATGCCACCTGGATGCTTTCTGTCAGAGAGTAGCTCTTTATTTCTTGGCCTTTTGCAGTAGCTGAAAAGAGAGAGAGCTTTTCTTCTTGCTAGACCCAATTTTGAGCTGCTTTGGACTATAAGGTCTCGGAGATTTTGGCAAACATGAGGATCCCTGTAACTTGAATTCCTTTTGTCTCTTTGTCTAGTCTAGTGAGTATGGGATGTGGTTACCCTTTCTGGCTGAAGTTTTTGTCAGCTTTAACTTAGGTAGCTAAAATTCTGTAGTATGGTCACTCACCTGGGGGAAACCCAGCTTCCAGTCATTGCTTTCCTATCCAAATAAATTTAGGAGAGTATCAGGGAGAGGTAGCATCCTTCTTAGCATGTGTCCAGGCTAGGTATCCCTCCACCACACTGTGTGTTTGTTCTCAAGTACATTAGTTTCCAGTTTTTCTTTTACACCTTGATTGAAAATTTTACTCTGGGAATGAGAGATTTTCCATTGACAACTCAATTGATATACTTCAGGGCACCTTCACCTGATCACTGCAATTCCCCTGGCAACAACTCTAAATTCAGTGACTTGTTTGGAATGACAGCACTCAAGGAATTAGAGCTCACCTCTACAGTGTGGGGTGAAGCTTGTGAAAATAGTCCCTGCTCTCTATTTAATTAGCCTGTTTGTCATACCATCTTGATGTACTGGTATAACAAGCCAGGATGTCAAGTGGATTAAAAACATCAAACAACTGCTATGCTTCTAAATGAGCTCTAAGTCGAAGGTTTCTAGTCAAAACAACCTTCTCCCAAAGCCATCAGCAAATGACAGCCCTGCAGGAATTACTCTTTAACAAGGATGCTGTCAAGTGAGCCATGGAATTTACACTAGTGAAAAGGAAATGGCACCTGTCTCTCTGCAAGTGGCTGATTCCCCAGCTGCTCCCAGCTGTGTGCTTTTGCAGAGCTCTGTTTCAATTAGAGATTCATTTGGGGGACTGCTAGCACAGCAACATGCAGTGCATGGTTTTGAAGAGAAGGGAGTCTATCTTCATGATCAGTAGGATCTTCTGTAGCTTTGGAAGCTAAAAAGTGGTGTGATTGTTCTTGTCCCTATGTGTCTTTTCAGGATGCTTTTTTATGTGTTATATGCTTGTACAAATAAAGAAACAAACCAGGTAATCTCTAGTGGGGTGGGGCTACTACCCTTCCAGTTATAAGGATTTTCCTTATTTCTAACCATAATCCTGCTTTTCTTTAAGCCTGTCCTGTCTGCCATGTGCAAAGATGTGTGATTGTTCTTTTGCAACAAGTTTTTATATACCTCAAGGCAGAGGGGACAAGGCAGGGAATTAATAATCTTCCATTAGTTAAATTGCCTCAAGTATTTTCTGAAACTGGATGTTACCTCATTCAAGGTGTTATCAGTGCTAATAAGTGAAAGTCTATTCTCAAAGAGAAAAATTGTATCCTGAAACCCACATGAAATAATCCTGTTCATACATCCCTGACCAATGTTTCTCTTTTCATTTTGGCATTATATTGACTCGCCTTTTGATTGGTATCTGCTGTTACCTTGCCAGCCATTTCCTGTCCCAAAGTCATTAAATTGGGGATTATTATGAAAATACAGTGCTTGACATAAGTTCCTGCTTGGCTTGTGTCATTTTTCCTTGTCCCAACCGTTTTCAGTTTGTTCATGTTGAATTCTGTTTGCCATCCAGTATACTTGCAGTTCTTCCTACATTCTCAGGTGCAGACTTAATAAGGGTGTTTACCTCATTGTCCAAATTATTAATGAAAGCACTGAATGAAGTGGTGCACTTACCATGAAATATCCACCTCAGTGCATTTTTATTTTTTGAAAGGGAACCACAGGTAATTAGTCCTTAGGAATAATGTCTGATGGCTTTTGCAGGCATCCTATGATGGTTTGTTCTAATCTTTGCTTCTGCAGCTTACTTACACTAAGTTTGTCATACTGGGTAGTGTCAAAGGTCTTTACTGAAATTGAGCTTTGATGTTGATTTCTTCTTCCCTGTTCACAAGGTCTGTTGGTCTATTGTGGAAGGAAATTCTATTGGTTTGGTATGAATTGTTCCCTACCATTCATCTACTTTAGTACCTATGGTAGGTTTACAGATGGTATGATTTATTCTAGTAGTTTTCTGATAATTGAATATGATAGGTTTTTAATTTCCAGCTCCCCTTTTTTTCTCCCCTTGTTAGAGACGTGCTGTAGATCTTCTGCCTTCTAGAAACTACCTATGGCTTCTTCAGGGTGACTACTGACTTCCTCTGAGGTTTTTTTGGTGTTTGCTTTCCTGGTGTGTGGTATTTTTGTTTGTCTGTGTTTGGTTTTCTGTTTGGTTTTTTTTTTTTTTTTTCATTTTTATCCTACAACAGAAAACATCATGCTTTACCAATATGAAAAAAGATGGCTGAGTTATTGTAACCTATTGTTTTTACTGGGGATTTTGGGTTAAAATTTCAAGCAATCTTCTTGAAATCTTCTTTGATTTTATCACTTTATTTTAAAATATTTTTCTTGGAAATACTTAAGCAACAGTGCCATATGTAATCTTTTAATATTTTTGGTTTTGATATGAATTCTATTAACCATCTGCATACTGCTGATGCTTCTAGTGAAGACTCTTCTGTGATATTAAGTGTTGTGGACTTCTGCCATTTTTTACTATTTTTCTTTTTTGAATCCCTAAGCTCAGTTTCCTATTCTTCTAGCTGCCAAAGTGTATATGTTAATGTTCCTTCTTAGTTGTATCTCACTTTGTTTTGCCATTCCTGATTTTGTTTTTTAGGCTGTCCTACTATTCTTTTACATTCATCTTTATTGGTAACACCTAGATTGTTTTCTGTATACTTCCCTGTTTTCATCTGAGGTGAATAAAGAGGTTTTATGTATTTCTTTGAGGAACTGGCACTCTGATTCTTCTGTTATTTTTTTTTATTTCCTAAGGACAGAATGAGTTTGTAACAGGCATCTTTCTTCAAATTTGCCCTGTATTGAAGGTAATTTTCTTAATCCCTTTTACCCAGCCTTCCAAAGGATCAGTCAGTCTATCATTCCTTGGTTGCTGTCACCTTTGGTTTCCCAGGTGATCCCTCCTTACGTGTTAGCACCAAATCCAGCAAGACTTCCTCATGTTCCTGTGCCTTCCATGTCAGAAAGGATTTTTATTATCAGCATCCACAGGGCTATGTCTTGCTGTGCTCTCCTCCCATGGTGATAGGGCTGGTTCTCCATTCTCTGAAATGGAGAGCAGAGCTTTGTGTACGGAGGCTGGGAAAACCATCAGATTGCCATCAAAACATAGAAAGCCAACAAATTCCACAGAACTCTGGGTGGTTTTCTGATGCTCACGGCTGGAAGTCCTCCTTTTTGGTGACTTAAAGGAAACTGAGTAGAGACAGAGAAAACGGTACTGCAGGATATACAGATCAGAGCAGCAGATAAAAATGCAGCGACTCTTCTTTTTCTTTAGGTTTTATTTCTGTTCTGTCTGGGTAAAACACGTCGTAGCTTGTTTTGAAACTCTGCTGAAGCCAGGAGGGGTACAGCCTGTCACTTGGGGTGCTTCCAGGAGAGGGTGGAGGCGCTGCCGCCCCGCGCTCCCGTGTGTTCCCGGTGCGGGGAGCCGCAGGCGCTGTGTGCCCTGGCCCTCTGCCAGCCCCTGCCTTCATGGGCATGGCACAGCAGCAGGCTGTGCCAGTGGAACATGGGGCCTCTGGTTGTCCTGAGCCACTGCTCTTATTTCTCTTAGGTAGGGCAGGGCTTAGGTAGCCCTGCTGTTAGGGTAGCAGGTAGCTTGGCCGAAATGCCGAGGAATCCCAGCCCTGTTCAAGTCGGTGGGATTGGTATTGCTGATGTGCCAAGTGCCAGGATTTAATGTAGATGAGTCTGGACTGTTTGGAGATACCGTGCTGCCTTGCTGTATTGAATGCTGAGTGCTGTGTATTTAGCACTTGCCTATCCCCTCTTTGTAAGTGGTTACTTAATATTCAAACCTTTAGCCAACTCAATCCATTGTAGAGAAGCTGAATATTTGTGAGAAATAAGTGAAAATCTATTCTCAAAGCATTAACATTTTTATTTCCATTGCACTCGGTGTAAATGCTTCTGTAAAGTGAAGGCAACACTGGTGAAGGGTGCCAGTTTGAGGGCTTTAAAGCTGGAGATCTCTATCCTTAGGGCAAATCAAGTGAGAAACTTCTGATGCAAGGTCATTGGCTTAACAGTTCAGCTCTGCACAGGGCTGAGAACTTCAGATAGCCTGAGCTGACTACAGTACAGCAGTTCCTTGAGATTTTTTAAATCTTATTTATTAAAGTTAGGTGCACTGAACTTCAGTGAAAAATAAAATTAAAATATGCTTTCTGGTCAGAGTCCATTTGCTGTACTTTGTAAAGAGTATATCTCTGGCAAACTGCCTGAAAAACTTCTCTCAGTTTAGATTGCACTTCAGGCTGTGCTTAGGGAGTTGTGTGGGATGGTGCTCAAGTAGGGCTTACTTCCATAAGCTTTATGATACTGTTTGAGACATCATATGAAACTCCACTTTGTTCTTGGTTAATGCTTCACCCTTACTTGGGCATTTATTGCACTGCTACCTCTCTGCTGCACCACTGGTGATGGTGCTACCCCGTGCTCACCCTGCAGCACAACCCAGATGTGGGGGGTGGGACCAGGGTGTGCCCTGGAAAACTGGGACAAAGATTCCTACTGCTCATCTTCTGCACGTTGATTTCCACTCGTTTTGACACAGAGCTTGGCAGCAGCTGAGGAAGTGAAAGGTAATCAGGGATAACTGAGAAGAAAAAATGTCAGATTTTTAATACCTGCAGATCTATGGTGGTGCTAAACTCTTTTGACATAATGAAGGCCCAAAAATTGGGTAATCCAAATTAATTCCATACCTTTTTCCCCTGCTTCTGGTCAGGTAATACGATGATTCAACCCTGATTTGAAGTATGAGTCATTTCATATGGTACAATATGGAAAAACTGGTGATAATCCGAAAGATGGGATTACCTAGTATTGAATGTTTCTCTCTTCCTGAATGGAAGCTCATAATTATGATAGTAACTCTGAGAATTATTTTAAAATTTTGGTCATTAAATACTGTTTTCATTATGAGCCACTATATATATATATATGTGCACCACTGATAATTGGTACCATTATCTGTGTCTGAGGTCAACAGTTCCTGTTCACAAAGTGTTTCTGAGGGGAGATGGAGCCTTCCAGGAGGCATTACTGCTTTTTCCTAGAAGCTCCTTCTGAAAGCTGTGACCAAGGGGTAGCTGAGGAAGTTGGTTAACTGGGTATGCTGAGTTAGAGCCAACCCTGTGCTGGCCAGTTTCTGCTGAAGGGTCTGTGGATTGTTCACAGTGATCTGATTTGCTTTAGGAACAGAAGGAACCGACTTTCTGTTTTATATTGACTTATCCCAGACTTGGTATCTATTTTGTTTTTCACTATGGTAATTAATTTTTGCATTCTGTGAGCATACTATTTCTATCCTGTATCCTACTATACACACATTTGCTGCCACATGCTGGCTGTCCTGGATCTCTTCTTATGCACAAGAAGCTGAAGTAACCCTTTTTCTACAGGATCTTCTTAGTTAGCTACCACCACCTTGCTGTCCCTAGCCAGCCTCAACTCCTGATTTGTTTTCAGAGGATCTTTGGGGACTGGGAAGAGTGGGGCTGGTGATGGTGCCAGCACTGCAGGTGAGAACTGATGGATCTCAGAGCCAGACCTGTTGTGAGAGTTCCTGACACCCTTGAAGAGTGGGAGGTGTGTTACATAACAGGATGTTGACTTAAGGTTCTTTTTATTATGGATCTACGTATTTGTGGTCAAGACCAAGCAAGTAGGCAGTAACAAGAACCTAGGTGATGAAACAAAAGTGTGGCAGTGTGTAGCATTGCTTGGTAAGGAGGGATATTGATGTGAGGAATAAATACCCTTGCTTCTGGACTGTAAGTTCAGGGAGATGGTATTTGTACACTGCCTTTAATTGTGCTTTTATCACAGCCAGTGAAACCTCAGCAGGAGAACAGGCAGCCAAGTAAAGGTCTGTGCTCTGAGCATGGTGGACCTGAGTGAGGATGGCCTGTGCCCACAAATGCTCTCAGCTTTTGAGCGGTGGCAGAAGCACACTCTGTGTTTTCTTCTTTGTGATGCACAGAGACCAGAAAGGTTATGATCATTTTATGGCTTGTGGGTTTAATGAAAGCTTTGATAAACCTGATCTTTTTTATCCTTGCTTAAAGCTGATTTTCAGTCATTTTTTGTTTAAGAAGCAGATCTGCAGTAAAAACCTGTTACAGGGGAATGAACCTGTACTTTTAGGTGATTTATATTTCAAGTCAAATCAGGACGTAGCTGCAGTGCTTAAAGGGTGGGTTTGAAGCTAAGTTAAACATGGTATTCTTTCACATCTTTCTCCTTTTCTTGACCTGCCATGCAGTAAAAGGGAGACACAAGAATGACTATGCCTAGGCACAGCAGAGAAGAAAATACTCTGATCTCATCACCATCTCCATTTTGCAAATACATCCAGAGCACAGTACTGACAAACTCCTATTTATCTGGTTCCTAATTCCCCTTTGAAATGTGTTACATGCCAAAGTTTATCTAGAGTCTCCAATGCCTCATTTTAGGTCCAAACAGACATTAATTAGAGGCATTAAGCTCTCTGCTGCTCCTAAGCTTTTCATGCATCACAGCTGGAGTTTGTTTGTATTGCAAATCAGTGCCAAACAAGGCACACCCAAGTGCAGGCTCTGCACAGTCAAAATCTTTAATAAACAAAGTGAAGTTAAGCCTGTTCTTTATTTAAAAAAAAAAAAAAAAAAAAAAAGGAAGAAAAAGGAGGAGGAGGGGGAGAGTCTTTTCTTGAAATCCTGCAGGTTTGTTTGTTTGAGTTTTGTTGTTGTTTTAAATTTAATGATGTTTTGGAGACAGAATTTCTCTTTTTATGAAGAAAACAGTTGACAAGACTGTTCTTTTCTGTTGTCCTGCTTTTGTTCTGCTGCTGGCCCTCTTTCCCTACTTTGCTCACTGCTTTCACTTTTAGTTTCCATGCTATTTTATATTTGTGCTTTTTCTGATTGAACTGTCAACCTGTTTCCTAAATCATCCCATTTTCTAAGTCTTTGGTTGGTTCTACTTTTCCTTGTTTTAAGACTGTTGAGGCAAGGATAATAATAATTACCTTATGGATATCCTCTCCATATTTATTACCCTACTGTTCTGGTTTTATTTGGTCTGATTTTTAGCATACCCTGTAACAAATAAAACCCAGGACTTTTAGCTTTCTCAACATTTTAGTTTACATTTGTGTTATGTTTGTTTGCTGAAGTAGTTGTCATACAGTAGCTGTAGGTATTTTGGTTAGGAAAGAGCTGTGTAGAGCTAGTTGCAGATTATTTAGGAGCTCCCCTAGTGAGCCAGGGTTCATATGTTGTTTTGGCTTGGTCTGCCATAGAATTACTCCTGATTATTACTTAGTGCCTTCTCCCAGCCACAACTTCTGGATATTAACAAGGTCTAATTATTATTACTTTATATTATTAATTATAAATAATAATTGTGAGGGGAATTTGAGATAATTATTGGGAATTGTCAGGGAAGGCTTGTACAACCAGGTTGCTGGCTAATTTTATCAGAAGTGTTTGGTGGGGAAGGAACAAATACCTGCTTTTGTAGTTTTCACAAGTCTATATAAATCTTGCCTCCATGGTGAAATGTGGCAGAAGTAGGTGGTTTTACTGTGTCAGATGTGTTTGCTGGCCACCAGCAGTACGGGTCTGGCCTGGGTATGCTCCAGACCACACCCCTAATTGCACTGTGGTGTTATGTCTAATCTGGAAGGCTTTTTACCTGTCTGCTTGATCTGGAGTGTTTCAGCTACTCTTGGGCAATACGCCCACATTATTTATTGCAGATGGGACCAGTGTGAGATGCTGTTCCAGTCTGTGCTTTTGGTGCTGAGGTGACCTTGAGCAGACTGGAGGTGCAGTCCACTTTAATTACCTTTCTTCAGACAGTGTAATGATCAGCTTGCTAAGGGTCAGAGTTAATGTGATGTAAGAGAGAGGCAGCTCTCACTTCTGTACACGTTTGTGAGGTTTTAATTCAATAAGTTGTTTGTTTTGATGAATGGACAAATTAAAAAGACCGAGGTAATGTTAGTTTAGCAAAATCTGAGTTCCACAGAAAAAATTACACTGGACATGGCTTTGTTCATGTCCCTTCCAAGTACACCCATCCAGTTGTGCAGATCAGCAACATCTGCTTTGTTGTACTAGACAGATGCCTGTCTAACCTGAGACATTACCAGTGCTGGTGATTTTGTAACATCCCTGCTCCATCTATTTTCCTGCATAGGGGAATGTGCAATTATTAAATTAATGAGTGGTTATTGATTAGTAACAGTAGTGACTCCACTGTAACCTCCTCTTGGTTTTGTGATGACATGGGGAAGGTAAGCAGATGTGGGTGGTGCCATGGCTGGGCTTACCTCTTGTAGGTGCACCCTGCAGTCCCCAGGGATGGGTGCTGATGCTGCATGCAGGTGGCCTGACTGTGGTGCTCACAGCTGTCAGCACTGAAATGAGGAGGTTGAATCTGCACTGGCCCATGATTTTAGATGCTTACTGCTTTCTGAATGTAATGTTGAGGGACAGTCAGCTCAGTAATGGTTAACCTTGCAGCCTGTCATGGAGCTTATGTTCTGGAGGCAGATAGACAACATGTGCAAACATTTGTTCCTTGTCAGCATAACAGCAATAATGGGATTACAATGTCAGCAATGCTAATTGAAATTAAAACAAAGCCAGGTGTACAAAATACAATACAATAATCTAGAGCCAATTAGGCTTCATTGTAAACTGTCAGTGAATTTAGCTTCAAATTATTCAAAACCTCAAATTATGTGACAGTGAGATTAGTTTGTTTGCATTAGTATATCACTGTGTGTATCAGGCTGGTATGAATAGACTAGCTTTTTCTGAAAAAACAAGCAGAACTTTCCTAAATTTGTCTTGGGTTTTTTATTTGTATCTCTTGAATGAGACCCACCATTTTTTCAAGATGGTTGAAAAATATGTATCACCTCCTTGTCAATTTCTCTGCCCAATTTTTGCTTTGATTAGATTGATTACATGCAGACTTATCCCCATTCCTAGGTTGTACTGGATGTATAGGAAAATAAAAAGGGAGACAGTAATCCACAACCTCTAAATGAGATTTATCTCATATAAGACTTGGGATGTGAAATATATTGTTACTGTTGGATATTGAGTTTCTGACAGTTCTTGCTCTTTCCTATTTATATAAATTGTCACTTTTCTGGTCCAGGTGCTAACTCAGTCACCTGAAATAGTGCTACAGGACAGACCCATCTAAATGATGGTGGAAATGCTTCATTCCAGTGTTTCAAGTTTAGCAGCATCATGCTTTCCTCAGTCTCACTGACAGTTCATGAGGATTCAAACCTTTCAAAACTGAGGGAGGATGATAGCTGTGACTCATGGCCAGTGTATCTTGACATTTACCCTTGTGAGGAGATTTTTGTGACTCATTTGAGAACAGCCTGAGTTGCCTGATGTGCAATCAGTCTACCTCTGAGAGTGAACCTCATCCTTCTCAAAATAGATTTCTTTACAAATTGTTCCTGTGAGAAATGCCTCAGTGCTTGGGTGACTCAACAATGAAAATAGCAGTGGGGTATAGAGCCCGCTCAACAGTAAGTGCCATAAAGACTGAGTGTGTCTCTGCTGATGTTCTGCCTCATGTTATTGCCAGGAAAGAGCTCCCTTGATAAAACTCCAGGAGACACCAGAACTATTACTTCTCAAAAATACATGAGAGGCAGCTGCTCACCAATAGATTTATTTTGACCGCAATACTTGTCATTTCTTCAGAGTATCAACATGTCACAGTGAGCAAAAGAACAACCTGTCTTTCCAAAGATATGCCAGGAACAGAGGAGCTCGCCCTTACATGAGCACCTCTTACACTGTAGGTCAGCCTGATGTGCATAAGTCATACAAAAGATGAAACAAAGCTCCTCCCATGTTGACATGGGACACTTTTTTGTCATTACAGCAAAACAAATCTGTTACCATGAAACAGTGTTGGTACTAAGCTGTTGTTTGGGCTAGTGGTCATTGCAACCACCTAATGCTGCTTCTGTCTTAGTCAAATCCTGCAGTTCTATTTCTCCCTCCTCCCCTAAATGTATTTGATCTGACCTCAGGCTTCTCCTCATTACAGCCTTCTAGGCTTTTGTCTCTTTGCTTATGAATCCAGCTCCATCACAAATATCTGCAGTTTTAATGCTGTGATGGTAGCACTCCTGACATGTTGTTATAGCAACAGTGCATACTGTATATCTCAGAATATCCCACCTTATATCACTGAAATGAAATATTTCATGCTCTATCAGGTACATGAGATCTGTGGTGTTTTAAAGGACATGTTGTAGCACCTATCTCCTTTCTTAGATAACAGCTCCATTTCCTTGCACTTGCTCTACACTTCCTGTGTTTCTAATCATCCATAACATTTGTCCCAGAAACAGTGTCAGTGCTGATGTATCCCTTTTGCAGTGGAGTGAGCAGAAATGCGTGTGTGCCTAAGGCAAAGAGTGGACAATCGATTTATACAGTGGCAGCAAAGGAGCCACTCTCTCCTGGAATAAATGTGTGTAACAAAATAAATGAATGTTTGGAATTGAAATTGGGTGGGACCCCAGGAAAAGTAAGCTTATTTCAGGGGAGGATAGGTTGCATGGCCCAGAGTTCACAATGTACTGTGAATTACTGGGATGAAGCAGAAGTGATGGCAGGACCTCCAGTGCTCTGAGGGGGGAAGATGAGAGGAGGTCATACTGGTCCTTCCTGATTCTTCCCTGTCCTACTGTGAGCGACCTGACGATTTTTCTCTGCTTAAAACCTCTTTTTTCCCCTGCAGCTGCCTGAGTCTCCTGGCTGTCAGTCCCTGCTCTGCTCAGCCCAACACAGCCCTCTGCTGTGAGTGAGTGGGAAGCCTCACAGCCTGGCTTCAACTCATCTGCATGAGCCTGATTTTCAGATACAGTTTTTAAGGATGTTGCCCATGTCCTTTTTTTTACTGCAGGCTGGTATATTGTGTTTGCATATTAATTCAATGATACAAATGTTTCTCTTGGTTTGAAAATAAAAAAATTCATTGTTTCTCTCAAAAATTTCACAGATAAACGTTGTCTCTGCTTCACCCCACCAAGAACCTCCACAAGGAGACCCTCAGCCCACACCTGTGTGAGCACAAGTGAAGGACAGCTCTTACGTGGGGGCTGCTTTTACAGGTTCTATCAAAGTATTCTCAGGGAAAGGAGCTGGAGCTGCAAATGGTGTATTTCCATTTGTGGATAGAGTGACTTGAATTGCTGCAGTTTCTGGCAGAAGACACCAGTGACCTTCTCAATAGTTTTACTATTGTCAACAGACTGCTGTTAAGTACATGAATTTACAAAGCCTTCATTTGTGTCTGCCTCTGCATGTTCACTGTCGAGGGGTGATCCCCACTGTGTGTTTATGGGAATTTGCTGTAGCCTGTTTCTCATGGTGCCATATGAAGACACCTTTTCTTCTCTCTGTTGGAAAAATATAAAAGTATGATGTCTGGATAAGTTAATAGGCTAGAAGGCTTTTGAGTCCTTTGAAAAGTTCATGGATGAATACTTCCTGCATGTTTTTGCATGCTTGTAATGCAGAGATTAGAAATCCGTAGCAAAGCAGGGGATGGACTAGATGGCCCACAAAGGGTCCCAATCAACCTCAGCACCTCTTTGTGTAAGAGGTATATTGCTAAAGTCAACATAAAGTGATTGGGGTGGGGGGGAAGGGGAATCTCATATACACACAGGGCTGGGGGAGGAGGGCGAATCAGAAAGGAGTGAAAAGTCCCTTTTTTGTGTGTGTTGCTTACATTGATGTTATTAAACCAACCAATGTGTGCTCCTTGCAGAAATGAGTGCAGAATGGGAGACCCTGTTGTTAGAAAGAAATGAAGGGCTGGTTTCCAGCAAGGCACATACATAATAGTGCTTTCTCCTCTCCTGAACAGCACATACTACTGTGCTTTCTTCTCAGTGCCTGTTTGAGGTGTACTGAACTCTTCTGTAATTCACTTCAACTCAACATCTTTGAAAGGTCACATCAACAGCAGGCAGTTGTGTGAAACTGGAAGGTTTTGCAAAGGATCAGCAGGGGTATCTCAGGCTGGGCTGAAGAAGTGTTTGTAGGAATCTGCTTACAAGTTTATGTGGAATTTATTGATGTCATTCCAGCACTAGTATTTTTGCTTTCACAAGCATTGCAATTAAAAAAAAAAAAAAAAAAAAAGCTTAAGTTAAAAAAAAAAAAAAGAAAAGACTGTCATGAAAACTCCTGCAAAATAGGGAATATCAATACCTTGAATTATTTGCTACCTGAGTAGTAAGTATGTACTTTTCTCATCATGGGCTTTGTTGGATAGAAGGCTGTAATAGCATGCAGTGTTTTCTCTCTGAATGATGCATGACAGCGTGGTCTGAGCAGCAGTGTGCAGGCTGCATGGGGCCCATGCACACTTCTGCCTATTCTGTCTCTCAGACACTGCCCACAAAGCCAGCTCCTCCTCTGGCACACACCCAGGCTGGAGCTTCATGTGCCACCTCTCCCTATAGCTGGTCAGGAGGTAGATGCTTCCACATCATCTGCAAAGTGCTGTTGATGCATTTCCCCATGGTGGGGTAAATGCTGGAGCATCTCAGCAGGCTCTGTGAGGCTGTGTCTGAGGGAGGGAGAAGGGGCAGTGCTTAGATGGTGCTTGTGGCTGGCTGTAGGTGTGTGTGAGTCTGAAGACATGTTTGAGTCTGAGAAGGGAGTTGTGGTTACAGGATCATTGCAGGGACAGCCTGGAGCCACCTTTGCAGTGAGAACTTGGCAGAGGCAGTGCCCTGAGTATCCCAGCAGTGTAGCAGGGCTCTTGGGCTAGAAAAAGCTGGGTAACCACAGAGCTGCAAAGACAGAGAAAATAAGCTGTCAAATGTAAGGTTCCTGGGATCAGTTAATTAGTACTAACACATCTGGTGGCACCTTTGAATTTACATTGCAGGGACCCTGGGTTTAAGTCCTGCTCTGTGGGTAAGTCCCTTCTGCTTTTCAGCCTGACCTCTACTTGTGCCTTGGGTTGGAAGGGCTTGGTAAGGTCTTCAGGCCTCCTCACTGATCTCAGTGGCACTGTACACTTGTCATATAGATTCCATTAGCATGATTCATAAACAGACTTTGCAGACATTTGAGTATATTAATTAATCTAATCCAAATTAGGACTTGGACTGATCTAAATTAGAACTCTCTCTAAATTTGGGGAAGTTTGAATTTTGACCTGAACTCTGGTGATGTGTCTCATTTCCAATCCCCTGATTTAGTGGGCTGGGAGTCCTAATTCTGTATCTCTCAAAACTTTGATTTCCTTTGTGTGCCTGGCAATCTGGGCAATCACTGGATCTATTTGTTTCACAGTCATTCAAGGTGCTCAGTAATAAATGCTTTGGGCAAGATGTAAGAAGCTCTGTAATGGAATGGCTGGCTAAGGCTCCTTGTGACCTTTGATTTAAAAGTTTGGAGGTGGATACTACATAGCTCTTTCTGCTCAGTGTTTTCTTCATTAGAATCAGTGGGACCTTGATGGGTCTGTGGCTCTGCTCGCTCAGCAGTTCATCCCCAGGACGTGCTTTGCTTGTTCTGTGCCTAAATTATTTCTGCAGCCTGCTGTTAAACATCTAGCATCAGTTTGCTTCAGCAGCAGTAGAGAAAAAATGTCTGAAAGGTAGTTTATAGAGGGAATGAATCTCAGGCATTGTTGCTTTTATTGCACATCCCTGTTCTGCACATGAGTTTCAGCATCTTTATTGGTTTGTTATGTGGGGTAAGTTTCTGTGTGCATAACCCCTGGGGCTCTTGACCCCATAATTGGACAGAGTTGTCTTGTGCATAACAAGAAAACTGAAGAGACTAATGGTTTATTAGATGCCCTACCAAAATTTAATTTTTAAATAATGATGATAGAAAATGTCCTGATTCTCTAAAACAAGAACTGAGAGCAGTTTCAGAATACATCAGACTGCAGTCAACAGATGCAATTATTCTGCTTTCCTTCCCAAAAGAATGCAATTCAGCCTCATGCACATTGTACCAGGACAACTGCTTATAAAAATAGAGCAGGCTAACAGCTGAACAATTTCTGGAAAGATTAAGCAAGTAAGATAAACACAAACCACTGACATTAACTCTCTGAATAACCTTATCCCAAGATTTGAATGACTTATGTTTCTGCTGTATTCTTTTATTTAGGTGAGATCCACTTTTAATTCTTTGTTTGGAGAGTATATTGTCAGAAATTCTAGTTATTGTTAATAAACACATGGAAAAAATGTTTCAACAACAAAACAGATTAAACCCAGTTTCTTGAGAAATGCTATTAACTCCTGTCAACAACTGCTGTCTGTTCATGCAAGATAATTGGTACCCACCCTGGATTGTTTTTAACTTGCTTTGGAAGTACATTTTGTGAAATAAGATGGAATTTCAGCTTGTGGCTGTAGGACGTTATCTTGGTCTTTTTCAGCTCCTTTTTGCATCAGTTATCATATTATTTGTTGCTTTTATTAGACCCCTGGTTAAAACCAGACACGTGTTCCTGAATACCCGCTCGCAGCTTGAGGGGAATCTAGCAGTGGTTTTGACAAGAAAAACCATTATTCATCATGGCTCATTTAGCAGGCATCAAATTTTACATTTTCCCTCTGCCAGCTATTCACTCTCCTGCCCCTTCTCATCAGTCAAATACAATTAATATCACCTTAACTGACTGTTAACTTTGATTATCCAGTCTAGTACTATTACTAGCTTTGTTTCTTGACATTATTAAACCATGAGTAATGATTGATAAGCTAGTTAAAATGGTATTACTGGAATGTCCATATACCTGAGTTTATATTTATTGTTTTTATGCCAAATGCCTTCCAGACTAATTTCATGTTACTGTGCTGTTTACTTATGCTTTGGCTCCCTACCAGCCTTAGTATTTTTGACTGTATTTCATTGTGAATTCCTTTCTGCCATCGACTCTTCTGCACAACTTCTTGCTGACTGCTCTTCAGGGAAAGTGTTTTAGTATTTTAGTGGTTTTGTATTTTTGTTTGTTTGCTTTTAAAATTTTGTTTTGTTTGCCTTTTTAAAAAAGTTTATTATCCTTGCTCATATATTTTCCTTGGGTGTTTCCAAAGTAGACTATGACCTCTAAAATAACATAATTTTGACATTTAGTCTACATCTTGTATTATCTCAGTTTAACAGAGTCCTCCAGCCAGTGTTCCCCACTGCTCAGAAGCACCAAGGAAGGAGAGCTGTCAGTCTCAAGTGGATGGTTGCTGAGATTAAATTGTTTTATTTGCTGGACCACCTGCTGGTAGCTGTTACTCTGCTTCTTCAAACACACATTTTTGTTGTGTTTACTCTGAATGCTGCAAATGCTTCTGTAGTATTTGAGCCGTTTGGCACAAATTGGTTCTGAGAGATCCTTGCTGGAAGCAAAAAAAGGACATGGTAAAGGCCTGAAGGCACTGGCAGAAGTCACCTCCCTGCATTGTTATTGGTTTTATTGGCTCTTAAAAAAAAAAACCACATTACTTGTTCATTGTTAATTTGTTATATCAGGTATCTTCTTGTAACCACATATAACTACATATTAGTGTGTGAAGAAGGCAAATTTCATTTCCTGTGTGAAAGTGGTATGTTGCTAAACTCATAAAACATGGGAATGGCAATATCCTGCCTCAAAGAAATCCATATTCTGGAAACTTAAAAAGAAAGTTACGCTCCTGTGTCTGATTTGAACATGGTTTAAACTCCCTACAATGCATCTTGCACTAAATGACTATTCAATCATTCCCTAATCAAAGTTTCTAGAACTTTCCTAGAACTGTTGGAAAAGACAAATTATTTTGTGGAGATCTTGCATATGTATTTCTTCAGATCATCTATCCTTTTGAAAGCAACCAAAATTTTTATTACAGTAGTTTTTTACTTATGGGGGGAAGTAATATTCAGAAAGACTTCTAAGACAGTTGGCTTTAAACACAACAATTAATATTAATGAATCCCTACAATTGAATATCAAAGTATTCATTACAAGAAGAATTTGTTCTTTTCTCTTGAGGTTAAGCTTTAAGGATGTAGCTGGACTTTCTTTTGTTCTTGTGGCCCAAGGAATATGTAAGTATTCCTTGAAAAAATAGAACAGCTTCAGCCTGGTGGTTTTGACACCATCCTGGCCCTGGATGCTGCACACCTATTATGTGAGACATGTGAATTTGAATTCATAAGGGACACGAGGGAAGTTGTACCAAAATCTCTCTTTGGTAGGTGTGACTTGTGGCCATGGTTCCATCACAAAGGGTTAGCTCCTTAGTGCAGGGGAGAGCTGGGGGCTGTGCATCCAGACCAGAAAGGGGCAATGCTCCTTACAGCAGGTCTCTCGTTTAACACATGCAAATCTCTTTTGTATTTCCCACCTCACGACTCCTACTTGCAAATCTGTGCCCTGAACAAGGCAGAAGCTGTGGGGCTGTGGAACAGCACTGTGACTGTGTGTGCTCTGGGGTAATGTGCATGCACGTGGTTCTGTTGAGCCTGTCATCAACAATAGCTGCAGATTTGCCAGGGAAGTGTGGGGACCTGCAGGGTCCCATTGATGCTTCATAGAATCATCGAGGCTGGAAGAGACCTTCAAGATATCCATTTCCTGACTAGCATATTCTTGGTTACATGTTGGCACTGTTCAGTCATCCATGCTGCAATTGCTTCTGCCAGGCCAGTGGAACCTGGGCCCCTGATTAAGGACTCCCAGTTCTGCAAGCTGGCAAAGTACCTAGGAGTGCTTAGAAAGTAAGTACTGTATTTCCCAAATTCTTTGGTGAGTCAAGCTTAGAGACTCTTATCACTTGTATGTTTTAATTTCATAAATCTCTTGGGGCCAGAGGGAGATCGGGATCTCACTGTGTTAGATGTTACACAGACATGTAGAAAGAGTCTTGCCCCGAAGGTCTTTCAATCTACATACAAGAAGATTAAAGATTAGAACAATAATCAGATAATAAGTGGTTAATGTTGCATTAGTTCCACATTAGATTTTTCCCTTGTTTTTGTGTTATATTCCTTTACTCTTACCACCAAAGATAAGAGCTAAAGAAAGAAGAACTGAGTGCTTTCCACTCCTTTTAGTATATCTCACCTATGGCAAAAGAGAAACTGGAATTTTTGTTGGTCTCTGGTTATTATGTTTAGGGGTTTTTTGTTTGTTTGTTTATAAATTGACATTTATAATTATTAAAAATGTTACCATCAATAATGGTTTTTTTTGTGATTATGTTGTGCAAAGTCTGCAGAGATAAGGGCCATATTGGAAAGATGTTCTGTAAGCAGAGGAATAAATGTTCCTCTAGTTAGTTTAGCAGCTCTTATTCTCCTACTTACAAGAAAATGATACTTCTTAGAGGAAAATAAAATTTTAGTAATTAAAGTATTACATCCTTGAGCCCTAGCCCTCTTAAGGGAGGGCAGAATATTGCTGTCAGGAAAAGTCTGTGTTTTCCATCTTTATAGCTATGGAATGGTTTTTATGCATAGACTAGTCAATATGCTTCTCTGAAGATTTTGTTTCACTTAAGTGAAGTACAGGAATCAGCTGTCAATACTGAAGCCCTGTATGAAAGGCAGTCAATTTTCTTCCTATGTTCAGCTCTATCATGCTGCCTATAGCTCCAGTAGATTGCACTATTTGGCACACCTGTGAATTTAGTGAAGTGCAGTACCTATGACAGGAGGCTTCAGTTAAGTTATATCAGCATCTGGCACTTGCCATGATGAGATGTAGGAGGATTGAAAGAAATCATAGTCCCATTGAAATCAGCAGTAACACTCACTGTGCTCCAGTGAGGACAGGATCTCAGGATGTGTATTAGTAAGGGGATGTCCCTGGCTTCTCTTAAATGGTTGTTCCACTTGCAGAAATTGTCTTTCATATCCTATGTGGAGACGATCTTAAACATATTTTCAGTTTCTTATTGCTCAGTGTTCTGCTGGGGAGTAAATCTAACAAATTTATATGATAACAAAGTCTCAAACACTGAAGAGGATGGGAGCAACATTTTCAAAAAGTTAAAGGAAAGATAAGTTTGCCATCAAAAAACCGAGTTTCTCAGAGGCTCAGCAATACAAATCCTTTTTCTGAGACAAATTGAATACAGTGTCATCAGTGTCAGAACCAAAACTTTTGTAAAGAGCTGCAAAGAGCTCTGCATTTTCTTCTGTTTCTCTTGCCGCAGCCCCATGCTCCACATCCTTGCCCGCCTGTCTGCCGGGAAGTGGCGTGTTAGTGATGGCCTACAGGCTCACTCTTCAGCCGGGTGTGTCCTTAGGGTCTCCGGGGCGGTGTTTGGGATGCTGTGGGCCCTCCCTGCCGTTCCCGGCCGGCACTAGATGGTGCTGCAGCACCGGGTTCGCTGCGGAGCGCCCGGCGGAGCCAGCCCGCTGCTCGCCCCAGCGCATCCCTCCCGCCCTCAACGTGCGCCGCTAAAAACGCCTTTCCCAATCCTAAACGCGAGCTTCTCTCACTGCAGGCTCTGCTCCAAACCTGGACATCCTTCAGCCCAATCTACTTGTTCCCTTTTCTTTTAGAAATAGCTCCGCTCATGCTGTATTTCCTTGGTCCATGTGGAGTATGACAGGCATCAGAGACCTGAGGTTACTGCTGACCACAGTATCTCATTTATCTCTAGTCTGTTCCTATAATTCCCCATCTCCCTCCCTCCTCCTTAAATGCTCCTATTTTTTAACTTACATTTCCAAATGTTAAGAATATTATGGAATGCCCCTTTAAACAGATCTGCTTAAAGCAATTTGCTGTATTTTCCAATTAAAAATGGATTGGATAGGTTCAAAAGAAAGAAATCAATAATCTCCAGCACAGATGACAAAGGCAAGCCTTTCAGCACAACACAGACAGTGCTGTACAAGGGCCATGTAGAGACACTCTTCAAGCATCTCCCATTTTGCTGCCTAAGTGCTTGAGATTTGTCTTGAAATGCTTCTGCAGCTCTCTTCCCGAGTCTGCCTGGAACCAATTCTGGTGACCATGTGAATGAGGGTAGAGGCTTTATTTGAGTCCCTTCCATTCCCTGCCTCCCTCCATATGATTTCTGCTGGTGTGAAATACCAGGCTTCAGTGTTGTAGTGAGATGCTGTTCTAAGGAGACATGTTGACTTGTGTTTGGCTCACACCAACATGAGCACAGAGGTTTTCCTTGTGCTGGTGGATGTGGCCCTGGATCCAGCTGATGAAGGAGGACAGATTAAGGGTTTATGTGATGCTGTTGTGAGCCTTCTGCTGGGAGCATGGCTGAACCTCTCCCTGATGATGTCTGGCTCCGGGTCTGGCTGTGGGTATGGGACACAGGCCAGCCTGTCTCATAGTGGGGACTCCTGGAAGGAGGCACTGGGAGCTGTGGGGGAAGAGAGGACTGTCTGAGATCTCTCCAGTCTGTTTCTCAGTAGTCTTATTGCAGCTATGGATAAATTAAAGGATGATGATGATGCAGAACAGAGTCTGAGGAGACCATTCTCTGATCCTGTTCAGTTGGAGGATGAGGTTGAGCCCTGGAGAAGGGGCTGTAATATACAACACACTTAAGAATCTAAACCAGTGGGTGACAAGCCTGATCTTCAGCTGTCCATTTGGGTTTCCTCAAGGCTTTGCTTTGTGTGTGTAATCCAAATCTGTCTACACCTCCAGCAAAAAAGCATGTGGAATGAGAAATGTGGAGTTAGAGGATTTGACTCTGTCTCTCTGCCAGATCCACGGGAAATGTCAAAGCTCAGCTGGAAATGAGAGGGATCTCTGGGTTAGATTCATTCCTCCAAATTTGTTTCCTCAGTCCTTGAAATTTTACATCCATTTAGGGTGAAACTTTGCAAAACATTGTGTAGATGTCTGTTTAGCTCTAAAATATCAATCAGTGTGAGAGTATTTTCTCATTACTGCTGACTGAGGTTTCACATGATGTTAGTTAAAATGGACAGAAAAGAGCCATTGAAATGGTCTCAGCCAAAAACTTGGGTAAAATGTATTGCAATATGACCATTATATTAAAAAGGAGAAAAAAAAAAGTGAATTTTCTATGACAGAGACTGTGTGTGAGCTTGAGATGCCCTCAGAATTACCCAGGCAAAATTCAGCTGAACTGTATATTTCAAAACCTGAGACAGGAGAAAGAGCGGCACAGATTAGTCTCTCATTTGTAGGAAAATAGTTAAAATGACAACAAAGACAAGAAAACCTACATTTCAATTTCAATACATCTGTTTGAATTATGGCTATTTGGTACTTTTGAGAATAAATTGCATTTGAAATGGAATCTTTCTAATGACTTATCTTTCAGGCAGGTATTGTGCACACCTTTTTAATGCATTTTACATGTTTGGAGGGGGGAAGAAAAAAGATGAATTATGAAGAAGTTAAGAGGAAAATAATTTCAGGAGGTAATGGATGAGCTCTGTCTGGAAGATTAATCAAGGCAGTTGCAAGAGAGTGCCAAAAGCATAACTGAAGTAGAACTAAATATCTGATTGTAATTAAAACTTTAGCCTTCTAATGGCTCCATGAAAGATATTTTAATAAACGTGAAATGCACTTTCTAAATGGCACGCTAACTTTTAATGACTTGGGTGTTTTGTTTGATTAGTAACCTGGACTGTTAAATTAAAGCCAACTGCAAATGCATGATAAAATATTGATGGTTTCAGGCAAATGAATTGGGGGAGTTATGCTTGACAGATTTTTGGTATCATTAAGGATTTTAACTGGTGGAAAATATATATTGCTGGTGCTTAAAGATAGTTAAAGAGGATCTCGTCATTTATATGCCCTAGTTTTAATTTTGCAGTAATAATGGGAAAAAAATCTGAATTATTCACAGATGGTTGGTCAAGAGAGGTCACTTAATTTAAAAAGTGTTATTTTAATTACACCTGTTTCTCATTTCCGGCATAGAAAATTAAATATTTGGTGGTATTTGGTTATTTCTTTTCTTAGAGTGCCTGGAGCTTTCTTGAGGCTTCTGTGTGTTTTGTATGTGTGTTAAAGAATGAAGAGTGACATGGTAGAAAGAGTTTTATTGTTTCCAATATAAGCAGCTTTATTGGAAGTTAATTAAATTAAAAAAACATAATGGTGTCTGCAGGTTCAGAAATAACACATGGGATTTCCAAAAGAAATGGGGATGATCCCAGAACTCAGCCTCTTTTAAAAAAAGATTTACTGTATTATCAAATTTCAGCAGTCTTTCTGATATCTTCACGTAACTGAAAAAGAGAGTTGGAGGATTGTGGGGAAACCACTGGAATTTTACCTGGCTCCTTTTAGTTTGCATCAGCTAAGAACAGGTTCTTATACCTGAGATGTGCTCTGCTTTTATTGTAATGCCTTAGACTTTACACAGATTTTATTTCTACTGTACTGTACTCTATTCTTCATGCAGAGAACAGAGATCAAAGTAAGGCACAGCATCCAGAGCAGGGTTAACAGAGCAGCACTTCAGAGTAGTTAGAATGGCTGAGATCTCTCTGCAGAGGAAGGGAGCACAATATCTTTTGCATGTGCCAGCATGGCAACTGGAGTGAAGTCAAACTTCCACTGAACTCAAAGGATGCCTGGTCAGGGATTTTTGACTAGATGTTTCCTAAAGCTCTGCATCACCTCTACATCTTCTGCTGTCCTTCCCTCTTTCTAGTTTCTGCTCCCTGTGCCCAGGCAGCTGCTGGCTGTGCTTTGGCTATTCCCGTGGCACTGTTCTTCTGGCCCTAGGAACGAATCTCTCAGGCTCTACAGCAGAATCTCTACCTCATTTTCTGCTTCTGTTTCCTCTTATAGGCAGTGTCTTACAGCAAAGCAGCAGGAGGCAAAAGACAAGTCCTTGGATGGCTGACAGTGAACCTAGAGTCAGGAAAATATTAAGGGAGGAGTTTGGTGAGACTTTGACCAAAGTCATACGTGAGTACCTCAGTGGGATCTCATGGAAGAGTAACTGTCCCTCTGGCTTCCCTAGGATCCCACATCTGGGCTAAGACCAAATTCAGTCCCTGATGAGAGAGAGGGAAGGTGGGAACACAGCAGGTACTGTCCCCTACTGAGGAGTGCTGGGGAAGACATTCAAAGAGAAATGGTGTAAGCCTAGGCAAAAGAAGGCAGCTGCATCTAATCCAGAATCTGCAATCACAGGAGTATTTGAGATGTCTTAAAATGCCACATGGAAGTAGTGGGGAAATATCACAGCAGAGGTACTACTTAGAGGGAAGCTCCAGCTCTAAATCCAATTTGAACCTACATATGGGAAGCAGGAACTTGCCACAGCCTTTAGTAATGTCTAATGGCCATGTAGTCCTAGGCAGAGGGCCATGAACTGGTTTGCAGTCTTTTGGCCAATATAGTTTATCCTGTGGAGGAAAGACTTGGTTACTGAGAGAAAAAAAGCCAGTCAGCAAATACACTGAAAGAAAGCCCTGGAGACCCTGACTGCTGTTGTGTGTCTGATGACAACTTGTTACCTGCTGCTGGTATCGGCTGCTGTTGGAGAAACCTTCAGACTGAAAAACTGTGATGGTAGTTCTTCTGAATTCCATGTTATGTTCCACTTGCTTTGTTTCTCCATGAACATTAGACATCACCCAATCCACCAGACACCTCATATTAATTTTATGCCTGTGAATATTTCAACCAGAACATTTCTAGAATTCAATACCTTGGATTGCAAACTCATCAGGCCCATCTTCTCCTTGGGTCATGTGCAATACTGAGCGTGCTGTTGATGGACAACTGATAAATTCTAAGTCCCTTGAATTTGTCCCTCCCATTTGTCAGACAAAAATGTATCCATGTTCAATAAGAGATTCTGTCCCTCTCTTGCTGTTTGCAGCTCTCTCAGATTTATATATTCAGCTGATAGTGAGCCATTCAGAGTAATGGGTGTGATGTGGCTTTCCAGTTGGATGGGATGACCACAAATGTTATTAAATTCCACCAGTCTACTGATGGAAGACAAAATCTGTTCCCACACAATATCAGTAGTACCAGTGTAGGAGATAATGCAATATTTATTTATGTAAGGGAGGCCATAGATAAATTTTCCATATTGTGAGCCTTGTGGAATGCTGAATGCTCATAAATGATGTACCAGCTTTATCCTGGCAGAATTGGCAGATATAAACATGATGATGTTTCTGACTGGCTCAGTTTTACTGTCATCCAAATGGCTTAGTATATAATGTAAAAGCACATCTGAGTCAGTGAATGCCCATTTTTGAGAGTAGCCAGATGGATTTCTACTGTGCAGGCCCTTGTTTGATGTCTAAATTTGTCTCCCACACACTCTCTGTATCAGCATGCTTGGAAGAAAACCTTGATTTAAGCTGGTTCTGGAGGCTCCATGCTTATATTTACAAATTTTCTGACGTTCAGCCAAAACACTGCTTTTTTTCTCACCAGGTGGAGAGAAACACTTTAAAAATTATTTCTCTAAAAAACAACAGACTAAGTGGGAAGTAGAGTTTCTACTCTTTGGTTTCAGCTAGGGTGGTGTAAACAGTGTGGCCTTCTCTTATTTCTTTGCATCAGGGAGGTGGGTATGTACCTAATGACAAAAAACTTGTATAGGTAGTTTTAAAAAATTCCAGATGAGCTACTCAAAGAGAAGAGCTGGAGAAACCCACCTCCAAGGAGGGTGGGGAGCCTTAAATCCAATTGGGAGAAAGCTGAGATGTTTCAGGATCAAGCAAGGATATCATCAAAGCAACCTTTGACTGAGGAACTTTAGAACCTCTCAAGCTAAGGGAAATTAAATTCACAGGTGGGATTATTAAACTCAGTGTTTTTTTCTAAAGCGCCATATGGAAATGTTGATAGGACTTAAAATCCATAACATTTATCCTGAGTAATTCTTGCCTTGTTCTTTTAGCCATACTTTTTTTTTTCTAGATCATCCTGCTTTTTCTTTAGTCCAGTTATACTTTCTTTCTTTGTTCTTTTTCTGTGCTAAATCCATTTGTTACAGATGAGGAAAAAAACATGGTAAGTCACCAGCCCCTACTTATCCTCCTAACCACGGGGTTTTCTTTTCTGCCTGGTCTGGATGTACTATCACATGTTGTTCTAAATTTCTGGAAAAGCAGAAGGAAATAGACCCTCATTCAGTTGAATCATAATGCACCTGAAATGGTTATGTGATATGGTGCCAGTACTGCTAATATTTTGCTTTGTTGAGCATTTCCTTCAGTCTCCCACTTTGCTATGGAATTTGTATGATTTTCTGACTGTGATCTTTTATCTATTTTTTGCTATTTCTCTCACCTATTCCTAGCATATGTTTCTTTCCAGTCAGATTCTTCTTCGTTTTCAAATGGCTGAATATTTTCCCTTTTAGTTATAATATATTTTCTCTTCTCCTTCTTGGGCTTCTCTCTTTCTCTTCCTTTTATTTCCTGCGTCCTGACTGCTCTTTACCAATGTGTTACATCAGCTTGACCTTGCTTGTTATCATATGGATATTGTTCACTCTTCCTGTTCTCAGAAGTCCTTCCACACTTATTTTGCTGCTGAATACATTTTCATCCCTTCTGCATCCCTGGCATAAGAGGATTTAGTCAGACCCTCCAGCCTTTACCTCAAAGATTAAAAAAAGACTGGACCAGAGGTGGTTGGTAGGAGCTGAGGGTGGATCAAAGATCTGATCTGAGCCTGGGGGAGGTCTTGGGGAGTGCCAGCCTCTGTGAGCAGGGACCTGAAAGGAGAGATGCCAGGATTTACTGTGCTGGGTATGACAGGGGGAGCTGAATTCCCTGCCTGTCTTTAGCCCTTGCTGCCTGGGGACACCCAAGCATGCCAAAACAGGGCAAGAGTGCTGTATTTTAATGTCAAGTGAGTGATGGTGATGTGACAAGCATCACATCTGCTCATTTTGTTTTGCCCAGACTGGAAATTCTGCCAAGACTTAGAACCAGGAACCCAAGTCTAAGCAGTGATGGGATCTTCACTGTTGGTGCTTTTTAAGCAACATGGTTTGGGTGTAGTAGCACAAATTGTCACTGTCCTTCCGGGGTCACACTGATGCACTGATAGATCCATATTATTGTCCAAGCTAATCAGTGCCCAAGGTAATATAAATATTTTATTATTTTATACTCTATTGTGGTATAGCTTTTGAACCCTGTCTTGCAGTCTAAAGTTACTATTTTTCTTTCTTTTTGTGGGACTGTGAAACCTCAAATAAATAGTTCATCTTGAGTCTCTGCCAGAATCTTTTTGCTTTACACTAGCTGAAGGTAAATTCACGAAACACATTAAAAAAATATGTTTTATGATGGCTATTCTCATGGTGAGACAACTGCTGAGAGATGATATCATTCAAATAGATACATTTCCAAAACGGCCACCAAATTTTGATAGGTACCATGCACAGTGGCAGCCGCATACCTTAGAAATCGAAGATTGCTTCTGCCAGTGAAAACATCTGGAGACAGTGAGAGGGCAATATCTGAGGCCAGAAAAGAGCCTATAATGACAGCTAATGAAGCCAGAGAGAGACCTCTGCAATGAGCTCTAACCTCCTGTCACTCTGGTCCATGCTGCGTGACTAGAACTAGAAAATACACTTCAGTATCTTGTCAAAACTGCTCTGTAATGTTTGGACTGAAGCTGCTTTGAAGGTGTGATCCTTTGTGGGATTTTTTTTGTTAAAGCAGCATGAAAAATGTTCTGTCATGTTCCAGGTTACAAACTGTAGCTGGAGTAATAAAAGGTCACTCTGCCATTCAGCATCCATTTCCTATTCCTTTGAAGCCCAGCATTTACTAGCAAGTAAACCATGATACTTCAAAAGTTTCACAGCAGTGTGGTGAGGCACAGACATAAGTACATGAGTAAAATAACTGATTATCTGGTACTGCTTTTGCTGCTAAACAAAATAGGGTCTACCCTGGTTTTCTCCACATCTGTGCTCTGTGCACCCTTCAAAGCAATCTCTAGCCATCTGTACTGTATCTTTTATACAAGGATAAATATCTTTGAAGTGTGTGGAAAGGGGGATAAAACCACCTTCTTTTGACACCTCCTTTTCTTTGCTGGTTTCGTTTACTAAAGAGAATTAGAAAATATTTTATCACCTATTCTCTGTCCCCTTCTCTTTTCCTCTCTCTTTCCTATTCTTTTCATACTGTGAAAAGAGAGGAAATACCTAAGAAAAGATGTTTGCTGTTCACAAGCAAAGGAAAAGGCTACATGAGCCTGCAATTTCTTTTGCCAAGCTCCCTTGTAATAAGATAGAACAATCTGGAAACAAACAAGCAAACCAGCTTTCTCTGGAAAATGTTATAAAAATGACGGCAGAGCCTTTTCCCGGGGATTGGTTTGATGCCCCTTACCATGATGCGAGGCCAGCCCTGTGCTGGGTACGATGCAACCCATGGGCTGCAGGGGGCAATCCAGCACAGCTCAAGCTGCTCTGCCAGCCCTTTAAACAACTCCTGCTGACAACAAAGGCCAGATTGTGCTCAGGGTTTGGGGACCGTCAGGCTCCGTTCTAGCGCAAGGATCAATCTCCTTTGTGCCCTGATTATGCATTGTGCAAACCCCCTGCATCAGCTGCTCCCGTGTGTCCATTGGGAGCACGGGAGCTGCCTATTTTCTCAGCACTTGGTTATTTTGCTGGAGAGCCTGTGCTGTGCTGCTGTAGAGACTATCTGTCCTGCTGGGCTCCTGGCTGTGCTCCCATGCTGTGCCATCCAGAGGCTTGGTCATCTGGTGTTCTGTTTCCTCCAGTCACAGCCAGAATGGAAGGTATTTGGCAAATGAACTTAGAGTAAGCACAGGTTCTGGAAACAGTTGTGTTGGGTCCCAAAGAGTGGTCAAAGCCTATTGGTACAGTGGGACACTGGTGCAAAGGCCAAGGCATGAGACCTGCTGAGGAAAAGTGGGGGAGCAGCTGTGGCAGTATTTGGGTTTTCTGTTTTAGTCCCTCATACACTTTATGCAGGACAGTGAAGTGTCTTCTGTTCCAGGTTTGCAGTGGGATGGTTGAGTAGTGCTCAGGGACAAAGTGGCTGTGTTGAAGGCAGGGCAGCCATCTGTGCTAGTTTCAGCAGGAGTGAATTTTCTCCACAGTGGCACTGTTTTGGATTTGTGCTGAAAAGAGGGTTGATAATACAGAGATGCTTTTGTTATTTCTGAACTGGGCTTACACAGAACCAAGGCCTTTTCTGCCATGCTGGTGAAGGGCTGGGTGTACCTGGCAGGCTGGGAGGAGACACAGCTGGGACAGGCTGACCAAAGGGATATTCCAAAGCATAAAACATCATGCTCAGTATGGAAGGGAGAGACATTTGGAGTGATGCTATTTGGCTTCCCAAGTCAACATTATGTGTGATGGGGCCTTGCTCTCCTGGAGGAGGCTGAACATCTGCCTGCCCACACCTGTGGGAAGTTGTGAATAAATTCCTTGTTTTCCTTTGCTTGTCTGCACTGCTTTTGCTCTTCCTGTTAAACTGTCTTTATCTCTATCTGCAAGGTTCCTAGCTTTTACCCTTCCAATTCTCTCCCTTTTCTTGCAGATGGGAGAGTGAGCAAGTGGCTGGACAGGGCTTGGTTGCTGACTGGGGTTAAACCATGACACAATCCCAGTGCTCTCCAGAGATTGAAATGGAATTAGGCAGGAGACTTGTTGAGAGCCTTCTCACTTGTTGAGTTTCTGCATCTGCATGCAGACTGCAGGCACCTTCTCCTGAGCTGCTGCCCCCTTGGCAGCATGGTCCTTGGTCATTTGTTTCACTTGCCTTTGCTCCTGAGTGCTGCAGGTGTTTCTGGTGGGTGCTGGGCACACAGCTCACCATCACTCCTGCTGGGGGACACAAGCAAAAGTGGTCAGATTTGAATTGGCCACAGAAGTTCCTGTACAGTCTTCATATTTCCTAACAGCAACACCAGAAAAGCTCTGCAAGAGACTAAATAGCCTTTGTGATGGCAGTGGAGAAAATGTTGGTAAGAAGGGTCTTCTGAAGCTGAACAAGTTGGATGGTGAGAAGTGGAGGGGTCCCACCTGCATGGGGCATGTAGAGGGGACCTCCCCATAGCAGCCCTTGTGCTGTGAGGTCACTGAGCAGTGGAATGTGCTGCACTTTATTTGCACCTCATGGTGAGGCTCTGTCTTCCCCAACAGAGTGCAGAGATTGATCAAAACTTGTCCTGTGGTTACAGCAAGTATAAAATATCTCTAGTGTAGATTTTCTGCCATCGTATGATATTTGTTTCAGCAGAAGCATTATGCTCTTGTCAGGTTTGGTTGAAACTGAACAACAGGTTTGACATTACTGGAAAGAAGTAGAACTTGGAAATTCAGGCAGTGCAGTAATATCAACTGCATTGCTTCAGGAAGTTTGATTAAAAATAAATAAGTGATGTTTTTATTAAGACGCTTAACATGCAATGCAACCTAAAATATTGGCAAAGATGAAACCTAATGTTCAAGGTGATAGGAAGCCAGTAGGTTTTTCTCTGGTTATTTGCAATAATCAAGCAATGCAGAAAAGATTTGTGCATTTTTTATGACAAAGAGCTTGTCTATTGAATAGCAAAGAAACACTACTGTATTTTTAAATATGAGGAAATAGTTTTATCTGTTTCTTGTGTGTGTAAAGATTAAAAAAAAAAAAAAAAAAAGACTATTAGAACTAGAATAAACAGAATAAACTAGAGTTTATCATCTATAGGCAAGCCAGGCTGCACTGGCACAATCTGTGAGGCACCCACTGTTCTCATCTAAATTTTCTCTTCTTTTTTTCTCTTTTTTCTCTTTCTTCTTTTGGAAGTTTAGATTAAGTAATGAGACATTGATGTTACTTTAAATCTCCCAACTTAAAAAGAAAGAAGGAAAAAGAAAAAGAAAAAAAAAAGACTTTTAGAAAGGTTCTGTAATTCTGAACCCCTTGATTTGGGAAGCATGTGGGATGTCTTGTCCAACTAAGTCCTCTCCTCACCCACCATCAGTGAGTGGCCCTGTGCCTGTCCCAGGACCAGGTGATGTCCCTGTCTCCCCTTGCCACCCCTGCTCCAGGCTGGGAGGAGCAGCTTGCCCCTCCAGCATGATTCTGCCCTGCTCCTCCTGGGAAGCAGTCACTTTGCCTCTGGTTGTGTTTCTGCTTCAAGTTTTATAAATTGCTACCATCCCTGCACAGGGCTGGCAAAGTGGAGCTTTCTGTTTTGTTTGCCCTAGATACAGTTTTATTATTAATCACATCAAGGGAGGCTCAGAGGTTTTTAGGGCTAAAAGAGACCATTACTGTAATCTAGTTTGGAAAACATCTTCCACTGTGGTTTTGGGTTTTGTCAAAAAGAAAAATGTTATTTGTTTTCCTTTGCCCTTAGGCCTTAAAGCGTAATTTAAATTCTTATAAACCAAACAGAATGATAGAATAATCATTATCCTAGTATTTTTAAAATTTTTTTTCATTTACTGCATAAATTTCTCAAAATTATTTTAAAGTATTGTAATAAAAATCTACCCTGGTTTTAAATAGAGGAAAGTCCCCCTACCATTTCTGTTTAAAACACAGATGAACTCTGATGCCACAGGGAAGTCCAAGGATGGGGTGGACATAGCACAGCAGGATCTGTCCAGGGAAGTTGAAGAGAGTTTTATCTGTATCTGAATAACAACCTGAAGTGGGCCATAGAGGAATTCTGCTCACATTTCTGAAGCAAAACTTTCAGTTATTCTTGATGTTCAACTCTCTGGACTTGTTTAATATTCAGCACTGGTTTCATCATCAAAGAAATTGAGGCAAAATTAAAAATTCTTTTCCTGGGTCTGTTATTTTCACAGCTTCTACTTCCTTTCAATTTTGATACTGCCATCCATTTTGATAAAAGAAAATGATATGTGAGGAACAAGACAGGCAGGAAGAAGACAGAACGAGAAGTGCTTTTCAATACTGACTTCACCTCTGCAGAAGTTTATAATAAGGTGTCTGCAGATCACTCCCTGCTGAAAGCTCTCACAAATAACACCCTGTTACAGAAAGTGAATTTAACCAGTCCAGCTACCCGTGACTGCTGGGGAGCACCATGGCACACTCTGATCTCTGAACAGTTGATCTCTCTTGTCTAGTGCTGTGCAATTTCTTTCTGCTCTTTTCTCTTGAGCACGTATGATTTCTGTGTTGTTTTTGTGTGTGTCTTGTCTCCTCCCTTCCCGAAAGCTTTTTGTTGGAAGAAAAGGCTTCCAGAAGCTTGTTAGGCTTATTGATCTGGATTGACTCCTGGGGCTGGCTCTTAGGATCCAGAAGAAAGCTCTTTTCAAGGTGCCTGGTTTAGAAAACATCCTCTCTGGCATTTGTTCCCCACTTCAGTGGGTGAAGGAGGAGCTTGGCCTCTGTGGGCACCTTGAAGGGCAGCGTGAGGCTTTGGGGGGAACCCCTGGAGCACTGTGTCAGGGTCAGTCACTGCTTCCTCTTGTGACCTTGAGCAAGTCATTGGGTCTGTTCCTCTGTGCCATGGAAAGGAGCTGCACAAAGGATGTTGCACAACTCTGAATTGTGCTCTCAGACAGCATTTGTGCAGCTGTCACTGGGGAAACCCTCCATTGCACCAGCCTGGACAATGCTGGTAGCAGCACAGCTGGAGCACGACGTGCATGGATTTCTCTTTTGGAACAAGCAGAGTGGTGGTTATGGCCACATAGGCAAAGCCAGTGGAAGGTGGTGAAACTGGGAGGTCTTTTGTGACAAAAGGAAAATGGAATGAATTTGTGCCAGTGCTCTAGACTTTAGTAGGCTGTTAAGTACAAAAATCAATGTTAATGTAACATTACAGCTGAGCTATTAAACCTGTTAGTTAACCTGTGGAGCTCAGCCTGTAATCTCACAGCCCCTTTTTGAACTACTCATAAGCCAGTATCTAAAACACTACTTGCACAGAAAAATGGTAAGGTACTTTGCTTTTCTGTAATTCCAAAAGAGTTTTGCAAAACACAAAGTAAAGTTTGCCCAAGAACAAATTAAATACATTGTAAGTTTCACTTTAGGGACTAGAGTTTTTGAAAAGTTCCCACATTTTCCAGAATACATAAAGCCAGCTCTTGTCTGTTAGGTGTTTGTTAACACAGTATTTCTCAAAGCCCTCCAGCAGAATAGGGTAGATCTCTGAATGTGTCTTTGGATGAGATGCTGTTTAGATTAAGAATGTCCTTCTGTGGTCATACATGAGTGGATATGACGGGATGCTGGTCCCAGCCAGGCCTCAAGGCATTACTGCATTTGCTGATGTTGCTGTTGGAGTCACTCGTGTTGCTGGCAGTTAGAAGTTGGTTCTGTAATTGTAATGCGTATTCATATTCCATATGACTCTCAGCAGTTTTGCAAATTCTGTTCTTTACATGGTGCCACTCTGCATAAGAAAAAATGCTTCAATTTACATAGTCTCAGGGGAGTGGCAAACAAAACCTGTGGCCTGATTGTTTTTCCCGTCATTCTCTATTTTTCTGAGAAGTTCTTTTGTGTCACTTTGCTGATATAACCTGATACTTTATTGCAATTAATAGACATGAATTTACTAGCAGCAGAACATAGTGGGCATTTGTTGTTCTAGTGACCCTTGTCTTCTCTTCCCCTAATAACTCATGCAACTCATTCAATCCCAGCTGAAGCTTTGGATTCTCTGAGACTGCAGACAAGATAAAAGGCTGTGCAGCAGCTCAGAAGGGTGTGCTGTATCCTCTTTAATGTGATCCATTGTGGAAATCCAGATGCACTTGCCTGTGGTTAAAATAAGGAAGTATTTTTAAAGCTGTGTAGCCATTATCATAGCTCATATGTGCAGAAGGGTCAAGCTAAAGTTGTCATGGGGATTGCATCTGAAATCCTGGTGGCACTGAAGTCTGCCAGAATTTTGACAGCCCTATTAATTGAGTTTCTGTGGTTGGTAAGCCTTCTTTCTTAATGTTATTTTTAATTCCACACAGAGAAATCAGAATGCAGTGGAGTTTACAGAGGGAGACTGAAATGTCAATGTCCCCATGCCATTCAAACAGTTTTGATGGGGTGGCAGAGAGGGTGAGGGCAGATCCTCCATCCTGGCTCTCAGCTGTCATGGGCTGGGGGCTGCTGGCATTGCTCCAGGCTGCCCAGTGCCATCAGGAAAGCTGCTGTGTGGGAGCTGGAGGTGCAGGCTAGGGCTCATGGTCCCATTCTGTCCTTCACTGGGATGCATGGGGATGCAGAGCCCTGGGGGCTGCAACCTGTCCTTCCTGCTACAGTGGCTGTTTTTGGGGTGCTGTGATTTGGACTTTGACATGGGGACAGGCTGTGCAGCCTTGGGGTTAAGGACTGCATTAGCTGGCTGGTGGGTACCCAAGGGGAGGCTCCATCTCTGAAGGGGATGTTGTACAGTGGCTTCCTGTTTCTTTCTTCCTTGAATTTAAACTCCTTAAAAACAAATCCCTTCACTTCTCAAATAAGCTCTTTACCTTTGCCTTTCAACCCTAAATAGCTTAGCATATAAGTAGCTTCTTTTGGGGAAAAAAACAGTCGACGCTGTCTGTGTTTCTGTGATCAGATGCTCAGAATGAATTTCCGTCTAATCCTAGTTTTGAAATTGATTCAGCACAATGACCTTGGGCAAGTTACTTAACCTCTCAGTGACCCAGTTTTTCCATTTGTAAAATAGAGAGCAGAATACCCTTGTGAGCTGGGTAAACACCTCCCAAAGCTTAATTTAGATATGCCTGTTTTAGAGGACTTTGAGCTCTGTGGTTGGAAGCACGATGGAAGAGCAGAACAGGCTTCTAGGCAGGGAGTTTAATCTCCCAATGCACTCTGGTCTGGTGCACAGGCCAGCCCAACCAGAGCCTTTCTGTAGCCATTAGACATAATACCAACAGGAGCTTCATGCTTGCTAGGAATGGTGTTAGAGCATCTTAATCCTGCCTCTGTGTGGAGAGGCAGTGGAGCAGCCTTGCACTGCCTTAACTGGGTGCTAGGTCAAGGAGGAATGGCTGAAGGGGAATGTCAGGTGTACTTGACCCTCCTGGCTTCCAGACCTATTTGGTTTGAAACATGACATATGCAGACTGGATGAATTCTGGAAGCAAAGTGGAAGTGTTGGCATGCCCGTTTGCATACTAATACAACCCAAATGCCATTATTTTTCCAGCTTCCACAGCTGTGTTATGACTGTACTAGAGCTGAATTCTAACAACCAGCCAAAAGGTTTGTTTGCTTGTATATGTGCACTGAGATTTTGCAAGCAAAACTGGAAAGCTTTCTAGTTGTTGCAGTTGTGGATTTTTTTTTTAAACCCAGCACACTTTTGTGCTTACATTAAAAATTATGGATCAGCTGTATTTTAACAACTGTCTGTTCCCTGAATTTATGCAGTTGATGGCCTCAGAGCTCAGTTTGAAAGGTTTCCCCCTCTGCATTGCAACTGGGACTTCTTCCATAGATTCTCTCTCTCTCTCTCTTTTTTTTTTTTTTTTTAAAAACAGAAACAGTGTTTTATCTTTGTATCTTTGTCTTGTATAAAGGATGAAAATCTATAGTAATCCTTTCCTATGTAGACTGCTCTATTTTTCCCGTAAAACACTCTTGCAAATAAGTCTGCAGATCTTTCAACACAATGCCTGAAGCATCACACATGATAAATCCTTCCCTAGTCTCAGTTTTCTGTAACCTTCCTCATTCCTCACAATGACACACACTTTCTCTCATTCATCTTTTATTACAATTCAATATTGTGCTTGAATATAATTAGGTTTTATGTAGTATACCCTTCCCCATCCTTTTTTTTTTTTTTTTGAAAAGGAAAAACCACTTGTTCCCATGCACATTTCATCTGGAAATTGACTTCAGTGTTATAGGTTCCAATATATTTACACAACAGGTAGGGAAAGGTATCAAGGAAAAAAAAGAAATATTTTTAACATCATAAACCTCTAGCAAAAATATGTATGTAATAGAATCTGGTACTGTGGTATTACACACATTACAACTGTCACTGTGACTTACAGCCTTAGTTTAGCTGAAAGAAAATCTATAACCCCAGAAATGCAACAATGTCCAAGTCACAGTTCAGAGTAATAAATGTTTTTCAGAGAATAGTGTAATCCATATTTCCAAAGCTGATACAACAAAGGCATTTCTACTAGAAATCTTTCAATTTCATGGGCGGAGGCTCAGAGAGGGAGAGAGAATTGTTAGGAGAAATGATAAGCAATAAAATGCCTGTGTTCAGAAATATTGGCCCTTTGGCTACTGCCTTTGGTTGTTCGTTCTTGCCCCCAAATTACATCCTAATCAAGTATTGTCTGTCTTTTGATAGCAGTACAAAAAACCTATTTTTAAAGTTCCTGCTGTGGTTTCAGGGTGGAGGGTATTGGATTGCAGGCACCGGTGCATGAGCGCCTTGCTGTGTCCCCCATCACGGGAATCCTGCGTGGTAAGCACTGGTCCCTCTGGGGCAGGTGATGCAAAGTGTGCTCTAGTGATGATATGGGCTCTTTTGTCTGGCCAGGGCTCTTGAACAGGCTCCTCCATGTCTTGGTGCTGGGAGCTGCCAGCTGCTGTGCCTCTTTGGGGTCCCAAGAACACAGTCTCTCTGTGCACCCACTGCCGAGCCTTCACCTCTGTGCTGGGATGAACCCTTGGCTTGATGGGTGCATTCAAATTCTTCACTTGGGACCTTGAACTGTGAAGTCTTATCCCAAATATTAATTTTTGGTTCATCTCAGCTATCTTTTCTCAAGGAGAAGTTTCCTCAGCAAAAGGTAGCGAGAGCCCTGGGGTGTCCTTGTGCCCCTCCTTCAGTTTGTCTTTGTGTGTGGGAAGAGAACTTGACCATGTGCCAGAACAATGAGGCTATCCTGGCAGGCCTTCCTGCCAGTGACAGCAAACAAATATATCACACTACACATTTCCTCTCTCAGAAGGGTATAGTTTGAGTAGCTAAGTAGCTTGTGTTTTGGGCTCGAAGACCTTCATTTGTTTCTGCCTTCAAACTTCCTGGCAAGCTTGCTTATGTCTATTAATTTTCCAAAGTCCATGAAAGCAAAAAAAGAGCAAATTGCATTAAAGTAATCTGTAATCATTTGCGTTAGTGTATGAGTGAAATACTCTCATAGCTGAGCAGTTAAAATGGAAATGTAGTATTGGGATGCTATATGTGCCATAGTTTATTGCCCGCTATATGTGCCATAGTTTTTTGCCCACTATATGTATTGCAGAATATCATATTCATTCCAGTCAAGGTTAGTAAGATGCTCGTGTTTGGTTTCACATTAAAAAAACCAAAACAACAACAACAACAAAAAAAAACCAAAAAAACAAACCACCAAAAAAAAAACCAAAAGGAAAAAAAGCTAAGTAAATGGAGACACTGGTAATAGGAAAAAACATCTGCCTTATCAGGCCCTTCATTTGTTTATTCTCTCTCCCAGTGGGGCTGTGAAGATATGCTGACACCCAGGACTTCTGCACAGGGTGTGTTTCACAGCAAGCATGTGGGTGGCATGGAAAGGCCAGTAGGTTGGTCTGTGCTGAAGAACCAGGCTTTTAATGAGAAATGCAGAAGCTCAGCATATCTAGTTGTATTATCATCTTGAAGCATTGCAAGCATTTGGTATATATGTAGCACTAATATTGTTCATACTATGCTGAGACATCATGCTTATTTTAATGCACAGCACTAAAAATTTCAACTTCACATAAATTAGCTTTATTAGCTACTTTACTTAGTCATCATTCCTATTACTGCTTCATTAGAGAACTGATTCATAATCATTGACTTACGAAGAACAGATTGCAGAGTTTTCTCCTTTCTGTCTACTCCTCACCTTCCTGGGCTTCAGTGTGCATTCAGACTAATGCAATGGTACAACACATAGCAACAATCCATTTTGAATCCTGATGGGGGACAGCCTGAAATGCTCTGTCCTTGTAAAGATGTGTTTCTCTCAGATCTACTGTAGGACACTCTATAACCTTGATTGGAGTGTCTGACTCACAAGGATGAGCTAATTTTGTTGGCAAGTTCCTGCTTTCTTGAGCAGGAAAATATAATAATATATTTTCTGGTGTTCGGGTGGCTGTGATAGGAGTCTGAAATATTGCATGTGTGTAAAATAGTCAAGGCATAAAAACATTCTCACAAAGTGGTGAGGTTATGTACAGTCTATGTGCCCTTGGTGCATAGGACAGCAGACACTCTGAGGGATTTTTTCCATCTCACCAAGGTGAAGAAATTGTCATCTGGTGTTTGTGTCAGGAGGCTACATGGCTCTGAGACCAGTTGTTAAATCCACTGAAGTGTAACCTTATGGTTGGGTGCAGGATGTGGCCTTTCTGTTGAAACACAGCTACCAAGCAACTGGGCTCTCAGAAGAGGTTTATATGCCTGTTCATTTGGCTGTCACACTTCTTGTAGGCTTTGGGAGCAACTTAAAGCATGAAGTTGGATATTTTGAAAGGAGACCGTAGGAATGTCTTTGTGAAAGAAAACTGACTTTTCTTTATATTGCTTTTATTTGCTGCTATCCTTTGTTATTTGATTGTTCTGTTAGCCCTGTCTTCAAGTGCCATGGAGTTTCTCTTGTGACCCCTAGCATGTGTCACACCAGCAGCTCATGTGATTCTTGCTTGGGAAGAGGGGGCTCTCACCAATTCTAGCAGGGAAAGCTATGCTTTTACTTCAGAGTGCTTGGAAGGAATTTTCCTCATCATCAGGCTATTCTTCCACAGTGAAATGGGAAAATTCTGCTAGAAGGCCATTATATATAGTGGGAAAGGATTCTGCTGCAAGGATATGAGCATTGCATTGCAACTCATCATGTCTCAGGTGAGAGACTCTGGCTTCATGAAAAGGTTTGTGCTGGTTTCCCTTGCTGTAATGAAGAGAAAATTTGAAAATCCCAAATGCCTTGTAGAATTCCTATGACCTTTTGGTAACTTTTTAGACACATGCACTTGCTAAGCTCTAATATGCATGTGGTCACTGAACTGGCACTCCTCAAAATTAAATAGACCTAATGCAAATTACTAATAATCTGAGAAAGCTTTGTGCTAAAGAGGCTGTAGTAAAATTTCACAGGAGAATCCTCTTCTGCAGGCTACATTAAATGGCCTTGTTAGACATTTGAGTATTGAGTGTCATTATGTAGTGATTTGAGAAGGACAGAAAAAAAATCATAAAACTGCTAGTAAGATTCTCACAGCAGATCTATTATAGCTAGTCTCACTCGTAATAATTTAGAGTTTTAATTTTCTCAGGCGTCCCACAGGTTTACTATATCTAGCCAAATGCTTCACGGACAAGTTGGCAGAATGGAAGATTTTTATGACCTGTCCCCACTGGTGGCTTTTAAAGCTTCACCCCCTTTTCCTCCATATTTGTGTGCCACACCTATGCACATGCACATCCACACAGACACACACAAAAGAAGTCTCATGCAGACACAGGAGTTTGTCAAATCCTGCACAGTTCTCAGCTTAATTCATAGTGTTGAGAAACTGTAAGCATCTTGATGCAGGGGTTCTTTTCCCCTTGGTTTTAAAACCAAAGGAAACACGAAAAACTGAAACCAAAGGCAGATTAACTGGTACAGAAGCTCAGAGACGGGATTCCTGATTTGAATAGTCTTTCTGCAAAACAACACCTCTCTGGGTCTCTGGGTTTTACTCATCAGTCAATACCCATCTATTTGCAAAGTGAAGAACCTGCTGGAAAACTGGTAAGAGCCCTGGCAGAGAGTGTACATACCCTGAACCTGGGGACTTATATCAGCAATTATTTTTTTAACTAATTTGCACAATGCAGACTAAGTTATCCATGCTGGGTGCTCTCCCCAGTTTGGATCTGTTGCTGACAGATGGGGACAGGAGGGTGCATGCCTTGCTGTCCTGGCTGTAGGGATGCAGTTGGTTGGTGCTCCTGAGGCTGTGAAGGGATCCTGGGGATTCCCTAACCCCTGCTGACCCCTCCCATGGCTGCAGGTGTGGACAGATGGGAATCCTGAGCTGGAGAATTTAAACAGAAGTGTTGAAATTATCTTCAACATCTACAAAAACTCTTTGACAGAGGCTCTTGCAGCAAAGTCCCCAGAACATGAATTTTGACAAGGAAAGAGCCCATTATTATCAGTGATGTTTCAACCATTATTTTATGAATATATTCAATGACAAGAACTAGCTTGTTTCCAAGACAACAAAATTCAAACCCGATCCATGATTGCTCTAAAGGAGGCCTCCTGTCATTTCGTTCCTTTGAAGAAACTCACAATTTGATGGGCAAAATGCCAGAAATAATTAGACAGGATAGTACCATAAACCCCAATGGAAGCAAAATATCTGCTGTAAGAATTTCCCACCAGAAATCCTGAAAATCAAATCAAAGCCTGGATAAAATCTTTTCTGTTGAGTGTAAGAATGAAGCGGGGAAAAAAAGTGGGTGGGAGAAGACAATCCATTTTTTTTACCTCATCAAAGGGAATACTAAGAACTGTCTTGTGACTTGCTTGTGTCTTCTTGTGAAATAATAAGTGGGCAGGGCAATCAAATTTAAAGCAGTATTCCCCAAAGCAAGGTCAAAACTGCTAGAAATGTTCATTTCATTTTTATTTGCTTTCCCTGCAAGGTACACACTGTGGCTATAATTTCCCATTCTTTATGGGGAGATCAAAAGATTTGTGCTGTTGTGTGTAGGAATCAATTCAGTCATCCTGGCAGCATGCCAATCTTTATTACATTATTTTTTAACCTGCGTTATTGCAGAATGGAATAACTGTTCCCTGGGATAAACTAGGGAGTTCTTCTTGTTTCCTTGACCTTGATTTCCACGCTGGCGCCGTGTCCTCTCAGCACCCACATGCAGATAATGATTGTCTGTGTTAGAGTGAATGAAATATCACTGCAGATCCTGAGCGCAGCAAATCACTGAATTGGTGGCGTGTAAGTGAACCAGTAGCCTTCATTGTCTGCCCCTGCTTTTGCAGCAAACTGAGTCTCAGGTGTTTCTTACAGCCTTACTGGCAGTAAAACCAGCCCACGAGACAAGAACTCTATTTGCTCTCTTCTTCCTACTAGGCATTTCTGTAATCTTCAGAGCCAAATGCATCAGTCAAACCATCCTTCTTGAAATATTTCTGAATTTTTTTGAAGAATCTTTTTCATTAAATTGGTGAGCAGTGATGTGTTTTGGTAGTTTTGGGGGCATGCTAAAACCAGGTTTTTGAGTTCTCCCTAAGTAAGCATCACATGTACAAGTTTCATATGTTCTGTGTTTACATTTTCTTAACAGAAAAAAGTAGGATTTGCACAGTCATGTTTTTCACAGAGGAAATGGAGGGTAGGTTCTGTTTTTCACTGAACTGCTGTAATGCAGCATATACTTGACTTCAATCAAATTGGATGGCTTTTGGATTGAATCAACATTCATCTGTGCCCTAAAAAGTGCTGCAATGGCTACTGCTGGTGGAAGTTTGTGGACATTAAGCACCACTGTTGCTCTGACCCTAGACTCCCTGGACAGGTGCATTTTCCATCTACACAGAATTTTCTGACTGAAAGAGCCATGCAGGAAGTCATGGTTTTTGTGGTCATGCCAGGGGATAGCACATGGTAGGGGAGAAGGAGCAGCCTGGAATGACAGATCAGTCCAAGACAGATTTGAGCTTTAATTTCAGTGAAGGGCAGGGAATACTATGTTGATATGCAGTCTGTACTGTGAAATGTCAAACTGGGTTGAACTCCTCCTTGGCTGATGTAATTCAGTATAAAAAAATCACACTTCAGTAAGGAAATATTAGTAAGGGAGAGAGAAGAGGAACAAAACTTGAAGATTTTTTTTTCCAAAACGCTCTCCACTGCTAAAAAGCAGATCTTTAATCCTATTTTGAAATAGAAACTTTTGTTGAAATCTTAGGATATTTTATAGAACAAGTGTCCTTCATGACAACAAATCCCAGTCACTAAGTTTCAGACCAAAGTTGATGGCATTAGTTGATGCCAAAAAAGTACGAAACACACAAAAATGGAGAGTGTGGAGTGGACCAGGCTCTGAGACCAGGGAGTTGGTACAGGCTCAGCAACAAAGAAGTAGAAATAGCTGTCTTTTGTTGTCCCTCCCCTAAGAGCCAGGTGGTGGCTGGGGAAGTCTGGGAAGCAGTTGCAGGGACAGCCAGTGAAGGCCAGGGTGCTGCTGCCCAGTGCTGCAGGTCTGGGCAGATGCAGTGGCAGCCTGTGGGGCCAGAACAGGGACAGGGCTCTGGAGACCTTCCAGGTTTTCTCCTTTTGAGACTTCTCTCCAAGGCTGTGTGCTTGGTCAGGTACAGAAGTTGGAGGTAGTCACCCACTGGCTTGTCAGGTCACCAGGGAAGTGCTCAGCTGTGCTGCCAGGACATCCTCCTGACCAGATCCTGCAAACTGTGAGAGGGATCAGGGCTCCATCATGACAGTCCCTGTCCCTTCCTGATGAGCTTGGGCTGTGCTGCTTGCACTGAGTGGAGCAGGGAATACAGAATACATATTTATCCAGACTTTGCAATGGGCAGGGCAGGACTGGGGAAAAAAGGAATTTCTACCTTTGTGAAATGCTCCATATGCTGCTTTGCAGAGGGACTTTTTTTTTTCTTTTCCATTCTGCTCTTCCATATTCTGATGCTATAATCTGAAAATACCTCTGTCTCGCAGTAGGTTGAGACAAAGGTGTTTACAAAAGCACTAAGCCTGAGAATCCAGTCACCCAGCATCCAAATAGGAAACTTAAATTCATAAGCTCCCTCCTTTAAACTGATGGAAATGGATCCAAACAAAACAAACCAAAACAAAAGCAGTAGGTAAACATGTTGGAATGTACAATGGATAATGGATATTGAGAGATGATCTAGTCATGCATGCTAAACAGATACACTTATGAGTTTAAATTTAATTAGCATCTGGAAATTAACAAGGCTAGAAAGAAGGGCAATGTGTTTTTAAGTGAAGGCGATGAATAGGTACTGTTAGGTGCATATAGATAAATGAGGATTTAATTTGTAAGACATTATGAGCCAGGTGCCTATAAAATAATTTGCAGGGGCTTTTTTCTGCTGGATATTACAAAAGATAATAGTGTAACACTTCAAGGTCAGTCTGTATCCACCTGTTCATTTCTTTTTTGGAAAATATTTTTAAGAATAACTGAATGAAATTTACTTCCTTTGTAGAAAACTGCTGGGTGTTTTGATTTTAATTATGCATCATTACTAATTTTGCATTCAAAACCCAGTCAGCCTTTATTGAAGAAGGCTTTAGATCCTGCTCTGACTTTAATTTTTCAATCTGTATGTTGTCTGAGACAGGTTTCTGTGGAGAAATGCTAGTCCAAGACTGTGTCACCTAAAGTGTGCCATATGGGGATGCATTTTTGGAAGAAATGATATTTCATTGTGCTTGAATAGGAAAACATTGTTTTAAAACTAGAACATTGCTTTACAAAGCAAAGCATTGGTTTTAAACCAGGACTTCTTTAAAGAAAAACAGTTAAACTTAGTACTGTATGATGCTATGAATTACCTTTTCCCTGTCACCTATAGGATTTTCATCCATCTCCTTAAGCATTTCAGCAGAGACTACTACCACTTGAACTGAAAACTAATGATTGCAGGAGATCTTGTTATCCCAGTGATGGATAGGGCTGTAAAAGTTACCTGTTGGGTCTTGATGATATTCAGCAGACTGAGGAAAGATAATAGCAGAGGGTTTTTTTTTGGGTTTTTTTTTTTTTTTTTTGTTTTTTTTTAATTTTTATTTCTGGGAGTGCTTCTGCTGTCTCTAGGTGTTGGTGGGGTGTAAGCTGCACTGACCTTGTAGCTGGGTAACAATCAGCCTCTTTGTCTCCGTTCTGCTTTTCCAGGTGCTGCAGCAATTTCTTGGATTTCCAGCAAAAAATTTTGGTACTTGTTTGTTGCTTATGGATTTGCTTGTGGAGCTGCTATTCCTCAGAAAATGGAAGCCAGAGAAGAGAGGTTTCTCTTCTCAGCTGTCACCCAAGCGGAGCACAAGTGAATTTTTATGAAAGAAAGTAAAAGCATTTTTCTTCAAACCAAATGTCATAGGTCTGCAGTGAGTAATAGCTGCCTGCAAATTTATTCAGGAAGAATGATTTCTCTCTTTCTTTCTGTCCCTCTCTTTTATAAGGAATGGTGTTAAGTACCCTATATAAGCATTGCTCTCAGTATGTCATGCAATCAGTAACTAACTTTACCTTGAACAAGAATGAAAGGGATTCTACCAGGAATGCAAAGGATTTGAGGAGGATTAGTATTTTGATCAAAATTTGAACATACAGTTTTGAATTAAGACACCAGTGATGAAGTTATCTGCTTAAAATGGGCTTGTGGTAGATGGGGAAGACTGAACACCCTCTCACTGACAGTTCTTTGCATTGTGATAAATTTAATGTGGCAGTAAAGAAGGGTTTACGTTTGTATAAATGCCTTTTACAACCAACAGTTTCCATCCACTTAATAATGGCCCTGCTTTTCTCCTGAGAGCAGCACCATTACCAAGCTGTTGGTTATGGCTTCTGCAGCACCAGGCAGCTCCTCCTGCAGCACTTCATTGCCCAGCCCATCTGTGGAGTGCCAGAGGACACCTGCTTCCTCAAATGTTGTTTTTAAGGGTCAGATCCATTGTGGCTGATTGCACGAGGCCTGTTACTTTGGTTTTGTTTTAGGAGAAAGCTGAGTAAGAGCAGGCTTCCTACTAGGCATGCAACTTAGCAAAACCAGCCTCTAATTAAATACCCAAAACGTGTGTGCACCAAAAGCCCAGGTGCAAACATCTCTCTTTGCATTAAGTGTTTAAGAACCACTTTTGTCATCAGGTTGGCTCCAAAGAAATGCTCTGGGGAGGGATTTGCCAGGCTTGTCTGCCAGTGGAAAAATCTGATTACAGGAAAAGGGAAAAATTTCTTAGGGTGGGTCTACAGGCTTTGGAATACTTTGTGTTTGCTCATCAAGGCAGTAACAGCCAATTTATTCAAGGGCCTGACCCAGGAAAAGAGTTTGTGGCCAAGAGTTGTGAAATGGGAGTGGCTGTGAGCTCCTTGTCCTAATGTGGCATCGCCAGCAGCTCCAGCACTCCAGGTGGCCTCTGACCCTGTTGGGAGAGGCTGAGAGCTGAGCTGGGGGAGCAAGGCACCCAGAAATGTGTTTTGTTAAGGGCTGCATCAGCCACTTTGCTTTCCTGCAAGTGTGATTCATTTCCTCACCCTTGCAGAGTGGTAGAGGGCAGGTTAGGTGCTGAGGTCTGCTTTGCACTCCCTTACACTCTTGAAAATGGTATTTTAAAGCCAGAACTTTTCAAATTGTCTCTGGGTTTTTTCCCCCTTTTAGTGGCATTACTTCTAAACATGTGTCTGGCCAGAGGGGTTGCTGCAATCTTTTCTGCCATGGGGAGCAGAAACATTTTGGTCTGCCTTTTCCAAATTAATATTGTAGGAAAATTTCTTCTTGCTCAGTGTTTATACTGTTCTCATTCCTGCCTCTAACCACTAGTCCCCTCTCTTCTAAATAAACACTTTTATCTACAAGGTGTAGCTTGCACGATTACGTGTGTGAATTGTTATATGTGGTCCTGAAACAGGACCATAGGAATCCAGTAAGTCTTGCCATATAAGATATTTTAAACTTAGTTATACCAACCTGGAAGGTTTTTATAAATATTTTGTGGAAATGCCAAGATATATTTATCTATTCCTGAGCATTAGAACTGTGTGGCACTCCTTTAAGCAGAACTGTCACACAAGTGGTGGTTTGATACTGCTGGACTAATGCTATGTAAGGGGGACTCTGATCCTACATTCATTTGTGTAAAACATAAAACACTGGCTTTTACACTGGCTAGAGCAAGGGAGAGTTGGAGAGTCATTAGAAATTACCAATAGCATCATGGATTAGCATTCACAGCTGCTGAAACTCCCTTTCATGGAAAAGGTAGCTTCTTGCTGCTAAGAACGAAGATTTTATTGAATTGTGGAAACCTAGAGCAGAAACTTAAAAGAAAAACTGAGAAAGAAGATTTGAATGTTGAGTTGATGGCTTTTTTATTCACTTTCTGTTGTCTCAGATTGCTGGCAAACCAGGGAACGGTGATGCCTAGTCTGTGTAACAAAAGGTCCTAAAGGAACACTGTGGCACAGAGCAGTGCTCACACTGCAGAAGCAGGGTAGGACCAGGCTGGTGGCACTGTCCCTCTGCCAGACCCCATGTGATGGACAGCCTGTCCCCTGCCGAGGTCTACCACCCAAAAGGGTTGTAACAACATAAACAGGTTCATCAATGCGCTGCAGATGCAAGCATCTGGTTATCTGCATTGAAAGAAAGTTTTGGGTTGACTTGTTTGTAGTTCTGTTACAAGACAAAATTTAAGTTAGCCAAATTCAGACCAAATTCATATAGGTTGCACTGGGTTTCTCAGCAGTGGTAATTCTTAAAATCTAGTGTGTTTCTAAAAAGCTATTATTTAATTCAAATGCAATTCTGAGAAAACCTGTGTTATTTTGGGAAATGACAAAAAAAGAGGCCACATCTATAAATTTTAGCATCTGTGGTCTCAGATGAGTTTCTTGCTGGCTGGTCTTTGACAAGCAGGAGGGATAGGAGTGTGCTGAGTTTTGTCACTGTAGGAGAACACTGATTGAAATATTAATGAATATTTAATAGTTCTGTAGGGAGGCAGAGTGGTGTAAATGGACACAAAGGAAGCTAACATTATCTTAGTCTCTGAAAGAAGCAGTATGGTAATAGGAAATAATGGGCTAGTAAATTGAACTTCAGTTGCAAGCTCCTAGAGATTTTGAGAGCTGAGATCACAATATATATGGGGAAGTGTGCTTTGATAAAAAAGGTAACCTTCAGAGGGAATAAGCTTTGTACGAAAAGGCTAGAAAAGTTATTTTGTGAAGCTCATTGAGAGGCAAAAAAATGTGAAGGAAAGGAAAAGAAGCCAAACTTTGCATTAGGTCGAATAACATTTCTGAAGGTATGAGATCCATGTGATAACCACAGATAAGTAGTAGAATAAGAGAGAGTAAAGAAGTTATAAAAGAAACTAGAAGGATAATAATTAAAAAAGTAATTCTCTGTTTAGTGTGCTAAGGGTAGGTTCAAAAGTTATTTGTGCTAGTTTGTCCTCTCCACACTGTTGGCAAGTGGAAAGTAATTTTTAAAGAGAACACTGCCAGCTCAACACTGAGCACCTTTGGAAATTCTGTAAATCATATCTGGATCCTGTGAGCTGAAAACACATCTCATTTTGCCAGAAACATGACTGTAACCTAGGAAAATGACAAGGAGTATTTAGATTAGCCTACCTGTACAGGCATACTGAAAATACAGCAGGTGCAGCTTTGCCTTAAAAAAATGTCATTGTCTCCCCTTCTTAAAAAAACCCTTTGAACCAACCAAGAAAACAACCCTCAAACAGAACTGCAGGGCAAACGGTAATGGGTAGGACAAAATGGAGGAAAGCTATAGATTTATGAGACATTTATCAGATGTCTGCAGAAACAAATTCAAGTCTTCTGTTTTCTGCTCAAAATTTGCAAATGAATAATAAAACGTATGGCTGGGTAACATTGTACTAAAGACACTTCAAATCTTTTACCTGAAATTAGAGTTGCCCTACACTAGAGCTGATCCATGGAAACCAACAGAACTTACATAAATCCCCCTCTGAAATGTTGTGTCCTGGTACTAAATTCATCAGGTTGATTCCAATTATTGTGGTTTTCCAATTTTCCATATCAGAAACTGTTTAAAACCAGGGATATTTCTACTCATTAGTATTACTAATGCTCATAGTTACAAGCTGAATCAAATTACTGATTTCAAATCTTATTCCTGCCCATTTTATTTCTTTGTTTGTATCTCCACCCACAGATCACATTCATAGCAAAGACCTGTTAGAAAACGTCGGAGAGGAAACTAGAGGGAGTCTGGATGTGATAGATTGATCTGTAAATTAATTGCAGTTCTGGACAGTGCATGTTTAGAGGCAGACAGATTAAGTGTGTGTTGCCTGCAAACAACCTGCTCACCACTGGTTCTTCACATTCTTTTTCATATGGAGGCATTGCTGTGGAGAGGGAAACTTGCCACCCCACTGGTGGCCAGGACCTACCAGTCCCTCCCTGGCTCCTTGAGGCTGTAGGTAGACACTTTATCTGGGGTCTGGCAGCATGATCAATGCAGGAGTGATGATAGGGAGACGTGCATTCAAACCAAATCACCTGATTTACTGCACTGAAATGGCTGTATACTGCACACACTCCCTGGAGCAATTACTCAGGATCCCCATCATCTGCAGTGAGTATGTTAAACCTTTCTGAATTTTATTTGGGCCATGTTTTACCAGTGGAAGCTCTCCATCAGGGCTTTGATTGTCCGTGCCTTACAGTGGCCATGAATTTGCACGTCTGTCATCTGTGCTCTGTGAAGCCGTGGTGGCATTTCCAAAGCATGCCTGAATTGAACTTTGCCTGAATCTGTGTGAACAAGAGACCTGTGTGAAGTATTGTGTGCCTTACCAAGTCACTAAAAAGAAATAAGTACAGTCTCAGCCATAACATATAAAAGCTGACCAGGAAAGAGAGAATTAGTGGTGACATAGCAGCTGTTATAGCTCTGCAACCAAATCAGTGGTGTAGGAACCCGTTTATGAATATGACTCCCTCTCTTATGGTTCTGTGTCTTTTATCTGTGGAGCAACATCCACACAAATACAGCTGAAACTCAGCAGAATATAATGCTGGGCAAAGCTACTCAGCTGGGGAAAAGCAATGAGTAATACAGATTCTGTATTGGCATAAACACCACTGCCTCTCTCTCAATTTGAACAATATTTTGACCTTCTCATGGCAGAACTTTCATTGATTTCCTTTTTAGCTTTTTCTCCAATTTTTTTTACTTGAGTTATATCTGTGGCAAGATCAGAGTAGAACTCATGGTAATGATTTGAACTGGAAATTAAAATGTTTTGATGGATAAACATCTAAGTTGAATATGCAAATTGATTTTGCAAGCTGGGGCATTCATGTCCCTACTAATTCTTTAGACAATCAGAAAACTAGTGTAATTCCATAATTATATTTATGGCTATGTAATGGGTTATACACTTTCCCAGTATGTCTAAAATATCATTAGGAAAGTCAACATTTCTGTAGAGTAGAGAAAGATGAATGGGAAAGGAAATGTGCATGTAATTTAGGTTATGTGTTTATATCTGACTTGGTTTTTGGTAGTTGCTAAGAGATCACGGAGCTCTTTGAACCAATGGGAGATGAAAATGCTCAGCAGCACTGCAGCTTCATTTGAGTAACCTGTGAACATTTCAGACAGGAAGTAAAAGAAACTTCTTGTTTTTTACAGCCCCTAATTGAATTGCACTTATATGTTTAACCTGACTAGAGAAAAAGGTTTTAAACGGGCTCAGAAAAAGATGAGACACTCTTGTAGAGGGGTAGGTCAATTGCTGGCTGTCAAACGCAGTGAGATCAATGCCACTTCCTAATGCACAAGTTCCTCACTCCCCATCCCCAGGAGCAGAGGTGGTGGCTGGGGATCCAGCAGCTGCCTGCCCCAGCCCCACCAGATCCCTGAGGATGATTAGCTGTCCTGAGGAGCCACTGCTGCCAGTGGTGCTCATGTCTGCCTGCACACTTCCTCTGCTGCTCTGCTCAACGGGTCACGGGGCACACAATGAGGAGTGGCCACCAGCCCCCATCAGTCATGGCAGAGTGCACCATGGAAAGGGCAGAGCTCAGGCAAGAAGTGAAACCAGGTAACTTCAGATTGCTTATTGCACTATTGTAATAAATGCTGCAAACAGCTGTAAAGTTGGGCTCTACTGCTTGACCCAACATTACTGTTAACTCTGACAAAGACAACTGTTGCTCAGTTCTCTTATACCTGATAATTAGTTCATACAAGAGATTTTCAAAAAAACAACTTTATATTAAAATATCTCTGGGTATATGTTAGAAATTTATCTGAGTTTTTTTTTTTTTTTTTTTTTTTTTTTTTTTTTTTTTTTGAGGGGGAAAAAAGGGAAAGATTAAATGTTAAGCAAAGCCATAGAGGATATCTGCATTGGCATAGGTACTGCAAGTACTGAAAAATTAAACATTGCCCTTTATCATTATCAGGGTTTTAAATTCTTTATGATGGCTTTACTGAAGGATGTGTCTTTATAGACAAGGGATTGCCTCTCAGCCTCTCATATTTTGCCTACAACAAAGAAAAAAAGCCTTTCTGTAAATCACAATTTTTATGTTGTTGCTATAAAACTCTATACAGCTGTCATATTTTAATTTTTATTGACTTTTGACTTGATGAGACATAAAACCTCAAAATGGAAGATACTTTCTGGAGCTTTGTGTCTGAGGTGAGTTTATTGTGGAAATTGCATAAGCATCTAGAGCATCTACACAGTACCTTCGATAATATGATAATGACCACTCTTCAGTTTCCAAATAATTTCGAGTTGTCCACCAAAGTGCCCAGAGAAAGTGCCAGCCTATCAGACACTTGCTCCTCAGTACAGAAAAGTGGGATTTGAGTGGCACCAAGATGTTTTTTTTATGTCTGCTGGTTAGCTTACAGGGACACAGGATTCAAGTGACTGAGGCACCTGGTCCTTAAAGCCTGTGGAGCTGCAGCAGTGGGTGGCTGGGGCAGCCCTGTGCCAAAGCAGTCAGGGTTGGCTGGGGCACATTTGTGTCCCAGTGCTTGCACACAGCAGCCTGCAAGTGCACCTTCCCATCCTCTGAAAGACACAGCCTGCTCGTGTGTGTGCAGCTTCCATTGTGCAGTTTTCTTCAAGTTTCTGTCTCAAGCTTTATCTCTGTTTATATGTCCATGGGCTTCAGAAACCAACTGGCCCTTTTCTTGTAGCAGCAAGCTCTGCTGCCTCTCCTGGGAATGCTTTTGGCTGCAAACTCAACCAATTTGAGTCTGCCTTACAGCAGGGATGTTTTCTAACTCTATAGGGGCTTGTTTGTCTTTTTGCCTTCTCCAGCATTCAGAAATAATTAACAAGTAATGAACAGAAAATAAAAGGTCCTTGAACAGCACAGCAGATGGGGTAGACTACAGCACTTCTTTTCCTGGTTCTTCCTTTATTTTATGATCATGGGGGAGTTGTGCTGTCTCTTTCCCTCCCAGTCTTTATCTGCCTTATTTGTTCAGACACTGAATATCCTGTGTTTAGACCTGCCTCTAATGTAGCAACACAGTGTCTAGATCAAAAGAGCTCCAATTTGTAAGGGAGTTTTCAGGCTCTGCTGATGAATATACTGGATTCACAGGCTGCACCTGTGCTGTCCTGAAAGAGTGATCTCAATGGAAGATGATCTTGGCAGAGCTGGCCAAGCAGACAGACATATTTCTAGCATGCTTGCTCATGCAGAGGAGACATCTGGCTTCCTGGCTTTCTTACTGCCTGATCCATTAACCCCTACACCACCTCTGAAATTAAATTGATAACAAAGAGCCAAACAACAGTGTCTTTTTATGGACCTTCTGGCTGGAGAGAGAGTAACTAATGTGGGATACTGTAAAAGGCAGATGATCAACTAGTTGATGATTACATGGGTACATCTATCTAAAAGCTGCTGATATTGCTGAGAGCATTCTGAAAGGATGTTTCAAATATAAAAGTTTCACTATTTTTGTAGCAGAATGAGGGTTGCTTAATTTCTTGCTGAGTGTCAGGATCATTAGATCCTTAGATCATTAGATGATCTACAAGAGGTGAAGATGGTTTTAGTTACATTAACAACAGAGGACAAGTCAAAAGCAAATGTCTTAACTGTGTTTCTTGGCATGAGGGGAAGCACCTGTGCATGCAAGTCACTTTGCTCCCTTTTGCTTGAATTCTTGTCTTGAGGGCCTAATCCTGCAAACCTTAATAACATGTATAACCTTTATCACGTACAGAGTATTTGGAGAAGCACAACCTTTGTTCACATTTAGAGCACTGTGAGGATTCCAGTCTTTTCATACCACTGGTGATAAGAAGATTGCTTTGATTCACCTGTCACCAGTTATGAGGTAGGCTGAAAACACCTTGTCCCACAGAGCAGCACTTCCATAGCACACAGGCTTTCTCCTTGCCATGCTCCTTCTTAATTTTATGGCTGCTGTACTCTTTTACTAGCCACTGGAAAGATTTCTCCCTTGTAGTTTCTTGCTATCTACAGGACTTTCTCTTGAGCTGCATGCAGTTTGTTTTTAATAAGGAGTAACATATACTGAAAGCTCTTATAAATGTTCCAAGCCTCTGATTGTTAATTGTGTTGTGTGTATTTTGTGAAATACTGCTATCCCTCATACCCTTTTTGCTTGCAGAATTGCAGTGTGTTATGTGGTAACAACAAATGTTAAATAACCTGCCTGCCACCCAACTGCACTTTGTGGCACTTGTATAATTACAGAGGCTTTCAGAAATCACCTTGTAAGGCTCTGATTTGCAGGCAACATGTGAAAATTTCACTGTAAACATTCTTTCATTACATGAGATTTCATTACCAGAGGTTTCTGCTTAATATCCTTTTTCCTTTGAGAACCAGGGCCAACACTACAGTTACCACATTGTTAGCAAGAGCAATGTGAGATTAAGACTGTGGACTCCATTGATCTCAGAGCTTCAGAGTGAGGGTGCTAAATATACTTTAATAAGTGGGAGCTCATGTTGGCTCTGTGCATAATGACTGCACAGAAGCATTTGAGTTGTGTTGCCTCAAGCATAGTAAAAAAAAACCCAAAACATTGTAAGATTGATATCAGTTTATTTGCCATTTATTTATCCTTGCTATATGTGGGTAAGCTACTAAAAAATCTCCTGGAGGGCTTTTTTCCCTGCAGAGGAAATGTGTGCCAGCTGCCACTGTGCCTGTGCATGGGGCTTCAACTGCCCAGCACCTTAGAGGGCTGAATATTACACTTGGAGCCAGCACTCAGGCTGAAAAACAAACACGTTTTATGGCTTGAAAGATGCAAATGTGTATCAAACAGCAGGCATGCAAAACCTAGTGTGTGAAAAGCTCCACAGCTCCCTGTGTACTTTGCAGGCAGTTTTACCAGGGAGCTGGGAGATGCAGACACTGCTGAGTGCCCAAGTCAGGTCTGCATGGGCTTTAGTGAAATGCTGTTTGCAGCAGCCCAGTGTTGGGTCCACTGGGTGCTGCCTCTTTTACAAAGCTACCAAAACCGGATCTCTTGTCTACTAATAAACTCTATTAGCATCCTTGTTACTCAAACATTTGCACATTTGCAATTAACAGTGCTCAGATGCCATATTTTTTCCATTGATGTTTCACTCCCTTGTATTTTTGCTTTGTTTCCTTTTGTGGGTTGGTGAGGCAGTGCTGAGCTTGGTACGAGCTCCTCTTGACAGTAAGCTTTAAACTGTTGCAAATGTCTCCCTCAGACTGTTAGTTATCCTGGAATAATTCACTAATGGATGCACTTGCTTTCTGCCATTGGAGAATCCCAGTCCGAGCTGGTGTGCTCTCTCCCAGCCTGCTGCAGCACCAGCGGTCTGTCCCGTTGGGTGGAAGGGCTGTTTCCAGTTCCTGAGCTGGCAGGAGCTGGTGCTGGAGGGGGCAGAGCAGGCTGCTGGCACCCCGAGCAGCAGCTCTTTGGAAGGCAGGCTGGGGAGCACTCCCTGTGTTGCTCTGTGGCACGCTGGGTGTGGTGGGTCACAGCTGCCATGGCTTGTTGCTGCGATTCAACTGCTGTGAGTTTGTGTATTTAGCCTGACAATGCTTAAAGCAGCACAGGTTTTTGATTGGGGTTGAATGAAAGCTACTGCTAACTCTGGATCAACACAGGCTGGAGTGCAGACTCTCGTGGGACCATGTTCCACTTTTAAGGGCTGAACTTCTGGGCTTTCTGATCACAGCATCATCTGTAGCCTTCATACCCATTTCATAGTTTTCTACTTTCTTTTCTTTTGCTTGATTCCACACCTCTAGAAGCTACTAAACTGACACTGCCTGGAGTTAATTTCAGATCTATTGAATGGGAATCACTTTGAGGACCCACTTGAGTCAGAGAAGGAAGAGCTGTGGCAGCTGGCCTCTGAGAAAGAGACTGGGACAAAAAGTCCAAAGAGGTTTGAGACTGTGGCTCAGTCTCCACAGATAGCCTTGCACAGAGCTTTGCAGCCACTGTCCCTTTGGAAACATATTTTGATTGTGCAAGGCTGTGGGGTGCAGCCTTCTGCATCCTCCTCAACTTTCTCCTCCCCTTCTTTCTCTTTCCTCCCAGGACACTGACAATGGCCCATCTGATTCCTGCAGCAGGGCTGCTTTCCTGCAAGTCAGAGGTGGGCATGCAATCTGTTTCACTACATATCATACTGGATCTCAAGGGAGCCTCTCTTTTCATCAGACTCCTCACAGTCAGATGTGGTAGTTCAAAAATTCTTTGTGATGCCTTGGAACTCTCCCCTTCCTTCACCTCAGAGCCATCCAATCTTTCTGCAGCCTGCTATCAAACTGCAGTGCTGCAAAGAGAGGGAAAAGGGTGAGTTGTGTTGTACATACAACAGTTGGAGTTCAGCTTTTATCCTATATGTATATATATTGTTTTCAAGTCCATGTGAATGAGGAAGTTCTAGTGAAACCTAAAAATACAGGGAACATTGACCTTCAAGAGATGTTTCCTATTCCAGCCATTCAACTCAGTCTGTGGCTGCTGCTGCTTTTCCTGACTGCAGAGAGAGAGGCTGCAATGAGCAATCAGCTTGTTTATGGCAGGTTTTAGTGCTTCACTGGTATAATAAAAGAGGCTTTCGCAGAAGGGATTTGGTTCTCATGTACTTCAGTGTTTTCTGCTCCATTTTGCTCCATAAAAGCCAGGCCCTTGTTTACAAGAATTAGCAGCTTCCTGAGGTTTCTGGTGATTTTGAGGAATCAACCCCTTGCAGTTCTGTGACACCAGCATGCAGCTCCCACTCCAGCCGGTGCTTGCAGAGCGACTGTTCCCTACGTGCGGCTGAGCACTTGGATTAAACACCTGCACAAAACAATTGGCACAGCCCAAAGGGCTGTTAGAGACTCTGTATCCTGTTTGGGAATCACTTCAAGTGAAATTAATGATTCTTCTCTGTGTGCAGACTTTTAAAAAAAGAAATCTGTTTTTATATGTGCAATTAATCCAAAGCAGTTGGTGTGCACTCTGTGCTGTTACATGTCAATAAGACAGCAACTTTATGACTTTTAATTCCATAAGATGTGTAGTATTCAAGACAATCACATTTTAGACAACAAAATACTTGCACAGGTGGTAACTGTAACATGTGCATATCCCCCTGAGCATTTACCTTTTCTCCATTTTGGAATAAGAGGGAGAATGTCATTTAAAAGGCATTTATGCATGTGGTCCCCACATGACATAGATATTAGAGCTAAATTATTTTCATGGCAGAGTTTCAAAAACTGAAAATTTCCAGTAGGCTTTGTGTGCTGATTCACAAAGTGCTGCCAGCACTTGTGATATTATCACAAGCCCTGTGATAGTTAATATTCTGTCCTAAATCTTCAAGTTTTCTCTACATGTGGTTTTTTGTATCTTAAGTTTCCTATCAAAAAAGAAAAGCCCATTTCTCTTCTAGCTGCAGAGAACATCTTGAAATACCGTTTCCCCTCCCAAGAGCCAAAAAACATCAGGAAGAAGGTAAAGTTTTCCAAGCTTTTTTCCTCTTTGGAGTTTTTGATTCCAATTTAGCTCTAACTTGTTTTGGATCTTTCTTGTGGATTTCAAATGACTGCATTTGGTGCCAGAATTGGCCAATCTGCATTGTGTTTGTGGTTTGATGCTTCAGATGAAGACAAAATCACTTTCTTATGGCAGATAAATTTTGCATGAGGAGATGCTATTTTACTAGAAATAATTGCTGTTCTGTAGCTTTGCTTCATCACATCTCCCTTCACATGGAACCAGTTTTTATCCCAGGATCTTATAAATGCATAGCAGAAATTAAGTTTCTTTGATTCTGTCATGTAATTTAGCAAATAATAGTCTCCAGAAAGAGATGAGCCAGATGTCTTGTAGAGAGTTCTACCTGTGTCAAAGATAAGCATAATGGACCTTGGTGAATCAGCTTTTCTTACTGCATTCACATATGTGGTCCTACATGAACAGTAGTATTTTCATCCTATACTCTAGCAGTAAAAATCTATTGTTCCCTTTTGTTAGCTGAAATCTGATTTCTGCATTTTTACTTTTCTCTCTTGCAGTTCTGTTTCAACTGTTCTAAACAGAACTGTATAACTAAAATGCAATTTTAGTTTAATGTTTAAAGCAAAAATGAATTGATGGATACTACATTGTGCTTTAATGTCAAGCTATTGAAATCCAAGGCCACTCATTAATTAGCTACTTCTTGGGAAGAAGCAAACCTGTCATCTGTTACCCAACTATTTTCTCAGCCCAGTCTAATGGCATTTTGCCCCATTTACACTAAACTGGACTGTGCAGTCTGTCACTGCACTAGACATGCTGCTGAAGCCACAAAATATTTATATACAGATAGTGAAACAACCTGTCTGAGGCAAGGTTTCCATCAGGAAAGGCCTGTAGATGGTGCTGTAATATAACTGGAAAAAACAGATTTACTGTGCGGCTGGATGGAGTTGTCTTAGTCCTCAGAAGCTGAACTCAGATCTATTTTGCCTAATTTCATACCTGCAGGATTTTGAGTTCTAAGTAACCACAACAACCTCAGTTCACTGGAGTTGAAGTGGTATAAGAGATGGGCTCAGGTGCCCTGGCACACCACCTTCACCATCTTCCTCACACAGGTGCAGCCTGAGCTCCACCTCACCAGGCTGGCACCAGGAAGGGATTGGAGAAAATCAGCCATTGACTGGTCTGCATACTTACATCTTGGAAAGGGCTGAATGTCCTAAAAATCCAGAGCTCTTGCAGAGGGATAGACTATCTCCAGGAGAAGGAAATGGTCAAAAGAACAGAGATAAAATTATCTGGGTTTGCCACCAGCCTAAATTTTTACAAACTTGGCCCTCTTAAGAAGCCTCCCAGCTCTACCCTACAGCTTATCTTGTGGTGGGTCAGCTGTGGGTGTCCTGACTGCAGGAGCTGGGGAGTGCCAACTTCAGCAATTAAGCAGAGTTTAGGAGATATAATTTTGCTGAAGAATGGACTCTGTGTTATTATGAGCTTCCCTCAGTAACTGCAGGCTTGGTGTCTCCCTCCCCAACTGTGAGTTATTATTGGATTCTTTACTCTCTTTCATAAACTGCTGATTGGTGGCAGATTGTTTAGCAGCTGCCACCTGCTATAGTGCTTGTTGAATAAATTTCCTTTTTTAGTTCTAGAACAGCCTTGGCCTGCTAACAGCTCTGGAGGCATTTCAGGAGGAAAGGGACAGAGAACATGTTGGGTTTTTTTTTCAATACTGGGGTTCAATACTGGTCCAGTGCCATTCTTCTGGGAATATTGAGCCCCCAAAAAGTAAAGCATTTTTAAGTGTGAATAACCTCCTCTCTATCCGGGGCAGGGGGGAGGGGGATTTGACATGTACCTCAATTCTACCATTTTTTCCAGGATGTAAGTGCTTTCCTGACCTGCAGTTTCTGATCATCTGGAGTCAGGCTTGAGTGCTCCACTGAAACAGGGCTTTTGTGAATCTTAAGTGGCCATTAGTGGTTGTTTTGTGATTGAGATGATACTTGAATCCCAGAGAGACTACATAATGCCTTGTAATTTGAGGAGAGACTGTAGGGAGAAGACTTGTCTTTTGAGAATATTTATTTTGGGATAGTAAAGTTGTGGAATAGATTCTAGAGGGGATCTCTGTTCTGCAGTCCCATCCTGGTACAGAATTCCTGTGAGCTCTGGTCTTCATGCTCACCTCTAGGCACAAAGATAATTTCCATCTGTATCTGCAAAGCCCATTTATCAGGAAAGATGCTGGTGCCTTAGAGTGCAAAGAGAAATGGGGAAGATGCAAGAAATGAGGAAGATGCAGCAGCAGGTGTGTTACAAATGCTATGCACACAGGAGGGTGGCAGGAGTATGGGATGGTTGAGGAGACACCCATTTTTCCCCCTGCTTCTCTCAGTAAGTCTGCCCAACAGGGTAATATCTTCCTGGCAGGTTTCACCCCACTTAAAGCAGCTCTGGACCTCCATCTTCTAGGAAAAATTAAAGCAGTTCAAATTCACGTAAGAAATTTGAATTTTTCCTGCATTAAGTACAAGAGGAAGGAGAAGATTAGCATGCAACTTTCCACGAGTAGGTGATTGGCCAGTTTCTTCCTCTTTGCTGTTTGTCTGTGGTAGAAACTGAGGATGTTTAAATCAAGTACGTGGGTGGTGCGAGCAGCTGATGGATTCCTCTCTCATGACAGCTGTTGTCGCTTTTGTCAGGGAGCTTTTTTAAAAACAAGAATAGGAGGGGGTAGTGCCCATTGTTCTGGCCAGAATCCAATTTGGATAATTGCATTCTGCCTACCTAAAATTGTAATGGCATGTTTATGCTTCCCATCTCCATAATGCCTGAGGAGCCTTTGCTTGAAACTTGTTGTTTAAATACGAAGTTATTAGCGAAGTTATTAGTTGAGTCATCAACATTATTTTTATTCTGTATTTCAATCAACAAATAGTGGTTCTTATTTGGGTAACACAGATCTTTTATAATAATACTATTTTTGTGGATCCAAACTAATATATTTTAATATTTTTAATATAATTTCAAGGTGAATGTCTCTGATGGCCTGGTTTTCCAAGATAGGAGCACTCACTGATGTAACTTGTAGTTATTACTGCATGCCCATCTGGAAGTCAGGCCATTCACATGTAATAAATAGTTCAAGCCCACCATGAACTATCTTCAGGCCATTCACATGTAATAGTTCAAGCCCACCATGAACTATCTTGGATTAGTGTGGTACAACTGTTCCACATTTTCAGTTAAGCTGCTTTTTAAACCATACATATTGCAATTTACTGAGGTAGTGCCTAAATGGAGTGTCTAAATGGAGTTTAAGCAGTTATTCAATGTCTTGATCAAGATCACTGATTTTAAATATCTCTGGACTTCCAGGAAGGTTTATGGAGCCATGCTCAAACTTGCAGATTGGTTAGTTTATATCTGAATTTAAATAAATGGGGTTGCACTGAGCAAATCTTCATTTCAATGTGGATATATGGAGGGAAATGCAAATGCAAATTTAGAGTTTGCAGGCAGATTTGAAACTGATTTAAAGCTTAGATCCAGAGCAATATATGGATCTCAGTTTTAACAAGTCTGTTTAATGCATCCTGTTGGGGGACTTGTTGGATGAACCATGCCTAGACTCGTCCTCCCAGAGTAATTCAGGCTGCAAACCTCAATGAAACGCTCTTCAGAAGAGGTTCTGCAGAAGATCATTCTTACACCCACTGAGGTCTTCACCAGTCTGGGGAGTCCCTGCTGAACAGCAGATCTCTCTTAAGAGCCTGACAAGTTTTTTGCTGTGTCCTTTCCATATCCTGCTCCTGCAGGTAAAGCCTTGCTTGGTGCATATCTTGCAGTGTGGTCTGGGCTGTCCCTCTTGGCACCTGGAGAGACTGTCCTCTCTGTAGGGTCAGTGCTAGACACACATTCACATCCTTCTCCAACAGTGGGGGGATTGCAGAGTGTGGATTGCTCTTCCCAATCCATTTCCAGACTTTCAGCCTCCTCATGCTGGCTGAGATTCAGGCAGTTGGAAAAGCAATCTGCATAAAAGAGCGAGGAAGCCTTTTTAAACCTGTCATCCTCATTCATCGATCAAAGATTATGATCCTACTTTCTCATTGTTTTATGGAGAGCATTTGTTTGTTTACTACTTTGGCAGCTATCAGTACATAAGCAATGCATATACTATAAATATCCCCATTATCCAAAAGCCCAGCTCAGTGAGCACTGCCAGGCACTGTGTTCACTGCCATCAAGTTGATAGAAGCACTCCAGACAATAAGCACTGAAAACTCGACAAGGTATTCATATTTCCATCTTTTTTCAGCATGAAAGGCAGAAAGATGAAATCTGTCCTACTCAGACACCTAAGAGAGAAGCCAGTCATCCACTGCTGAAATGTGTTGGTGAAGGACACGTGGTAGGCAGTGCCAAGCAAGGGCATGGAGATCAGTGCACATGGCAGTGGCAGCCCTGGGGGGTGTAGGAAGGGGCATTGGAGGAGTCAGCACCCTGAGTCAGATAACAGGCTGTGAGGAGCAGGAAAACAGCCAAAACAAAGCTCAGAAAGAAGGCAAGGAAGAGGGGAAGGGCATTGGCAGAGAGATGCCTGCAGAGTGGGGTGAGAAGGAGTTAGGGCTGGCTGATAGTGGGGAAGATAATGTGGAGAGTGAGAGAGGAGGTGATGGGAGGAGGAAATGAACTTCTAGTTCTTTCTTTCTTGCAGGGCTGCACCTTGCTCTGGGGATTGTGAAGTCCAGGGTCTCACTAAGCTGTGGACGTGGTGGTGATGCCCCTTTCATGGTGATGCCACTTTCATGGGGCTGCCAAGGCCAGTGCTGGATTCTTTGAAATCATTCAAACTCAGAAAAACTTAGGGTTTTTTCATACTTTGTGTTCTTTGTCAGAGGGGTTTTTCTGATGGACATTTTGTTGTTGTGTGAAGGAATAAAACCACACATCGTGGCCACAAAGATTAGTAGTCAGACCTGTTTATGCACACAGTCATCCAACTGCTGTTATTTGCATCCATATAAACAGAAGCTATGCTAAATTCTGGCCAAAAATCAAGCCCATTGTGAGCTGCCTAGAAGGCTTTAGCAGATGGGAACCATATAAATAAAATGTGATGTCGTTATTAACTGGCCCAGCAGTTCAGTGAGTTTCTAACAATGATTATTTGGAATGGCATGAAGACTGTTCTGTCTTGAAGGATGAGTTTATCTTATCTGCCAGACTGAGGCATTTACAAACAAAATGTACAGTCCTTCCTCTTCAGAGGGCAATGATGCTTTGAACCCCATTGCTTCCCACAGTGTATGAAAAGGGGAATTGCTGTGCAGTTTGGATTAATATCTGTGCCAGTTACATTAGAAAATTCACATTACAACTCTGTATGGCTGCTTTAATTTACTTCCATCCTAGTTCAGCACCTACTCTCTCAGCCCTAGCCCCAGTAATGACAGGCTGTTCCTTTCTCCTTTGAGATAGAGCTCATTTCAATTGAAGGAAACTTTAGTTGACAGTGATCTGCTTGACCTTTTACAGAAACACTATGCCCTATATCAGAACAAAAAAAAAAACTTGCACACACAGTGCACCAGCATTTGGTTATGGAAAACTCAGGCTATATACAAGTGAATCCAGTGAGAAAAAAGAAATAAATCCTCAGTGTGATCCATGTTTCCTGTCCAGTTCTAAAATCTCTAGTTAGGAAATACCTCACAGGCTCTTCCTGGAGTGAAGACCAGCTCTTTAAAGTGGGCTGAGACAATGAGTGACTTCTCCCAAGCAGCTGTTTTCAGTTCTCTCACGTATCACAACTCCCTCTCCTTCAGTTCAGACCTTACATGTTTTCCCCAGGCTTCCTCTTTCTTATTCATGAAATGGTTGTTGCTCTCCACATTCTCTTCTCCATCTCACTAGCAGGAAAGACAGCAGTTGTCTAGGGTTCTAACCCATTTTATTGGTTGGGCATAGATGTTCTTTGTGCTCCATTCCCATTTTTTACCAAAGGCAATGCTTCCCAGTGCTAATGAGACCCTGGCTGTGCCAGGTGGCTGCTGCACAATTCTACCATTTCAAACAGCTGAATTGCCTTTCTGGAAGATTTCACAGTTCACTTTTGTTGAGAGAGCTGTCTTGTCAAAATACAGACTGAGAAAGTCTCTCAGGAATGGCAGGCTGTAGAGGGAGGCCAGGATAGGGGCTGAGTTACTCTTGCCTCGGTGCCACTGGTTGTCAGGAATTGTTGTTGTTGTGCCTGGAAGTGTGGCACTTCCATATTTTAAAAAGCCATTCTGATGGCTAATGTTAGACAACAACCAAGGAATGCAGGTGTGCTCCCATGTGATGACTGTGAATTAAATGATAGCAATATGTGAGCTCAGGAGAAAACACTGCTGCAGGTGGGTAAGGACAGCACCACCTTGGGCTCTGCTGTTCTAATGTCTTTTTAGAGAGTGATTGTTAGCTGATCAGAACTCCTACCAGCTCTTGAACCACTGCCTTATCATCCAGAAATGAACATCCAGTCGTCTCTGTACACTCTCCATGTATCTACACATGCCTTTCTCATGGAGCTTAATGTGTATAGAGGTCAAATACTGGGGGAGTGGGTGTATAGGGACAGCAGAGCAGGACCCAGACTTGGACAAGGCTGTACTGCATAAATTGCCATATCCTTTAGCCTGTGACTTGATTGGTTTTATCTTTTGTCCAAAAGTGCCTCAGAAATATAGGCAAGAAGACAGGAGCTTCACTGCTAATAAGAAGGCACGGCTGACTCACCACTGCTGAAGGTGAGTTGTGTAGTTAGGGGATCTATTTATGAATTACTTTCCCAGACACAGAGATATTAAAGCTCATCCTCACAAGCCTGCCTGCTGCCTCCTCCAAGGCTGTGGAAGGCATCTTGCCACATGGTTGACATGATCACTGGCCTTGGTGCTGGGATGCTGGCTCGAGTGTGGGAACACACAAGCACACACACACATACACGGACTAGAAAGGTGAAGAATATTTTTATGACATTATTTTATGGTAATCTATTTCAATGGTTAATTTAGTTTAGGGCACTGATTTATAACAAGTTTATAGATCTTCTTTACTATTCTTTGTTGAATTATGGAGGTGGCATGTGTGAAATGGAAGTACTTGGCCTATTGTTCTGCTTCTCACGCAACCAGTATAGTTGAGACAATAAAAAGATCTATAAAATTAATATATACAGAGAGAAAGGGACAGAGACAGAGAGAATATGTAATGCTCTAGAGTCTGATATCACATTTATGTCTCCCAGAGAGGTTAAGACTCAGAATTTACATGTAGAAATACCAGAAATATCTTACCCTCTTATGTAGAGAGAAATGACTTCTAACCATCCAGGCTATCATCTCCTTTATTTATAAAGCCAACTTCCATGGTGTAATTTTTTTGTGTTTTTTTTTTTTTAGGCTAGAACCATGTTGCTTTGCTTACAGCTTGGAGCTAGGCCACCTATTTCTGAGGGCTCACTGACCTGGAGCTATTAGGCAGGGTTTTATGGAGACATAACCACACTCAGATTTCAATTCCCAATTTTTTTTATACCAATACATTATATCATATTTAAATACACCTGCATGTGAACACACACACACATTGTAATGGGAAAATGTTTATTCATCTCTCAACAAACCCTATATACTCACACTTATTAAATGTGATAATAGCATTTTTATCTTACCTATGTTAAACTGTGTTCAGTGTGTACTGCTGACTACACAGAGGCACTTGACTCCCTCTTCTACCTCCTCTGAGGCTCTTTCTGCTATTTCAGGCCATTGAGAAGTGATTCATTTAAGGCCTGGTATCTCAGGTGTTTTAAGACTTACTGGTTTTCCCTTCATATTTATAATAAAGTAATGTTTCCTGGTAGCCCTACTTTTATCTGTAATCATATGACTAGGAGATCAGGAAATTTTAACCTTAGTTTGCTTTAAAGTTTTCTTTAGTAATTATCTTGTATGAGATAGCAAGGAGATGAAAGCAGGTATAAAATACACAAAATAGTACAAAGCACATGTTTTGTATCATTAACACAGCTCCTTTGAATGACTGACTGTTGGTTTGCTCTTGTAGCCACAGCAATAGCAGTGCTTTTTTCTCTCCCTTGGTCAGAGTTATGCTAAGATAATTCTTAATCAAAGCTTTAACACAACCTTGCAATGAAATATGACCAAGGCAATTAATCCATATTAAAATGGTGAAACCGCTTCAGAGCTGTGGTATCTTGTCCAAGATGTGCAAATCTCAGCTCTCCAATGATGTGTTTGCTAACTGCTGCTATTTTAAACTCTCCTCTTTCCCCAATCCCTCCTCTTTGATTAGTTTTCAGTATGTTAAATTGGGTAAACAAATAGATAGTGGATTGATAGTTGTGAAGCTGGTTGATGCCTTGTCCTTTTATGTGCCCAAAGGACAGTAGTCTTCTTTAATGAACCTATTAATGTACCATCATTCCTTCTACAGAGTATAAATATATGGTAATATGAGGTCTGTTTTCTTGTCACCACACATCACCACTTCTATTTGAAGAAAACAGAATAAATGCACCAAATATAATATTACAGTCAAATGGAAAGAAAACTCACAGTTTCTACTGTCAAAAAGAAAAGCAGAACAATAATTTGAATGGAATTGCAGTTTACCCTGTTTGGTGTAAAAGAATACCAATTTATTTTATAAACTAGAAATATTTTTAAGATTTCAACAGTTTCAGTGAAGTTTAACAATTCTGTGTAAGATGGATATTTTTATCCCCATTTGTTGTATCCTTCATCCTGTGCAATAGAAACCAGTCTAGGTTAAACGTTACTGACACTGAAAAATGATCAAAGTGCTTATTTTATTTTTATTAAACAATCTCCTTGAGTTTTTTCTCTCCAGAAACATAAATAATAAACATGCAAAAGCCTTATTTGCAGAAATATATCCCAGGAAAGAGAAGGGGGCTTATTTTCCTGACAAAGCCAAAAAGTTGGAGAGAAAGACCAAATAACAGAATCTGGCTTAGTGCCCAGCAAATTACTGGAGAAGATTATTTGGTAATAGAAAAGAAAATACACTTGGGCTCTACACCATTCACAGATACAGGTTGGAACAGCCAAGAATGGCTCTTCTGTTTTTGGAGAAGGGGTTGTTAACTAGCAGCTCTGTAAGGATCTTCACTGATGCAGACAACTAGAGCTAGTAGTGGTAAAACCAGCTTATTATTTCCATCAGACATAGAATTTCAAATATTGGCAGTATTAACATCACAGACTACAGGTGTAAGTAAGGCAGTATTCAGGTAATCCAAAGTTTTATTTTTTTTTTTTTTTGTCTGAGGGCAAATACCTGCAGATAGCATCATATTGGTACAAAAAGCTTAGATTGCCTGGAATATTTAATTTTATTTGCAAACACCTGTCAACAGAACAGTTGTGGCTTACTTTTTGAACATATTGTGTCCCACCCATTCAAGAAAGCATTTTATTTTATTTTTGAAGCTGCTAGTCGTTGAATACTAAAAAGAGCAGCTGCACTTAAATCATGTAAGGAAGGATACAATTTCTCCTATATTCTGCATATATCAAATTACAACCTCTGGTAATGCTTGTAACACCTGCCAGGTGATACAGAACCAATTAGTTAAATGCCCCAATGCTTAGGCTTGTTGACCTTCCATCATGGCAATATGTAGGTGTAAGTTGCTGGAAGCTGGGCAGAATCACTCAATTATCAGAAGGCTGGAGAGTCTCCCTGTTGCAGAGCCTGTGGTAAGTAAAATAATGGTTTTCTGTTTGGAGAATGGACAGACTGAGCCTTTTGCATCCTGGCTGAAGTGGAGATGGGCTCCTGCAATTTTGTGAAGCATTAATATAAGCCAAACTTTCGAGAGTGCTCAAGCCTCCATAGGTGTGCCTCCAGTTGCTGTGAAGGTCTGCAGTCTGTAGGGGATGTGTACCTTGGCAGCTGAGCTGTTTGTATGTCTACTGAACCCACTCACCACAGGAATGGATCTTTAAACTGTGCCTTGAATCAGCTGTTGGAAGGACTCCTCAGGGAAGATGAATAGGCTCACTGTCAGCTGAGATCTTTGCACTCAGGTGTGTATTTCAAAGTCATATATACATGTCTGTCCTCTCTTGCTTTTTTACTTTTGTTTCTGAATGTACCAAAAGCTACTCTTTTATCCTCTATAAAAGTTTTTGCATGTGCAGTGGGAAGAAGATGGCAAAAAGTAAATTGGTTTCGCTCTGTCAAGGAAAATGGATTTAAAATATCTATTAGGACTGAAGAGCACTTATCTGAGCCTCTTCTTAGACATTTCATCTTGTAAACAGCTTGATCCAGAAGGGCGACTGACAAGTCTTAATCACTGTCTTCTGCAAACCCTTTACAGAGGAGCATGCAAAGGTTACAGTAATTTTTGCTTTAGTTCTGGCATCTGTCCTAAGCTGCTTTGATGTGGTGTCCCAGGTAGCTGTCTATCCCTACAAGAGCTGCCAAAAAGCCTTTCCTCTGGCTAGGTGAGGAGCTTATTTCATTTAGAGTCTGTTATGCTAATTGTGTACCATGATAACAAACACTGTGAGCTAATCACTGTCCACTTAAACAGAAAGACTGCATATTCTTCATACCTATGTGAATGATACTGGAGCATTCCTTTCTTGCCTGTTGCAACTTTCCTTTGCAGTAACAGATACAAATATCTTTCAGGTTGGATAAATGGTTCACACAACATGTTTCTTTTGACAGACAGTCTTTGCAGCTGAAATTCGTGCCTATTGTTTCAAATTTCTCCACTGTCTTCTCTGTAGAATTCTTTGCAGAAGCCTCTAGACAAAAACTTTGGGCCTGCAAGGGGCAAATAATGAGAAACACGTTTCTAATGAGTAATAATTACAGGTTTAAATAGCTGGCACAATCAGTGTTCAGTGATTTCATTATTAGATGGCACCGTAATTTATGCTAATCCTGATAACGGTTCCGGATGAGAGAGGTCCAGACATAGGCGATTGCACTGCAATTATTTACACCCTGTATTTCTGAAACAATAGATATGGTAATTTGGAAATCAGATGACTATGATTTCATTTATTCTGGTAGGAAACACATGTAACAAGTTGTGTCAACAACCATAAAATTAAATAGGATTATTTGATTTCCAGTTCTAAGTTTATTCCTTGTTAGCTTTCACTGCCCTAGACAACCCCTGAACCAAGGGAAGTTTTATTGGGGAGACCTGGAATTTTAAATTTTTTTACCCTTTTGCAAGTCTTGCATTTGGATATATCTTCTCAGTGTAAGTGAAACTGGGGGGTTGAATTTCATGAGTCTGCTTTCATGTAACTACCACCTTTGTAATTGCTGCAAACAAAGCCAAACCTTTCAATCTTCTCCAGCCATTCTTATATGACTGTGCCTTTTTACTCCACTGGGCTTTTGTGCAAGTAAGCCATCAGTAACCTGAATTTTCAGATCAAATTGTGCCAGTGTGGTGGGTGGGTAGTAAGACATCAGGGATATATCAGAGTGGAAAAGAAATGTTTTAAAGGGGAAAAGAAATGGAGGCTGGAGTGATTCCAGTATGCAGAACACTGAGAAAGCCTTTAGCAGGGGAACCTGTGCTCCAGTCTCAGGTTCATTCCTCAGCACCTCAGTTGTGCCAAACAAGTCAATGAGACTGTTCATGTGTTTAAAGCCCGTGCTACGTGCTCTGTGTGACTGCAAGATCAGGTCTCTGGTGTAAATAAGTGAGGTAATAGTCTGTTGATTGTTGGAAGTTCCTGGAGCAATCAGGACTCTGGTCTTTCTGCCAAAGTATTATTCACTGCAATTAGGACAATGAACAGCACTAAAATGCTATTCACTGTACCTCTCATCTGTTCCTCTCGTGAACTTGTGCAGTCTTTCTTAGCACTTCAAATTTGAAAATTGCTGTTGGTATTAGTGAAATAGATATTTTAGGAAGGATTTTTTTAATCCAAAATGTAGTCTGGGTACTAGTGACCAGTGTGTATAGCTTGCATTTCTTTTCTGTGTTTGCTGGGACTTTGGTGCAGGAGGGGGTAAGAGAAGGCATGCAAATACTGCAGCTATTCATAGAAAAGAGACAATGAGTGCTGAAAAGCTCATCAGTTTGCAATATTTTTATCCTGGTGCATCTTAAATTGTGTCTACCATCAAGTCTTTTTTGTGATGTGGTAGAAGGTCTGGGCTGGCCCTTGCCATACACAGGTGGTTGGCAGTGCCACAGGAATGGGGGATGTTGGGGTAGCTTTGCCAGCAGCTCAGCAGTGTCTGGGCTAACAGGACTCCTGTGTGTCACTGTCCATCTGCCTGCCCCTAGTGCTCTTGCTGGCTTTGCTCACACCCAGCCTCCTGCTGCTGCCCTCCCCAGCCTCCTTGGGCAAGTAGCAAGGTGAGGCTGGCCTGGGTGCTGTGCTTAGGAGGCTTGGCTGCTCCTGGGAAGCTGAGGATTGCTTTTGGGAAAGCTGAATGTGCATGCAACTGTCAGCTCCCAGCAGAAGGGGTGGAAAAAGGACTGCTGAACAAGCTAGTGTAATCCACATATGTGAGAGTGGACAGTTAGAGAGGCTTGGAAAATCATATCCAGAGGCTTTGGTAAACTTTATCTGAACTGCTCGAGGTGTTTAAGCTGAGACATCTCACAAGAAAGGCTCTTGCTGTGGTTTTGACACTTGCTACTTTCAGCATAGCTTGGATTTCTGATAACACATTCTTTGTGGTATGTAATTTTCTATTTCTGACCATGGCTTGCCCTGGAAGGACACAAGAAAAAAAAACCAGCTGAAGCTATAAAACCCTCTTACCTTTTTTTTTTTTTTTTTTTTTTTTTTTTTTTTTTTTGTTTTGTTTTTTTTTGTTTGTTTGTTTGTTTGTTTGTTTGTTTTGTTTTTTGCCGGTGTTATTCTTTTAGTGTTTTGGACAGGTGAAGCTAAAGCTAAATTCCTGCTTTATATGAAGAAATTTGCTTAAGTGTCTAGTAGAAATACAAATTTCTAGAGGGAGAAACCTGATGGCAGAGTACAATGTGTTGTCAGTGTCAGGATGGTAGCTGTCTAAAGCAAACTTCATTGTAATCAGCTTGTCTTAAGCTTTATATGCGACACATTAACATTCCAGCTCTGAGTTGTAGGACACCAAACCATGCTTAGGAAAGAAACACTCCAGGGTCTTGATCTCTTCCAGGAAAGTTTCTTAATTTACAAGCTTAATTTATAAATAAAGGAGTTCCACAGAACTGCACCTTCATTTCACAGGATATTTATGTGCTGAAACCAGTGGATGTAAACCACTTCATGTTGGATACCTACAACATGCAATCTAGAGTAAAAGGGTCTGCTTTTGTCATGGTTAAGATAAATAAAGACTTAACTGGAGGAAATATCTCCATTCTGGAGTTGTTTTATGTGGAATTATGAATTGCTTTTTTGCTATGTAATATAAATAGTTTTTCAAAATGCTAGTGTTGTGCTATTGATATTTAGGATCACCTCATTAATCATCTTGGGGAGTAACAAAGTCATCTAAGTTCACAAATTCACTTCTTAAAGTGGATGTTAATATAGAGAAGAGAAGAAACAACATTTTAAAATACAGTATTAGTAAACCTCTGGACAGGAGTAAAGATTAGTTTGAAAGGACTAGATACATAAGAAAAAGATTTCCTAATGCTGTGGAAATGATCTTGTCAGGGGTCAGGTGTGCAGTGTGGGGAACAGAAGGTGGTGAGTGTCATTGAGGAGAATACACTAAAGTAGGTCAGTAGGTTATCTTAGTGTTTGCATTTGGAGAACCAAGATGGAAAGCAGGATTAGGCTGGCCTCTTGAGCTGTGATTAAAAAGTGGGAAAAACAAATAATTTTCTTAGAAGGAAAGGTATAAATCTTACCCTTGCTGTCTCTGCAATTTATGTGAACTCAGTGGGAAAAAGCTGAAAAAAAAAGGCAGCTCAAGGAGGTCTAAGCTTACTCAAGCTGAAGGAGACAAGGCAGCTGCCAGGGGTAGGAAGAGGAGTGATCTCACTCACAGGGAAGCACAGGAGATAGTCAAGAAGCTGTGGAAGCACAGAGAGACATGGTGGGGAGAAGCAGCAATTTTTCAGTGTTTGCCTTTGTCCCTCGTGTCACATAAAGATGCCAAAATAAACATGTTTGCCATACACAGTGGTCAAATTTTCTGTGTGCATCAGCTCCACTTGGTGTAAGTGCAAACAGCTGTGATGGGGAACTGGGAGTGTATGTAGATATTCAGGGATGTTCAAGAGCTTATGAGAAGGAGAAAGATAAAGTCTTTAAGAATGGAATTAGAATGGAATAAGTAGTTTGCTTTTGACCCTGAACACCTTTGCAATCTATGGAATTAGTGATATTGCATTATAATCTCATTTACAAGGTTTCCTCAAAGGTAAAATAACAAAGACTACCAAGAGTAGTGCCTTCAGAAATGAACAGCTTTCAGCTGAAGCTAAAAGGCCTTTTTTGACCTCTGTAACATTCATTGTCATGTAACACGTTTCTGTCTGTTTGAGTGATGGGAAGGATTTCTCATTGTTCTCACAGTATTTTGTAATTGAGTCAGGAAAATGCATAATGCATTTTATATCAACATTAAAAAAAGTTTTATATGAACTTTTAAATGAGTGCTCAGGTGTAAGTCATCAAAAATGCATATTTATATTTTTTGTGTGAATTTTATTAAAAAAAGACAACTGTTTGCTCAGGTGCCATCTGCAATGGATGAGAAATGAAGAAGTGAAAATAAATATTTTGTCTCTCCTTTTTTCTGATCATTTTATGAGAGAAAAGCTGCTATTTATGAAAGGGTATCTAAGTCTCCATGTCTGAAATACACATCAGAACCCAAGCTACTTCTGCTGTGGACAGCCTGCGGACTAGTGTGATTTATTTCTGATGTTTCTTAAGGACTTGGTTGCTGGGTTGGGCCTTGGAAGACATTGGACAGGATTTGAGGAAGGTCTGTCAAAGAACCCCTCAGCAATTGGGTACATGGGCCTGCTTGTGGTTTAACCTGGCACTGCTTCAGTGTATGCAAGAACAGATCTCAGCTTTATGTTCAAGTTGTTTGTTAACCAAATCTGTTTAGATGAAGGGGAGATTGGGCTATTGAGAGGCCAAAATCCACCACTCTGCTGCTTTGACCTTCCTGTGGACAGCATTTTCAGGGCAAGAAATTGAAACAAAAGGATTGCTAATAATTCAGAGCAGAACTCATTCATTCTCTTCTGTAGTGGACTTGAAAAAAATTATGAAGTGGCAGAAATTGATGAATTGACCTTTCCCCTAACTTTTCCAACTCTTTACAGTATTGCATATTGTACTTCTCTCATCTCTTTGAATGAAGACAACTCTTGTAGATTCTGACTTCCTTACATCCAGCTCCTTCTCCCATGTGCAGTCTTGCCTGGATCTTTTCACCTTGTGCCCTTAAGTGTCTGTCACAACAGGATGCTTCCACCTGACTGTGGTATCCAGAAGCTACAACACTGCAAATAAAATGTACTAGCAGGAACTGCAATGCTTAATTATCCACTATTGCTACCTGAAGGAGCTCTGGAAATATGGCCAGGATGTACCAAATCCTAGCCTTGAGCAACCCCAGGATGACATTGCTGATGCCAGAAGTGCTGCACAGTGCAAAGGAAAGCTTAATACATGAGGCATCTGTCAGGGAGGAAGAAAGGGAAAATGAAATGAAATGTTTGATTGTTGTGTGAATAAAAAAAAATGAAGGTGTGGTATAGGATTAGGATAAGTAAATACTATGCCATATTTGTGAATATTGTACAAATGAAAGTTAACAATTGATTCTATTTGGAGATTTGGCTTTTTAATCGCTGGTTTAGAGCAATGCAACAGGAAATTAAAAAAAAAAAGCATTTTATATATATATTTTAAGTGAAAAATGTATTTCTCCTGCATTTTTTTCTCCTGCCTGTCTTTAAGAACCCTGATAGAAGTTCAGAGCTGTAGACTGGCTCACAAACAAGAGACCTCTGCTGCTTTAAAAGCAATTCAATTTTAATACAACTTATTTTTGATGCAAGATGCACTGAATGCCTCAGAGAATTAGTAAAAAAAAAAAACAAACCTTTGAAGTCTTTAATTTCTTTATTTCAGCATCTAATAGGGCCTGGTTTTATAGAGATGGAGGTTTGTGTACTTCATTTAAGAAAACTCCAAACCCTGTAATTAGCATTAATTATCCTTTCTGGAGAGGTCTTTGGAAAAAAGCCAAGGATTAACTAAAAGAGGAGCCAACATGCCTTCTCCTCAGGGGTTGCCCGAGTTCAGCTTGGAGAGATTCTGCTGCACAACGTGGGACTTTTACACTGGGCAGTCCCTGTAGGAGTTGGATCTTTCAGTAAAGCAGCTGCATGTTAACATCTGGGCTTTTGTTTGGTTTTTTCTCCCTTAATCATGTGGACTGGAGGCCCTTCATTGTGGAGAACAGGCCTTCCTAACTTCCTCCAGTAAGGTATTCCTCCTACTCTGTTGTGATGTCTATCTAAAAATTTCCTACCTGGGCCTTACAGTATTTAAAATTTTATTCTGTGTATACCACTGAGAAGTCATATGAGTATGATGTAATTTTAAGGAGATAGGTATTTACAATTGTCTGCCTGTGGGGAATTCATTTAACTAGATTCTTGCCCCTTAAAACACTTCTGTTGACTTTTGAAAGTGTTAATTGCACCTTCCCCTCTATTAAGTTGCAGGTGTATTATATATCAGAACACAAAACCATTCAGGTTTGCACAGAAGAGTTCTCAAAGCAGAGCTGTGGCAGAAGCACTGAAGCATTCTACCTTAAGGCTTACTATGAGAAAAGTTATTTTGAATTATTAGTGAGATTCTTAAATTATGTAAGAGTGATTTGTATTGTATGAACTCTTCTTAATGAAGAAAAGATTCCCCCTTGCTCTGTAATAGTAGCTCTGTTCTAGAAACCTGGTGCAGAGAAGCTCAGAGGAATTCTGAGGACTGAGAAATGAAACTTTTAGAAGGCTTTGTGTGTGTGTGTGTATCAGCTGTGCTTAAGGGACTCAAGTCTTGCACTAACTGTGTGTCTCAGCAAATAAATCGCATTGAATGACTGCATAGATCAAAAGTACTTGTTTGCATGGCTTCTGCACCCTCCATTCTCACTTGACAAAGGAGAGGGACTGCCCTAAGCTCTAATGCAGTCCATGGCTGAAAATTAATTCCCTTCACCACTTTTATTCACATCACTTAATCAACCTTTGTAGCACAAATACTGGAGTGTAAACAATTTTCTAGATAATAGATATTCGTTATGTTTTCCCTTCTCCCTGGAGGAATATTTTGCTTTTGTTATTTAGGCAACTATAAAATCTCTACACTAGCTTTTAAAGTGCAGAGACATTGAAACTGGGCTTCAAACATAGTCATTAATGTAAAATTGTCATGGTAAGTCTACCCATGTTGTCTGTGTTGCTTCAATAAAATGCCTCTAAAAATAATGCTTTTGTGAGTGGGGAAAACATTAGTTGCAAATCCTTCTACAAGAGGACTCAGAGGGTTCAAGACCAGCCTTTAGGAATGGTTTCCCCAAACAAATTATCCTCTTGAGCTGGGAATTGCATTTTACTACCTCTTAAACTGATTTTTTACCTCTGATCACCTTCTTTAAGCATAAGACTCCTCTTTCCTTTTGTCCTTTGTTTTTTGTCTTGATCCCTGCTGTGGAAAGGTCTAAAATGACAGCAGCTCCAAATGAGAAGGTATCTTTAAGACCAGTGTTGACAGACTTTGAAAGACTCCAGTGATATCACTCCCCCAAATTTTTTAATCTGAAGCTATTTGAGTAGTAATTTCCCTGGTGGTGCTTGTTTATTGGTTGTTTTTTTTTTTTTTTTTTTCCCTCCTTCCTACCACCAGCACCTTCTCCTGGCTTCTGTGCATTTACTCTCATAAAATTAAGGAGCAGCTGTATACCTCTATACCTATATGGCTATGCTGTTTTTAAATTTTATGTTTGTTAAATGCTGTTTGATAAATATTGTAAGAGCATCAGTGTTTCTTTGCCTGTGCAAAGAAAGAAAATTTGCATATTTCTATGCAAATATCTGGATATCCTTTTTGCCATGAGCAATAATAAGATTACCTGTGGGGTGGTTTTTCTTACCCAGCTGCAGGACTTTTGCACCACTGGAATGCTTTGACTTGATGATCTTAGAGGTCTTTGCCAACCTGGATGATTCCATAATTCTGTTCTATATTTACTGCTAAAAATAGGGGTTGCTGTTTACTGTGAATGACTCCTTGCCACGAGGTGGGTACCCTTTTCTGTGATACCTATGCTAAATTTATAACTGTCTTAAAACACACTGAAGTTTGCCTGAGGCACTTCTGAAAGATTTGCTAGAGCTCAGTTTAGTTTTACCAACAGAATGGCTAATACTTGGATTTCTCTTTACATATATCTTAGTATGTGCTCTGTGGTTTCCTTCATCAAAGTACTGCATTTAAAAACTCCCATCCCGTGTTAGGTAGCTCTGATCTCACTAGGGAGTTTGAGTTACTTTAATATCAAGGTATTTTTTTTCTCCAGGGTGGATTTCTACTTGTAGAAAGGCTCATAAATTGTCTTTTCTTAAGTAATGTTTATTTAGCAGCAAAGAAAATAGAGTAATTGTTAAATGGTGAGTATCTGTGCCTCTGAGTTTGCCAAAAGGGGAGTGGCAGAAGAAGCATAAGGATGTGAAAGCTGGTACATGCCTTCAGGCAATTTTTAGTTTAGCTGTGTAGGATTCAGATAGTCTTGGTTTTCATCTCACAGTTTTCAGTTATTCCAGTAAGTTAAAATTTTTCTGATTGTTTTGCTCTTAGAAAAGTGAATGTACAAGTTGTTCTAGATACAATCAGCACAGAGAAGTGAAAAGTATCTGGAAATAGGAATTATTTATGCTGGGAGTCCCATTTTTACTTGATTAAACTAGTTGTAAAACTGGAATGATGCAGCAAAGGATTCCACGTGTTGTGGCAACAGAAGCTGACAGGAGTGTTGCTCTGCTGTACTAAGGCTGCTTCTTAAGCTCATCCTTGGCTTCTTGCAGGTGCCACATTCTCACCATCTGAGCAGAGGGTTTGTGGCAAAAGGGTGTGATCAAAGCCTTGAGCTAATGTGAAGTCAAGCTCTGCCAAACGTGGTGTGCTGGAGCTCAGTGTCAGGTGGGGATGGATGTAGCTGCAGTGCTGACACTTGAGGGAAAGCAGAATTCTGCCAAGATGAACACAGGCTCTCTGTGTAAGATGCTAGTTGTTATACACTTTTCACCTCACTAAATCTGGATTTGAAATTCTTCCAGCTGAATGCATGTAAGGGTCTCCTGAGCAGATCTTTCATGCTGGTCTATCTCATAACACTGCCAGTGAGTCCTGACAGAGACTCTTTTAATTTCTGCCTGCACTGTCTGAAAAACTTTCCTGCAGTAGTTTAATAAATAGATATTTACCTAAGGGTCACTGAAAAGTCCCAGTGTGACTCTGCTGGGAACTGGTGCATTTTCTGTAGAGTATGAGCAGTGTCAGTACCAACTTCTTTGCTCCCTCTGCAGGTATGCACTTGTTTTAGAGGTCCTAGAACATTCAGCTCTCCAGATGCATCAGTCATCAGCCTGTTGAAGTTTCCATTGAGATAGGGAGTTTGGTGGCTGGTGTTGTCACACCTGTGTTCTTTTGATGGCCTTTGTAACAGCTTCAGAGTGATTGAATTGGGTCTGAGTAATTTACTTTTCTAATTCTACTTCACAGAACAGCTTAATTGTGTTTTCCTTCAAGTTTATCTAACTCACATACCAGGAGGAAGTTTCTTAGAGATTTAGTTTGTGTTGTGGCATGGATTTCAAGTTTATCAATACCTCAACAGACACTTATCTCCTTTGATGCTGTGCTGGTGGGTGTTGCAAAGTTGGCCTATGGTTGCTATATGTGGAGCCTGAGGGAGGAATTCTTGTTTCTCAGGAAGGGTGAGAATGAAATTGGATGAGGTGTGGCTCCAGGTAAATGGAGTAGCTTTTGGTGAGGAGAACACTTGTATAAAATATTCATATAGATTAAGTCAAGACACGTAGGAGAAGCAGTGACATCTTTAAGGTGGTTTATGTCAAATTTCTGTAAAAATACATGATGAACCCAGGTATGTATGGTATCACCTCTGACCGTCAATTGTTTGCTGTCTATCCTGGGCACAGTTCATATGTATAAATATGCCAAAGTGCTATATCCTGTGGTAGCAAAAAAGGATGGCATGGTTCAGTGTTATATGCATTTCTGAAACCCTCTGTAATAGCATTAAGTGACCTAAAAACCAGTCTGTGATATCTGTCAGTATGCAGAATGTATTTTGGTAGATTTCTCCCTCCAATGTTGTGCCTGGAGGTCCTACCATTCAATATTTTGTTGGTTCCACATGTAAATCAAAAGGCCAGAGAGCAAAATAGGAGGAGATATTGCCTGTCTCAAGGGGTCAGAAAATCTTTCCACATTTGTCAAAATAACTGGATTGCAGGATATGCATTCTAGATAACTCTCTGGTTAAGTTGTGAAATATTATTTTTTAAATACTGACTTCCACTTCTATGGCTCCTTTGGAGTATGAATTATTGTGGTAAGTTTGAGGGACCTTTTTTGGTCTGAAATTGAATACAGCCAATATAATGAAGTAGCAATTTGTAGTGAATGCTATCTGCATGGTTTGGTCTTTCACCCATATACTGTGCTATTTCAGCTCTCAGCATGCTTTCAGAATCCAAGAATCCAGAGTATAGCAATTCTGCTTTCCTCCTTTGTGATATGACATCAAATATTTCAGATTTAGTTTCAATATTTGTATTTTTGCCTCTTCAGAAGGAATAAGCAGTGGTTCAGGTGTTCAATTGCTGGAATTAGTTCATTAATTTCCACCTAAATATTAAATGGAAGTGAAAGTCCATGTTTCCCAAGAGCACGAGATAATTTGGTCAATAGCCAGAGGGTTTGGCTAATAACTGAGCTTGTGGTGAACAGAAATAAACTATTGCAAGATATGGAAGCTATTAAGCCAAAATTTCTGTTAGGTTTTCCTGCTGGATCATCAAATTCCCCTGAACTGAAAACTGTTGCTCTTGAGACCCATCAGGAGAACTGTGAATTAAGGTCTACATTTACTGCATGGCTCTGATGCAGGATTTTGGAAAATGGAAAGTATTAGCATTGGATTCATTGCTACAGTAGGAAAACAATGAAAATATTCAGGCAACTTGGTTTCAGTCATGGGTTTTCAGAAGTTAGTCATGGATGATAAAAAAAAAATTCTTTAGCATATCAAACTGAATGCTTAGCAACTGTTGGTCTTGAGCAATTCTGAATTTTCAAACACTGCTGAAGATGCATCTGAAACCAACACTTCCTTTGAAGTCTCAGCTTCCTATGGCTATTGGAAGAAACCAAATATTTGGTTTCAGTAGCTTTACTGCACATTCTTCTGAGTGGGCCAAGCAAAGTCCCAGTTCCCTGAGCTGTAATTTGCTGGCAGCAACACTTTGATGTTTCCTCAGAAGAGCTAAGGAAAAGTCTGCCTAAAACTCACTTTTGTTCCTGGCAGACATCAATGTAAATATCTGAGTATTTTACTTTCTGTCAAAAAATGTGGGCTGAATTGTCATCCCCCTGGAATAAATCAAGTCTGTATATGCTATCATAAAAAAAACTACAGGAATTTTTGGTTCTTGGCACAAAGCCATGTAAAAGGTGCCTGAATCTTTCTTTTATTTTAACTGCATTCATTTCATAACACTTGTACAAGATAAAATCCTATTTTTTTGTTATTGGCCAAAAGTCTATAATTTGGCTTTCAAATATATGATTTGTTGCCAAGATCCTCTATTTATCTTTCAGTCTTATTTTCTTCAGTTATGCAGTAAACATTTCATTACAACTGTCACTGAAGGTTTTCTGCTTTACTTTTATCTTGGGTATCTGTGTGGAAGAACCCATGACAAATATTTTATGTAGTGTCTAATACCTGGTGCATGATCCTGTGTCATTTCAAAAAGCCCACCTCTCCATTTGGCTGCAATTCACATTTTCTAGTATAGATTTTAATTTAATCACAGAAGTCTTTCATTTCCCAGGTATGCAGTTTACTTGGTTTCTCTTGACAGGTTATTCTCTGTTCACCCCAGTGTGGCTAAGGGTGGAAAAGAGCAATAGCCTCAGAACATGCATGTGAGCTAGACTGCCTGTTTTTGTAGTTACAAAGATAATTCTGATTGCTTTGGGTATCTCTAGGATGTTTTAGCTTGTATCAGTATGGACTCCAAAAAATCCAAATCTAATGCACCATAGTAAATATTTTAATTGCCTTTATCTAAGCTTTCATCCTTCAGTTCCACAGTGTTATCTCCTGGGCTTTTGTTATAACTGTTCCTATTCTTCCCTCCCTTGCCTCTCACCTATCTTGATTTAGAGAGAAATATTTTTGGCCTTTATCTGTTTTGTAAAATTTTTCCTATTCAGTGTCTAAATATACTTCTGTTTTCCTTTAAACATAGTACCCTAATACATAAACTAATTTTTAAAAAAATAATCTGATGTCTTGGAGTTTTATTCCTGCCACCATTGATTACATTGACTCCACCTTCACCTGTATATATGTGATAGTGCATATATGTGCATCTGTTCCCACCTGCACAAGATCAGATTTTTGTAAATCAGCAGACCTACATATCAGGTCTGAAGACAGGAGGGTCATCAGTTTAGAAGATTCAATTCTATAGCCTAAATAATGTAATGATTTCCATAAGGCTTTTGAGAATAATTATACAACTGTACTGTGATTTATTTTTCTTTCCCAAGCGAATGACCTTGTTTTAAAATGACTGTTTGATAAAGGATTTATTGTAAGTAATGCAGATAAATAAGCCATTTGATAGTGGGATGTAGGTTACTGGTCAGTTAACTTTAGAAGTTGTAATGTTTTGTTTACATTTGTTGGAATAACCTAGACCTAGGATATAATATAATTTTCCTCTCAAAGCTCTGACATTATGGAGCTTTGGGGGACACTCTTTGTGCTGTATGGTTCCACTAGGCACAGAGCAGGAATATTTTTATGTCAGAGTCTCTTTATTTTTAGGAGATGAGACAATGGGAGTAGTAGTAATGTGTGGAAGACAGCCAGGTGACAAGAATAAAAGCCAGGGTCATGACAGAGTGCACTAGTTTGAAGCAGGAGCTAAACATCATGTTTGGGACTAAACTGCCCCTTTAACACTCCAGTAAGGAACAATGAACCCAATGAGGAAAGGACATGTTTTCTGAGCCTCTCACCCCCAGCTGGCTCTTAGCTGACTTACAAAGATCATCAGCTTCAGAAAATGTGTTTTAAATAGATGTCAGTGCCTATTTTCTGGGTTCCAAGCCAAGCTGGAGAAAGATTACTTGTGGGACCCCAAGGCTTTCTGCTTGTCTGGGAATTTCTGTTTATTTGAATTTGTCTGTACTTTCTCCTTCTCCCTTAAAGAAAAAGGCTCCTTCCTTCAGAGGGAAAAAATCCTGAGTGTAGGGGGATGAGGTGGCCAGACAGAAAAACTGTTGTGCTTCTGTGTGGATAGTTCCAAAAGCTGTCTCTTTTTCCAGCTAAAAAATAATAATGAACTGGGTTCACTTTCAGACTTTCTTTAACTATAACTTGGTGCTGACATGATTTCTTCCTAATTTCCAACCAGTAAAATTTCTCCTGTTGACTCTGTCAATGTGAACCATGATTTGTTTGGATGCAGTTTAAAGATACAGAATTGGTAATTTTTCTTATACGTGTCCTTCCTTCTGAGCCTTTACATTTGCATTCATTCTTAAACAGTTTCTGCCTAATTAAATCAGACCTATTCAAACTCTGAAAGAGAAGAGCAAAGGTCAAAAAATGTCAGACACCCTTAACAACCTCTATTAAATCTTGCTGAACCGAAAGTGCTCTTACTTTCAGTCCAGAAATGGCATCTTAGATTGCAATAATTGATGTGACCTCCAAATACTTACATGTTATCAAGAATTCCACCATGCAAAAGAGGGAAGAATGGGATAAATGTGCTTAACAGAAACTGCTCCTTAGTCCAAATCCCCATACAGCAGTGGGAAAAGAAGTATTTTATCATGCTGTGCAGAATTGAATGTATAGATTGGTAAAAATGATGTCCACCAAATTCACCAAATCTTCTCTGGGATCTTTTTTTAAGCTAGAGAGAGAAAGAAAAAAGCACTTTGCTTCATTCAGTCAACCTATCAAAACTGATCTCTGTGTGTTTGGAAGGGTCTGATACTCTGTGAGGAGAGTCAGACTGCTTGGGCCTGAAATGCAGCTAATGGGAAACTGAGACTTCATTTAATTCTAATTGGCATAGGCTGTCCCATGTGTTAAAAATAGCAAGTTAGGCAAAGTGAAGGCTCTTGCATCACCATTTGGTATGGCTACTTTCCTGGCAAGTCTGAGATTTGGGGTTCAAGTTGCTCTATAATCTTGCATTTAGAGAGGGAAAGATTTTGCCTCAGGAAGTGGTGCCTGTGCCCATAACACAGAAGCATGGATGGAGCCTTCTAGTAGCTGGAACTTGAGGATGTACTTCAGCCAGGAATAAAGTTGATAACCTGATTCTCTTTCACCCTCATTTTCCCAAGTCCTAAAGTATTTAGTGAGTTGGGGTAGAAGAGCATTTGCATCTGCTGCTCTGTGACTGGGAGCATTTCCAGCTTCACTGACAGCTCCTACTGCTGGATGTCACTGGAAGGAGCAGGATTTGCAGCAGGGTCAGGATAAGTCCAAAACCAAGTAAGGTGCCCACCATGTATGTGTGAGCAGATGCTCCAGGGCCCAGCCAGCTGAAGCAAGAGCCCAGAACTTCTCCTTCCTTTGAGAGCACAAGAGCTCATTTCATTTCCAAAACACACCCATAATAAACATTTTTTCATTGTTTAAAATGTTAATGAATGTATGAGAACATGCAAATGACATGAGCAACACTGTGCTTGACGAGCTCTAGTCTACAGAATGAATTCCAAACACAAGTTATGGTTGGAAACTGATTGGAGGTTTAGAAGTGGAGACTTCTGGGACTTCTTTATTTTTCTCCCTCTCTCTCTCTTTTTTTTTTTTTTTTTTTTTTTAACTTGAATTTGACTAATAGACACTTTTACAGAGCTAGAATTATATTCCAATGATGTGAGTAATGAAAACCCAGAACTTGGATAATTTAGGCTTCAGAAAACAGTGGAAAATTTTTTTTCTGAAACCCTAAGCTGCTTTTCAGATCTTTGAAGGCACAACATGGCACTAAGGCAATAAATTCTTTGTGATTCTCAAGACTATCAGGAAGAGCTAGAACATCACTAGTGACTTCAGAAAGAGTGGTGATGAATTCAGGTGGTCTGTGGTACTTGTATTAGCACCCTCCTTGGTGTTTCTACTAGATGGCAATGATCTGGAGGAATCCCTGGGAATGGGCTAAGTTACCCAGGCACTGGAATAATTTTCCACTTGAAGCAGTGACAGCAGAGAAAAGAAAGACTGAATATATCTTAAAAAAAAAAAAACTTTTTAGCCCATGCAGTCAGTCATGTGTGAGAATGATTGGAGTAAAATAAAAATGTTTTCTGACAGGAAGGAATGGATTGGTTATGTGCAGAGGTAAATCAGCTGCATAGAAGTTGAGTATATGGTGAGAATCAGCTACGTGGAAAGCAACACTCCCCAAATGACCTTTAGATCCTCATAGCTAAAGGTTCATCAGTTTGAAATTACTGTCTTGGATGAAAATGGCAAACTTAGCATGAGCCTCTGAAAATATAAGAGTATTTAAAAGTAGCTTTCTGAGCACCTGGATAGAGGGCTGTTAGTAGAGAGAAAACCAGCTTGATAAAGGAGAAATGAAGCTGCCTCATCCAAGCATGTATAATAGCTATTGCTATTCAATACGGCTGAAAGGTTTTTCTTGCAGCTAATGGAAAATTCAGCTTCTAGGGTGTCACTAATTTTGATAGAGATTTCAGTGTCTTCAGTTGTCTCAAACTGAAATGGGATGTGCAAATATTCTTTCATGGTCTCTTGTTTTCTTGTGTGTTAAATCCAAAATTACTGACCCTTGGTGCTAGGACCATGTTGCTGATAGTTGCTTAAAAGGTTGCCTGTGGAAAACCTAATTTCTGCCTGAACTTCACAGTCCCATCATGTAATTTAATGTGTTTTTCCTCCTATTGACATCCTTGGCAAAAGTAATCTTCATTATGAGACTCCAGATTTTTTTTTAATTAAAAACAAAAAAAACTCTAAACAAAATGCACACAACTCATTGCCTTTTCTTATTTCATGCATTTTATGTAACATTTTCTTATATTCCATTTGGTTATATATGGAATTTTAGGTGCCATGTAGTAGTAACTGGCTAAGGCTCATTTGCACATGATTTCCACCCTTGTGTCAACTGGTCCACTGAAATCAGTATTGATTTCAGAAGCATTAGGAACTTTACTACTCTTAATCTGGACCCAAGTGTTCATGTTTTATGAAGGACAATAAAGTCCAAATATTTATTATAAGATGTCAAAACATCAATGTTGTGGGATGCTTAGAACCAGTGTAACCTCTTTGTAGCCACTGGCATGATTCTAATTTTCATGGGGTGTATCTGGCTTACTACCCAGTACTTGCAAAGAGAGGGCTCTGACAATCAACTTCAGACCACTTTTAATACTTCTGTTTGAAATCTGCACTCTGGAGAAGTGTGGGGTTTATTTAAAAATTTTTACTCAATTATCTTTTATTTGTGCATTTCAGATACAGCATTAATATTAAAGTCTTGTAGTTCATGAATGCTGAGCACACTATTTAATTATTGCATGCACTGTGAAGTTCAGTATTATTGAGAAGCTCTGCCCCACTTGGTTTTTTACTTTATTCAAAAAGCAGACCGATCTCAATCAAAAGCTGTTTCTTAAATTTAAAAAGGCCATGCACAAGATTCATCTTTCTCTGGAGCCTGGGGTGGGATTCCTGGAGATGTTAGCCCAGTTGTTTCTTAGTGAGTGAAGAGCAGAAACTGTGGGCAGCAGCATTAGCTCTTAGCCTTTTCTATCCAGAAGTTTCATGAAGCCTCAGCTAAGGCCATGAGCATAGAGAACCAGCACAGGTTTGATGTGCTCTGGAGCACAATGACCAAAGCTTTAATTAGACATGTAACTGCTAGGTGTAGGAACAAGAGGACTTTTTTGCCTCCTGCTAAGTAGAGGGGCTCTGCTGAGGGGGAACCAGAGAAGTTCAAAATAATCAAAGTGTCCCATGAACATCTTACCATGACCCTTCTTGCAAAGCAAATATCATGTCTCTCCCTGCCTCAGGGTGCTATGAGAAGAGGCAGAGTGTGACTTCATTGCCCCAGTTTTGTTGATATATTTCTTACCTGCTTTTAAACAAGACCTCATGGCTTTTCTGGATTTTCTACTACCTCTTTTTTCATTTGCCTGCTTTTCTAGAGCAGGATGCAGACTGGTTGTCTGTTTTACATGTGACAGGGGACAGTGCTGCCATTGTTGCTCACTGGAAGCATTTTTGTCCATAATTCTCTTGATGACAATTCTCTTTGTTAGGGGGCTGAATGAGGGGTAAGTATATTATAGGAGGTGAATGTAAATTTACCTTGTGATGTAGGAAGTATCTGATATCCCTGTCAGCTGCAAGGATTACAAGATCACCAAGGAGTGTTGTTTCCTTTGCTTCATCCTTCTGAAGTGCCAGGGACCTTGTGTTGAAGCAAAGGATGTTCTGCAGCTTGCATGAGTTGCATTCATTTGCGAGTTTTTAAATGTGCACTTATTCTGCACATTGAATATTAAAGTTCCCCATAACTGGGTTACTGGGTTTTAAATTGCATGTCTCAACATTACAAACTGTTTTTTTAAATGACTGCACTTTTATTGTCTTGTTATGCAAAGAAAAAGATAGCAAGCTTTGTTAGAGCCCCTGACTGTCTAGGAAATCTGTGAGTTGATGGGCTTGATATCCCAGATTTTCTTCAGATAGTTCTCTTGCAATTCAAATAATTACATTGCCCAATAAAACCAGAGAGAAAAACAATTTTCAGAAACAACAATCTGAGTTGGCCAGAGGGTAACTACTTTCATTATACACAGGGGAAACATGAAACCTGCTTGTATTCCAGGAAGAGAAAGGGATCAGGGTATTCCATCATATAGAGGTAATATTGAGAAAACAAACTTAGCTTCTGTTAAGGCTCTGTTAAGCTTCCTTAGAGGTCAGCACAGGAATATTTTTCTCCATAAATGTAATGAATGGGCTCTACATAATCACAAAAAGGATTAGTATTTGTCAGTATATTCTAGAGGCAAAGAGGGAAAGCCTCTTAGTATTGAGGATAGTAAAATATGGTTTGAGGTTTAAACCTGTTCATCCTGTCTTATACTGGGATGAATGCAATCTGGTTGACTGCAAGGGAATTTGAGAACTAGTGTTTCATTTTTGGGAATGGAGTAAGACCTTGGTTTTCTACAGTCTAGAGCCAAAGTCACCTGGGTCTAGGTTGTTTGGAGACTTAACCTGCTCTGCCTCTTGAAACAGGACTCTCAAAATTTTAATTGTAATGGTGAGAGGCTTTTTCATGCAAAGTGACAGCTGAGAAAAATGCAGGACTTCTTTGCAGCAGATCTGATATTGGTGTACTCTTTGATGGATTATTTGTGAATGGTAACCTTATGGAATTATCCTTCATTGTCAGCATGATCATCACTGTGTCAGTGATTGTTCTTGGACACAACCCACACAGCTTGACCCTGACCCTATACAGAGGGTGGTGCAGTTCTTGCTTCAAAGACATTACATTTCTGTAATGACATTGTACAGACTTTGGGAGGAAAAAGCTGTGTGATTGATTATGTGGCCATGTTTTCTTCTGTGATAACTATGCATGAAGTAGCCTTCTATCTTTTTGACTGCTCCAGGTAGGAATGACATGTTCACAACTGAAGACCATTAAGAAAGAAAACCAGCAGAAGGACTTGGAGTAATGAGGTTGGGAATGATGTAATTGATGCAATGACAAAAGGAAATTATTTTGGTAGCTGGTGTTTCCAGCAGCATTGACAAGTGAGTGTAAAGTTACAGTGACAATGTCATTTTACTATCTTGACTACAGCTCTGACAGGCTGGCCGAAAGGGGCACGCAGAAAGGAGTCCCTCCAAGTGGAAAAGGGAAACAAAAAAGGTTTGCAGTTTGACTGGAATGATTTTTTCAGTTTCAGCTGACCCTGGAGATAGAGTTAGAAAAGACAGATTCACAGAACCCCTGCCATTGGAAAAGACCTCCAAGATGACAGAGACCAACCTTTGACCAAACACCACCACACCAACTAAACCATGGCACTAAGTGCCACATCCAGCCATTTCTTGAACTCTTGCAGGGATGGTGACTCCATTACTTCCCTGGGCAGCCTGTTCCAATGCCTGTCCATCCCTTCACTAAAGAAATTCTTCCTGATGTCCAGCCTGAACCTCTCCTATCACAGCAGGAGGCCATGTCCTCTTATCCAGTTGCCTGGGAGAAGAGCCCAAGTCCTACCTGGCTACAACCTCCTTTCAAGTACTTATGGAGAGTGATAAGGTCACCCCTGAGCCTCCTTTTCTCCAGAGTAAACAACTCCCCATCCCTCATCTGCTCCTTATGTGACTGACAAGAAGTGGGAATATACAGAGAGAGAGAAATAGCTCAGTAGAAGCAAGGTACATTTGCAATTCCATGGCACAATGGCAGCAGAGGGACTGGGACAGCAGACAAAAAGGAGGTATTTTGCAGAGAGGAAGAGGCTGGACCTTTATTCCATACCCAGGGAGACTGGGCAACCTAGATTTGACTGATCTGAACACAGAAAGAGGCAAACATTCCAGTGTCTGAAACTACCCTTCATTTTAAAAAATGAAATTGCAGGCATTGAAACCAGCAGCTGAAAAGCCTGCTGAATGAGTTTCTTTGTAGGTATAAGGAAAAAATATGTATTCTGAAAAAAACCAACATTATAAGTGACAGCTTTGACAGAAGGCTTATGAAATCACAGGACATGAACAGAAGAATGTAGCACCTGGGTTGTCCTGTCAGCCCACCTTCATTTTGTTACCACTAACTGCCTCGTTCCTGGCCAGCCACTACACAGAATCACAAAAATCCTCAAAAACCCAAAATAAAAAACTCCATATAAACATTTTCTGCTAGGCAAACTTTGTATAGAAAAGCCTAGAAATATCACACTTGATTACCTGAAACTGCTCATGATGCCTGGAGTGAAGAGAGTGGCTGTCATCTTGCAGAGTGTGATTTGAGGTAGGATTAGATGTGCTGTAGATCAGCAGCCACTAGGCTGACTGTAATTCCATAGTGTGTGGATGTTACAATGGTGAATTGCCACGTGCCTGGCACTCCTGGGCAGTGGAAATGGATCTGCCTGGAATACAATAGTCTCATGTTTGGAGTGGTTTCCTCAGAAGGAAGAAAACAGGGGTGAGAGATACAGAAAAGTGCCTTGAAATAACCTCTGACAGCCTGCAGATTTCTGTGACATCCTTATGTTCCCACTGCACAATAAAGGGTGTAGTTTTAGCTGTTAATGTGGGTGGAACTGTTGTTAAGGGTTTTAACTCTTGTTCTGTGACGCAGCAGATGCCCAAGGCACAGGTGTCTGTGTATTGTTTGTTCCCACTTTGGCATAAGGAAATGTTGCTGTCATGCTGCTGGGGGAGCTGGGCCAGGACACATGAGTGGTGGAGGAACAGGAAATCTCAAGTGTGGCAGGAGCCCAGCTGCAGTCCCTGGTGCCTTGCACTCCTGCAAGGCACCGCTTCCCTGTGGTGTTCCTGGTCACCAGACACTGAGCACTCTCTCCTGCAGAATTTCTGCAAAATATCTTAGGCAACAGAGGGGACTGCTTGCTTCAGGCTCTTCTCCCAAGATGAGGTGATTAAAGAATAACGTGTCCAAGGTACTGCCATACTTCCTTTAAATGTAAACTAAGGTTGTGATTATATATTTATATAAAAGATATCCATCTAATCAGGCATCAAGGTGTTGATCAAGTGAAACATTTTCTAACAACTTGGCTTTGAGATGAAATAGAGAATCGTAGCTGACCTTCAAGCGGGAAAAAATGACAATGCTCTCCAAATTAGTGCCAGGTGTTGGTCTCCTTTGAGGGATCAAGTAGCAGCCTCAAGTTATTACAGAGATGATGGACTGGACTAACAATTGATCTGTGCATTCCTTCAGTTAGTCACCTGTAAGACTGTGAGGAAGCATTGACAATTTCCTATTACTTCTACTTGGCATGACCTGAGAGTAACCTGACCCAAGTATCCTTAGACTTTCCATCAGTAGAAGTCCTAATCTGTGTGCTCTTGGACAGGTAAATCATGATGAAGACACACCAAATCAGTTGTAATGACACTAACATCCACTGCTGATTTTTTTGTTTTCTGTTGATTCATGCATACACTTGTGCATTGGAAATCCCAGCAGAAGAAAGTCCTTGGTGCAAAAGGATGATTTGCATAGATTAACTCAGGTTTTACTTGAATTTGAAAACTGAACTTGAGAAACCCTGGTGCCAGCAGCTGGCTGAAAATACATCAGTCATGCTTTTCAGACAAGAGTGCAGTAGCTTTGAATCTTTCAATTAGAGAGCACAGGTAAATCAAAGGAGATGCTGAAAATTTCAAGTAGACTGGACTCAGTGTTTCTTTACCAGACTTCCTTAAGAAGAATATGCTGTAAGCTGTTGACCCGAGGCAACTCTAGCATTTCAGTGATAGCAACTTTAGGCAATATAAAAAAGCCTTGTTTAATATTTTTAAAATATTAGTCTCTCTCCTTGGACATATATCTGATGTTATCTAAAATATTTACTTAACTGAATAGCATGAATAATTTTGACTGGAAGGAAACTCCAGCACAATAAATCCCTGTATGTGAAACTTAGTGGATGATCTGACAGAGGAGAAAACCCGCTTGTTTTCACCTCTGCACTGCATGATTTTTCAAAAAATCTTTACATTCAAGTCAGCCAGATTCAGGTGAATATCTCTGTCAACATTTGGTCTCTGTAATTTTTTTATCTTATTTCATTATTTCCTGAGCTTAAACCCCAACAGTATTTGAAGTGAAAAGGGCAGCTAGAGATGTCTGGTCAGTTATGAATAACAAGAGCGTATTAGATGGCCTGTCAAATGTAATACCTGGCTAATTCTTGGTTTTTCCAAGGCTAGCTGGGAACTTAAATGTCTCTCTTACTTCTTAAGTTGTCTGTTGAAAAGAAGCCTTTCCTCACTAGGATAGGAATAGTTGTACCTAATAGTCCAGATACAGCAAAAGTCCTTTCACCCCCTCTGTCATTAAGTGTAGGTGTGCTAAGAGGATGAATACACTACAAAAAGTCCACTTTTGTGGAACTCTGCATAATATTCTGCTTTAAGTCAAAATTCAGAGAAATGTGACAGGCTATAAAGTACAATTAAAACTGAGTACATCAGTAATAAGGAGCCACAAAGCATGCATAATCACGAGATAAATGACCTCAATGGACAGATGATGATGAGCCAAGGAGAAGCCAAGGTCAAGTATCAGAACTTCTAATTTTAATGCTATAATTAATAATGAATATTTCAACAAAGAATGTTTAAGGAATAATTGTATTCTGGTATTAAAACCTGTTAAACGTTAAACTTATGCAATTTATGCAAATGAATCTGATAAGAACAGACAATTAAGGTTTATAATTAACAGATAAATACAAATGATCCAGTGATGAAGGTCTTGGTTTCTCCTCTGTCATATGAGACAATGTAATTGATTTTTATAAATGCTAATTTATATGCACTGCTAACCATTAATACATTGAAGAGATCATTTATTAAATTAAAGATGAATAGTGGTGTATGCAAAGATAGTACCTGAGTTTTCAACATTCTAAAGATGAAAAGGAAGCAGAAAAAACCCAAAGCTTTGAATGATTTTGCTTTGGGTTTTTTTTTTTTTCTTTTTTCCACCAAACAACTTTTGACATGCCAAGTACGAGGTATAGGAAAAAAAGTTTAATGGAGACAAACAGCCTTTGTTCAGTAAGTCTTTACGTGACAGTAAGAGGGATTTTTGGCACAATGCTTGCCTTTTAACATTTGTTCTCATGGACTAGAAGTAATGTACATTCTTGCTTTGCTTTGCTGTGCTCTTTCTTTGTGTTCTTGTATGAGAAGATGGCACGTTCACCCTGGAATGAAGCTGTTTTTAGCAGGGTAGGGGGAGTTTTTCAGGACAAGTGTGCTAACTTGGCATTCTCTCACAGTCCCCTCCTTGTTTTCTGAGGTGTTACGTTCACTCAGTGCTTTTTTAAGAGTTACTGACTTCTCCTCCTTTTAAAATGTATGATGGCATTTTGCCAGCCCCTGTACTTATGAGTACATATAGAAAGTTTCTCTCCTCTATTTCATTTAAGTCTCAGTATTAGCAGGCATTCTGAACCAGCTATAAAAAGGGATGCATTTTATATTGTATTTTGCATCCACCCTCAGAACAGAAATGCTACTTAGTTTTGCCGGAGCAACTGCAAACAATAGTTACAATTAAGTGTAGTTTTGACAGCTCTTCCCTTTTCCTCCTTTATTTTCCAAGGGTGAGGTTGTTGGCTGAACTGCAGCAAAGCAGGTGCTTGCAAGGCAGCTCCAGGAAAGCAGCTCCCCACAGCCCAAAGAAAGTCCTGAAGGGTCAAGGAAAGGGAAGTGAAAAAAGCATGCTGTAGCAGATTTGATTACCTCTATCATTAAATTTCAAACAAAAATACAAGAGATCTTTGCAATATCTAAATATCATTACAGTCTATTTTAAAGCATGTTCAGTAATTTTTTTTCCCTGTTTTTCTCCTTATTTCTGACTTCTGTCTTTGGCATTGTAGTCTGTGCTGAATTGCACTCTGTGGAACTGGCTCAGGAGATCAGCACTACAGGAGCTTCAAAAAGTATAGTGACTTTTGCAGGAATAGGCAAAATTTGCACCTACTGATGCAATCAGTGGAAAATCCATAGTCTTCCATCAAGGAGTGATGTGGTCTGCTGGGTTCAGGGGGGCTTCTTGGTCAAAATCCATGCAGAATTTGACCTAAAAAGACATGCATTTGTTTTCTGCCCCCAGCAGCTATGGTGCAGCCCAGGGTATCTTTCTGAACACATTTCTGGTGCTGTCACAGCCAAGCAAGGAAAACCACACTTACCTTGTCTTCTCACACAGGTCATCTTCTAACACAAATTAGCTGGGGATATTCACCATAAACAGAATTATGGCCCTCTGGTTCTGGATGTCAGTATGATGTGCTTCTCCCAGTTTCTGATTTCCTTGAGCAAAAAGCACTGTCAGCTCTGTGATAGTTCTAGAGCTTCTAGTATGGTACTGACATAGGCATTATAGAGTAAGTGCATCTAACTTCAGTGGTACATTGAAGAAATATCTCTTCCCTGATTGTTGGACAACAAACCCAAGTGGAAAGCAGAGTTTGTTCAGTCACTGCCAATTTCCCTCCTGTGGGAGTTCCATATTTTAGTAATATTTTAGCCCCTTCTGCAAAGTGTGGTGATGGCAAACAGTAGCCTCCCTAGCCTGGTGCCAGCTCATTAAGTGCATCAATACTTGGAATAAGAGAATGGCAAGCTACTTTTGCTACACCATTTGCATTGCTTTTTAATCCTGTGCAGCCAATATGTAGACAGAAAGTATAATTAAGAAGAAGAGATGTCAGGCTTGGACTCACTTGAAGCTCTTGGGGCTTCTTAAACCCCTGGTGTGGCCAGAGCCAGGTGGAACAAGTGTCAAATGGAGAAGGGGATGCCCTGTGCTGGAGCAGCCTGGCAGGTGGTGGGCTGCAGCCTTTTCTGTTCTGCCAGGTTTCAGAATGCCTTTTGTTGCTGTTGCAGCCATTCAGCACTCTGCAGTGAAACACACTTTCACTGGGAAGCTGCAGATTGATTCTAGCAACAAGTGTCAGTAAAGGTCTAGTGAATAATTCTCTTGGGCATTTTGAGCATAGAGCCTTATTTTTTTTGCTTCCCAAGTCTTTAATGAGCCTTAATATAATTAATAGATTTCTAGCGAAAAAGCTTGTTGCCTTTGATTTTGGAAATGAAAGTCCTGATGTATTTTAAACATTTAATTATATAACAGATGCTTCCCTTATATTAGGATTCAAGAATGTGGCTTTGATTTAAAAAAAATAAAAAAACCCCACGTTTTCTGAATGACCTACTATGTTTTCTATTCTTTCCTCCTCCCCCCACAAAGGTGCTGGTTTTATACCTACCTGTATTCAACTGTGATCACTCTTACAAACAGTCTCTGGAGCTCATAGCTCTTCTAGAGGCTGAGTTCTCCCTGAAAACAATCAAAGAAAGACCAACCTGAGGCTCCTATCCTTCCCTATTGATACAGGTTGCAGCCACACTGAGGATGTCTGTTCCATTTCTATTTTTATTGAAATCATGTAGTAAGGACTGTTTTTAAAATTATTCTTTCAGAAAAATAATGCTATAATATCAAGGCTTTTTATTTATTTGAACTGCTGTAGAGCAATATATGATTATATGTCAATAGCCATAATTAAAACATTCTAATAATTTTAAAGACATTTTCTGAACCTGTTGAATTTTTATATGTATTTTGCACTTACCAGTCCTTTACATGTTTGTCATAGTTTTTAGTTACATGATGGGAATTAAAATTAGAGGTATTTAAATTTGGAAAACATTAATATTTTGGAATTTGTCATTTTACATAAAAGCAATATTTCAGAAATTTCCTGGGAAGTTGAAAATTGATTTAAATGTCTTTGGAAAACGTTTGTTTGAAATTCTATGAGTGTACTGCTAATTGCTCATGTCATTTCAGTTTTATAGTTTACATAATCCATTTGGAGAAAACATTTGCTTTCTTCATTTCAGCCACCAGGAGACACTTGCTGTACAGAAGCGATAAGGTGTTTTAGGAAATATAAAGGAGAAGCTGACCAGAATAATTTGAGGAATAAAGTACAGCTGACAGATTGGCATTGTTATAATGGGCTGTATGTTAGCCACCAAGTAAGCTGGAGGGATCCTGCAGAGGTCATTTAAGTCTGACACACTGCTCAAAGCAGGGCTAACATCATGAGTAGCTCAGATTGCTCAGCCTGCACTGATCAAGCACAAACACCTGTGCAGAGGGAGATCCCACAGCCTTGCCAGGCAGCCTTTTCCAATGTGTTACCACTTCTATAGATCTTCTTGGACCCTTATACCCCACTGGTATTTCTCTTGTTGCAGCTTGTGACCTTTCAAGCCTGTTGCTGTGCAGCTGTGTGGAGCAATTGACACTTCTTGAGCTGCTGTAGGTCGTGGAAGCAGCTGGAGCTCTGCTTTGGCATGCCAGGAAGAAATGTCAGCTGGCAGTCCTTGAGTGCACCTCTTTAAAACTCTTATTCATCTTACCAAGGGTCTGCAGCTGGAGCACAGAGCCAGAAGAGCACTATCTGGGACCAGAGCAGGATGGTTATGCCCTGGCAGAGGAGAGCTTGGGCACCTGCTCCTCCTCTGAGGCAGGGCTGATGGTTCCAGATGTCAGCCAGGATGAGCCCCCCGGTAATGCAGCTGTAATGTGCCTGGCAGCTGGGCCAGCATCCCTGTGTGGCACTGTGCTTGAGGGTGGCCTGTTCACAGGCAGCAGAGCTGTTTGTGAAATGGGCACACCTGGAACTCTGTCAGGAGCTCTTTGTGGCACTGGGGATTCAGCTGTTGGGGGAAGAGCCTGCGACTTCAGGAGAGCACAGCAGGGCTGGAGTCAGCTGGCAATGCTGTAGAATGGTGATTTCCTTCCCAAATTCCTCTCCCAGAGCCAGGAATTGCTTTTGCCTGCCCAGTTGGTGGCTGGGCTTTATTCCATTACTAATTTCTCTACCAGCATTGGTCATGCTACTCCTCTGCTTGTGCTAGGGTCACGTTGAGGAAACATGCTAAGGTGAAAGTGCAGGGCTGCGCTCCTGCAGGGCATCAGGGCTGGCACTGAGGGGGCTGGGGGGTCTGAGCCTGGACCAGAAACTGCAGGGGAAAGCTACAGAGGAGAAAAACACAGAATCTTTGCCCAAGAGATGACTTTTTCTCAAACATAATTTGAAGCAAGTTTTGCTGGTGCTTTCTATGAACTTTCAAAAGGCCTTTTGCTTTCTGAATGATTGCCAGGTGTTCATTGCAAGCTACTTATTTAAAAAGTAATATTGAGAGATGTTCCCTGTGTGGCACAGAAAAGTGAAAATAATTCTAGTTACAGGCAATAACACTTCCACACTGAATGCTTCACTCTGGTTGGGGGAGGATCTTCAAAGCATGTTTATATTTGTATTTCTGTCTAAGCATTGTGGTTTTGCCCGCAAAGAGATTTTGTTCTCTTTTTGGCATGAATGCACCAGTTTATTCAGCTTAAAGCAATTTTGCTGAGCTGCAGCACAGGTTTGACTGACTCTTTCCTCCTACAACATGGCTGTAAATCACTGTGAGATGCTACTAAAGGCACGTCAGCCGTGCAGTTCTGCATGGACGGGGGGAGAGGAGTTCTCTTTGATCAGTCTGGCTCCAAACCCTGGACATGCTTCAGCTGGGAGGTCACAGCCATGTGAAGGTGGAAGCTCAAAACCCTCCTTCCAGGGGTTGCTCTTGTAGCTTCTTCATGAATGTGCAGTGTTCAGTTGTTAAAAATTTTATCTGCTGCAGCACTCCATAATTTGGGATTTCACTGGAGATCCTAAATGTCCTGTTAATTTATGTAACAGCAAGCACAGTGCTGTTATGTTAAATTCAGAATGAAAACATGAATGGAAACATGAACCCTTGAGATCAGCATGAATCAGATGGGCAATAAAAAGAGGATTTGATTTGTTCCAAGAGATGTTGTGAATTGGACTACATCTGGCACTGATGATATAATCCAATACCTTATTGGTTTTTTCAGTGAATTAAATAGCCAGTTTTAAAGAAATGAATGTCTAAAGAGGAAATATTGCTTGTTAAGAGACTGATACCTAAGTGAACTAATTAGTATCTTGGTAAGGATTTGACATGATATTTTTGTGTATTTAACAGGGGAGAGAAGTAAGGCCAAATTCTTATATGATCTTCATCTCTGTTACAACACTTTGTCTCTTAGGATTGCAGGCAGTTCTTGCATGGGATGGTTGTTTACTGTTTGCTATCAACCACTCAAAACTCAGGCTTATTTATTTATTTATTTATTTATCATATTTTAGCAGGAAAGAAACAGTGAGGAGGCAAAACTTTTGACAAATACTTGAAACCAAGGCCTCCTAAGTTTCAAAACCTAAAACATTGAAAAGCCTGGTTTTCCTTTCTCTCCTACAATTAGATGACCAGCAGAGATGCAGAAAACATCAGAAAGGTTGTAGCTCCAGTCATATCCCACTGTTATTCTTCCTCTTGTCTTTCACACAACTGGCCTTGGCAGTGGAACAGGAATGATGATAAGGGCAGAAGATGTGGAGTGCAGTTTTTTATTTGTGTGAAGGAACTAGAAAATGTCAAAAAAACCTGTCATTCAAATATAGTAATCTGTCAAACAAGTCTGACTTGTTTGTGTTTAGAGGCAGGTCCCTTCCCCTCTGTTCCAGCCCCACCTTCACGCTGTGATATGCAGGTCTCCAAATCTTCAACACTGTGACCTGTTCTTATACAGGCAGTTTCTAAACCCTAGCCTTAATACCTTAAAATGATGGACCCCTGCACATTCTGTTCCCAGTTTCCACAAGATGTGCATTCCTTAGTGATGTGTTTGTTTTTTTTTCCTTGGCATACAGCCTATTGACTTTCTTGCTGGTTGGTTTTAATTGGGTTGTTTGATAGCCAGGACTGCTTAGCTTCAAGTACTTGAGCAGGTGATTGGATTCTTTAAAGGTTAAAGAATCCTATTTGTTCCCTTCCACAATGGATTTAAATCTTTACTCTTCTTTATATAACCAAGAAATTGTTTTTAAAAAGCAGTCTGTGGAAAGCATTATTAATACTCACCAGATAAGAAGCATGTGGTGACAGCTTTGTTGTTTTAGATATATGTAGATGCTTAAATGATTTTTATCATAAATGAAAGCATCAGTACTGGCCTTTAAGTTTTCAGCTTGTTATTTTAGAATGCCTAAGAGAAATAAAAACAAGACAAGGAAATCTTTTAATGGGAAAAATTAGAAACCTCTCTTAATTTTGGCTAAGCAATTTTGAAAAGGGTTTTTTTTTTTTTTTTTTTTTTTTTTTTTTGGGCTTTTCAGGAGGGGAAGATAGTGTGCTTAAGCAATGGTGTTAGGCCAGTGGCTTGATGCTGATATCTGTAGCAGTGTGTATTTTGCCATTCTGGAGTCTTGATGCTGATATCTGGAGGGATCAGTTGTGTGTTTTTCTGCAGGAGCTCTGCAAAAGAGTCTTTAGGAGGAGCTGAAGCTCCTGGAGGCATCTGAGCATATCAGACAGCCAAGTCAAGATATTTTAATATATAAGCTCAAATTAAATTCAGATTTAGGAGGAGCTATTTTCACAAGCATTTTAAGCTCAATTAGACAAAGGGAGTCAAGATATTTTAATCCAGTTCTGATTGTTTTCCCCTCTAGATTGGGGAAAAGGATTTCATTTTCAGCAAAGTATTTTTGTCATAACTCAGAGCAAAGGGATCTAAAATTATTCTTCAGTTCTGATTTTGCCTAAAATGCCCTGCTTTTAATATTGTAAAATGGTTTCATTGGTCTAAACAGCTGGAGAGCAGGAAAGAGGAGATGGTGAGAACGGAGCTGTGTGAGTGCCTCCACACACATGCAGAGGGGGAAGCCAAGTCAAAACTGGGGTGTCTTCTTATTGCCTATGGGATGTAGGGATCAGTCCTGGAGCCTGCTGTGGTTATTTATTAATTTACAAAGAAACATACTGGAAGACAGGACTGTAAATGGGCTGGAGCCATGCTTGGATGTGGAAGCAGTTTTGGAAACGGAATCTGACTTTGCTATTAATTCATGCAGAACTGAGCTTTGCTTGCTGAATTATTTGCTTGAATGCTTGCTGACATGGTTGTGTGTAGGTACAGGCTTCAGGTCTATTTCTTCAGTCACTGGGAACTGCCAGTTTTCCCAAGGACTTCCACAATGAAGGGCTTTTGCTGGAAAAGTGTGCAGGTTGCATGAAATTGCTGAGATACCATTTTTCTCAGGTGCCAGCACAATAACAAAGTTCATGTATTGGAATATGGCTAAAAAGCTATGTCTCATTAATGAGACATAATGGCAGTGCTTTTCTGGCTTAGGACAGAAAAATTATCAAAAATTTTGTGCGGATGCACTATTCACAGTAAGAGTCAATATAAAGAATACCTTTTGAAAAAAAAATTCTGTTTAAAAGTTACCCACAGAATTCCACCTACTACCCACTATATTGTGTGTCATTTAACAAGAAGCAGAGGGCTCTAAAGCGTACTGACAAGCAGAAAAACTTTCTTCCTGATGCATTATGTGCAACAGTTTTGAATTCTAGCTTGAGGAAAATCACCCCAAGTGGTTTGGAAAGCTGGAACTTTGGCCTGCATTGCAGCTGGGAGGCACATGAAGATAAAATAATATTTACACCGAATATTATTCAGTATCTAGTTATGTGAATTGTGTTAATCAGCACTCAAATCCTTCTTATCTGTTTCTGGACTCACCTGAATGTCTCCATAGCTTATGCTTAACTAGACTTGTCTGGCTCCCTTCCTTGGCTCTAGATTTCTAGGTGTCTAGAAATGTCATTTCTTTTTGCTGGAATGTTGATCATGAGGGACTCTGGAGAAGATTTCTCAAGTTGACACTGTAAGTGCTGCTTCTAGAAGCAGCTATATTTGTAAGTGAAGATATCCTTGGGCTATGGCACTGCCTGCTGGAGTCCTGTGGTGTCTGTAGAAGGGCTGTGCTCTGCAGAATGAGAACAGCACCCCAAGCAGGCAGTGGACACAGCTTTATCTGTGCCTTTTCTGTGATCCTGCAGGCAATGTGTTTGAGGTGCTCAAGAAGAAGGCAAGTTTAAAACTGAGATGTGCAGGAGATGAGTGGCATGTGAGGCAGGAGTTAGGGATGCTAAAGTCCTGTTTCAGTTCTCAGACTGAAAAGTCGTTTTCCTGCATTCTCTTTACAAAGCCTGGGAAGTGTTGTCTTCCATGAAGCATCAAATCTGCTGAGCTAACTGTTGGAAGGTAGATAGCAGATAAATCCTACATTACTCCTGTGTGTTCTGTAGGGGTGTCATACTGTTTGCCATGAGCTGTTCATCCAGGCAGTGCTGCTGTTTTATCTGTTTTCTTCTGGTAAGTTGCTGATAGAGGTTCAGAACAAATGGCTGTTGTGCAGGAGCTGCACAACGGATGGGGGAAAAAAAAACCTGTTCAGCCACTCCTGTAAATGCTAATGAGTTCAGCTGGATAATACTCTTGTTTTTAGTTCAGATGTACTGCTATATGCTGGTTCCCTGAGCACTACTTGCACAAATTTTATCTGTCTTAGTAATAAGACAACAGTAAAATGGGTGTTCTACTTGCTAAATGGCTACAACTGCTGCTGTAACCACTGAATTGCAGCAGGTACAAACAATGGTGTGTGCTGGCATGGCTACCCAAACTTTAGAACTCTCTGAGACACAGAGGCAAGGTGCCAGAAAGCCTGTGGTTGCACCTACTTCTGCAGACTGTACATAAAGTACTAGATACATTCTTGTTATCTAAAATAGGAGTACAACAATGTAATTAAAAGGGTTATTGAAAATTGGCACTGAAATAATCCAGCTTGGAAAACCTTTATTTATCCCTCCATGGACATAATTTTTAATAGAATCTGTATTGTGCCATGCTTCATGTGAGGCTTGGAAATGTCATCCTCCCCCACCTCTTTGTGCTGCAAAATCTCAACATTAGAAACAAATCAGGGCAAGGCAAAGATCAGGACACCATTCCTAAATCTGTCCTAACAGAGGCAAATTGTTTAAGTCAATGCTTCTACTAGCTGTGAATATTTTGATGCTTAATTGTCCAGCCAGAAATGTTTATAGTCTTGCTAACAGCAGTGGGGTTGTAGAACAAGCAGCACTTTGATATTCTCTCTCTTTCCCATCTCACAAAGAAAAGATTGAAGTGACTTAAATTAGCTGACTTATTTTGTGTGTGTGTAAATTTATTCTCTGAAAGAGAAGGTCTTGGTCATTACAGATGAAGTAACAAAATAATTCTCTGTACATAAATGCAAAGCATCTCCAGCTTCTCTTGCTTACAGCTAGAGTGCTCTACACCTCTGGAGTACTGATATGTAGGAATTCCAGGCTGCAGTGATTCTCAAATGCTTAGTGAATGCATCTCACAGTGAGCCTTCACAGCTGTTCCTCAGTTTCCCTACCCATAAAATGAAGATAAGGTATCATGAAGATGGAAGAGCAGTTTTGACAGCTTTGAACAGAAAGTACTCATAACTGGCAGTGTTTCCTACCTTTATTTTTTTCTGCTGACTGAATCAGGAGGACTTATTTTTGAACCCATTACCTAACTTTTTTTTTCAGCAATTTTGACACTTCTCAGCCATTCTAGTCCAAGCAGGGAAGAGACAGGTATAACAACCTGTCTAAAGTACTTTCATAACCATATGAGAAATAATGTTGAAAATTATTAAAATTAAGGACACACATTGTATACCCAGCTGCCAGGTCAAGGCCAGAGCTACAGGAAACTTTAACATAAATATTAATATAGCAGGAACTTTAATTAGCTGTGCCCTTCAATCACTTGTTATTTGCCCCCTTGGTCTCCATCTTGAGCCTTCATAGAATAGGATGACCCCTACTTGTCAAGTCGGATTTCATTCAATTTATCTAATTACTTTTGGGACCCTTTTAATACATGCTCCACAGAGTACTCAGACTGCTCAGCTCTGTCTCTACTCCTGGACTCAAATATATAATACAGGATGCAAAATGCACATCAGAACTCCTGCTTAACATATGCACAGCCTGCTTTACACTGCACCTCTTATTAGCGATTCCTTGCTTCCAATCAGCTGAAATAGCTGGGAGCAACTGTACTTCATTTTTCTCATGTTAATGCTTTGCCTTTTTATTTCTGTCTTTTTCCCTTCAAGGCTGTTTTTGCTCCAAAGTTAATGGAAGGAGAACTGAAAAAACTGTCTGAGAGCATATCACAGAAGTGTAACCTTTAGGGAGGAGCTGGTACTGGTGTAAAAACACTTTTGTAGATCTTGCCACATGGCAGTGATTCCCCCATGATGAGCTGCAGCCACAGTCACATTGGTGGTCTCTTCCAGCTTGTGGATGCCTTGCTGGTCTCAAGTAGCAGTGCACATTTCAGCTTAAAAGAAAAATAATGTTCTTTTGTTTGTTTTTTAAATCTGTTGCACAAATTCCTCAGGAATAGTACACAGGCCTCAAGGTTTCTGCAAATTGTGTGTTGAGCCTGATCTCCTATGAAGTTAAGTGCTAGGGTCTTATATGAACTTCAGATTTATAACACCATTTTCTGATTCAGTCCTGGATAAAAATTGATTGGAATCATATGATGAGTTTTAAAAAGCAGCATCCAAACACACCTGACTTTAATATACAGTTGACAGACCCACCTTTGACTATTTTCTAATCTTCCTTCTTACAAGGTTAGAGCTGTTTTAAAGGCAAGCCTAGTGTGAAAGGGAGAGGCAGAGATAGTGGCAAGGTAAGTGAGTCAGCTTTACCACAAGGATTAAAAAAATAAACCTTGAAAGCAAGGGTAATGTCTTGTGATATGCAAGATTTATTATTTTTTTTTTAAAATCCAAATCCTCTTGTTTCTAAAAATAAAAAGTATTGGAAAGAGAACAATTTGCTTGCTATGAGGGGAAATGGGCCAGCTGCTTAACAGGACACAGCAATTCTAAACAGACCTAATCAGGAGGGGAAGCAGAATGTGCTACTCAGTTGAAGTTCAAGGGCAATTTACAGAGGCAGAAAATAGTATCTGTTACTCCAGGCAGAACATGACTAAATTAAAAGGGATTATATCCTGAGTGTGTGAAAAAAAAACATTCAATAGAATTATTGGGACATGCTAGTAACTGGCTGGAAACCCACAGCTTTTGCTCTGGATCTTTTTGCATTTAATATTTTAAATTGTAAATTTGGAGGGTTCAGCTACATTGGGCAATATCCTTGGGATGCTGGGTTTGCTTGGGCCAATGAAACCTGCAGAGGTTTCAGCCTGTTTCTGGCCTATGCAATTAGTAAGATTGGATGTCTTCACCTCTCTGGACATTTTGATTCCAGTCACATTTTTTACTGTAATTAAGAGAAAACGGGAATGTTTTAATACATTTATGAATCACTTCCTTTCCAAAAAGTTTTGCTTTTTGGCTCTTTCCCCATTTTTCTCCCAATTCCCCACCCCACACACTCACAGAGCATAACCCTAAATCTCAGCACTCACTTTTTTAGCAGCTTTGGGAAGTGGCTGAACATGCAGAAACTGCAATTCAAAGGGTACAAATTCCTGCAAGTGAGGTGCAGGCATTTACAAAATGTATGAAATGAGATCTAAGAAATCTCTGGCAACAAAGACTTGCTCTCTCAAACATGCTATTAGTTAAGATTTCTTTTGATACTTTATAATACTTTAATGCATTTTCTAATGGGTTAGTGGAATAGAAGAAACAGAGCAACATCTAGGGATAAACTGTCTTCAACAGTCTTTTCAGTTTCTAGTTATGCATAATGTGTTTCTGCTATAAAGATACTGTTTTATTTTTGTGGTATTTAGGCTGGTTTCTGAAGTGTGAGTATTTAGTACAGAGAGTATTTAAATGTATGCATATTTATTAAGACATGTCAAAATTTTATGAAGTAGTTTTGATATTACATTTTGCATTCAGACAGTCCTGCTGGGCTTTCTAAGGGCAAAAAGGGGAGGTGGGAGGGGGTGGAGGCATTATTATGTGATCTTTATAGAGAAATTATTGGATGGATGGATGGATGATGGTCTGCAGCTGAAATTTCTCGAGATATTCAAGAACTGAGTAAATATGGTCAAATATTCTTTTAAACAAAAGAACAATTTCCCAAGGATCTGGTGAACCACTCTGCCCCACCCCATTTTCTGTGGAGGAGTGTTGCCTTTTTTAGAATGCAACAGAGAGCTTCTTTCTCTCCAAAAAACTAGAAATATTGCTATCGTGTCTTATGGTGTTTTCTGAACTTCTGTTTTGTCCTCTGTGCCTCCTCTCCTGCCTGCAGCTCCTGCTTTACTGTGGTGTGAGTGTCTCCAAGTGGAAAGTGCTGTCAGCTCAGTTATCAGGGAAGATCACAGAATACAGACTTGTCATCTGAAAGATGCAGGGAAGAAAGGAGCATTTGACTTGATCACTGAGGCAGTATTTCCATGCCACCTTTTTTATATTTGCAAGTGTTAATTTTCAGACTAAAACTGAGAATATTTTTGAGAGATGGAAACTGAATGTCCAAATGCCCAGTGATAGACTCATTTCTGCTCCTGCCAGAGCAGTGGTGAAACCTTTGGACCTTAGTGAGAGGCAGGTTTGGTAGGGTCTGATCCAGTTTATTTTGGAGGAGCTGAGTCAGGCCCTTAATTAAAAGCATTGAGAGACTTTTTAGTGCTAAGGAGACTGGTTTCCTGCAAAGAGCTTGCAATTATGCTCCAAATGTACCCTGCACCAAGGCATGTTTTGCCTTTACTTCGACGCTGCAAGACAAACCATCACATTCCAGTCACAAACAGTTTCAAAATTATCCATTCTTCTTTGCCATTTTATGGAGTGCTGCTAATACCATGGAATGGGCACGAGAAGCCTTCCCTGTGCCAATTTGAACAAAAAAGGGTTTGGCTGCCTTTCAGACTGAAAATAGTAGGTGCTTACACGTTTAATCCCAGCATGAGCGAGAGCTCACGTACACACACACACAACACGCTTGCTCTGACGTGTGAGTGTGGGTCTGCAGGTTTGCTGTTGACAGCAGGGTCACATTCAACACTGGCTGTCTGATTAAACAAAAGTAGGCTACAGCATGGCAAACAAATTGTACTCTGGCTTTCTGATCTATCAGCAACCTTGCCAAAATGCCAGCTAGCTGGAAAGGAGATTGCATTGTTTCTAATGGAACATGCTGTGCTCACTTGACTGGTGTGTGCTGTAGGAAGCAAATGCAACTGGTCCCCTTTCATTTGCACAGTTCCTCTGTGCTGCTGCCTCCTGTTCCTCACACACTAAACAACTGTTTTAGATCTTTCCCAGCAGCTTTATGTATAGTTTAATATTTACATGTGGGGAAATAAGTTCTCTGTCTTACAGATAAGATGTGCTGATTTCTATGCAATTTGTGGTTACAGATAAGCGGCACTTTTGGGAAGAGAGAAATCTAAAAAGAAGAATTTTGTCCTCTTAAGTGGCCTCATTATTATCTTAAAAACAATTCCTTGCACACATAGAGATAAATCTATGTGTGTGGGCTTAATGTTGTATGATTCTTGAGTAGTATAGGATGTGTACAGAAGGTTATTGTTGGAATTGTTTTTGTTGTTGCCTAATTGCAAATGAAATAGTGGCACTTCCTGCTACCATAATGTACAACTGCCTGCCAAGAGACCTGTTGTAGACCAAAACTCTAATGCTTAGTACAGTAAATGGGAATCTCATTAATTGAAATGATTCTTATTTAACTGTGGAATATATCAGCTAACACAAAGAAGGCAGGATCAGATCTCCTGGTGGCCTCCCGACTCAGCTGACTCATTTTTGAACCCTGAACATTCTGGATGGGGAATTAGATAAGGAGAAAGCATTCATGAACAGTAGATGATACCAAAAGATTTTGCAAGCAGGGTCTGTCCTTGTGTGTGCTGACACTTGGGGGAGATGGCCAACAGGGATTAGGAAGGAGAGCAAGAGCTTTCAGAGGTTTAGTAACCATGATTTGTATGGAAATCTTGGAAGAATTGAGTCTTTCTAATCCAGAGAAATGAGTATTAACCTTAAGGTAGATCCAACATGGTATGAGTGTGGAGGGGAAGGACCTGCATATGTCCCTACAGCAAGGGGGTCTTATACTAGATATTAAAAATGCTTTTTAAGCTATGTGTAGTCAAGTATTGGAATGGATTCTGCACAGTCCCTGTCACTGGAGGTTTTACATTTTTAGAGTTCCAAAGAGAAATGGATTGATTATTCTACAGGAGAGGAAAGAGTATGGACTAAGCATCCTCTTGAGAAGCTCCTGGTTGTGAACAGGGGTGTGATTTATACCTATGTGACTGCCACAGATGTTGCTACCACAGCAAAAGGATCAAAGTCAATTTGCTGTCCCAGTTGTACCATAGATGTGTTTCCAAGTCAAAGAGCATCCTTAACACTTTCCTTCAGAAGAATTACAAATACTGCTCAAAGTGACAGCCTGTAGCAGATGGTAGGTTTCTAGAGGTGACTGCAGCAAAGATCAATTTCTGTCTCTAGTGGAGGGGCTTTAACAGTTACAAACAAATCAATTCCTAGTAAACATTAGTGATGTGGGAAAAGTACATATTCAGGGGTCACCTTTCAGAATTGTTTTCCTCCAGCAGGTGGGCATCTTTTTAAGAAACCTTCTAGTACCTAGCTAAATTCACAGTGACAGCAAAATACAACACACTTCTAGCTGTTTATTTTGCTGATGCTGGCTTCAGCTGATGCTCTTGAAGAGTCTTCCTGTGATTTGTTACAGGACCAGGTAGACCTTATCAGGATAATTGCAAAGCAGTGTCCTATTTTGTTATATGCAACATATTTTTCAGGAGTGTATTGGTTTTAATAAGGATGGAGAGATGAAAACTTTGACTTTTTCTAGAGCTTCATGCTTAAGTTATAAAGTCACTGGCCTGTCATGATACCATTTTTTGGGAATGCGTTGTTGAGACATGAAGCTGGCTTAGCAACTTTACAGGTCAGTCTCCTAAGAAAAATATATTCCTCTGTGGTTTTTCTCTGGGTGAAAAAGACATCAAAACACTTCATTTCTGCAAAAAGCTGTCAGCTGTGGGGTATTTTTTGTTTGTTTGTTTGTTTGTTTTTGTTTTCATTCTTCCATGGATGAGAGGTGGGGGAAAGAAAAAACCTTGAATGTTACTGCAAAAGAGAGGGAATTTTTTAATTTAGCATCTTGTGAAGTACCTGAGGTGCTTTCTGCTTTCCTGCTCATTGCATTGCTCCTTATGCTTTACCTTTAGAGATGGTGTTTTAACCTTCAGGGTTCTGCCAGGCATATAAAGTTACTGTTGTGCTTTTCCTGGGTTGCAAGTCAGATAGCCTCTCTTATATAGACTGATAACTATATATAATGAAAATTAGCACTTTGCTGTAGGGAGATGCTGAAAATCCCTTTTATTTCTCTAGTAATTAATATTAGGCTGTTGGCCCATCTAAAACCCAGATCTTAACCTTTTTCTGGACTCTCCCATTCTACCCTCTAATCCCTACTTTTCTATTACTGTTCTTGGATTATAAACAATAAGGGTTCTCTATTTATTCAGGAGGTGTGGGGGCCCACTGGTTGACAGCAGAGTTATACCAGCTTCTACATTGCAACTTGGCTAAAAGCAGGTGGGGATGGGAATGGGACAGGGTTCCCTGTCTATCCTCCCCTTCCCATCCCAGGTGTGATTTAGGCAGTAGGCTGTCAGTGTACCTGCTCCTAATGCTCCCACAGCTGGACTGAGTTCTAGTCTGGACTACATACTCCACAATGTATTTAATAACATATCATTGATTCCTGTTTAATTAGGATACATATTTTAATACACTTTTATTTTTTCCTGTCTTTATCTGAGATAGTGGCTGTATGATTGGGATGTACTTTGGCACCTGACACAGCTCAACAGCATATCTGAAACTGGAGGTGAGAAGCAGTAGCAGTCATGCCACTCTTTGGTATGACTTTCCAAACTCCCTCCCAAGCAAGGGTTTAGAGCACTACCTTTCTGCCCATGTCAAGCAGAAAACAATCTGCTTCTTACCTTTATTCCCTGCTGATCTTTTTTCTAAGCTGTGGCTATTCTGGAAAACAGAAACTTCTTTCCAATGTAGAACAACCAGATGTTATATATTTTACTCTGTGTGTGTGCATGCAAAACTATTCAACTGTGTTGTAACTTGGAATTCTGAATAGTATTCCTTCATTAATGTGCTTAGGGAGCTTATGTTTCACACTGTGTTGTAGTGTACTGCCACAGGAAGAGTTTTATTAGTTATTGAATTTCTTCCTGAATAAACATAAAAATCCAACAAAGGAAGTATTACAGTACAGATAGGCAAGTGATGTTAATAGTAAATATACTGACTGCAGATCACCATTCAGGTCACTATTTTACTGTTATTTTTTTTCCTGACTTTTTCAAGACGCTTTTAAAATAATTTTCTTCATTTCTTTCTCTTATCACATAGGGCTAGTCTACACAAGTTCATACCAAGAGCATTGAAAGCATTTTGGTGTTAAGTCTGCTTATAGATTGGTCTTTCCACTTTGCTTTGAAGTCTTGCCTATCCAAAGAAAATTACCACTGATGGCCTGTGACCAATGCATGCAGTTGAGCTGGTAATGAACATAACTGGTCTGCAAGTTCAACCAGGATAAACCATCTTTTACTCCTTGCAGGAATTGTGGCTCATACACAGTTAAATACAGAGATTTCTTAGTACAGACTTTACAAGCTTTGCTTTCTAACTACAGGCATTTGAGGGTGCTCTGCTTTTCCCATGAGTGTTGCCTGCTACTTCCCCTTGTGTTGTTTGAGAAGTGTGATGGTCTCCAAAGCCCTTGGGTCTTTCCAGTGCTACACCAGTGGCAGACTGGGATGGGAGGTGATGCTCCTGGCTCAACAGGCAGACATCCCACAGCTGACAAGAGCCATGGTCCCTTGAGAGTGCGTGCACGTTGGTCAGGCAATCCATTTTCTAAGGTTGCTCTGGCAACCCAGGTATGCATGAACAAAAAATATGGTTATTTCTTGTTAGACATATTTGGTTGCCTTGGAAACAAGAGAAAAATTCATCTGAAATGCAACTGGATAGGATAATTGATATATTTTGAGGAATGCCTACAGGCAATAATAGGGATTTGTCTGACACCAACCGTTCCAGACTTCAGAAAATATAAGGTTAGGCTCTGAAACATGAACAAGTGTGTTTTCTATGAGTCTGGATGTAAAGGTAATACTGCTCTTCCTCATGCCTCTGAGGGATCCTTGATGGACTTCTCTGCAACTTTAGTGCAGATCAAACTGCATCTATGATTTCTTTTGAATATTTATTTTAGACAATCCAAAGAGTTTAAAAAACCTCTGAAGTAATGAGCTCCCACTATTGTTTCATTTCTTTGTTCTATGAATGAAATGCCTTGCAGCAATCTTGGAGGCTCCTGTACAGGAAATTCATATTGACACTGATGACCCATTATTACAGATACTAATGACTGACTACCAGGCCTTAAAGGCATTAAAGCCCCTGGTTGCTAAGCTGGCTCACTGTACTCCAGTCTTCATGGAAAATTTATGAATCTTGATCATCCAGTATCTGGTGTTTATTTAAACAGCTTCATGTTTTCAGCACCTTGTTAAGTGTCTCTTCCAGCCCCTATGCAGGACACAGTAAGACCTGCTCCCCAGTAAATGAGAGGTTAAAATCTGATCTGTGTTCATCTCCTCCTGCACAAAGGCTGACAGGAAGGGGTGTAAGAATGGGAAAACAGATGGGAAGACTGCCTGTGGGAAGACTGAAGAGATGACCCTGGGGTCCTGAGACTTGCTGGGTACATGCTGGAGCACAGCTCTATCTGACTCCATAGCTGGTTAATTTTCTTCTTGTAACACTAACCTTTTCAGAGTGATGATTTTCTTGCTGAGATGTTCTGCCCAAGGCTTTTTTCTCTCACCTGACTCAAGAGTCTGTCCTTCCATGACTGGTGTCTTGTCTTCTTCCAGCAACAACTTCTGTTCCCAAACAAGATATAAAGCTGGCAATGAACTTAAATGAGGAATGTTCTGCCTGGTTTTAATTCCTGCTTATGTGAATTCATCAGAAGCTTGACAGTTTAATAGCATTTCTGGAATATAATCTCAATTTTCCCTGACATTTTATTAATTTCACCTTTTTCGTTCTGGATATGGAATCTGATACCAAGAAAACTCTCTATTCATTTTAAACTAGCTCTGAATCAGGTGAAGCTCAGAAAGATATCTGTTTTCCTGGAGGGAAAAACTATAACTTCTCAAAGTTTTCCAGGAATATAAATTCTAGCAGTGATAGATCACAAGGTCAGTATGATTAGAAAAGGAAGTATTTACTTTATTATAGCAAGGCACCAAATGGTGTATGTTTTCACCTTGAGAACCCTAGAAAGAAAATGTTTCCAGAAAAAGAAAGTTAGAGCCCTAATGAAAGTAGAAATACTTTTCATTCCCTCAAGACACTGTTTATTGTGTTAGTATACAATCCATCAATGCAGTAAATGGAGTCAATAAATAAGGTAGTTGTCTAACATACTTCAAGATTTTGTGCTAAGGGAAATATGGTTCTCTTTCTAGCACAAGACAAGATCTTTAGTCACAGACAAGGACAGCCTGAATGGATAATGTCCGTACTTGAATCCTTATATTGAAATTTGCAACTGGTCAGCCATTGAAAATCCTTCTAAATTTATCTGTGCTGTGCTGTAAACTACATGAGTCTGTAAACTTTTGACTTTTACAATTCACAAGTAACTTTTCAAGCCATGTAAATAGGCAATATTAACTCCTTTTTCAAGGAAAATGTTCAGTTTACTCTAGTTGAACAATTACAAGTATTAACTCTGCAAACAGAAGTGATTAAAAAAAGTACCTCAGTTGAGGAATTCTAATACTAATGCAGTAGATGGCTGCATCATGTTAGCTCTTGTTAACCTCTCTATTATTGTATCTGATCTATTGCAGTCTGCTTTCCTGCAATAAATTAGCATCTTAGGCTTCAATTTTCCTGCAGAAAAAAGATCTACTTTTTGTTGTTGTTATTGTTGAGATAATCTCAGCCTAAAAACACTCAGGGTTTTTTTCCTTGTTTTATCTGGCCATGGGCAATCTGTATGGAAGTTTATCTTGACTATTTGCATGGGAATGAAAACTGGAGCGTCTTATCATAAAGAAATCATGTCCTGAGAAACAACATCTTGCTTGACTGTTGAATAAAGCTGAAAAGTACTGTTCTTCCTCCTCCTTTGGCAATTTTAGAAGAGTTCCTTGACATCCATACAGCTGTCCAGCTGCCACAGGGCAGAGACATTTGAAGCCAAATAGCACTAGACCAAGTTTCAGTTATCTTAGAAAACATTTGACGTACTGTTGCAGGCTATGTTATGGTCTCCTTCACTATGTGTTTGATAAGTTTTAATTTGTAAATGGACAATTTAAACACTACTTTCAGTTTATTGTTTCTCTAAAAGAGCATATAAATTGAAAATGCTGGGATATGTGGTATGCTAACATTTTACTTGTTATTTTGTCATTATCTTCCCCATCCAATATATTTGAGAATGATTACAAATGTCTACAACAGCCTCTTACATAGTATGGAGTTTCCTGGGAAGTTGGTAAGGCTAAAGCTTACAGAAACTTACAGCTTCTTCAAAGATGAATAGTAAAACAGTTATTTTGAAGTTTGGTTGTACTGTCTGCCTTTCTTATCTCTCACAGTGGAAAAAGCCCCTGACACTCTATGGGGATTCTCTTCAAAGAAAATGGAACATGATCCACACATGAAATTGTAGCCTTCATTGAATTATTAAAAGTCTGCTGCTTTCTGGCAGCAGGGTCAGAAATATACAGTCCTACTCCATATTTTACCTTTCTAGGCTTTCTGTCTCTTACTACAAAATCTGCACCTGGCAAAATTCAATATAGTCTCTGAAAGGACTCCTGAAGACTGTTATTGTGTTCCTTGATTGCTTTGGAGATGATGTAAAAGGAGAAACAGGGACAAAATTAGAAAAAATTACTAAAACAAAGTCAAAGGTGGCAATATGAAATGAGAAACTCCTTGACTCTTTTCCAAACACCTTTCAGTGTTTCCATCTTCTCTCTAGAATTTCCCACTCTGCAGAAGCTGTACATTTCTTTGGGATCAAGAGAATGGTGTCCATTATTTCATGGGAATTAGTTTCTGTGCATTAGAGATAGAAGGAATTTCCTTGCACTTCAAGGATTTCTTGAACAGCACTGCAGAGCAGGAACTGTAGAAAAACACCCTGCCTGTGGTTTGCCTACTTCTGGAAGTTCAGCTCTGTTCAAAAAGCATGATGAAATTAGACCCATACTAACCTTATAATTATGAATGTTGCTCTGGAGGGGAGCTTCTGAATCACTGGAAATTCTGTAGCTGGTCAACCAGGTCACATAAACTCTTCCAACAGCTGATTGAGTTCTGTTTTAATCTAGCTTTTCTTAGTAGCTTTTTATTTCTGCTGACAGGCTGTGCTGGGGCCTTCCTGCTTTCAAGACTAGAGGGAAGATCCTCTATCCCAGCTGATCTCTTATGTGTTGTTTTGAAATTTATTGCTAGTTGATTCAGCTTGTTTCTGTGCTAATATTTTCCTTTTTTATGGCTTCTTTTCCTTGTTTTTTCTCTTTTCCCCCTGCTGCCTGACTATTTTGTAGACAGTATACCTCTCAGTCATCAAGCTGTTGGGCAAAAAAAAAAAGAAATCTCTCTTAGGCAAAATGTATTCTGCTCTGTGGGGTATCTGCTGTGTGTTTCCCTTCTCTGTTCAAACTGAGGAACCAGTTGCAGCATGTCTCCCTTCTTCCCATGGAAACTGGGACATAAGGGAGAAAGAGGGAAGCAAGGCCTAATGTAGCCTTGTCCTGCTGTGGAACTGGGACATACAGGGGCAGAGCTTGCAAGATAAAGATGTGAAGCATGCTTTAAGGTCCTGCAGTACAGCTACAACTTGATTTTCTTTCAACAGCTTGAATGATAAGGGGATGGTGAAACTAATACATAGCACCTGCTCTATCTGGAGTTCATGTTCTTCAGACACAGAATGGATCAGCTAGATCTCACTAGTGCTTTGTAAGTCATTTTAATAATTTTTTGCGTCTCTCCAAAAATCTTGCCTAATAGAACCCTCATCTACAATCTGACTCTTTCACATCTGAATTATACTGGTAGTTCATCATTGTTCAGGAGCCTCCATCCATCTCATGTTTTCTCCCTCTTTGGTTCTTACCAATAGATATATTTATAGTAGGAGTACTTGACCCATGTGTGTAACCTGTTCTTGGTGCAAATGACGTTTTCATCCTGTATGCCTCACTCAAGCTTTTAACATACTTCAGCTTTTTTTCACTGATCTTCCTCTGTATTGGAAGCCTTATGTTCTGAGACAACAGCAAATTTTAGTGCTGCAAACATATTTTTGCACCATATTCATTTTAAAAAGATAGGAATCAAACTTGTTCTGAAAAAAAGTAATGAGACATTACCTGTTAATTACTCTCCATCTCCAGGCTTCTAATATTGCTGTAATCTCCCCTTCAGTTATTCTCCTAATTTGTAATCCAATATTATTTTAATCTCTAGTTTCTAACAATGATTTCTCTCTTATGCCACATCATTAAGTATTTTTACCAATGTCCAGATAGATTGAATCAGCTGCCTCTCCTTGGCCTTAATATTTATTTACTTCCATATTTAATCTTGCTTGTTCTACTTTTAGTAAACCTGTGCAGCATTTCTTTCCACTTCCTTCCATGTCTTTAATTATACTTTTCATCAAAGTTTGCTCAAAAAATTGTGTACAATTGTGGTCAGACTAATAATCCTCTATTATGTTTCTTCCTCTTTGCTGTCCTCTGGCTGTATGACCTCTTGGAAGATTTGACAATGAGTTCTATGGAGCAGACCTGCAGCTTCAGAAGCTATTTCTTTTTGAGGCTTGGAAATAACCCTGACTTTTACAAGTTGGAATGTATGAAGGCCTTCAGCCCCTTTCTGCTGTAACACAGTGGTTCTTATTTTTGTTCTGTTTAGCCATTTTTCCTGTCCAACCCCACTCAATATTTCCAATATACATGGGTTAACTGACATAAACACACTTGGGTTTTGGTTTAAGTTGTCTTTAATCTCTTATCCTACTCCACCACGATTTCAGTTCCCATCTGTACTTTATTTTTATTTATATTATTGAGCATTTCATTGCTACTTTTTGGAATGTCTCTGCATAGACATTCTCATTGACATGTCTCTAATTCCGTTTGGCTGCCAATAAAATTGCTAGCAGAATTATTCCCATAAGGTTTTGACATCAGTAATTTTCAGATTTTACCTCTTAAAATGTGTGTCAAAAGAAAGAATGTGGCACCAAAGCAGCACTTGTTTGTTTCTGGTCAAAAAGGTACAACATCAGATCACTGAGTTTTATCTTTCTGGATGTTTTGTTCGAAGTGGTAATGTGTTGAGTGTTTCCCTTCCCTTCCCTGAACTTTTGGAGAATTTGTTGCATTAGCTCATTGGTATTTTCAGAGTGTTCTCCAGCAATTTATTGAGGGGGTAGAGAGGAGGAAAATGTAATAAACAGGTTTTTTTGGGGAGGTTGGTGGGTGCAGGGTTATGTTCTTTGCCTAGTATCAATTGTGGCACAAATCACAAACCTATAAACAATAAGGAAAAAAAGTTAGTCAACTTCCTTGGTAGATTTTTGTTATATATGTTCTGGTTCACTTTATATCCAAATGATTTTCAAGGTAGCTGTATCCTGATTTTTAATGCAAAACCAATAAGAAAAGGAGAAAAAATAAGGGCATGATTTTTTTTTTTCTTAAATCACAGCTAAAGCAAGCTTGACAGACTAGTCATTGTTTGAGATGGGAGAACAGGAGGAAGAAAGACATGACAGTCATAAGCTGCCTGATCAGTTTGGGAACAAAAGCTTTTTTTACCTGGTCTCAATCCATCATGCTGTGGTTTGGGACTTTGAAGACTTTATGAAATGGTGAAGTTTTCAATCTAAAAGAATGGAAGATAAGAAAATTTTCTGCTCAGTTCCAGTTATCTTATTTGCACCTCTATCCAAGCTTCATAAATAACACTGAGTTAATTTTGAGGCTACGGTTCCGTGTTTTATGTCTATTACCCAAGAACAAATGCTGGTTTTGGTTGAGGCTGAGTTAATTTTCTTCACAGTAGCCAGTGTGGGGCTGTGCTTGGGATTTGTGCTGGAACCAGCGTTGGTAGTTCAGGGATGTTTTTGTTCCAGCTGAACAGAGTCAAGGCCTTTTCTGCCTCTCACACCACCCAGCAGTGAGAAGGGTGGGGATGCACAAAAGGCTGGAAAGGGATGCAGCTGGGACAGCTGACCTCAGCTGACCCCAGGGATATTCCACACCATATGTCAACATGCTTGGCAATAGAACTGTGGGGAAAAGGTTGTCTGGACACCACTGCTCAGGGACTGGGTGCACATTGGTTGGTAGAGAGAAGTTGTTTTCATTTGCATCTCTTGTCTGTCTTGGGTTTTTTTCCTCTCTTTGTTATTTTCTTTTTTGGGACAATTTGGATTTTTATTTTTTATTTTATTTCAAATTTTAAATGGTTTTTATCACAATCCATGAGTTTTTTTCACTTTAACCTTTCCAATTCTCTTCCTCCATCCCACTGGGGCAGCAGCTGTATGGTGCTCAGTTACCAGCTGGGGTCAGAACATGTCAGCCCTTGGCACAGGCAACAGCAGGAAAATGAAGCAATCCCTACCCAAAGTCCTCAGGAATGACTGAGGGAAGATTTCTTGAGTAATGTCTTTAATGCAGCTTTGAGATAGATACACACACACACACACCTGTTGGTTTGGTGCATAAATTATCACAAAGGCTTTCTTCCTGCAAAAGGGCAGGTTTTAATTTACATCAATAACAGTCAAAAAACTCAGGCAAAAAGAGGCTGAAGTGGGGTTCTGAGCCATGAGTGGGTGTGAGGTGCCCCAGGAGCTGGGCAGGGACAGTCAGGCTTGTTGTGCCCTCAGGGCTGTGGGGGACTTTGAGCCTGCTTGTGACCACCCTGGGCACGCTTACTTGAATACAGCATTCGGACAGATAATGTATATTTGAAATATAAAGTAAAATTGGATCAATTCAGTCCTATAAATGTAATTTACATAGTTTAGCCATCAGCATTTGCTGTAGCTTCCTGAACTCAGAGTGATATAGCACTAAGAATCATCTAGGTTCAGAAACTCCCATGCAAAGACTGATCTGTGGTAAAAGCTATTAACAATTTAAATGAAATATAATCAGGGTTTGGACACAATGTCATGGAAGTATCAGTAAGACAGAAGCTCCAGTTACAGAAGCCTGTATTTAATGTTATAAGGGACTCAGAAATATGTTATTTTAAAACTGAACATAAGAGCCATGTAGTTCAAACAAAATTATTTCCCTAGCTTATAAGGATCCCAAATTTCATGAAATTCAGGCCTATCTTATTATAGTTTTTGGTCTTTCAAGAAAAAAGTGAAGAGAATAAGAATTCTTTTGCTTCCTCTCCTTGATACACTTTATCTTGCTTGGCTTTGAGTTAAAACTGTGACATTCAATTAGGTGCTGAAAATGTAGTCATTGATTTGACACAGAAAGAAAAAAAAAAAGAATAATTTCACATAGAAATACAATTTCTGCAGGATTTCAAGTCCCCACTTAATGCTATAAAGCAGTCTTTTTTCTTTTGTCCCTCTCCAGCAAAGTTTATGATGTGAAAATTCCCATATTAATATCTCTAAATATAGGTATTAAACAGAGCCAGAGGAGGGAGCCTCTAATTGTTCTATGAACAAAATGAAAACCTGTTGAGAATTTCAGCAAAGTGAGAAACTTTTCAATTAAAGAAAAAAGCAAGCAATCAGAGTCCTTTGTTGATTCCTATAGCTTTTAATGAGAGAGCCCTCCATCTAAGCACATTTATTGTAGTTACCTTTTTCAGTGACTCAGTGCCATGTCTCCGTGAAATCCAACCCATGAAATACTTGCAGCTGGTGCTGCAAATGCTGCCTACACTGCCAAAAACCTCTTCCAGGCCTCCCTCCTTCCCCTGTCCCAGCAGAGTAGTGCTGGTCCTTTTCAGTCAGGTTTGCTTTGCTTCTCCCCTCCTTTTGTGCTCCTTTCTGCCCTTTCCCCGTGTCCTGAGTGCAGCTCCTGCTTTGCATGCAGCAGGCTGGGCTGGGAGCCTGGCAGAGGGTGCTGCCCAGGGACAGCAGTGAGGGGCAGGCAGGGTTTCATCAGCCCAAATAAACATGCATGGAGGCAATCCACAGGAGGATTGTGGTCCAGTAGGTCAGCTCACTCTGCTTTGAAGAGTGCAGACACAGTGTACTCTTCACATCCTGAAAATGATCTAATCCAGCTGATGAGCAGTCACTGCAGATGTTGGTTCCTCTTTGAGGCTTTACTCAGTCTCCCTACATGCTGCTAAAAATAATGTTTTAGCAAAATGTCACTTCAAATTACAAATGTCAGTGAAATTCAGAATGTGTGCATACTATCTGCCTATGGTAGCATTCTGAATCTTCAAATTGCTACACCTTTACAACCCTCCATCATGTTTCTTTCTTCCTCAGCTTCCTGAGTCTGGTACACAAAACGATATAAAACAAAAAAGTCAGAAAAGTCAGATTGTCTATAGGTTTGAACTTGTTATCTCTGCATATGGCTTGCAGTGGTTAAATGCTTAAAAGCCTTCTATTTCTTGTTCTGTTAAACAAACCACTCATAATTATCTGACCATATATAATCATGATTCACTGAGCAGCAAATGAACAGAAACCTTCTACACACTGGCTAACAGGACTCCTCAGTCCTTCCTCACCACCACATGAATGACTTCCAGCAAGAATGAGCCATTACAGCTTAAGATAAAGGGTTAAGACCCTGTGATTCAAAGCTGTACCAACTATTATTAAGGGTCTGGCATTGAAGGGGGATTATAATCTTTACCAGTGAAGTCACTTTTTTGCCTTCATTTTGCTCTACAGTTCCCACACTGATGAGTTGTTTTCATAGCAATTTGTATTTGACTACTGCCTGTGGGTATGGTCAAGTCTTAGTTTGCAGTAAGAATTTTGTGCAAAGATTCCCTTAATCTCATCCTGAACACTTTCCGCTTTCTACTTGACAGGAAATATTTTCCAGAGTTTCTTCTTGCGTGTGAGAGACATATGATAGAACAAGCTGCTCCCAAAACTTCCAGAGGAAGAATTCATTTAACACTTGTTCATTTTGAGATTACAGGTGCCTGTTTAAGTTCCACCACATATGGCTTTAGTTTCCTTTAGTTTATTTGTTTTAAGGGGTGCATCCAAGACGTAATGTTCAAATCCAGATCTTGGAACTTTCCATAAATTGCAGCTCAATGTTTTGTTTTATTCCATTGTTGAAACAAAATATTGCTTTCCTGAGTAACATGTGAACAAGAACCCTAAGGATTAGATATCAAATTGAGAGCTTCAAAAGTATGCAGTACAACTAAGTGGTAGTTTTACTTATTATAATGTTTTTTTTCTTTCTTTCTTTCTTTCTTTCATTTTTTAGCATTATATCTAATCAGATATGAACTGATTCTCAAATGCAAATCTCTTCTAGCTGCTGTAGATAATCAGGCTTCAGATAAAAATTGTGGCACTTCTCATTTTTATCCTCTGAAACTGCCATCTGATCTTCATATATCTAAAATCCAAAATTCAGCTCCTTCCAAAGGTCCAGTCAGATGTTCTTAGTCTGTTGCAAATGCTGCACTGTAGATTGTTTATGACCATTTTGCTCATTGGTGGCAAATATCAGTAAGTGCAAGCTTTTCCCTAGGTGATATGACTCTTGAATGTAAATGAAAGGAAGAAAATAGGCGATAAAATATCTCCCTTTCCTGTTCTGAAAACGCTGCATGAACATGTTTGTGTCACACAGGCCTCAACTGCCACTGTTTCTCAAAACTCAATAGAATTATCTTAGCATGCTGTACTGCAGACAAAGCTTTTCAGTGTTCAGTTCTCACTGAAGTGTTTTCTTTTCTTGGCCCTCAGCCACAGATTAATAGATTGTAAGCAAGCTTGCTCTCAAAAATGTCAAATTTATTGGAAAAAGGAAAGCAGAAAATAAAAATACCCACTCTAAGAGCTTTGCAGGTTTCTCTGTTTCATTGACCAGGTCAGTGTTGGAAGGCTGTCCCCTCGCTGTCCCCAGCAGCTTCTACCTGGAGTCCCTGGGGCAGGATCCAGCTGTGGTGACATCACAGGAGCACAGCTGGAGTCTCTTCTGGCTCACAGCCTGCACACAGCAAGAACAGGCCTTTGGTCACCTCCTTGCCCGCCCTGCCTTGCTAATCAGATGAAGAAAAGCAATAGCATGAGCTGTCACATGGCTAAGGACAATGGGCTGCCATCTGCCCCTTGTTGCTTCTCAGCACTGTGCATCCCAAGGGGGGCTGGAATGGAAGGTGCAGAGCTCTGAAAGGAGGCTCTGGATGAGCGGGCCCAAAGCTTTCCTGTTAAAGAATTAAGCAGGAGGCATTTGGTTTAGAGCCTTCTGGTTTGCTGTGCTTTGTGTGTATCAAAGGGAATTGTGAAAGAGCTGGATGTCTGTCATGGCATGCTAGGAATCTGAGAAAGTGATGACCCCAGCTCACCATGTAACTCTAGAACTGAGCTGGGACGTGCCAGTCCCTCTGGTCTACAGAATTCCCTGCCTGGTCAGTTTTTTACTGTGTGCCTCTCAAACTGGTAGGAATGTCTAAACCACAGCCCTATTCTTGTGTGAATTTACTGAAAAGCAGAACACTGAGGTTTTGGCTCAAGTTCATGCTGAGAAAAAGCTGTTGAAGCCAAGCATTCTGTCTAGGAAGCAGCTGTTTATAGCTGTCGTGGATGTGCACCAGTCCCAAGTTCTGTTTGATAGATAGCATATGCCCTCAGTTTTCAAAGCTTTCCAATGCTGTTCTTTGGTTTTGAGTCCAGGAAACTAAAGAAATCTTGTATCTTACAGGAAGAACATTTGTGGTTATGGGAACTTGGAGTTATGGAAATAGTACCGTGGCAGCAGAGTGCCACCCTGCCCTGGGAGGGTCTCTTCAGCTGGGCATTCATCTGGCTGCTGTGTTTAGATGCCACAGGATCCAAGTCATCCCCATTTCTGATTATCCATTCAGAGGGAGCACACACACAAGGCATTTCAGTGTTGGGTTTTTGCTTGTGGGATCTGAAAGAATTCTTACCATTTCTCTTCTGTGTTTTATCTTGGAGGGAGGTAAATTGTGGCAGAGAAACAGCTGTAGCCAAATTAAAAAGCAGAGTTCTCAGTCCAGTGCAGGTGTGCAGTGAGTCCTCAGTATTCATGTGTCATAGGCTTTTTCCTGCCTTCACACAGTGCTACAAAACTGCAGAAGACAAATTTATAGCTGGAGCCATTATTAGAACTTCTTACTTGCCTGTTTACTGTTGACTGTGCTGTGCAGTACAGATAAACTTCTAAAACAGTAAGACTTGTGCATATGGGGACTTCATTAAGAAAACTGTTAATTTTCTTAGAATGGATTTTTTTTTTTTTTTTTTTAGCTCCATAATCAGATAGCTGTTCTCCATAAAGGGATAAGAACACTTGATACAGAGAAATGAGGTCACTTTTAAGTAATACATTCAGAGATGTAGTCTACATTTTCCCCATTATTTCCATGGTTTGGCTGTTCCAGACAGACTCTTCCCCAGGCAAGCCTGTGAGAGAGTGAAAGACTGTGTTTGTGCTGAGAACCAAAGCTGGACAGGTAGGGGGAGTCCTCAGCAAGTATCCTTAGGACTTTCTCCAGTGCTGTCTATAGCAAGAAGACTTGCCTTGACAGGAATCAGGGGTTGTAGGACATTTTTGGTGGAAGGAAGAGTGCCACAACAAAATAAGATGCTCACCCATGTTCTGTATTCTCCAGCTGTATGAGAGAAGTCTAGGCTGCTCCCCCCAAAATACCTTCTTCCTTTAGGACTGAAGGCTGTGCTAATTAGTGACTAGAATAAGAGTGGGGATAATGAAGGTCTCTTCAAAACTCTGGTCATTCATTTACCTTGGGCTAATTGCCTCACCTTCATTATTCCTAAATTTCCTAAGCTGTCAATTGTGAACAATCATATCTGTGGCTTTACAAAGTCCTTTCACCAAGCTAAGCAATAAAAACTGAGTAATATATCCATGAGACTGGTCTAGGACTGCCATCCTGTAGAAGGACAGTGTTTTCCCCAAGCATGCCAAACAGCTGCAGCCTGTAATGGATTGGGGGTTTTTTTGTTTATTTCCTTGTGTAACATTTCTTCAAGAAGAAGTAGGTTTGCTGTGTTCACTTCTGTTTAGCTCTGAATGTTCTTGCCTCTGCAGGTGCTATTTGGTCTCCTCTCTGACTCAAGGGTGGTACTGCTGAGTGTTGCTAGGAAAACCAGGATTCTGCTTTTTATTTTTGTCATAATAGCTTAAGACAGTTGGTCTCCAGGTTTTCTTTTGTGAGAACAGGACTCAGACTGCACCAGCACAAGTTTTTATACAACACATTTTCATAGACTGAGAGAACCTGGTGCAGACTTCCAGGCAGGTGTCATTCATGGAAAGCTTTGCATCTTCAGTCCTTTCTAAGACATTCTGTATTATCACCAAAGCAAACAATTCAGTCAACATTCAGCCTTAGTCCCCTCATACTGGGGGGCAGCTCGAGTTTGCATTAACAAAATTAGGATCACTTTTACAGAGGTTTGTTGGAAAGGGTGGGAATACTATCTCCAGTAAAATAATCATCCATCTCAAAGTAGAAAGTGATAGAAGTCGGAAAACAGCAAACAAATGCTACAAAAGACAAATAAACTCAGGCTCCTGGATAATACAATGTATTTTTAAAGTTACACTGAAGGGAATTTACTGCCTACAGATAATTTTCAATTGAATGATTTCATATAGGCTATGAGAACAGTCATCAGACATTTACAGAGAAAAAAATATGCAATCTCTTCACAGATTGGGGGAATAACAGAATAAAATTAATTTACATTACCTACCTCCAAAATTCTTTAAATGTTAAGTACCCTAAAATTAATTTGCAGTCCAGCTCAACATTGAGTTTGTAAAGAACCTGATTGATTCTAAATGGATGAAAGTAGTTTCCTGAAACTAGTAATTGTTTCCTAATGACTGAGGAATGCAGCTGACTGAGACAGTGGGGATCTCCCTGGTGTTAACCAGGTGACAGCTGTAGAAACAGATGCAGTTTCAAGGTGTCATTTCAAGAGATAATATGGTTATGAGTTAAGGCAACAGTTTGTGGTCAGCAAGTGTACTGATATATCTGTATGTTTGGGATTGTGGGGCACTGTGAAATCAACCTCTGAAGAAGCAAGTCTGACTCAATAGATGTTGCTGCAGATATGAGTCCTAAGGAGCATTTTAGTTTCAGACTTCTTAATATTAATCACTAAAAATCTCCTAAGAGATCAATGTTTCCTTCAAGTTGCAATTAATATTGGTTTTTATCAGTATGTTGGACAGAAGGATTTAAAATGTCTTTCAAAACTGCTGGTTACAGTAGTAGCTACTTTATTAATTTTTTGAGAAATAATGAATTAACTTCTCTTGCAGCTCTTTAATAAGGAAGGACAAGCTGTCTTTGAAGTACTAGCAGCCCTGTTGTTCCTGTGTTATTCTGGCACAAGTAATTATCTCTCTCCAAGACTTTAAGCTGTTATGTTTATCAAGCAAATCAGCAAGTCAAAGTACAGCTCTAAAACTGAAGCAGCCTTGTCTACAATGCAGGAAATAGAATTCTTCTGTTATTTTATGGCACATGGGGCTATCCAAAATCAATCTTCATCCAAATCCTATAAGTTTTACCATTAGATCAACTGATAGAAATGATGGAGAAAGGTAAATGTACATGAAAGCAGAGGAAGAAGTCCCAGATTTCAAATGTAGTGTGCTTGTGCTGTAACAAGTTTCAGTGTGAAAAAGAAGTTTGCTGAAAGAATTGAATGAAAACAAATCTACCACATTGCTCTATAACCCAAATGGAAACAATATTTACAAATCTTTGGGTACTCATAGGAGAGAAAGTGTTCTTCTTACTGAAGTGGAATAATGAAAGTAACCAGGGATAAATTGTGTTCTTCAAGAAAACTGTGAATCCTTGTCTACATGGAATGGTTTTGCTTCTTTAAAAAAAAATTATATTTATCTCATTTTTTCCGATGATGACATTAGTAGATTTAAAGAGATGTCCACTTTGTTTACATTGGGTTGGTTCCCAAAGAACAAGAGAAAGAGCTGTAGAGTCCTAGACTTTCTCAAAATACTCACGTACCATTCTGGTTGCAACATCCATCCAGTTTTGCATTCTGGGACATTTTTTGTTCTTGGTTTTCTACCAGAATCTGCTGTATTTATCAATCTTATGGTCCAATTAAAAGATTCCATGATTCCTCTGATACCATCTAATTGTGCATGTGGTTTTAATGACTTCACCACCACCCATTTCATGTTGCTCAAGGCACCACTGACCACTGTAAATCAGATAGCAGTTACTACAAACTAAGTAAGCATCTTGTAGCGTGGGTGATGGTCCTTCTAACAAAGTATCCTTTCCCAGCTTTCTACAAGGTTTTCATACTCATACATTCTTCCTTTTGGTCAAGTAATATGAATGATGAGCACAGGGCACAGGACTGCCTGCAAAGTGGCAGTAACAGAAGAGGCTGTGGAGCAGCAGATCTGGAAGAACCTTTGGCTGAGTGCAGGTCACCCACAAGTGTCTGTAGCACAAGGCTAGTTCAGGTTCCCTTTCATAGAGGGGGTTGTCTGTCATCATCTAATTGTTGCTCCTGAGAGCTCTTTGCTGGTTTCAGACCAGTTTTGTGATTTTTTTTTTAAGTGTGAGGGCTGTAGTCACTCGTGATAATGCTATTTAAAACAGTCCTCTGTCCTCATTTTTCTAGCACCAAGTGCTACAAAGGAGGTGAAATGACAGGTTTGCAGGACTGTGATTCCAATGAAACACAGAGGTCACTGATGGGACCTGACTACAAACCTTCCAATGTATTTAAGTGCTTAACTCCTGCTGAAGTTTTCTGCTTATTTGTTCTTATGAAATTCCGGAGCATAATCTAAAATTAGACTTCTGATTTTGTCTGTAGGGAAAGTTAATTAGCAAATCTCAACTTGCCCACCAATATCACTTTCATTTGGTGTTTAGAGCAAGTTTAGCTCTCGAGTCTCTTGTTTTTTTTTCATAGCAAATAGTCTCTGCTTATTATCATATTAAAGGAATGCCACTGGTTAAATCAGGCAATGAATATAAATAGCTGTATTACTGCCATCAGGCATCAGTGTTTATTTAGTGGATGTGAATCATGCGTGCCTCTTTGATCTGGCTTTGACTAAGGCAGTGCTGTTTTCATACAAAAAAGGTTATTTGCAAACACTGCAAGAGTATGTATATATTAAACATGGAACTAATCAATATGGAAGGGTCTTTGCTACTTTGACAGCCCTGGGTGCTGCCACGGTGTCTTCAAGTGTTTTGAATTTCTCTGTGAGTACCTGGGTCCCCGAAGACACTTGCAGCTCCTTTCTTTGGACTAGAGAAGATCAAGATTGAAATCTGAGCCTAACTGAAATCAGTGGCCATATCACTCCCAGATCCCTGTGAAGGGCACATATCTGGCAGCAGGAAAGACAGAAACAATCAAGGACAATGCTGATTTATTTGTGGGCTGGCTTGATTACAGTGCATGCAGGAGAGTATTTGAAAGAGAAATGTTTGTGCACAATCAGATAAGCAGACAGACCTACTTGTGCTCCTTACTGACTATGAACTTTTTATTACTTTTTGCTAGAGCAAAGATCCCATGTTGAATTTTAAAGCTGAACTCACATGCCTTCCTTTCAACAAGTTATATGCAGACTATTTGTGTGCATTTGAAAAGCAAATGATAACCCATAGGTAATGCAAGGTAGTGTTATCACAGTCATTGTGATAAACTTAGAATGAGACCCATTCTGATGCCAAACATTAACCTGGGCAAAATAGCTGACAGGAATGTTGTTTATTCAATCATGGGTCATGGCTGACCTCAAATGCTCTCCACTAAGGAAACTAGGGATGACAAATAAGTGGAAAAATTGTAGAAATACCCAAACCATTAAGGGATTTCTGAGTCCAAAATGAGCATCCATGCCTTCTTCACTTTGTTAATTCTACTGTAACGCAAGGTCATACATAAGTTATAGGATTAAAAGAAAAGCTGGACCTCAAGGATTTGGGCAAATTTGGTCTACACTGCTAAATTTGTAGCAAAGTTGGATTAGTTTTGCATCATTTGAGATTTCTTTTTTATGACAATGTTATTTTGAATGTTAATCTTCCTTTTATGGGTGTTTGCATTATAGACGTTGCAGAAAAGGAGTTTTAAACAATTTGGAATTATGATTGTACTAGAAAAGCATAGTGGACCAGTGAAAATTACCTTTCAGTCTTGATATTTTGTAATCAAGTGAATTACACTTTATCTAACTAGGGAGAAGGGTGAGAATTTTAAAGATGAGATGGTGATCATTTGAACACTGTAAAAGGAGTTTTGGTGTGTTCTTTTGTAAAGACCATATGCTCTTCATGGTAATGTTGTGATGTTCTCTTGACTAACTGTGCATTATTACATCAGAAACTTTGTCAAAGAAATCCAGCCAGAAAGGAATGACCCAGAGAAAAGTCCTTGAAGGGACAGCAGAGATACAATTATGGGGGAATAAATTCCATCTGGCCTCTTTGGACTGGACTGATTTATTCTTTGAGTTGTCAGAGTGAGTCCAGAGAAGGGCAACAAAGATGGTGAAAACTCTGGAGCACATGTCCTGTGGAGAGAGGCTGAGAGAGCTGGGGGTGTTCAGCCTGGAGAAAAGGAGGCTCAGGGGAGACCTTATCACTCTCTACAACCACCTGAAAGGAGGATGTCACCAGGTGGGAGTCAGTCTTTTCTCCCAGGAAGTGACAGGACAAGAGGAAATGGGCTCAAGTGTGCCAGGGGAGGTTCAGGTTGGACATTAGGAAGAATTTCTTCACTGAAAGTGTGGTCAGACATTGGAATAGGCTGTCCAGGGAGGTGGTGGAGTCACCATCTCTGGAGGTGTTCAAGAAACAACTGGATGTGGCACTTAGTGCTATGGTTTAGTTGACAAAGTCAAAAGCTGGACTCGATCTTGGAGGTCTTTTCCAACTTAAATGATTCAGTGATTCCAGTCCAGAAATAAGAAATACCAAGGCTTGAGGCAAATAGAGTGACCAGATCTTACTTATTTTAAAGGATGTTCTTAATTTCATTGACTGTTACATGAGTAAATGGAAGGTGGATCAATCAACCTTTTGTTTTATTGACCCAATCAAAGCAATGTAAGTATTGATTGAAGCTGTTTTTCTCTGTACAGTTCAGCCTGAAGAAATGCAATATTTAAACACAAACTTAGCCAAAGCCTTAAGATATGCATGGAACTGCAAGCGTTAAATGAAAATCATGGCTGTGTCTTCATGGTGGGAATTAAGCCTGTTTATATATATATATATATATATATATATATACATATATAAAACCTTACCTCAGGCTTGTTGCACCTTTACCTAGCTAAAAAAGGCATTCATGGAAAAACATTTCCAAAAAATTATAATGAATTAATAGTTCTATACTTTGTTGTCTGTGTTAGTGAACTGCTTCACTGGCAGTAGATGTTACAGTGTCTCAAACTGTAAATACCTCCTCACCCTAAGTAGTCTACTGCTGTGCCTTGCAACTGGGTGTGCAGGCAGACTTTCCTGTACCTATATTTGTAAAGGGGCTTCTTCTACAAAGTCAATCTATTTCTCAAGAGTTTTTGACATCAAAATATATATCTACAGTTTGTTCACTTAATCAAAAGCTTTTTCTGATGAAGAAAACAATACTCAGTTTTGAGTATTTGTTTCAATCCTAATTATGGTGGGTTCCTTCCAGAGCTTCCCACCATGGTACCAAAGTTCAGATTACTGTCCTAATGAACACTTAAACAAGTGAAGCTCTTACAAAAGGTACCTGAAGTAACAGCCTTTTTCCTACATTAGTCTCAATGAACAAACTGGTGATATTGTGCAAGATACCTTCAACCTTTGCCCCCAGCACTGCTGACAAACCCTCCATGAGCTTTGGCAGCAGCTCCAGCAGGATCTCAATGCAGAGAAACTGTGGGGTATGTGATGCAATGAGAGCACATTTGTACTTGGGCAATGAGCCTGCTCACCTTGCCCCAATTCAGGTGCAGAGCCAACTATTCAATAACATCATTAAACAAACAGCAGAAACTGTTGGACACACAGAGAAATATTTGCTAAATTACAGAATCTTATCAGAGGGAATGTGTTCTTGCTGTTTGTTGGTGGGACCTTCCAGGAACTGGAGATACACAGGGTCAGAAATTCCTGGCAGCTTCAGTGCAGCTGAGTGCACCCTCAGTGTCTATTTGAAACCACAGATCACACACTCTCCTGCTCTCTCTCCATTCTGTTTCACTTCTCTATCAACACTAAGGTGTGGAAAAAATACATAACTTTCATTTTGATCCATGCCTCGCGTTTTTTCGGCAATGCTTTTTAAAAAAAGATGCCTTGTCTCATGATGGCCAGTAGAAGTCATCCTGATCCTGTTGAAAATTAGATCCTCTTTACAAAACTTTTCCAATCCTCTCAAGAGGTCTGTATTAGTTAGAATATAGATAATACAGATTACCAGAGCCCCAGCTCTACAATATACCACATGTAAGGAAATAGCTGTCTCTAATGGTGCCTTAGAATCTACAGACAGAAATCCCTTCAGGAATTAACAACTTAGTTTGACAATGTTTTTTTGGTAGAATTAGCCTAGATTTCTAGCATGAGAATTCTCAGTAGTTTTTGAGCTGGTTAACCACTTTGAACGGAGAAGTGTAGAACTTTTAAGATTATTAGAGTTCAAGTAATTCTTATTGATAACCCTTCAGGAGAAAAGATTGTAATACGAGTCTAACATATTCTACACCAAAGAATCTATCTGTATGGAGGATTTGATGAGTACTCAGGGCAAAATCTGAAGGCAAATATTAGACACAATAAACTTCAGTCAGGAGCATCTGCACCTCAGGAAGTCAAACTCAGCCTTTTGTGCAGCTTGTAGAGCTCCATGTCATTAGACACATAATGTGTAAATATGATAGGAAGCTTGTGTATCTTATGTGTTGTGCATCCTCATTACCAGAGCATTTAATTTCCTGATAAGCAAACTGCTTCCTCAAAGAAGAGTTTGAAAAACTGTATTTCAAGCTGAGAACATGCCACAATCATTAAATCAGCACTCAGGTCCCATGCCATAAAAAATTTCTGAATCTATGGGTCTCTACACACATGCATAGCTCTCCCTTGCCATTCTTTATTGAAGGATTGCAATCTAACCAGGTAACTAGGCCTTGTCTAAAGAGTGAAAGTTTCAGATAACACAATAATGTCATATTTTATTTGGATAGCTGAATATGGAATCAATCAGTGTTATGCAGGGTAATTCTGTAATAAGGGTTTCTATCACTAAACCATTTGGTTCTACTGTTGCTTTAATTCTCCTTAATAACCAGTGTTTTCATTATTTATTTCTGAATTCTTTAGATACATTTCTCAAGGAAAAAAATAATAAAAATGCCTTGTTGTATATAGGTATTTAGCAAAACCCCCAAAATAAAGATTTCTCATTTAATTGTTCTTTAAAAGGTACCATCTTTCCTCTTTTAGTTTGCTATTGCAAGTTAAGTTCTTTGTGCTTTCAGCATAAATGTGGATGTCTCTTGAAAGTTTAACATATGTTTGCTCATGGATTCTCAATCATCTGATTTCCTTGTATTGGCCTCTACTCTCTGCTGTGGCTTGAGTCTTGTCCCAGACCGAGGAACATTCAGAAATCTCATAATGGCACACTATAGTGAATCTCCTGTGATGGATATGGTTCTATGATTGCTCTTATCTGGTTTCTGCTCTTGTAAAGACAGACCAATCTTTATTTCAAGAAACAATTTATTTGGGAAGTAGCCTCAGTCTGCAGTTATTGAAACTTTCCTGGAGTTTTTTTGCTAATATTGTGTGGAAGAAAGTGCTGGGATGCTGCTGACTGTAAGTAGTCTTGCTGGTACAGATTTTAGCACAATGTTCTGATACAAAATTAGCCCTTTTTTAGATCTGAGCACTGCTCAAAATACATATCTTGTTATCAAGAGATGTTCTCACAACAGCTAAACACAGACATCCCCAAAGCCTGGTTTGCTTCTTCAGGAAGAAAGCAGGGATAGGTTCTGTATCTGTAACTCTGAAGCTGCCTGCCTGGGGTCTGCCATTGATCTGGAGCTTCCCATTCTCTCCCCCACAAGTACAGTCTCTAACCTGAAGAAGGCAGCAATTTTCAGAGTTCTGAAGTCATAGTTATTTGTCTCAGCACAATTTATATGTTTTAATCTTGCAGCTGGTTCTCATGTTCATGAGATTGAGGGTCCTCAAGCCCAACTCTTTGGCTGTTGCATTTGGGTGTTTAGCAACTGTTGGGTATGTTATACAGATGCATCTGGGTTTTTTAAGCCTACATATGAAAATATGGGTGCTGATAGGGATGAGAATTGTTCTGTCATGAGGTGTGAGGGGGAGAGAGATGTGCTGATAGAGTTGTCTGTTGCCACCAACTGCTTACTGGTTTTGTCACATATTGCAAGTGTCTTCTGATGTTGCAATGAGTAAAAAGTGAAAAACCCCCAAACCAAACTGATATTCAGTTCTGCAAAATCATTATGCAAAATCTACAGGAAATTCTGTGAACAAATGAATTTATTTGCTGGCTTTATTATTGTGAGGAATTGAGCGGTATTTTGTGGTTTGAGATGCCTACAGGTGTAAATCTATTAGACCAGAGTCTGCACGGTGAATATTTAGTGGAAATGAAGAGTCACTCATGGTTTGGAGGTTGGAGTTGAAGGGTAAAATTTGGGTTATGTACACAGCACTCTTTCTATTTTAAATAGCTGTTTTCCTTGGGAAATAAAATTCCATTTATTTCACCATGAGATATTCTGGGAGACAAACAAGACCAAAAGAAAAAAGTAATGGGTAAAATATTTTATCTACTTCTCATTCCTTTTTTCTTCCTAATGTTTATTATCTTTTGTTCATTTTCTTTCCCCTTGCCCTTCTTTTCCTTATCAGACCCAGTTTGTGAATTTCCATTAGCATTAGCTTTGCCATTAATTGATTTCCCCCCTTTTTTTACTGAAGTTACACCTCAGTTGTCTCACATGACTATTTCCTTTTCCAGGCTCTGGGCTCCCTTTCTTCCATCCTGAAATTCTATTTCATTCTCCTCTCTCTCTACCTTGCTCTCTCACTTACTACTGTTCCATCTTTCGATTAACATCCCAGCACTTACCCTTCATGCCCTTGCTCTAACACCCCTCCAGTGCTCTTCTCCCTGATTCCCCCATCCTCTGTTTTCTTCAGAGCAGCATGTTCTTTTTCTCTTACTTTTGCATCTAGGAAAAAAAAATGTTATAGGCAGATGCCAATTGGCTTTGTGGCTACTCACTCCTTCCTACCTGTCTTGAGGTTTCACACCAAGACAGACACGGGGAGCTGGGCGCTCTCCTGAGAGAATCAGAGCTGGGAGAAGCCCATCCTACGTGTGGGCTTCTTATTCAAACACCAAAGAAATTTCACACTTGCTTAAAATACATTGTTTTGGCCAAGAACTTAGCTTTTTCATAAACTATTTACTGTGAAGTAAACTGAATTCTGTGTCCAGCATTACTCAGCTGGAACGAGAATTTAGAATCTTGTAATAAATGTCCTTCCTGAGAAACTGCCCCAAAAGGGCTTTTAAAAAGAGCAGTGTGATGACTTATGGAAGTTTAGTTCTAAGTGAATTAACATGTTCCTGAGAGACAGGGAGAGGAGGGAGATACTTGTTTTCTCACGTCTCATGAAGGCACTGGAGGGAGGTAAATATCTCAAGGTAGCCACACCCCTTGTCATACTCTATTAGTCACATCACACGCTTCCTGAGCACAACATTTCTGCTTATTCCCCTGACATTTTGCACGTCTCACTAGTACAGTGACTAGTTATCATCCTCAGGGTGAACACCCATTAAATACAGCTCAGTGAGCCTTTACAGGAACTCTCACTGTCTATTTACAGTACACTAGGCTTCACAGAGGCTGTATTTACTCCTTCCAGACACAAAATGCAATTGGATAAGATGTGATTGGTATGTTTTGACCTTAATGTTGTGCTCTATGTGTCAAAAAGGAGCTGGAAACCTCTCTGCCTTTTACTACAAACCTTGAGGATTGCATGCTATGGTTCTGCCAAATGGCACTTGGATCAAGTCTGCAGGGTAGCATGAAGGTAACCTTCTAACTGCTGCCCCTCACATGCTGTGGGCCCATAGGACATTGGTCCTGCCAGGAAAAGGGCTTCCCAAGTGCTGCCTCCAGGGATTCTAAGATAAAAGGGTAGCTGCTGGCTGGAGGATAATTCCAATTATGGGCATCCTTGTCTGCAAAAGATGATGGCAGCCTATACAACTTCACAGTAACTTTGTTAACCAGGAGCTACTTCAGCTCATTCATCCTGTCTCTTCTCCTTTAAAGCCTCTGTAGGTAGGGGAAGCAAAGAGAATTAGACACTGAAATCTCTTTGGCTTGCTCTGTGAGTTAGTGGGGTTCAGTAGCCACGATGCCCAACTGCTTCTTTGTCCTTGAGATTTGTGTATGTGGTATGACAGCACAATACTGTGATCTTGTTGCATCAGGATAAAAATGGTATGACACAAAGGCCTGGCCTGGAATGCCAAATAAGTGAGTTTTTGTTAATTTTTATGTAATGTCACGTTCACAGAGAAACTGGGCTAAGTTAGGTGTTCAGAGCACTATGACTCTAGTCCTTTCTTCCTTCATATAAATGTGGATAAAGTACTGGAATCTTCCTCAAAAATTTCTCTTCCTCTTTGATGGGCTTGAATTAAAAATAGTAAGTTATAAAGGGCAACTGCTGCATATGAGAAACACTACCAAATGCAGTTGTGGTTCAAGACCTGAACAAAAACATTATGTCCATGCATGAGCCAAATACCTTTTCCTGGATTATAGGATGCTTCCTTTTGTGTGTCAGGTTCTGACCACTGAGTCACTTCCCGTGGGTTTGCATTGTGTAGATTAGCAGGTGCAATTTGAAGCACGTATAGAAACTTCCTTTCTTACTGCTCTCTCAAGGGTTGTCCTTGGCTTCCTCTGAAGTTCAAATTTCTCTACTTCCTTGCCCACACTAAATTTCTCTTCATCTCTGTCTCTGCCCCTGCCTGTCACTGCTATCTGCCCAGGCTTCCTTCCTGGCAGCTTCTTTAATTTCTTTCTTTTCTTTGGCCAGCAGTCCTAGAGAAAATAGCCAAGTTAGTCTGTGGACTAACTAACTAAGCTAACTCTTTACAAGGGAAGTGTTTGTTCTGTGCTTTAACAAATACAATCTACTGGCAAAATCTGGAAGTCCTCTGGAATTGCATTTAGTGCTTAGATTTTTTTGGTGCAAAGGAAAGAATATGGGTGGCAGAGGTTGTTGAAGAGAGTACAGTCACTGAACTAAAATGGTTCAGGATTCCTGCTTTTCCCAAATCTTGTACTGCAGCTATGGACGTGGTGTCTTTGTTCCAGAGTAGCTATTTCAGCTGAACCAGGGAGGTTTTCATCAAAATGACTAAACCAGTAAAAGTGGCTGTAATTTCACATGCCCTGCTCCACTTTTGTTTTGTTCTGCTGCCTGCATGGGAGTAGCTATGTTGGGGTGTTAACTACACTAGAATTGGTTTTTAATTTAACATTTGTGTGTACATTTATGTGTATATTTATTAACATTTATGTCTACTTACCTTATGAATTACCTTAAGAATGTCTACTTACCTTTTGAAGACACATTTTAAGGGCTGAATGTCTAATAATCTGCCAGATAACTATGAGAACATGGTGATATATTTGTAGAATGAAAGCATTACAAATAGAAGGCAGGAACCTTTTTTGAAAATGGTGCTGGGATTTTGCTGATATTCTAGAACTACAGTGTTTAAAAGTACAATGGCAGAAGCAAATGGTTTTGAACTTTGCCAGTATAATGAGCACAGGGTAGAAGCTGAGAACAATTGTGCCTGTGTTCTTCACATTTTCCAGAGCCTGCCTCTGGCTAGGGTTGGGTGAGGGATGAGAAAGAAGGAAGGACCTAGACTCAGAAGTGTGCTGAATATTTGTTTGTTTTTTTGGAGGAAAATGAGAAGTGATTGAGATGATGGTGCTTCACATCCCAGAGGGAGTTTCGCTTCACAGATAAGCACCCTGAGTCATGAGCTGAATACTTGCCAGAAGGTTTCAATGGTAGGAGCAAATCCTATCAAAGTTTGCTGTTGTGGTTGGATGTGCTGACCCAAAGCACTCACTATGTGAGCTACCAGGGAGAAACGTGGCTGGTAGCAAGTCACACAGTGGAAACTGAGAGACAGAAATTATCTTTTCATGAACAAGAAACAATCTCAGTCTGTGAAAATGTAAGCTATTTGTTTCAATGAAGAAGCTGGGTTTGGCTTTACTCCATGTAGTTATTTGAAGTCTATTGAGAAATGCAAATCATGATTTATTTTTACTGTGCTATGTGATGAGACTCATACTTCAGAGGCAGAGGGACAAGTTTCTGGACTCTGTCCAGAAATTAGCCAAAACGATAAAATAAAAGAATGGCACAACTTATTCAGTTTGTTTAATATGATTGTGAAAACTTGAAAAAGAAAAAAAAAATGTAAAGGTGATTCACAAAGGACAAAAGCAGGTAATTGTCCCAGGGGCTTGCTGCAGAAGGAGATACATTTTGGTCTAATGGCCAAAGAATGGCTTTCTGGGGCTTTAAACTTTTTCATTAATTCAATTTGTCTCTTTAGGGGTTTTCTGTTTCTCCTGTTTTGTGTTAACTTATTTAGGTAAAACATGCTCAATGCACATAAGTTTTATTCTTAGCTGCCAGACACATCACATAGTCTTTTGTATTCTGTCCGTGAAAAGGGTTGGCACAATTTTTGAGAGACAGCATGGAAGGACTTTACAGATTACTTTTAAAATGTAGGTTGCTAGCTATATCCTGGTCCGTGGAAAATTATCCTAAACTATTTATTCTGATGAGATACAGAGTTGTACTAAGCTAATAAAGTAAAATATTCTCTTACTTAGTAGAAGAGGCTGACAAATATATTTATAGGATCATTCCTTCCTTTTTACTCCAACAAACCTGAACAGTTGAGAATAAACTTGAGACAAACTGGTTTGAGGACAGAATTTATAAAATCTCACAAAATCTGTGTCTGTTGTATGGTCTGATCTCATTAAAACAGTTCAGCTTTCAACAGAAATATTTTGCTGCCCTCTCGTAATGCCTCCCATATTGAAACACCTGCCTTTTCTTTGCAATTTCAGAGACCTTAAGCACTAATGCTAATGACACTCCTCTTTGAAATGTGCTAGACAGAAATATTCTTGCCTGAGTGCAGCAGGAAATTGAAATGGTGTGATGCCAGAAGCTGAAGAAGCCTCATGTTTGCACAGCACTGGGAAAGGCAGGGACTTTGCTTGCAAAAGTTCCCTTCGGGATTTTCCCTGCTACTTTCTCTCAGCAAGGGCAGATGCACAGGTCTAAGTTTCAGCCCACCACTGACTGTGAGAACAAACCACTGTTTCCAGAGTACAAACACAACTGGAGCTGTCAGACCACCCCTGAACTGGCCTAGGATCCTTCACAACACAGGCCTCCAGGTACAAGGTTGCTGCTTCTGGGACCTTGCCATTACTTGCTCATCTGTGGATATGCCCATGTTTTCCAAGAAGAATAGACAAATAGAAATATAGCATGCTTAATATTGGCATTAAACAGCTGGTAAAAGTCTGTAGGTCTGCTAAAAATACACACTGCAGCTTTATACCAGCTGCACTAGTGATCCTGTTTTCCTTTTTAGAAAAAGATTCTACAGTGGAGGAGTGGAGTTGCAAAACAGAGCTCACATCCAGGCACCTGCATTCTCATTAGGGTGAGCTAGGAGTGGTTAATAGCAAGACCCCGTGCTGTTGGCTGCTCCTGATGATCCTTTATCCTCTGGGCAAGGCAGCAATGAGCAGATTGGGTGCTGAGTGGGGCACAGCACTGCTCAGCCCAGGCTGCAGGCACACGCAGGCTGGCAGTGAGCTGGCAGCTGGCTGGCACACACCACGAAATATGCTCTATTTCTTTATCAAATCAACAATAAGTGTTCGTGTTTGTTCTGGTCTGTGTGCAAGAGCTCACGTATGCCTGCATACCTCACAACTCTGCCTGAGCAATTACATCCCATACTTCCCTTTTCTGTGTTGCTGTATTAAGTTTCAATGTTAAATAGCTATACAGAGATTAAGCCTATCAAAATACATACCAATATACAGTATTTCCTTTCCCACTTATGCTGGACCTTCAAAACAATAATTTCTTCCCTATTCTTTTCTTTGCTCTTTTTTTTTTTTTTTTAAATCAACCTTATAGCATCGTCATCTGTCTTCACAGTTATGCCTATTATCTGCTTGCTTGCATTCTGCCACTTGACTTTGAACTCTTCTCTGTCTTATTGCAAGCTCAACAGTTAATGGTGGAGAATTAAGAAGTCTTATAATAAAAAAGAAACAGAAGAAAGGGGTGGACAGAGGCAGGAGTAATTACTACCTGATAAGCCTCGTAGGTGTGTTGGGGTTAATACTGAAATACCCAAAAGTCAGTCCTCATGGTTACTGTCATGGAAACTTCTTGCAATAGAAAACAAGGCTAGAAATATTGTTTTCACTCGTTCTAATGACATCCAATTTTTAAACACAGACTAGAATTTGTTTAGCTCCATCTAATCCTTGCAATACTGCTGCATGTTTATTGTGGTCTTCTTAAAAGTCAATTGACATCTCATTTTTGTTCTTGTCCACCTTTTTGTTTTTGCACCAGAAAAGGTCTTCTCTTATTAGTTGTCCTTGTTAGCCATATGACTTCTCAAATTTACTCTGTGGGAATTTTCTGTAACCCTATAATTATCTCTATTTATATGATGGAAGGTTTTTTGCATGTCCTATTTAGCATTTACTAACTGCTGTTTGTGCTTGCCTCTCCCTACTAACAATGCACTTCAGATTTTTTTCTTTTCTGTATGATTAGGACTTTTTAAACTCCTGCATAGTTGGACTGAACTACTTAGCAAATACTGAGTGTGTTATTTTAAACGAAAATTCTTTGCAAAGCACCACTATAAGAGTGCAATTTCAGAGCATTACCTAAGACTGACCTTGAAATTATAGGCAAGACTGAAATCTCAGGGTAATTTTAAGTGATGTGAAGTGATACTGTGCAAAAGTATTTTCTCCTTTATATCCATGCCAAATGGAGAATTTTTTTAATCTTCTTTGCTCAAATCATACCAAACCTGTTTGCAACAAGAGCAGCTGTTGTTACTGCAGCACTGGATGCAGCTTCAGCATTGCTGAGTTGACTGTCCAGTGGTGCATATTCCTCCAACTCTTATTACCAACTGATTTGGGGTGCTTCCAACACCAATTAGGTAGGTTGGAGGGGGAAGATGAAAAGGGGAATTATATTCTTGCTGAAGTACAGTGCTGGAGGTGAAATATGCTAGAAAGATGAGTGTTTAGGCAGGATAATAATAGTAAAAATAATCAGATCTACATGGGCCCACACATGACAACTCATCTTAAATATGTTCTGAAATGTCTTCTGGGTTATTGTGATTATTTAACATCCAAAGGATCAGACTGAAATACAGCTGATGAAAACAAGCAGGCAGCTCATATGGGGGACACTCAGTGTGGTATTTTCTCCTTTCAGATTTGACCACTAAGATTAATTAATCATAGATTAATTAATCTAATTAAGATGAGTGTTTCTAAGAAGCAATCAAAATGAAATTACACCAGCAAAGAGAAGAAATTAATCAAGCTCTCACTTCATACAGATTGGGATTCTTCCTCTAGTATTTTTATTGCAATTTTTTCCCCTGCAAGTCCCTGATAAGTATAAGAGGAAGTTAACTTTTTTCCCCTGCAAAACTATGATAGAAGACACTTAAAAGTTGTTTTTGTTTTTAATGATGACAAATATTTTGCCTATATTGAAAAGGCCATCCACATTGACTCTTAAATATAAGACTCATCTACTTCCAGTGAAGCATTAACTAATTTAAATATCTGTAGAGGTATTGGGTTAGCTGAAAAAATAAGGTTTCCTGTGGCAACCTGCTGAATAGTTCTTAATTATATCAATAGTCACAGATTTCTTTAAAAAACCCCAAAAACCAAAAAGAAACAACCCAGAACTTTAAGATTTGCAAATTAATTCAGAGTTCTGAAGTTTGATTAAGGTTGAATTGCCTTGAGTTGCAGCAGAACATTAGAGATTATGCTGTGTATTATATTCTAAAAAATGCTTTCATGATTTCCCTGCTATATTGCTTTCATTTGAAATAAGAGATGAAATAAGACCATAATCCTGTGTCCCTACTTCTCATTTAGGCTAACATCCTTCTTTTTGCTAGCAAATAGAAAGCATTCAGATATATTCTGTTGAATACAATGTTGTGAGACTGCAAATGTGATTAGGTTCAGTAATGGTATTGCTGCTACTTGTTACTGTGACAACAGAGCTACAGTGCTCTCTGAATGGAAGTAAATACCCTTATTTTGAGTTTTTAGAAACTGGATGCCCCTGGGCTCTTTACTAGTGGTGTCAGGAGTCCAGGTGAATGCTTTTTCTGTGTGAATCTTTTCCCAGTGTGTCAGGGTGGTAAGATGTCATTGTGCAATGATATGGTATGATACTCATTCCAGTGAGTTATGAGCAAAATCTTCAAGGTATAAAGTCAGCCACTGAGGTTCAGTGTGTGCAGGATGGGAAGCTTTAGGAGCCCCCCTCACTCTAGAGCTAAACACTAAATGGTCACTTAGACTCTCTGTTTCAGGATGGAAGGTGCTGCTTATGGTGCTTCCTCTAAAAGAAAATATCCGTGACTAATGAGCCTCCTTTTGATTTATGAAACATCTAAGATCTAAAGATAGCCCTTCATATACATGGGAGTCACTCAGGAAGGGCAAAATCTTATATATATCTTAGCTTTTTTTAGTGGTATGCATATAGTTCAACGTATCTCTTTGGCACAAAGTGGAGTTTTTAAATTTAGTAGCATATCTTACTGAGAAGATGAGAATTTCTTAAGTTTTCCCTGCCTCTATGTGCTACTGTAGTCACATCTTTTGAGTGTGGGAATCATTTACCTCAAAAATAGGGAACAGGTTACTCCTGACTGTCTCTGGTGTCCACTCACTAGTGCAACATACTCTATAAGCTTCATTTACAGACAAGAAATCATAAATTTGCTTTTTGAAACTGGATAAAATGGTTTTAGGTCAACTGGTGACCCCACTTAAGCCAAAAAGCAAAGTATTGGTTAACCTCAGTCAACAGCATTTAATCCAGGGGTCAATGTTTTTTCATGTTAAGCCATTAAGACATTTTTCTGTTTCTTATAAATACTGCTTTTCTTGTTTCAGCAGGGAGGGTACCAATTTACTTTTTCTAGGTATGAAATGTAAGACAATATTACACCTGAGACCTTTAAAAAGAAGAGCACTTCTGTCTATTCTGTTCCAGCCAAAGCAGGATCCAGTCCAACAACACTGGTACATTGCTGTAGTTTTGTCTGGAACTCAGAGCAAACAGAAACACCTCACACACATCATTTTCATAAAGCCACAGGTGCTCTTTTTACACTAAAGTCGTTTTACATTAGAGACTCCAGAGTTAAACATTTGTAAACTTGAAAATAAACGTGGTTAAATTAACTACATATAATGTAAAATGTTCTCTAAACCCACATCCCTCTCCATTCAACTGTATTCAGTGGCAAAGGAGACATATGAAGACTCCTGGCTTCAGAGATGTTTTAACAAAATGCCAAAAATAGCATGGTATCCCTCCAGATGTGAAGTGCATTAGGAGAAGCAGATTACAGAAGGATGGCTGTTAAATGCAAATTTTCACCTGCTTGATATAGTTTCCCACTGCTCCACTTACAGCATTCTAGAATATAAAATGTTTGATCAAAGCCTTGCTCAAGTACAATTTCCACTGAAGTCAGCAGGATTTTTTGCTTCAACAAGGACTACAGGATTTAGTACACAGGATTTCATAGAATTTATTTATTTTAGTGGGAAGTTAAGTAGTAAGTGCAATAAGAGAAAAATGGGAAATAACTTGAGATAAGAGATTTGTAAGAAAGTTCTGTGTTCACACTAAAAATTATCTCAGATACTTTTTAATGTTTAGTTTGGTTTTTTTTTTCCCCGTTGTAACACCTGTGTTGTAAAAATCAAAAACAATGTTGCATTTTATAGTTAGCTCCTTTATATTTTTTCTTCTTCCCCTATTACTCACATTTCTTTTCCGGTTTTTATTATCCTGCCCCAATGGGGATTTTCTTTTAACTTTGTTATATTATAATAGTTAGTGTGTGTACATGAAAAACCCACTGACCTTTTTCTGACTTGTGAGTCACAGGAATAATAGCTGTGCATATGACCTTTTGAAAATAGAAAAAAATTTCCCTTAACCTGGTTTGCAGGTGAACAAAAGGTAAAATTCCTATTCTGTATTTCCTTCACATTTATTGCAGTAGATTGCTTCTTTTTTATAATTGCCTCGGATTTAAAATTTGTAGATTTTGATTACAATCTATAGAGTTATACAGATAATAATATAGGAAATAATATAGTTATATAGTCTGTGTTGGTTTTAAAATGCAGATATTTTGTGCATTTTTCAGCATGTAGCTTCCATAATTGAAGATATTTTGAATTAGTTGGTTAAGGTCAGTCTCTAAGCTTATCATTATCTTCACTCATGTGAATAGTTTCAGAGAAAGGACATGGGAAAACCAGAGCCAGACATTCCAGGGGTCGTGCTGCTGGATGCATAACAGAATGAGGGAGAGAATCTTGGAATTGTGGAGGAACAAGGTGGTTATGGCTTTTCTCTGTAATTCACCCAACAAATGCCAAGACCAGCATCAGGACCTGTGATTTGCCTCATGCAGTCACCTTTAGGGTAAAGAAGATTGGTGAAAATTTTCAGAAATAATTCCTAATTTTAGAAGTTACAACTACTAGTAGCTTTCCCTGAATTTCATGGGAACAAAAAGCTTCATCCCTAAGATGTCACTAGTTCAGATACCCTATATGAAAAAACCTGAAAGTGGAAGTCACTTGGGTAAGTTCTGGCCTTAATCTTTGGGTCTCTAAAACCATTCCATGTAACAAGTAGAAGCTATGAACAGTGAGAGGGACAGGGAGATATTGTGGGAGAAAGATATCTGGCAGTAGCATTTGCTGCAGAGAGAAAAAGGGAAAAAAGGGACACAAATAGCAAGGACCTGTTTGGGCTCAGTAGAAGGGGAGCAGAGCAGTAAAAACATCACTCTGCAAATGGAACAAAGTCCAGTCTGTCTCAACATAAATTTCCCAGGTGCATTATGCAGACTACAGGGAACACTCTGATGGTAAAGTACTGTCTGGAGTGTAAAGCAATATTTAATTTGCATGTTATTTTATTTTACTTCATTTTTGACCCTTCTTACATTGTTTTCATTAGTGTATGGCTTTCACTATTTACTGAAAACCAGACTTCTTGTGAGTCACACTTGCTGAGAGCATGGGAGTATATATACCAAGGAAGTGTATCCCTTAGCAACAGAATGCAAGTTAGGGTTCCTCAAAACTTCTCCATTCATGTTTTTCTCATTGTTAATAGATCTTTTACACAGAAATTGGCTCACTCTTCATTTAGAGTATGCTAGACACAAATGTTAGTCAGGTTTAATGAGTCAGTTTTGGGAGTTTCATTTGCTGCCAGACAGTGAAAAACATGTACAGGGTTACATCATTTGTTCCAAAGGTAGAGACCTCCTCAGGAAAAAGGTAAAGGGAGAGAATTATGTCACTGGTTTTGTAGGTATGAGCTAATCTACTTAACAAACATATAAAATGGAGACAGGGTACATTTTAATCTAGTTTGTCTTCATATTGTTTGCCTTAGTCAGGCTTGAGGCATTAAGGAACAGGTTGCTCTATCAGATGTGTCAGTTAACTGATTTTACTCAAGTATTTTATCACCACAGGAGTTACACTTCCAGCACCTGGGTATGTTATCTTTCCACTCCAGTTTTACTTGGAGCACACAGTGACACACAGATGGCACTTAGAAGCAGGCATGCCACAGGCTCTCATCCTGACATCCTGGGTGCCTTTCTTTAGGTGACCCACTGCACCAGCTCCCCATGGCTGTCACCCCCTCCATGCCACCCTCCTGAGGCTGCTGTGTCCTGACAGCAAAGCACAAGAAACTGAGTTTTCTCCAGCGCCCAGCTCCCAGAGGGGTGTAAAGTCAGAGCATTCCCACACATTTCCCATGCCAGGCAGCAGCTGTTAACACCCAGAACACACAGCTCAAGCTGCCTGGCACTGGACATTGCATATTTCTGCACTGATGATGGCTGATGAACCACTACCCCCTATCTGAATGGTATTTATTGTAACCCAGACTCTCAGGTACATGTTTAATGAAAAATCCCCAGACAACAAGAAGGTAAGGATTGACTTCATTGTCCTCTGTGTATAATAAATCATGTAGCAAAATCACTAAAGGCTAAACTGGCCAAGTAGCACTGATAAGAATGAGAAAATTTGGAGAGGGAAGTATTTCTCATAAATGGAAATAAAATTATTATTTTGTGTGCCTTTTATGTTGGTGGCATAGTTCACTCCACTATTTAATTATTTTAGTTCTAAATAAACACATTAAATTTTAAATTATAAAATGAAATCCTAGTTAGCTAAAGAAAAACTATCTTTATCTAAGTATATTGCTTAGTAAAATTAAGTGTGTTGCATTTTCTGACTTCAGATCTTTCTTTAAGTGTCTTTTCTGTGTTGTTGACTCAGTGAATACTTCATTTACTTTCTGGCAGTTTTCCTGAAAGGAAAGCAAAGGAACATCATCTGAATAAATAATTGTAGTTTATTTTGGCAAGATATCGTAGCAGCTCAAGTGGCCAGGTATTTTATTTTTTAACTGAAGCATCCTATCATCTTGGAGCCATACCTGGAGCTTTCTGCTACTTTGTAACTTAACTGTTTCACTCTGCTACCTGACCATCTTTTGTAAATAATGCAGAGGACTTTTAAATCTTGCTGTTTCCATTTTAAGATGTCTGTCTTAAAAGCCTATGACTCTATCACTAGAGTCATAGAAGGGTTTGGCTTGGAAGGGACCTTAGAGATCATCTGGTTCCAGCACCCTAGATTAGGAATACTAATGTCTTTGTGGTACTTTGAGGAGTGTGGCTGATATACTTACAGGCATTATCTTTCTGGCAAAACCATAAATGATTTCTGTGAAAAAAACTTTAAAAAATAATAGGAAAAGGAATGAACCCACAATCCTGTGTATTCAGGTAGTTTTCTATAAAAAGAACCTCCAAAAAATATCAGATTTGAATAAGTCTTCAGCCAAAATACTGATTTGTAAACTTATTTCACCTAAACTTGGAAAAATGACAAAAAACAAACAAACAAAAAACCCCAAACAAAACAACAACAACAACAACAAAACCCCACATTTCCATTGCAATACCAGTCATTTGGTTTTTTTTTAATTGAGAAGTTTTCGTTTAAAAAAAGCAAGAATATTTTTGGCTTATATTTGTATCACTGTCATAATTATCTTTACAAATAGATAAAGGTAATTATGACAGGCAAATAAGCAAGTGCTTGCACATGAAAAAAGAAAAGTAGGCTGAAAATCTGCTGTGCTTCTGCTTAATGAAAATACTCTTGAAGAAGGTGGTTGTTCTCAGTTTGAGTTCTGACGTCTAACATCTGTGGATTTTACTTTGACTATTGTTATGTGAAATGCATCAGCCATTTCTGTGATTGTATACAGGCACAGGGAATAAATTTCACACAGCATCTCTTGGCAGCACCAGGCCTAAGAATGATATCCTTGGAGTGCCTTGTATTATTCCTGTAATCTTGCCACAATCTTGCTATAAATTGAGAATTGTTTTAAAGCTTCTAGTAAAATCAGTTTTTTAAAGGGAGAGTGTGCCAAAGCACCACTTCACTATAAATGTTCTTCCTTTGCATCTGTTTCTGTGGCTAGCCTTAGCAGAAAACTCACAGAATAAAAGAATTTGAGGATTCCTTGGGCTGTATTTATTTTCGCTTTCCCACTCAATTTTTTTTCTTTTCAAACGTGAAACTGAAACCAAATACTTTCAGAGATTCATTAAGGAAATCAAACTATAATTACTGGTGATGTAGCCTGAAATGTGGCTGCCCACTTAAAGCAATACCAATCTGTGTGGTTTTGCCAAGCAGAGAGTTCCTAGTTAACAAACCAGCCATTTTCTTCAGCAAGAGGACTAAAATGATCTATAATGGTCTCTGCTGAGCTCAGTGGATGGGAAGACCATGCCTGATCTTGGCAGACAAAGGAGTTGCCCTCCAGGTCTTTGACCCTTTGCAGGCTGTTTTGCAGAGGTGCTGACCATGCTCCTGCAGAGGATGAATTTGGTTTGTGTTTGCTTCATCCTTTACTTAAGTGGAAGTGGTGACAGACAGCTCTTCCAAGTTGATGTAATGCTATTCAGAGGTGTAGGAGGTGATATTTCACTGCTGAGGATGCTTGAACCTCTGGTCCCCACCTCCACCAAGACATGGCTGCTAGTGGGATGCAAAAACCTGCAGGCAAGATTTGGGTGGGGAAGCACTGGGTAGGTTGTCCTGACCTAGCTGATGGGCTACTGAAATGTGAGTCTATAAGCCTCAGGTTCTGGTTCCAGGTCAAGTAGAAATCTCCTGTTTTGCACAGCCAAAATACTAAGGCTTTACATCGAAGTATATGTCACAGTCCTTGCTGGGCTTGTTGCTGGTAGTGGGTGGGGTTGATTCCAGTTTTGGTTTTTTATTTAATTTGGTTTTGCTTTATAAGAAAAGCCTGGAGTGTATCTGGATGTACAGGACTGTATATTTATTTTATATTTATTTTGGAGGCTGGGCCTGAGTTGCATTTTTGACTTCCCTGAGTTGGGAAACTGAATCTTATTTTTCCTGGAATACAGGGGGAGGGTAGCAACAATAATCAATGTGTTAAGCCATTAGCCACCAACTGCTAGAGTACAAATATTGACAAGTGCAAAGGTTTGGTGGTCTTGCTTTTCTGCATGAGGATCAGCAATCTATCCCACAAAGGCTGCTGTACTTGCAGGAGGCTGTGCCTGCGTAACATGATTATTGCAGAGTAACAGGGAGGTGAATGTGGGACATGGCAGCACAGCTCCCACTGAACCTTCATTACCCAACATCTGCTTATGGCAGCTCTGCCTTGCAACACAAACATCACACATAAACTTTACTGTCTAAAACCAGCAATTTCCTGAGTTATACTTCCTCATAAGGACAATCTTGTAAGCTCATATCTGATAATTTGATTATGGATCCCTGGTCTCTCCTTCAAAAGGACGTCTGCTCTAAGGGACGTCCCCCAGGAAGAATGCTGTAACTATGTTGTTCACATGCTAGGAATAGAATAACTGTGGGAACTGAGCAATTTTCAAAACTGAAGCACCTTGCAGTGAGATCTGTGAAATGGATGGTCAGTGGGCTCTGAACAGTGATCTGTGAGCAGAGAAGTAGATGGTAGATTCAAAAATCTTGTCTGAGAAAGGAAAAAAATTTGAAAACTTTCCACTGTTGTTCAGTCTGGCTAAGCTCCATGAGCTTGCAACACTGAGTCATTATATAAGTTGAATCACTGGATGCCATAGGCAGTTTCAAATCCTTGCTGATGACACCTGCTCAGAGCAAGGCTAGAAGCCCTGGTGTTGGAGATGTCTTCAACCTGTGAGACAGGTACAGCCAAGGAAAGAAGTGTAATCTTGGTCCATCATGCTGCATATCCTCAGCCAAATTGAATACTCATAGTCCCTTCTGGTGTTATCATTCCAAAGCTGAGCATCCTCTGCAATATTGTGCTGTCACTTCTTTTCCTTCTGAAAATCATAAATCACTTTCTGCATAAATCTACTTTTTTTACCAGACTCTGTAACACTTGGGAACCATTGCTTTAGTCTTCCTTCCTAGGAGCAGTACTGCTGTGACTGGTATATACATATATGTGTACAAGTAAATAACTGTAGAACATGAAAGAACAGCATTAATTAAGTCTTTCGCTGGCAGCAGTTGAAAGCACAGTTCTGTTCCAATCAGAACTGTTAAACATATTTCCAGCAAGTTCCATTCCCTTTTGGTTTTCACATAGTCATACAATCATAGAATGGTTTGGGTCAGAAGAGATGTTAAAGGTCATCTAGTTCTAAACCCCCTGCCATGGGCTGAGACACCTTCCACTAGACCAGGTTGCTCAGAGCTCTATCCAGACTGGCCTTGCCTCACCATCCCTGGAGTAAAAAATTTCTTCCTAATATCTAATATAAACCTAGTCCCTTTCAGTTTAAATCGCTCCCTCTTGTCCTCTCATCACATGCTCTTTTTTTAAAGTTCCTCTCTGTCTTTCTCATAGGCTCCCTCCTGCTACTGTGAGGCTGCAATTAGGTCACCCCAAAGCCTTCTCTTCTCCAGGCTGAGCAACCCCAGTTTTCTCAGTCTTTCCTTGCAGCAGAGATGCTCCATCCCTCTGATCACCTTGGTGTTCCTCCTCTGGACTCCCTCCAGCCTGTCCCTGTCCTTCCTGTGCTGGCAGCCCAGAGCTGCTGCTCTGTATGGGGTCTCATACAGCTGCTGCCCCCTGCTCTGGATGCAGCCCAGGACACACTTGGCTCTCTGGGCTGGCAGTGCCCATGGCTGGGCCATGTCCAGCCTCTCAGCCAGCAGCACCCCCAAGTCCTTCTGGGCAGGGCTGCTCTGATCTGTCCATCCCCAGCCTGGGCTGGTACCAGGGGTTGTCCTGGCCCAGGTGCAGCCCCAGCACTTGGTCTGGTTAAACCTCATGAGAATCCCATGGAGCTGCTCCTGGAGCTTTGTGCAGGTCCCTCTGGATAGCACTTTATCCTTTAGGTGTTTCAACAGCACCATTCAGCTTGGTGTCATCTGTGAATTTGCTGAGGATGCCCTTGATCCTTTTGTCTATGTCATTAATGAAGATATTAAATGACACTGGTCCTGAGGGACATCACTTGTCACTGATGTCCATTGGGGCCCTCAATGTTAGCCTCTTCTGGAAGCCAGACTATATGTGCTTAGCCTGGCAAATAGCTCCTTGGCATCTTCATCTTCCTAAACTCTGGACTTGGAAACCTATTTTATGGTCACATTGTCCTAGTTGCTTTTATTTTCACATCATGCATTTTTTAATAGATGGTTTATCCAGCTGTTTTAGGTACTTAGGACTGCTATATGTAAGTTTTCTGGGTCCTTGTTGTGGTTTTTAACCCCAGCCAGAAACCAAGCCCCAGGCTGCTGCTCACTCACTCCCCCACCAGTGGGACTGGGGAGAAAATCAGAAAAAAGCTGGAAAATTTACAGGTTGAGATAAACATGGTTTAATAGGGAAAGCAAAAGCTGCACATGCAAACAAAGCAAAACAAGGAATTAAGTCACTGCTCCCCATGGGCAGGCAGGTGTTCAGCCATCTCCAGGAAAGCAGGCCCCTATCATGTTTAATGGAGATTTGTGAAGGCAAACACCATCACTCCAAATGCCCCTCCTCTTCCTCCTCCTTCCCCCCAGTTTATATACTGAGCATGATGTCACATGGTCTGGAATATCCCTTTGGTCACTTGGGGTCACCTGTCCTGGCTGTGTCGTCTCCCAACCTCCCAAGCACCTCCAGACCCTTCACCAGTCTGGCAGTATGAAAAGCAAAAAAGGCCTGGACTCTGTGTAAGCCCTGCTCAGCAATAACAAATACATCTCTGTATTATCAACCTGTGTTCAGCACAAATCCAGACCACAGCCCCATACAAGTCACTGCAAAAAAAGTTAGCTCTACCCCATCTGAAACCAGCATTTTAGTCCTTAAAATCTAAGAAGCAGCTTTGGTCTCACCTAAACTTTCCTAAATCATCCAAAATTACCATCCTTAGAAATAATCTTGATGAAGTTAATTACTCTGCTCTGAGTAATGAAGAATTTAGTTTGTTCTTGTGCATTTTATGTGTTATATTCTTGTTAGCAGAATTCAATAAGGAAAATGTCTATTCTTCAGTAGGCCTCCTGTGCTTTGCTGACTTTCGATCTGTAAAGCTAATCACATTTAATTTCTTTTTCCCAAAAATGTCTTCTAGAATCAGCTGTGGTATGTCACGTGTTACCTATCAGCTCTCAAAATGACACTTATGTCTGAGTGGTTTGCAAATGACAGAAAGCAGGAAACTGAGTTTCACTCATTTTGCTTGCCTGTTACATTATGGTCAGTTTTGCCCTTTTCCCTTCATTTTCTGCCGGGCAATCAGTTTCTTGGGGAAATTTTGTGGCTTTTAAAAGACATGATATCATGTCTTGTTATTTATAACTGCTTGTGTAGGCAGGGAACTTATGTGAGGACACAGAGAGTGATGAAACTATTTGTAGATCATAGGGTGATTATAGGGACAGTAAAATGGACCTCCTGAGGTCACTCCCTGCCCTTGTTTCTGTGATTCCAAAAGCTACTGTAAATAGTTCATGTTGAACTCAAAAAGCCACCAGGAGAAAAATGATGACTGTGACAAGAACGTTCATAGCTCATACATTTGTTTTTGTTTGCATAACTACAGCAAAGATAAAATAGAGTCAATGATGCAGAGCTCTATTTGAAAGAGAGTCTCACAATTATTTCCTGTATTTGTGAGATGATGGAGTAAACACAGAAATGGATGCACTTACACAAAAGAGATGAAATAGAAAGATACTCAAGTGAAAAACTGCCATCTTGCTAGTTTAGCCACTTTCTATACCAATATCAAAGTGACCTAGAAAAGAGCACTACTAATCCCTTCCCTGCTTGGGCTCTCAAGTTCCACTAAGTAAGCTTGTCCTGATGTAATTTTACCTGTTACTGTACCATTGTGGAAAACAGCAGTCACATTGACTAAAATGTGAGTAGAAGTGCTGGTTGCTGTAATGCCCATTCAAGTAATGGTGTATGACAGAACAGGTAATTATTGTCATTTGCTGGCCTTTATGAGTCACTTAATAAATAAAGACAACTGGCACCAAGTGCTATGCCCCATAGCATATCTTACCAAAAGTGGACAACACAGAACACATATCTGCAGAATAAGGTGTCTTACGAATATAAGGCACACCTCTAATGCTGAATAGGGCTTGACTGGACTAGTACCTGCATGGAAAATCCATTAAAGCTCCTGTATACAGGAATATTTGTCTACTCTGAACAAGACTCCAAAGTGTAGTGGTTGAACAGCATTTATCCCACTACATGGATACTCTTTACCCAAAATGAAAGGAAGTTAATGCAATTTCTTCTCTTAGGGCTAGATTTGAGCAGGGATTTAAGGGTAGCCTGAATTATCCCAAGGTCTGTGTCCCAAGTGTACGGAGCATTACTTTCATTTCACATGTAGGACCAAAAAGGTTTGGATTTTAGCCATTCATTTTACAATTAGTTGCCCTGGCTAAATTCTAACTAGGATGTCTCCATTCCTTAGAAGAGGGAAAGGGGCCTTGGAAGACATGAAGGACATCCTGTTGTGAAGACTGTAGATGTCTAGAATTTATTTGTCAGCTTAAAATAGCTTCCCTTTGTCACCTTGGCATATCAGAGTTTCTGTCTCCTATCCCTGGATTTTAAAGGAAAGAGAAGGATTAGTAACTGTGGGAGTGGGATAAGTCTACTTTCAAGAGAGCAATCCTCTAAAGGCATCTTCAAGAATGCCAGCTTTTTGGAGGTTCTGTTGTGTGAAAAATGGTAGTGCAGAGATAATAGTGGAAGTGGAAAGAAAACAAATTACTAATGGAGCTGTGTGGTTAGACAATTACATGGACTGTATTAAGGATAGAGAGAAAAAGTCTTCAAGGGAGAGACTATAGAATTTGACAGGTGACTGCTTGAGGTCCTAAATGATAGTTGGGTTCATATCATGGAGTTCAGTGAGTATGCTGGATCTGTCTCTTCCTCTGCCTTTCATAGCTCTGGAACTAATTTTGCATATTAAATGAAGTACTTTATCAACCCAGTGTGTCTGGCACTGAATTTGTAAATCCATGCTTTCTATTTCAGTCAGGCATGACTGGGTGAAGAACCTCTATAACCAAAAGAAATGACATGAATAATTCTTGCTTGAAATAAGGTCAATGTTATCCTCATGTGACTTGAGCTGTGTGGAAGGAACAAAGACCTACATCAACAGGGTGCTAGCAGTTCTGGGTGCAGATGTATTTTGTCGTAAGTCTCAGCTAATAACTGAAGAGTCATTATGATTATCTCATTTTTTTCAAGAAAACAATATTCTTCATAGAATTGTCTTCCAGCATCAAATTCACCTTGGAGTGGGAGAAATTTTGTCATTACAAAGCAACTTTCATGTTATGCCCTAATGCACATTTACTAAAAAGTTGCTAGTATTCATATTGTGCTTGGTCTTTGTCATCATAAGTCTAATCTTTTATTGTCATATTAAAATGCAGTTTATGGAAATTTTTTTGGTTTCTGTTTCTTTATGTATGTTTCTTTACCATTTCAGTATATAACATAATTGATTTACTATTGTCAGCTGCCTTTCCTATACATACAGTATTTTCAATGTAAAAAAAGTGGTAATAGTGGATACAACTGCTGCTGTTCTCAGATAGCATCAGAAGGGAATGTTTTGGGTTTTTTAAATATACAATCTCAATCTAGTTTAATTTATGTGGAAAACTTATTTTTCCTTACCACAAAAAGAAATGGGCAATTCTGTAGATGATTTTTTCTACAGAATGATGGAATAGCACCAGTGGCCATAAAATAGCAAAATGCAGTACATCTTTCTAGTAGAAAATCACAGTATCTTTAACAAAATGAACTTGCATAGATTTTTCTTTGATTGTTGAAAGTATCCTGCCTTAAACAGTAGGCAATCTCTGGAAATGCTTAAATTACCAGTTTCATTGCCATTTTATACTTCTGCTTACTGTCAATAGGAGTTCACAGTCTGCACTATATCTATCTAAATCTGCTTAGTGAAAGGAATGATAAGGCAGGTGTATTGCATTGGAAAACCTACATTATTTTCTCCTGCTTTTCCTTACATTAACTGTAACTGTTCTCAGCACAAATTAAATAGCATAGGTAGGAAAACGTGTCTTTCTCATATGCACTCATTTATCAGTTCTAGGTATAATATTAAATCCATGCTAAACAATTTTATAAACATGTCACCAACTCAATAAACACAGGGCTTAGAAAATTGCTTGTGGAAAACTTATGATCTACTACTGGATCATATTCAAAGGTTATGCTAGGTAAATGTAAGGCATCATGAGGTCTTGCATGAAAGATCAGAAAACAGTATTCTATGCTATAGGTTTGTGAACCTTCTCAGGTTTCTCAAGAGAAGCCATCTAAAATACTACCTGGTCTGGGAAAAGTGTAGAGCAATTGGCACTGCTGTGTTATGGGAATCACTTTCTATAACTCCCAGATTATCTTCACGTCATTATATTTGATTATTCTAGTGAGATTACAAGGACTGGGTAAAAAAAAGCAGATGGAGATGTGGGTTTATATCTTTTGCTCATGTCACACACTATTTGTTGTTAAACTGTTCTCATTATTGAAATCTGGCACAGGTCATAGAAGAATGTATTTGAGTAATCTTTTTTTAATTTATTATTGATTTACCTTTCTTTTGCCCTGGTTATGGAAATACAGCTATAATCAATTATTTTTTAATTCTGTTTCCCAGTCCTGGGCTGCTATTTCCAGTGACAGTAATAAGTTTATTTTTATTTTAAGTCTAGCAGATTGGACAATTCTGGTTTTACTTCACAGTCTTTATGGGCTTATCTACAGCCACTAACAGCAGATTTCTGCTCTTGTATTCTAAAGGCACAGATTTCTGGCCAAATTCAGCAGTCAAAGAACAAAAGAATAATACAATGAGTTTGGTTGGAAAGGACCTTTAAGATCACTCTGTGGTGTTAGAATATGACAAAAAGTCAATTTCTTATCCCTTGAAAATACGCCAGGAGATAAAAAGGGTTGAACAAGAGACATTAACATGGGTTGAAAAGAAAATTCCAGATATAACAATTCATAAAACTGAAGTGGAATACATTTGATTTTTGGGAACTGCAGTGAACTAGATCCTTTGAACATTTTAATTTATATAAGACATTTTGCATAAGCTGACTCCTTTGAAGGTGTAGGAATTAAATTCACGTATCAGCTCTGTTTTTCTGAAGAATTCAATCAATGTATTTTCTTTAAAGCTAGTGATCTTTTTTAACCCTTCTCCTTCTGGTGGCAGAAAATCTTTTAATGATTGGAGAATTAGAAATCAATGCCAGGCAGTAAAAATAGAACTTGCATGCCCTAGACTGTTTTTCTAGAAAAGCAAGTCAATCTGATCTCTGAATTTAACCTTACATCTAAACAATGCAGCATACTGATACCATTGACTCTTTAGCCCTAAACTTAGTGATCAGAAACTCCCTAGATTATTTTTGCATTCCAGGGCTGCTACCACACAAGATCCATGGGGACATGAGGAAGATTCAAGATGCTAAACAAACATATACATATATCTGTACATGAAAATTATATTATACCCCAAACTATCTGGTGAACTAACATTTTCTTCTAACATCACAAATTAGGTCTTGAAAAATTTCTGTGGTGTCACAGATGTTATTGCAGAGGAAACCACGCTGCCAAGCAAGGAGGAAATAGTAACAGTACTTTTGTTAATTTAACAGAACAGAAGGCTTAACCCTTTTAGTGTTAGAACAGGAGACAGGATATGGTGTTTTATACTAAATATTTTCATTCATTTCAGGGTGTTAGTGCTTTTACCCTGGAAAGAGTTTTGGCACAGACTGACTGGACAATTCACATAGGCTTCCTTTCATTATGTTCCCAGGTACAAATGGCACTGTATCAAAAAGATGAATTTTTGATTAGCAGAAGGACAACATACCACAAGTTCGTTGGACTAATCTGGCTTCAGTGTCTACTAATAAAACTCAGAGGAAAGTCTAGCTCCACAGACCACAGAGAAAAAAACCCACCTTTGATACCAGTAAAAAAGAATAATGGAATGTCATTTTCAAAAATACATACAAGCAATGCTGCTGGCCACCCAGTCAGTTTTGCCTGGGCTCCCCACAGCTGCAGAGGGACCCTGCACCCTGCAGCCAGTGCTCTGGGAGCAGGGATGGCCTTGAGTTCTGTCAGTATAGCAGCTCTCCTGGTAACAGTGGGAGCTGAGGTTCAAACACTGACTTTGCTTTGTTTAACCTATTAATTTATTTCACTGTCTCATTCCTGAGCCTACCATCACCTGCATGGGTGAGGACTGAATAGTTCAGTACTTTCCTACTGTGGGGTCAGCATATATACTGTGATGGGAAGGACTCTGGAAGTGTTTATGCCCAAGGGTGGAGAACATGAGAGCCTGAGAGGAATAAAGCATAACTGCTTGTGAGTGCTGTGTTTTCAAGGCAGATGAACAATTTGGTGAATCTGGTAATTACATTGGCCAGCAACAAAAGAAAAAACCCCGGGGGCATTATGCCCTTGGAGTTATGGATTTTCAGCAAGAAAATGTGCAGAGAGGCTAGAGTTCCTACAAGCACCCATTCCAAGTCCCAAATTGATTGTGGGTGCTATTTTTAGACATCCTCATCCACCTGCCAGGGAGACAACCTGTAACTCCCATGTTAGCAGGTTACTGGGAGTGCCTCAGTACCATCAGCCTGGGGTGGAGAAGAGCATTAGGCAATTCAGGAAGGATTTGGCAAAGCTGTTAGTAAGGACGTCTCCCTCCCCTAATCACCTAGTTGATATTAGTGATACTAATCAGGATAATAGGTGTCCCTGCTTGTCTCTCCTCTTTTCCAGTCTGATGAAATGCAGTGCTCTCTTCCTGCTAAGGAAGACAAATGGCAGGTGATCACCGAGGGTGTGGAGCTGTTCTGCAAAAAGTCAACAGGCAAGTGGGTATGGCTTAAGTTCAACAAGGAAAATACATGAGACTACCTCCCCTGTTAGTTTTTGGTACATAAAATTTGTGAAGTTCACTTTTGGCATATGGGACTGCCATTTTGGGTGGTGATGGGAAATGCAGCACTAATCTGAGAGTAGGTGATCATGATACAAAGTGATTGTAAGGCTGTACCCCGTGCTTATCTCTACTCTCTCTATTGTTCATCTTCTATCTATTGTTGTGGTTATCACTGACAATAAAAGGGCATTGATTTACAAAACTTGAACTTTACTAACAAGACATTGTTGTAAGATGATAAAGTCCATTGAGAGTTCCACAGGAGGAGGTGACTTGATAGAGAGTGATGTATGTATTTGCTGCTGGCAATGATTTGCATGCCTGGCTCTTATAGGTCTGGGCTTATATTTCCTGCCACTACCAGCATATTCCTTATTGTAGCTACAGTAGTTCTGTCTTGTATTTCCTTGTCCAGATTGCATCCAGCTGCATGTCTTTCAGTATTTTTTTTGCCAATCCAGCTGGATGGCCATACTAGATTGGAGAAGAAATTCAGCTGCCACTCCTTGTGAAACTCTAGATACCATAGTATTCACCATTTCTGTTGGTGTTTCGTTGGCCTCTGGACATCAGATTACAAAATATATGCTCAGCACTCTTTTTTACCCCTCTCTTATGGTTCCAACCCTGACCAGAAATTTTTCAGAGGGGCAGTAAGAGATTGTAGAAATTTGTTTCTTGAGGTCATGGATGAACTGGAAAAACAAAGAACAGATAATTGTTCCTAGTTGTTTTATTTCCCCCACTTAAAAACATATATTTAAACCTTTATTAGAGCCTTGAAGCAAACACTCAATTTAAGGCCTTGGGTGTTGAGGTTTTTTTTTTTTTTTTACTGTGCAAGATCAGCATATTGTAAAACTCCTGGGAATAGAGATCTAAAGGGACAGGGAAGGGTAAGCAGAAGTATTTAATGACAGATGTTAAACTATTCCAGACAGAATCCTTGAGGGAGTATCTTTCAAGAGAAATCCCTAAGTGGCAAGACACAAGCTGGGAAAATATTAAGCAAATATATTTTACAGCCTTCTGAAGAGCTGGTGGAATAATATTGAGGAACGTTTTCCTTTCTTGCCACATTCAGTTTCCTCCTGTGTGCAGTGCTGACAAAATGTTAAGCATCTTGTGAAATACTGCTGTTAAATACATGAGTGCTAACAGGTTTCATAGCTATAAACTACTCACTACCTCCAGTGAGCTGTTAGAGGCTTCTGCCAAAAGGCTTCTGCAGCTCCCTCCCCTCTCCAGTGCCTCTGCACTGTGGGGTCAGAGCAGACTCCCAGTGGCTGAGAAGCTCCATAGAGCACTGTAACATTATCCTGTAGATGATGCCACTACTTCCCATGCCTTATACAAATACTGTATAAATATATATAGTATATATAAATATATATAAATATATATAAATATACATATATATATTATATAAATATTATATATATATACACACTATATATATAAATACTATAAAATACTATATAAATACTGCCTTTGCAGTACTTCTGTCACATATTAAGACAGACAGAGCATGGCCTGAAATGTTCATGGCACAATCCACTAGTCAAGTCTGTGAACAAAAAAGAGAGTAGGTGATGCACACACAAGATAAGTTTATTTGCCTGTGACTGAGTTTGTAGCAGAAAAAAAATAATTCCTGTTCTACTTAAAACCCACGTATTTTATCTGGGAAATAATGTAATTGAATTTCTGTAAGCGATCTTAGATGTTTTCTCCCTTATTTGTTTATATGTGTGCATCACATTGCACACCACATGTAACATAGTCAGTAAATGTGGTTTGCATGAATCTATCATATAATTTATTCCCCTACTTTTCTATATGATGGCATTACAAAAAATTAATTTTGTTGTAAAAATTTATAGAATACACTTGATATGACTTAAATATTTTTCATTAATGGTTTGAATCACATGCTTTAAAAAGATCAACAAATCATTGTGGTGATATATATTACTGAGGTGAAAATGCTGCCTCCTCAAACACTAGCTTTTGCTCTTCCATTCAGCTTTTGGCAGTAATTAACTGCCTTTGGTGTTATGTGAAGTAGAGGAGACCACTTGTTAAAAATTACTGAACTGTTATAAAAGAGGATTTTAGTGAGTTTGAGGAAACATATGATCTATTTTCGGGAAAATCTTTGGGGTTTTGGAGGTTGTTTGTTTGTTTTGGATAGTGGAGAATCAGAAAAAAAAAATCTTGCCAGAGAGGAAGTGGAAGATAATTTGAAAACATGTGAATGAGCTGGAAGAAAGATAGGATTCCCACATTTTCACTCATACATGTTTTCATCAGCTGGGAAGGTAGGGGCAGAGATGCTTACTTAAAATTTCAGTGCAGTAAACATTAATTTGAATTCAAGGTTATTCTTTAGGAATTTGACAGAGAGCATGAGTACCAATATTTAGCTGAGTTTGTTTCTTGTGGAGTAATAAAAGTTCAGGCATCTGAGTGAGATTCTGGGCTCTGCCTCTGTGTTAGGGTTGGACGTGGACCAATGCTGGGCTTTCAGTTTATTGTACTTTGCCTTTCTTGTCCAGGACTTCCTCTCTGCACCTTATTGACCACGTAGTTCATGTTCATTGACAGTGACTAGAAGGTAGCATCTCATAAGGTAAAAAGTCTTCTAATATCACTTTGTCTTTGAATTATGGATAGCAGAACTTCAAACATTTACCAGACACTGTGGGATGTGACCTGCCCTGAGATGGCTTTATCAGTGTAAGTCACCACTTCCACTGCTCTGATGTGGCCCACTGGGAAGGGTTTGCACTACTAGAAAAGAGCGTGCCAAAGTGTCTGCAGGATGTGTCAGTGCCAGATAGATATGGGTGGGATGCACACACATTTCTACTGGAGCAAAGTAAATTCTCATGGCATAATTTCCATGCTCAGATGAACAATTCTGTCATGATTGCATTACTTTCTCAGCCGTGACCCTGCAAAGTAAACTTATTTTCCCTGACCTTTAAGACCTTTTGAAAATCACTGTGGATCTCAGAGCATAAAATAGTACACAGTTTAGCTATTATACATCTAAATATACATGCATGCTGAGACCCAGATCTTATCTATGTTCTTTGCTTCTTAGTGCATAGTTCATTTGCACTAAAATGTGATGCTGATACTAGACAGATTAACAGGATGATCCAGTTTTCTCTATAAAATCCACCTATCCTTATCATTGATGCTGATCTACTCCTGGTCACATATTTAATGATACACATACACTCAGACAGCTTGTTGATGAAACAGCAGCTTACTTTAAAGACTATCTTTAAAATGTTGATTTCTCTTTTCTGTATTTCGTGGAAAAGACAGAAGTTTAAAATAAAAATGTCAAGAAAAAAGATGAACATGAATCAATCCACTCTAAGATCAATACACTGTAACATATTGATAATCTGGCTTCTATAAAAGCAATAAATCTGCTTGAAGAAATCTCTTTTTTCCCCCAAGACTTGACTGAGGTTACATGCCAGATTTCAGTGGACTTTTCATCAGGCAGTTTGCTCTTACTTATAAAGGCAGAGTAGCTCCTGGGATACACCCTGACCTTAAGAACACTCTCCTGGAACTGCAGGGTAGACTCAAGTCTAGATCAAGCCTAAGCAAAGAGTGTAATCAACCTCTAAAGTTACAATGCAATGTGGCACAGATCTCTTCAGGGGATTCCTCTCCCCCAAGCCAGAGGGCATCATCAGTAATTTCTAGTTAAGTAAAAGTGCAGTCGCTTGCCAAAAATCTTCCTTTGCAAAACATAAACACCTCTTTCTTCTTTAGGGAAGGGAGAAAAGGAACAATTTTAAAGATGGGATTTTTTTGTTCAGATCACACTATCTGATCATTCAGAGCACAGCAGTGCAGATAAGAGGCCAGATGAAGTTTGCATTCACAACCACACAATGGGAAGACAAGTTTAGTCATGGGTAGTCTCTATCTACATTTCTTCCATCCAGAAAAAAATAGATATTTTTCTCAGAAAATTGCTAAAGAAAGAATCATGTAGAGGCTCATTTAGCACAGACATAAAGCCTTGAAGATATGCCGGACTGCTGCAGCTACCTGTATCTGCTCAAATTACCTTAATCTAGGTAAATCTCCACTGAAGATATAGCTGCTCCTTTCTGGTTTGAGCACCCACATTCCCAAAGGTGCTTGACTTCTTTGGGGTTGCTTTTGAACCCCCATTAGGTTTTTGGCAGTAAATAGCTACTTACCCTCTGACTCGGAAATCCCCAGAAAGGCAATGAAGAAACTGCATTGATTGATCTGTTTATTAAATAAGGATGACATTTTGAAATGAGTCTAATTACTGCAATGTCTGTTCAGGAAAGGCAGTGCAAAAGATCCCTCATGAAAAAAAAGTTGGTCATAAAAATGTCCCTCTTTGAAGGAGAGATTATGGTTGCAATATGCAAGGGTTCTATTTGAACATACTAGCATCCTGACATGCTAACATTTCACAGTCAAACAGAAAGTGAAAAAACATTAACATCAACCTCTGTGGAAGAATTAAGAAAAACATGAATTAAAGTCAATTAATCCATCCTGACAATTAATTAGGAGTAACTGGATCCTTGCTTTGAGATGTAGGAGCATTAGCTTGTCTGCAAAATCAGTGCTTTAAATATATATGAATGAAATAAATGGTCAACTCTTTTGATTATGGTATTTTTCACTACTTTTGCTTTAATTAGGCAAGAAAGTAATTATACAAGGCCTTTTTCCATTAAACCCCCTGATCTATCACTTAAGTCATCATCTTGTGCCTGTAACACAAATTCCATTTAAGTTTTCCCATAGGACACAAAAATAATTTCAACACTTATGAAAAAAGATATGGGCGGTATTTTTCCATAATACTTGTAATTCCTTTAAGAGTCTTCCTTTTTCTAATGCACTACACTGAATTTTCTTTTCTGCATTGCCTTTAAAAAGTTTTGGTGGGAAAGGACACTACTAGCTAGTTGGAAACAGCAAGGTAAGTTTGAAAAGGCAGGTTTTAATTACAAGTACTGTTTTTTTGCTGAGTTGCAAGCAATTTGTGAAAAGTGATGTCATTTGGCCAGCAAAGAGAGTTGGAGCCTCATTTCAGGGATGGAAAAGCCTTGTGCACACTGTTCTAAACACCAAGACAAGGACTTTTAAGTTTAAGAAGAGTAGCACAGCATTTGGCTAACAGAAGCTGAAAGCTGTGCAAGTGTGATCGATAACTCCTGAGACTTCTGCTGTTAACTCCTGACTTATCAAAATCATCTAATAGCATTGATTTTTTTGCTATTATATGGCTGGGCAGCTTGCTATCAGTGCTAGAGCTAGGAAAAAATTGCAGTGAGAAAAAATATTACTTATCAGAAAATCAAATGTGTGAACAAGCAGTAGCCACTCACAAAATCCTCAGAAATGCATGAATGTCAAGATTTCAATTCAATTTTATTTACAAAAATAAGAAAGTCATATTTTAAATAGATCAAACCCTATTCCCTGCCATGAGGGTGTTTAGAACTGTGTGCAGGACCAACTAACTGCAGTTTTGTTATAAGGCTGGCACTACAATTATTTATATGTGTAAATTACCAATTTTATAACTTTACATGAACATGTATTTTACATTTTATGCAGCCAAAGTAAAACTTAGGCACTACTGATCAGAGTAACATCTGGCACATGTCCTACAAAATAGATGAGTTTTATTAGAAAAATTAATTTAAGAGAGGAAAACAAATCTTTTGTGTAAGTTTTATTAGCAAGCTATTCAGAAGAGAATTTAGGGAACAGCATTTTCATGGTTTTGCATTAGGAGGAAAAATTACTTTAATTAGGTATGGTAAGTGATCAATTTTGCATGCTATGATTAGGAGGACAGCTCTAGCAATTATATATAGGGTAAGATGTCCAAGTGCTTGAACATCTGTTCCTAATCATCAAACTTACAATATAGAGAAAGCTTATATTTGTACTAATTTTGTATGACAGAAATCCAAATCCAAAATTTTATGGGATTTATTATCTTTCTGAGGCAAAAATGTGTATATTTTAGTATAAAGGACCTATACCTGTAGGATAGGAATAAAAGGGCAGAAATACACTGCTTTAATGAACTAAAGTAGTTTGGAAACATTTGAACTTCTCACTCGGCACTTAAAAAAAAATAAAATCTTGATTTCTGTTTATTTATTTAACTCGTATCATATCTTAATCTAAAGAAAAAATGGAGGACCATAATTCTTGAGAGATAAGGCATGAGATTTAAAATGTATGCTTACTAAGTTGCTTAAAAATTTTCCTCATAGGTAAGGGCTTCCTAAATAAAAAGGCAAGGAGATGAAATAAAATAAAGCAAAATCACTCTTCCCCATGTTGAAGACTATATTTGCATTCATATTGATCCAAAACAGGTAAGAAGAATCAGAATTCTGATTTTATTCTCTTATAAGGTTTTTTGTTGTCTCTGATTCAGCAACTTAAAAAAAAAACAACCTTAAAAAACTTGCAAATCGCACACACACACACACACACACACAAAACACCCAAAGAGAAATGTCCCAACAACCCAACCCAGACAGCTCTACTATCTTACTGGTATTTCAGTAACTGCTGAAAATCAACTGTAGTTTTTCTTGCCAGCTAGAGATTTCTCAGAAATTAAATTTGCCTGTACTGACAACTGCACAGCAACGACTTTAATTATAAAGCCCAAACAACAAATGACTGCTTATTCATTAACTGACAGAACAGAAAAAGTGGCAAGTCTGATCCCTAAAATGGTCTATCTTCAAATATCCTCTTATTTTGATTTTTGTTTCCATCACATACTTATTTCTTCTTTTCCTTGGAAGCTATGGGAAAACTAGAAATGTGAAAACTCAACAACTGCATACCAACAGGGAAGATATATTAAGGCCTTTATTTATGGTGTCCTTCTTCATCTATATTAATGGTCAATTAATATCTTTGAGAAAGAAAAGACATAGAAAAGATTTTGAGATCTGATTTTATCAGTAGAAGTCTCTTTAATATTGAGAACTTTGATTTCTTGTCTGTCAAAATTTATGTTTCTGGCTGTTATAATTCTCTGGCTTGAAATCCCTGGCAATGCAGTTAACACATCTATGGCTCCAGTCTTCTGATCAAAGGATCGTGGATTATTTTTTCCTGGACAGATCCTCTGTTTTATTACAATGCTCTGTTTGGTGCAGACTTATTTCTCTGTCACCAGGATTTACTGTTTAATTCCAGAAACACTGATATACACTTGGGAGAAAGGGACATGGTTTATAGGGAGGGACATCTACTTTAAAAGAAGTAACTTTAAAATTAATCCTAATGCTATCTATGGTAATTTTCTCTTTAATTTCAAACATAAGTGCTTGCATTGGATACAGTTCTTAACTGATCCATCCAAATCAAAAAAGAAAGACAGACCTCTCTAAAACATGGCAATATACATATGGATATCTGCATACTCAGATACCTACAAAGATATTAACAATTCAAAATTCATTGAAATGTTTTACAGAAATATTGTATTCTCAAAATTTATTGTTTTCCCTTGTGCTATTTATTTACCACATTGAACTTCTCCGTTTACATAATGAAAGTCTCAATACTTGCCTTTTTTACCCTCATAGCCATACTTAATTCCAAGTTGTTGATAGTATGATACTTGATAGCCATAAAATTAACTGCCTAGTGCAATACTGTCAGACTGTGTCTGAAGTGCATTTGCTAAACAGCTTTGCTCTCCTTGCATTCTGCTCACCTGCTAACTCCCTGCAGGACAGTTTGGAACACCCCAAGGCTCCTCAAGCAGCTGAGAACACGCCACAAACACCCACTGCTCTACAAGAGATGCACCACAGGCCAGTAAATGCTGCAAGTTAAAGGTCTGGCATTCCTCAGGGGCTGCTGGAACAAGACAGGAGCACTCAATCCTATCAGGAAGCTGGAAATCTCACTTCCCAAAGAGCCATCTTTACACTCAGACTGCTTTAGGAAAACTTTGATAAAACACTTGATTGTGGCTGACAGCTAACTGAGGTCCCCTAGCCATAACAACATTTATAGTGTTGTTTTTTCCCAAGATGAGGATTTGGAAGATACTGGTGCATCAGATTCTCAGCCCACTACAAACAAGGCAATCTTTAGCAGATGTTTAGACTACTCAAAGCCTACCTGGAAATTTATCACACATTAACTAACTCAAACCTCATTCAGGCTGGCTGGAAAGGAAAGGAAGATACCAATGACAGTTGAGCCATCACAGAATGCCATAGGTTGGAAGAGACCTTAAATACCACCTATTTCCAAACCCCCTGCCCTGGGCAGGGATGTCACCCACTACAGCAGATTCCTCAGAGCCCCATCCAACCTGGCCTTGAACACTTCCAGGGATGGGGCATCCACAACTTCTCCAAGCAACTTGTCCCAGTGCCTCAGCAACGTCACAGTAAAGAATTTCCTCCTTACATCCAGTCTAAATCTTTCTCTTTTATTTTAAGTCATTACCCTTGTTCTATCTCTAATCTCCCCATATAAAAAGTTCCTTTCCCTCTCTTTTAAAAGCCCTTATTAAGTACTGGAAAGCCACAATGAGGTCTCCCCAGAGTCTTCTCTTCTCCCAGCTCTCAGCCTGTCTTCATAAGAGAAGTGCCCCAGCCTCCTGATCATTTTCAGGCCTCTCCTCTGGGCCTGCTCTAAGAGGTCCATGTACCTCTTGTGCTGAGGACTCCAGATGTGGACCCAGCACTCCTTGTGGGGTCTCACAAAGGCAGAGCTGAAGGGCAGTCACCACTTCTGCCAGACACCTGGTGTTCTTTCTTGTTTATCAAATTGTTCACTCCTGCCCAAAGGAGTCAGTCCCAACGGTTCCCATCTTTCCAACACATCTCACTGGACCTAAGACAATTTAACTCCTCAAATGACTCTTTATTTTTTGTTCAGAATTGCTTTTCTGCCACCTTAGCAAAGAAGATCAGCCATCAAGGAATCCAAAGTGTGCCAAAGCAAGTGCAAAGAGAGGTGTGGGGGGAAAAGGTGCTGAATGAGTTGTTAGGTCAGCTCAAGCCATGACAGGTACCTTTGCCCTCACTCCTGCTTCCAGTGTGACATAATATAAAGGGTGCTGACAAAGGAGCTCTGTCAAGTCTTGTGGCTGCAGTCGGAGGAGACATCACACCAAACCACGGCTGCTCTGCCAGGAGCTGATACCTGCACAGCAGGCAAAGGGACGGTGCAGCTGCTGATGCCTCAGCTATTTCTGTGTAAAACTAAGCCCCCAGTGAAGGGGGATGTAAGGCTCTGGACTTTGCACTTTTGAAGGGGCTGAGGCAGATACTCACATTCTCTTCTGCCACTGCTGCAGAGGAGAGGTTGAAACCAGCAGCAGAGGGATGGGCAGGGCAGGTGGGGTTAGTGACCTCTTAAGAAGTCATGGCAAGGTGTGCTAGCACTGGTGTGTCATCTCTGTACAAACACTACCTGCCCCTTGGCCACAGGGGTTGTATAACTATACCAACACTGTCAGAAAAGCACCTTCTGTAAGCAGAACTTCAGTTATTATCTCACTAGATCATGAGACCTCAGCTCTACAAATCATGCTATGAGATATTAAGAGTACAGTTTTACAGTTTCTCACTGATATAAAGAATTCTCTTCCCTTCTTCCCTTTCTCTTGCTGGGGCCTTTGCAGTTCAGCCTTGGTACTGCACACTGTAGTGTGGCTTTCCAGCAGGAAAAAATCTGAAAAAAGGACTCAAAATGTTTAAAACTCTCTGCTCTGAAAAAGTATGAAGCAGTTCATCTGTAAATTCTCTTATGGCAAAAGCATCAGTAGTGTATAACAATTATCCAGGCTTGACTGATACCAATTATTCTAATCCTCTAAAGCAAATCTCCTTAAAAATCATTCTGCCAGCATGGTAATGTCCTGTTTTAGTCTACTGAACTCTAATGTGTGCCATACAGTGAAAGCAACAGATATGCAGGAAACAGAAGTTTGCAAAATTAGATTAAATGGAAAGTAAGAAAACACAGAATTAATTTTAGAAGTGAAAAAAAAAAAAAGAGATCTATGTTGTAAGAATAAACAGAGCTTTACATGGCAGAGAGATTGCTCATATATAATTGAATGATGTAGAATCTTTAATTAAAATGTGGTGACACCTTTCATGCCTGTGATGCACAGCACTGTAAACAAACTTTATGCATGTCCAAAAGTGCAGGTGACATTGTGAATTGCCTGATTTCACACCTTCATGCCTTTGTTTGTGCCCTGTGCAACACTTATATTGTACATGCTCTGTGACAGCTTTGTTTGGGGAGCAGTGGAGTGACCACACAAAGTGCTATGGAAGGTTCAATGTCTGGTCCTGTTCCAGGTCTTTTGTTCTTCTAGGTAGTTCTCATACACTATAGTGTACTCTGAGGACTGCTTTGCCTTTTTTACTGGCAAGTTCCTGGCTAAGCTTGGGAATTGCTACAATTGCAGCCCAGCATCTCTGAACTCAGCTTTGGTACCCCTAAGGGGAATGAGAGAGCTCTTGCAGAGTGTCTGTGGGCTAGGCAGGAATTTGTCCTTTCTTGGTGATGATCAAGGTGATGTGTGATAGAGGCTGTGATTGCTCAGGTTATAAACTCATTCCAGTATAATGATGGAATGAAAACTGTTTCTGGGTGCAGTCTGTACACATGGAGAGCTTCTAACCTAAGCAATCACAATCTCTATTCCACACTTTCATTTTCATCATGCAAGGAGCATTATCATCATCAGGGGACAAAGACATGAAGTAAAATAGCACCAGTAAATAAAAATAAATAAAATCACTACTCTTGGGGGTTTGCTTCTCCCAGTGTTTTATCTCCACGTGGAACAGTAGTGCATCTGACTGCTAGTGCAAATGCTAGTATGAAAAGCACATCGTGTTTCAAGGGACAAAATACTTTGTCCACCAGAAAACCTGATTTGCCAAAAAAGGGCAGCGAATTCCCTCCTGAGGAAGACATGGCATCAATGCTGGAGGAATAAAAGTATTTACAACTATGTGAACATAACTCTGCAAGTGGGGCTGTGGGCTCAGTTTTCTAAGACAAATATCTGACTCTCTAAGGTGACTTTTTCTTTTGCAGATCTGGCATCAGTCTAACTCATAATTTCAGACTTTCAAAAGGAGAAAAATAAAGCTGTAATGACCAACTTCAGCTACTGCCAGAAGGCATCCCTTGACTTGTCAAAATGGCATCATTACACTTGATAGAAAGGCTAGAAGTTCAGCAGCTACAAATACTTGATTCTAGTACAGGACTGCATGTGTGTAAACAAGGGGAAGAATCAAACAGTTTTTGGCACATAATGGCTTTTACATAATAAAAATATGTGAACAGCACGAAAATGCATCAACAATATTTCCTAATGTATCCAAATTTCATAACGTTAAGATTTTGCAGTTGAACTAATCTTGCTGATTATGACAACTGCTCTTAACCTGTCATACATGACTGATTTTTCAGATAAGCATTAAGGGATTAATAAGATTCAGAATTGTATCTTATTAATTATTGCCCCACTTTAATGTGAAGTGTGTACCTAAATTAAATAAGGTCCTTTGACAGTACATATCTCACCACATACGAATTTATCAGATGTAATATTGCTTGGCTCTCGACAGAGCAGTCAGGGAATAACTTCAGAGGATTAGACCTGTGCTTAGTGCTGTGCACTGAGGGGTAGATACCACTGGATTCAAGGAGAACAAACGTGGAATACGTGACCCGCTCCGGTATATGCCTGGAGTTTGCAGCTCGAGCAGCATCAGCGCACGGACTGCTTGTAATTCCGTCAGGATTCGCGACGTGAAGGGGAAGAAAAGAACCAGCACAGATTTTGCCTTTTTTGGGGGTGAAAGGTGCCGGGTTCCAGCCGAAGCCGTGCCGCGGGGTGCCGCTGTGCCGGGCCCCAGGGGCAGGCACACACAGACCCGCGTCCTGCGGGAGCCCGGGCGGAGCTCTGCCCGCGCTGCCATCCCTGGGGATGCGGACGGGGAGAGCGTGTGTCTGTCTGTGTCTGTGTGTCTGTCTGTGTGTGCGCGGACTCCGCGGGGCCGCGTGGGGCAGCACAGGTGGCCGCCGGGCCGGATGGATGGATGGATGGATGGATGGATGGATGGATGGATGGATGGATGGATGGATGGATGGATGGATGGATGCTCTCGGCACACGGCCGGCTGCGGGGCTGTGTGACATCAGTCACGAGGCTCGGCCGCCCTGTCCCGCCCGGCTTGGCCGCAGGCAGCACCTCTCCGCAACGTGACTTTGCTTTGGTTTCTGTGGATGCTTCTTTCGTTTGTTTAGCAAATCCCGGCACGTTGCTGAGCGGTTGTGTGCTGTTCGCTTCGGCTCGGTCGCAGCGACTGCGGGGCCGTACTTGGCGGCCGGCCGGTGCACGGACGGTGTTACGGGCGAGGGGGAAAGGCGAGTTTTGGTTTGGAACGAAGTTTGCCACGGTTTGACGGTAGCTGTCCCATCGTGGCACGAAGCCGCCGACGGTCCGGGAGGTGCTTCCTGCTACCAGAGCCAAGCAACCTGGCGGGCCCTTTGGGATAAATAATTCAGGGAAGTGCTATTTTGCTATGTAAACCTTTTATGAAGCAGTGCGCTCCTCGCCACAAAAGCCGTATCTGCCGCTTAATGCAACAGTTCCATCTGGTGCCGCTGCGGAAGGCGGAGATAGGAGGCAGCCGGCGAGCACCGGCGGGACACTGGCAAACTTCACTCGGGCTATTCCAAGAGCTCCGGAGCGCCGGAGCAGGGCGAGGCGAGGCGCAGTGTCCCGGCCCCGCCCGGCCCGGCGGGGGGGTCGCCGCCGACATGCCAGGGCAGAATTCCTCAATGGCGCCTCCCACGCCCACTCCGGGGGGCGCGCGGGACTGCGGGCCACGCCCCCCGCGCACGTGCGGGAGCCCCCGCCGCGCGCTGCCCGCGGGCGGCCCCGCCCCGCCCCACGCCATTGGCCGCCCTGGCCGCCGCGGGCGGAGGGGCGGGGCGATGTCGGCGGCGGGCGGCCCTCCTACGTGCGGCGGCGCGAGCACACATCCCGCACGTAGCCGGCGTATTAATCGGCGCGGGGCCGGCTGAGCCCTCCTCACCGCGGGCGGGGCTGCCCCGCCCTGTCCGCGCGCCCCGGGCCGCTCCCGCACACCGCTGGGGCGGCAGTAGCGGCAGCGCAGGGCTTCGGCAGCACCGCCGCTCCCGCAGCGCCGGGCCGCGGTGCGCAGCCGAGCCCGCAGCGGCCAAAGTTTTACCTCGCCTCGCCTCGCCTCGCCTCGCCTGGCCCCGCGCCGCGGCGGAGCCCCTGCCCGGCTCGGCCTGGAGCGGACGGCGGCCCGACGGGCATCGCCTCCCAGCCGGCAGAGCAGCCCGTCCCCGCCGCGCCATGCCGCTGGGGCACATCATGAGGCTGGACCTGGAGAGAATCGCCCTGGAGTACGTCGTGCCCTGCTTGCACGACATCGGCTTCTGCTACCTGGACAACTTCTTGGGGAGGTGGTGGGGACTGCGTGCTGGAGCGGGTGAAGCGGATGCACCGCGACGGGGAGCTGGCCGACGGGCAACTGGCCGGCCCCAGCCGCGGGGTCGCCAAGCGGCATCTCCGCGGCGACCAGATCAAGTGGATCGGAGGCACGGAGGAGGGCTGCGAGGCCATCAACTTTCTCCTCACGCTGATAGACCGGCTGGTGATGTACTGCGGGAGCCGGCTCGGCAAGTACTACGTGAAAGAGCGATCCAAGGTAAGGGTCCCGTCCGCCCGCCGGCACCGGCTCCCGGCCGGCCCGACCCGCCTGGCAGCTGCCGCCGGGACCTGCCGGGAGCTTGGCCCGGGCACCGGCCCGCGGCGGGTGCGGTGTCTCGGGCAGCACCGCCGCTGCCGCGGGGCTCCGTGCCGCCGCCGCTCTCCGGCCTGCGGGCTCCCGCTGGAAGCGGGACTCCCCGCTGCGGCTCCCTCGCCCCGCCGGTGCCAGCTGCGCTCCGCGGCGGCTCCCGCGGCTCCCCGTGCTGGGCTTTCGCCGGGCTCCTCGGCTGCCGGACCCCGTCCAGCCCCTTGCCTTTTCCCCGTGTGACCATCACTTCGCAGCCGTCCTGGGGGCTGCAGGCGGCTCCTCGCCTCTCGCAGTGGGGCTGGAGCCGGCTGCACCCCGCTTCTGCTTGTGCTCACCCAGGTGCGCACAGGCTGGACCAAAACCTGGGCTACATTTCGGGGGGAGCCAACTCTCCATCCCCTCGCTGAGAACATACCCGGCTCTGATCCGATTATTTGGATGCTTTCGCCCATGTGGTAGCATTATCATAAATAGTTTCGAGGTTCTAACTCTTGTCGCCGTTCTACAGCTGAAGAGGTTATCGTTACTGTATCGAGTGTGCACAAATACGGGATGTTTCGTTTTGTTTTAAAGAGAAAAGTTGTTTTTTTTCTAGGCTTTCTCAGAAATGAAGAGGACACTTGTATTATTAGTTTCTTTCCCAATGAAGTTTTTTTGCACTTGCAGTGCCATTAGTTTGGGGATAACTTGTCTTTTCTTTCCTTGTCTGTTTTGCTATGGCAAAGCAAACTAACTTGGAACTAAGTTTACTTTGTTATCCTGAATACTGAAAACATCCTTATTTCTTTTATTTCTGACTTGGCATAGTACATTTTCAAAAGATCCACTGCTTTTAGAGATATGCCAGAAGCAAAACTAATGAAACTTAAAAAAAAATGACAATGGGGAGAAGTTTGGCATTTCTCTTGATCCTAACTTGCAGTGGACTAAAGGCATGTGGTGAGTGGTACTAAGATTCCCTCCTGAAAAATCAAGATGATGTTCAGTGATGTTTACCAGTTGCTTGGGAGCACACTGGAACCTGTGCATGCACCTCCACACAAATACACACAGTAGTGGAATAATAAAAGGTTGAAACATTGTTTCTTGTGCTTAGCTCCACTGAAGTGCTGATCATCAATTCAGTCAAAGCTTGGGTAGATACGCTTTTAAATGTGTTTAGATTGGATTTCACTTATTCCTGTTGAGAGCCTGGTATTAGGAGATATAAATAACCATCCTGCCTTGGAACACCTTTAAGGTCATCCTCATCCTTTCTCTGGGTGACTTTTGTTTACCTGTTTTACTACTGAAAATGCATTTCTGGCTAAGAGGGGTATGTGTAGGGGTGGATGTTGAGGGGGGTTACTTAAAAATTGAATTGAAGTGTAAGGAGGCTGCCCAGCATGTTTACAAGGTATTTGGAAAACAAATCAGCTGGATGAATGGAGGCTGTTGGTGCTGACTGGGAAGAAAGGTCATTTGGGCAGTGACTTTGGGTTGTAGAGATGATTGTAAAAGAGTTTTGGTGTTTTTGAAGGTGTTCTTGTATAAATAGTAATAGCAAACAGAACAGAACTTGTTTTATAAATAGCAGCAAGCTCTTTGCTATAAAGACAGACTTCTGACTCTTGTGCTTTAATGTAAAAGTTGTCAGACTCCAAACAGCACATGGAAGTGCAAGGCAACAGTTCAGGACTTAAAGGAACTCAGTATCTCAATGTTGTTTGTAAAAATGAATGCAGAGAAGTTTTCATCAGACGTTAATAGTAACCAACTCCCTGTTGTAATAATAAGTACCATGGGTATGTGAGGCCCTGGAATAGCAGCTGCTGTCTGTAACTGAGATGTGGGACGCCTTCAGCAGGAAGATTATTCTCCTGTGACTAACAACTGACTACTACATGCAGGTTCCCACGTCGGTTTAAGACCTTTCTCTCGCACCATTAAACCTTCTGAAGTCTTATGAATGCATCCACACAAATCCCAAATTTAAATCCAGTGTTTTTTTATTTTATCTGATGGATTATATATGTAAGTGAATGCCCACAAGACTTTCAGAACTTAACATTTGTAGGGATGTGGGGTGTTCATGGGCAACTGGGCCAGAGCTTCTTTGTGGGACATGTGTTGTTCTAATTTATTGTTTTGGGATATTGATATTAGTTGGAACTAAGAGTTCAGAACAATTTGTGTAAAATGTAAGCCTTTAGGTATGTGGTAACTCAGTTTATCATGGAAATGTACTCATGTCACATCAGCCCATCATTATTTAAAGGTTTATGCTTTTAAATAAATAGTATGACTTTAGTCTTCAGCCTAAGTGTTGGGAGAAGGGGAGAGATTTGTCTAGTAAACAAACTTATGTCAGATTATGTCAGTTTAGTGTGAAGTGCTTCATATTTTGTAGCTACACAAACATAATAAGACCTGAACAACTTTAGTCCAATAAAGGAAATTTTCCTTTCAGCTAAATGAGAGAAACAAGTCAGTTAGGATTGTGCTCTTTCCAAATTAATTTCAAGAGCATTTCAGGAAAGTTAAGATTGCATCAAAGAGAATGAACAGAAGTAAAATTTTCAAGGGGAAAGGATGTACATGGGAGCTGCTGGTTGACATTTGAGGGCTGATCATGGAATGTAACCTTTCATCTTTGCAGACTGGTGATACAGATCTATCTTTGGTGTAAGTCATATTTTAAAATACTAGCTAGTTAAATGATTGAAACATGGTTAAAGGTTGACAGACCCAATGCACTGCTTGTTGGCTTTTGCATTCTCATCAACTAGTCTTCGTTTTCTAGTAACAAAATACAATGGTTTTCCTTTTCTAGTAGGTAAAAGGCTAAGGATGTACTGAGGCATAACTGACCCAAGTTCAGTCTTCTCAGAGTGAGAAGATTGATGTTCTTGTGCAGAAGACTGTTCTGGCCTGAGGATAGAAGTCACTCTGTTTTTGAGGACCTGTCACTACTCTGCTGGAGCTTTACTTGGTGGAGAAAAGCTGGTGGGTGTTTGAGGTCAGAAGCAAAGCTGTAGCTTGGTCTGTGGGGCCAGTCACCCAGAGTACCCTCTGGGTCAGGTCACACTCCAGGGACTGCAGGTGAAAGGGTGATGTGCTGCAGCTTCTGACTCCCCAGGTCCCGAAGTTCCTTCTTGGGGTTAACAGGCATTTTCAGAGGCTTGAAGGAGCGCCCTGCAGAAAAACACAGTACTATAAATTTCTTCTGCAAGAGTTGAGAAATGTTTTGGTAGTAGGTGGAGTGTCTTTGGAATGTATTTTTTTTTTTTTTTTTTTTTTAAGACTCTGTGGAGCCTGGGGGATCTTGGAAGTGCCTGATGTGAGGAGGCAGATAACAGAGTATGGCAGAAACTAGGCTGGCTGGCTGGTGTGTGGAAATGCTTAAGTTGTGTTTGCAGTGGGGTGCCTGGGTAACTCATCTGCTGCTAGGAGACTGTGGTATTCCCCTTCTGTGGAGAAGGGGAGCTCTTCCTGTGGCTGGTCCCAGGGCAGTGCCATCAGTGCCCTGGGCTACCCCAGCTGAGTCAGCGCTTGACGTGCTGCCAGGGCTGCGCTGGCCCTGGCGAGGGCTGGAAGGTACTTTGGGACTTTGAACTGGTGTGGCTGCACTCTGAGTGGACTCTGCACCTCGTCGTGAGAGCAGCATGTCCTGCCCTGAGTCACACATACCCTCTTGGGTACCACCAAGGGCTGAAATCCATGTCAGGCCTGCCACTGGGACCTTGAGCCCATCAACAGCCAGTTCTGCTGGTTAGAAAATAAAGCAAGAATTCATAATCTTATGAGCTGCTCTGTGTCAAAGGAAGCCCATGACTGATGTTTTCAGCTCAGAACAGAGCTGCTCACATTCAAGGTCAAGTGTATGGCCTGAAGTTGAAAAAAAAAGTGTTTTCAATGTGAAATTAGTTAATTTAGAAGTCCCTGTGGGATGTGAACCTTCTCAAAAACTTGCTTCCTCTGCTCATTGCCATAACACTATCCTGCTCATGCCACCCTGGTGGACACTCTCTAATGGTCACAGGAGAAGTAAGTCTTTTGTGGTGACAGTTCAGAGCTAGTGAGTGTTTGCTGGGAACCAGAGTGGGTTCTTCTGCCTAGTCCACATGATGGACTGTTCCTAGGTAGGTTTTGAAATATGGTTTACCTAGCAGGTTGTTAGCAAGATTTCTGTCCCCAAGGATTGAAGAAATGGATGAGATGTCACAGGAATAGTTTTAGAAAGTCCCTTATAACTCAGGTAATGAGGTAAGGTATTTTTGCATTTATATCCGAAGAAAGAGAAGTGCTGTTCTGTAACATTCAAATTCTATCCTTTGCAATTAAAGCACAGTGAAATGCTGAATTTGGACTTGAGGTACTGATTTGAAGAGTGGGATAACAGAAAACTATAGCTATAGTAGTCTGAAGGGTGATACTGCTTCTTGAGATATACTGATTTATTGTATGCTGTGAAGTATTTTTGATACATGGGTAGCAAAACATATCTTATAATTAGTTTACAATGGGAGGTCTGATGAATACCACCATCCAGAAGAAATAATATGCATAATTTCTTCCTTCTAATCAAATGCACATGTTCTGGCATAATGTATAAGTTCAAATCTGTTCTTCTGGCCAGCTGCCGGCAGAGTCCAGAGCCACTGGAACTGTAAATACAACAGACAAGTCATTTTATGATATGAGACTGAAGAATTCAGCACTGGCACAAATCCTAGTGTGGTTGCTTTGGCTCTGTGTCAAAGCTGATGTTTATATCCGTGTTTGTCAAGCAAGATTAGTTAGCCTGGTTAATTATACACAGGAATGTATAATTTTTACTTGACAATCAGATGAGTATAAACTTGGGCATATTAACACTTGTTTTTGTTCTTCATCAAATTATTCCTAATGACTTTTGAAACTTTCAAAATAACTACTGTGAAAGAGGCACTTGGAGAATCTTTTTGATAAATTCTTCTTTCAGCAGGGTATTGGAGAAATGAATCAATATTGTACAGACAGTGATGCACATATATATAAGTGGGTTCAGAAGCATGGGAAGCCTCTAGGGAATGGTGTTTGTGTTAATACTCAGGTGTTGAAGTTGCAAGCAGCTTGAATTCAGTAGCTGTTATTTATCATCACTCTTAGAAACCTGACTGTAGTGCACTGGCAAACTTATTTCATGGTAGGCATTGGCAAAAACATGCTGCCTTCAGTGTGTGTTACACCAGAGCCTTTGTCAGTCAGGTGGCTTCTCTTGGTCCTCCTTTTCCCATCTTGCGAGAGAAGTCTTTATCCACCAGCAGCCTTTATCACACTGTGCCAGGAGTCTGGCCACATGCTTTACAGCCACAGTCCCAGAGAAAGGCAGAAGGTGGCTAATCCTGTAAGTGAAGGGAAGTGTCAGTGCTCTTGGGCAATGTAAAGACATGAATGATCTGTTTATCCTGAATTTGTGTATGTGGTTGTTGTTGTCTGTAGTTTTGCAGTCCAGCAGTTTGTGAGTCTTGCTAGACTCTGGTGTTACACAATGGTGGCAAAGCAGTGAAGTTTTCCACAACCTCTCCTGTATTGGTCATGCATTTTCTGCAGTAACTTCTTACTCATTGCCATGCCTGCTCTGGTAGCAGTTCTTGCTGGGACCACGTCAGCTCTTAATGACAGGGCTTGCAGAGGTCGCCTTACTGGTGTGCTGACCGATAGCTTGATCACTTGCAAGCCCTAAATAAGTATGTGCCACACTGTTTGCTTTTATATGAGAACTCATTGCTCACTGAATGCCAGTGTAACTGTAATACAGGTGGCATGAAGGTCTCTGTATGGGGAGTGTTTGTCCTTTGTACTCACAGGGGTGTGTGTGGCATCGCAAGGTGCAGTATCCTTGGGAAAGCTGCTGGGGAAATGACAAGATTCAGAGTTCAGTGCCCTGTCCCGCTGAGCTTGCATTTTGGGAGGGAGGAGAGCTGGCCATGGAATTACAGAATCAGTTAGTTTGGAAGAGACCTCTGAGATCATTGAGTCCATGCTGTGACTGAACGCCACCATGTCAACTAGACCATGGCACTAAGTGCCACATCCAATCACTTCCAGGGAGGGTGACTCCACCACCTCCCTGGGCAGCCCATTCCAGTATCTAATCACCCCTTCTGTGAAGGATTTCTTCCTAATGATCCTTGCTATTAATATTTGTATGCCTTTTCCCAAGGTAATTGTTAATGAATAATTCAGTCCATTACATACAGTTCACTGCTAATAGCAGTATATGTTAAAATGGACATTGGTTCTCATAACACTGATGCAGTACAGGAGGTACACAGTGGAAGTGGCTTGTTACTTTGGATTAAGGATTCCAGCTGTGTTAATTCCAATGTGTTTATTTGATTTCACAGTAAACTCTTCTTTCTTTAACTTCCAAATTTATCTGGATGGTGGCTCAGTGTAATGCAGACTTATCCTGCTTGTTCTTCCTGAGAAATTTTCTTGATTTAGTACATGGAAGTATCTTCTTTGTCCTCTTCCATATTGCACAGACTTTTTTTAAAAACTTTTTTTTGAGGTGGTGGTGTTAAACAGTCCTTCGCAGATGTGTGTGGAAGGGATGAGAGAGGGAGGTGATAAAACCTCAATGATCCAAGCATGAATGGATTTTTAACTAGATGAATTTTTGATGTTTTCTGAACAAACTTCATATACTTGGAAAAGATCAATACTTTTATCAAATGTTTCAAGATGATTCTTACTAAGACCAGATACTTTCTTATTTTTTGTTTCTTTGAGGTATTCACTTTTTTTTTGCTCCCCTTGCAATTGGATTGAGTTTTCCCATTGTGTAGCAGGCCAGGAGCAAGTGGTCCCTTGGCACCAGCAGACCCCATAGCACTCACCCATCTTGCAAAGTGGATGGCTTTGAGAGAATGAGGACATTAGGAAGGGAGTAAGTGTTACTGGTTTTATTTAGATCTATGGAAAAGGTGTGCATATCAGCTTGAGGGAATTTAAAGCCCTGGGTTGCATTTTTTATGACTGTAATCCTTCTGTCACAAAGCTGAAGACTGAAACAATGTTAGAAAGCTGCCAACAACACGTGTCCCTAAGCTTCTGTAAAAAGGTTTTATTGGTTAGGTTTATTAGTAGAGGAGCTCATGGGAAGAGGTTTTTGAAAACTGCTTCTGGTACCTGTGCCTAGAGCTGATGGCTGCTGTGGTGGGCTCCAGGGTGGATAACTGATGCAGTGGTACAGAACTTGGTGGGGCTTGACAGAAGATTTTGACAGATTCATAACATTACACAACAATTTTGTTTAGACCTTTTAATGCTTTTCAAAGAGACTACAGAGTTGGTCAGAAAAGCAAGAAGGTCTCTCTGTTCAGTCGGTGAGGTGAAGTAAGATCATGAAGGAGGCTCATGCCAAGTAAATCATCTATCTCCTACTGTTTAAACTATTCACAGGCACGTCATCTCATCAGCACACCACTCGTGATCATTCCTGTGAATAATTTGGAGAGAGCTGTAAGCTCTGTTTCCCCTCCATCACTCACACATATGCATCTACTATCTCTCAGTGACAGAAAGCAGCTTTTCCCCCTACAGTCATTTTTCTCTTGACATTGTGCTTTGATAAGATTAGTAGGTGAATAAACTTAGTGCCAACATGCAAAGCACTTAGTAGAAAGCAATTGATTAAACAACCTACTTGTTGCACTCATTTTTCACAAATAAAGTAATCTGGGAGATTTTTGCTGACCATGGTGGTCAGTGGTTCCATGGAGGCTTACTAAACGTTCATGTTTAGCCACCCAGATAAAAATGAGCAGTGTAAATGACAGGAGTACATCATAGCACTCTATCTGCATTGACTGGAAACACCACAGTTTGTCCAAAGCTTTGCATTTGGAAGTGGCAGAGTAGTCATATCTTTTGCCAAACATCAGGGAATTGCATCCTACTTTGTAGCTAAAAAAGATAACCATTTTGAGTCTTGTATCTCTCTGTTCATGTGAATCTTTTGGTCAAAATAAATAGTCTGTTTTCCGTGCTTTTTTTCTGGACCTGAAAATCCAAACAAGATATATGTCTGCATTTTTCCTGTCTGTAAGTCATAATATAATTAATCATTGCTTATGTGTTCTTGCACTGTAATTTTTTATACAAAGTGATAAGACAAACATTTTTAAAAATTTTGGCTCCAGTTCATCAATTCACTTAAGTATGTTTTTTTAAAGGCTCTTTCAGATCAATCACATATTCTGGTGCTTGGCTTAGACTATGTTAGAATGTGCTTGAAACCTTCAGGAAAAGTTGAATTTCTTGTGCCATCCCTGGTCTTTATATAAATTTTTTTCTTACATTTGAAATGCAGGTCATCTTTTATGTGATCTCTTGAGAGGCAGCAAGGAACCTTACTTGATGAAATAGATAGTAGTTATGATTTTTATCTGACCTTTGCTACTAACTGACTGTCTTATGGCACACTTGTCTTAATACCATTAATAGTAGCAGTTATTGCAGTAATGCATGCAGAGGGATAGGCAGTGTGTGATGGGGAATGCCATATGAATGGGAGAAGCCTGGGGTGTGAGAAAAGCAGATTGTGGTGGTGGAAATCAGCATGGACCTTCCTGACTGCCTTGGGACTCCAGGGAGTGAAGAAAGCATCTTGCACAGCCCCTCACTGGACCATGTGGGTAGAAAAAGTAGAGCAGAACCAGAGAATTTGAGAGAGAAGATACTAAAGAAGTGGTGGGAGGGGGAAAGTGTCAATTAGTCCTCAACTTACCTGTGCTGGGTTGTTAGCAGTCCTAGGCTGTTGTGCTTGGTGCTGAAGACTGTATGTGTTAAGTGCACCTTCTCCTGCTGATTTCCCACAGGAAATCTGGTAGAAGTGGTTTGAAAAGAGGAAAAAGGAGAAGCTTCACCATAAATGATGTAACATATCCTGCTGTTAAAACATAAAAGCCATGTCATATAAGTAGATGTGCACAAACAGGAGAGAGTCCTCGAGAATGTATTGATAACTCTGTTCTTGGCAATATTCACCAGTGTTTCCAAGTAAATGAATTTACCCTCTGTCATCTCATCTGCTGTATGGAGCACGTGCATTGTTTCTCTGAAGCAGGCCAACAGGAAGGGTCACTGCCTGGTTAACTGTTTTACAGACTTCCTCTTCATGAAGGAGCAGTGAGAGGATTTGTGAATTCTGGTCCTCATTGCCAAATTTGGTGTAATTCAACATGGTGGTCAAACACTGAAGTGTCAAAGTTGTGCATTTTACCAAGATATTTGAGTGCATTACTTGATGTTTAACTGGTGACTTGAAGTGCAGTCTCACATTGCACTGATAATTTCTTGGCAAGAGTAAAAATGTAGTTGACATGGTTTTTGTTTGTTTCTTTACACTTGGATGTCTGCAACTGAAACAAATACATTTTTTTTTCTTTGCTGGCACTTGGTTAAAAGCATGTTTCACTGCTTACCATCTGTGGAAGCTACTGCTGCTAGTTAAAGCTGTGTTAGTACAATGCTTTGGTTGCAGTTAGAAAAGGCTCTGGTTGTGCCAATGGTGACCATAGCTGTGGGCAGACATAGGTTTTACTTGACCCCCACACCAAAATGGGCATATGTAACCCTATGGCTCTGCCTCCCCCTCGAGCATCTGTCCTGCCTTCCCCCTCTGTGCTTCCCACCAGAGAGATGCATTTGTACCCCATCTCTCCAGCAAAGCCAGCTGCAGGACCCCCACCAGGTGGTTTCTACCTGTGCTCTTCCCACAGCCTGTCATGCCTATGCAGTGACTATCTCTCATCTCCATCCCAGGGGAGAGGGCCCTTCCTCTGCCTGCCCAACCAGCTGGCATCCTGGGAGAGCAGCCTCTGTCCAGCCCTACATACTGGTCTTGTCACATTGGCTGCCACAAGAGAGATTATGGAGAGGAAGAGGAAAAAGGAGGGAAGTGAGCCAGAAAGAACACTCCAGGCTTTCTGCATCCTCAGGAAACATCCTGAACTCACACCAGAGAGACTGCCTCCCTTGCTCAACACTTGCAGTGCTTCCTGCAGAAACTACCCTAGATGCCATAGCACATGATTGGTGTAAGACTCAATCCTGAATTGTGCCTTGAGAAGTCTCCTAAGGGCTGCTGTTCTAGTGAGTTGTGGTGGTGGGAATGACTGGGTAAGGCTCCAGAGGGGCCTGCAGCAAAGCAGAGCAGCAGGTGTGAGCAGGCTGAAACCTGTCAGGCATGGCTGTGTCCCTGTGCATGGCCATTGCCCCAGCAGGACAGTCTAAGCCTGTGTCAGTGGCCACAGCACAGCTGGCCTTTAGGTTGGTGTCTTCTGTCAGGTGGTGGCAGCATAAATCCATGGGAGACGCTTGACCAGTAGAAAAATGGAAGTGGGAATTCTGCAGCCAATGTTAAAATACAGAATCTAATGTTGTCCATGGCTGGGATAGGGAGCAGAGTTCCTTGTTCAGGAGTTGAGAGCTCTTGTGAATATCTTTTAGACACGGAGATGTAAGGCTGGCAGTCAGTTTGTGGTGTGTGCATGTCTGTCTATGCATGCTTGCTTTGCTCAGAGTTGCCAAGTGTCTGTCTACACGTACCTTAGTGGTGCAAGTACCAGCTGTGTACATGGTGGAGAGGGAAGGCAATGAAACACTTAAGAAGATTTCTTTGGTTTTGGTTTTTTTATCAATATATTTTATTGCCTAGCCTTAGAACAGGTGTACAGTTTTTATTATTACAGATTTCCCCTGATTCTGAAGATCTGGTTTCACTGAATACACATCTATCTACTTTAACTGAGGGATTGCACTGTTGCAAGGTGCATGTGTAGACAGAGCAGTACAACTTTATATGCAGGCAGAGCCTTAGAGGTAAAGACTACACATTATTGGACCATAGTAGAAATTATTTCTGATGGTAATTTCTAACATAATTTTGTTTGGTAAGGGTTTTACCCTTAAGTATTCATTCAAAATCTTATACAGGATGCTGTTATCTAGGCAAGGTTCTCTGTAAAGGTATGGGTGAGCAAAAGATGTGTGGGTAGTGAGTGAGACGGCTTCCTTCCAAAATTAGCATAGGAGATACCTGGTCTCATCAATTAGCATTAATTTGGTGTTACTGCTGTGATAACAAGCACTTAAGAACGTTGATCTCTCTGTTTATGCAGCACAGTGATGTCTTAGCAGCCTCAGAAGCCCGACATATCTGACAGGGAGGACCCTTGAGGCATATTTGGGGTACCTGCCAAGTGTGATGTGCTTCCCTGAGCCCTGCATTCCTCTCTGGCAGTGAAGAGTGTTTTTCACTGAGCCAAAGGGGGCAAAGGAAAACATCAGTGTGGTGCTGCTCTGGTGTGGCGGGATCATGAGGGGTCACCGGAGGCGTCCTGGGTGGTGGCCTCAAGGAAGGACTGTCCTTGGCAGCTGGGGCCTCTGTTCCCTTGGCACACTGCCTCAGGGTGGTGGCTCATCACCTCTGCCTGCCAGGATGTCCAGGGCTGCCCCGTGGGAAGTGTTTGAGTGCTGCATACCGAATGTGAGCTGATAAAAGTCTTATGGGCACTGTTGCTCACTTGCCCTGGGCCCACAGGCTAAAAATAAATGGGTAATAACAAGAAAAGGATGCTGGCAGCTCAGGCAGCTCTGACAGCAGTGAAAGTTTGCCTGTGTTGTGGCTGCATTTCCAGACCTTTATTAATACAACCATAAGTGCATCAAAATATGCAGTTCTTTAAATGTTACAAACAACAAAAAAAAAAAAGTGGTGTAATCCTCTGGGTGACTAGTAGTGAACTGAAAAGGTCTGATGTGCTGATGAAGAATGAAAGGCTGGAATATTTCGGGAACTGAGAGATTGTCTTTCTACCCCTCAGATGAGACATGTTCCTCAGAGGATGTCTGTGCTGGTTACCAGGCTTTTATTCCCTGCTGAGAAACTGAACATACAGGGACAGTCCTTACAGATTTCCTTAATGAGCTTGCACTTATTTATGAATTTGCCTTTCTGCGGGGGTGGTGCTTGTCAGGATGTCCCCCAGGGCTCATTACAGGGGATGCTTTCTCCATCTGCATCAATTGCTTGGGATGCTTTCTCATTAGTGCAGCTTGGCCAGGCTTGGCTCTTTGGGGAGAGGAGAGGACTGAAAGAGTTTTCTGAGTGATGAAAGAGGGCTTCAGCAAAAGGCAAAAATACTCCTAAATGTAATGAGGCAGTAGTTAGTTTGTTTAGGTGCGAGGCTCGGCTCTGTTGCCGTGCAGGAGGCGGGAGGGAGGCACAGCGCGGTGCTGACGGCCGGGCGGTGCCGTGAGCGGAGTGCCTCGCCGCTGTGCGGGTTTCCCCTCTCCCTCGCAGGCTGTGTCTGGCGCTCTGCAGCGCGGTTTGCATCCATCGCCGATCGCCTCACGCTCCGCACGTAGCACTGTCGTTAAGCCATCATCCCGCTGGCCCCGGGCCAGCGCTCCGAGGCGCAGGGCGGGCGGTCTCTCTCAACTCAACGGCCTTTATTGATACATCGGCGCACTGCGCATGTTTACAGCTGCTAATTGGAGACTTAATCTGAATATCCTTGTCTGGAGTGATTCACGGGCGGTAGCGCTGTAAAGGGCAGGTCCCGCCGCGATGGCATGCCCGCTCTTTGGCAGCGCGCTAATCGCTCCTGGAGCGGCGCTGGCGCTGCGTGCGTGCGAGGCACCCACCGACCGCAGCCTCGGGTCACGGCGGGGTGCCGCATAAAAACACAGCCCGGGTTTGCATGTGCACGAGAGGGGATAAACGCTTCGAGTACTGGAGAAAAGTGTTCACTGACATGCGCAAAGGCATGTAGATTAATTAGGCATACAAGAAAGGAGGTTAATTCTTTTAATTATTACAACAGGCAGAGATGCTCACTGCAAGGACAGTCGTGATCCTATGGCAGTTTCGGATTTGTTTTCTTAACTTTCAGTGTTGTTTTCTCCTTGCTGTGCCTAGAGGCTGAATGCGGAGAATTTGGGTGATGGTCTGAAAGCAGTGTTAGTTTACTGGGCTTTTTAAACAATGTGAGCAATGTAGACAGTATACAGTGGTAGACGAATGCCTGGGACTCTTCTACACTTGGAAACCTGGAGAACTTCTTCCATGGTCAGATCCTTTCAGAGTTTCTGAATTGCTCTTTGACTTCAGGATCCTGAAGGATCCCAGGAAGTGTCCAGCAATGGGAACAGCTCAGCAGAACTCTGCTGTCTCCAAAGGCTGGTCAGCAAATGCTCCGTGTTCTCTTGACAGCTGGCCACTGCCTACACGTGAGGCACGGCTGTTCCTGCCTTCCCATTTCACAGTGGCTCTGCTCTGGCTGCCAGCTTGAATTTGAAGGGCATCCAGATTTATTTCAAAGTGTGTGTTCTGTTAAGAAAAATAAAAAAAGTTGTCACAGGCTGAAACAGTCCTTCACATTAACAGGCTATGAAAAATAAATTTTGTTGCAAATCATAAGGAAAAGCTCCCTAAACCCCATCACAGATTCATTTAACAGGGAGCTCATTTTTAAAGCAGCATCACTCTGTGATCTGGCTTCCTTACAGACACATTCCATAAGATTTGCAAGCTTATTAGGGGCTCCTTGAGCTACAACTAGATAACATGCCAATCATCAGCAGCTGTGTGGCATGGAGGTAATCCATGAACAGAGCTTTCATGAGTAGCTCTTTGTTTCTACCCTTAGTTCTTAGAAGAAATTTAACAAGCAGGAACAGTTTTGTATCTTACAGTGATCAGAATATTATCAGGTAATAATAGACTTTTGCTTGGTAAGCAAAAATAAACCAGTGTCTTAGCATCTTTTTCCTGCAGATGGGAGAATAGTCTTTCCCACAATTCCCACCCTCAGGCTGTTTCTCAAAAAAATCTTTTAAAAAGTGCTTTTATGTACCTGCAAACAACAAGCAAGCTACGATGGTGCATGCAAAAGACTAAGCAAAATAAAAAAGGAGAGATGAGGTTTCAGCTCCTGGAAGATGTAAATCTGATAATCAAACTTGCATGCAAGTAAGGAGAAGTAGTATCAGACCACCTGGTGGAAATGCTATCTGTGGAAACGGGGTATTTTTTAAGCAGTTACAAGAAATAGTTTGAAAACTGATAACCAAGTTGTGGTAAGGAACTGAGGGACCAGTTTCTCATGCAGTACTGCCACTGAAGCTCATTTCATGTGTTGCTTGACTGAAGTGAGCAGAATTTTACTCCCTCTTGGAACTGGTGATTGCCTTTCGATTAGGCACTAAACTACTGTCTTTGATTTGTTGGTGTTTCAGCATAATTTTCTTTCCTTTGTTCCTTCCTGTCTCTATAGGGTATTAAGTTAGACCAATGGTCCCAGTTTCTGCTTCGCTATAGCAGTTGAATATTTTAACTTTCATAAATTCAAACAAACTAATATTTAATAATGTTCATGATTATTTTATACTTAACTATTACGAGCTATGTGGTAGAAAACACTTGGGTGCAAACAGCCCATAGTGTTTATGTGTCAGTCAAGCCTCAATTGAGAATCTCTTATCTTTGATCATGAAATGTCAGACTACTCATGTTCTCTTAATGTAGAACATGCTGGGTGCCTTTCCCTTTCTGGATGTAAAGACTGCGAAAATCTATGAACTAGAATCGCGTTGAGCACAGTATACATTCAAAACTAAGAAAATCAAGTGATCCTGGTAGTCCTCATTTCCTAGAGGACTGGTCAAAAGTCATTTTTGTTTGCGCTCAAGTTCAGAACTGAGATCCACATATTGGGCTGAAATTTGGGAAGTGTGCCACCAAATAAAAATATATGTGAAGGCTGCAGTGGCTACAGCACTGCTAATTCTTATTAATACCTTGGTTTTCTAGACAACCATAGTGATATATAGTAGATCAGCACTGCTTTGTGCCCATATAGAACCTTTCAACTAACTTTACACATAACTTCTGAATTTACCTGTCTGATGTCCAAGCTCGGAGATTGCACACAGAGATTATCTATGAAAGGGATCGAAAGTAGCTGCTGTTTAGCAGCATACTGTAAAAATCTGGTACAGAAAATGGAAAAGCATATTGTGGAGTCTTTAGCTTAATCTGCAAGGGTAGTTGGTGTTGGCAGGATTAACTTGCACAGGTCAGGATTTTCCCTGCTGGTTGCAAAGATCATACTAATTCTGAGAGAAAAATACAGGATTAGTATGGGGTTACAATACCATCTATGCAGTCTGCACTGGGAGTGCACTGGGGCCCTGGCTTTAATGCTAGGGAGCACAGAGAGCTGCTTCTTCTGACCTGGTGTCACCACTGCTTCCTATTAAGCACTGTTCATTTCTACTTACAAGCATCTTCTATCTGAGGTATTTTATGCAATATTCTGTTCCAAGTATCAGGCTGCTCTAGCACTGCTTATTTTGTAAATCATGTCTCACAGCATGATCCTGGCCATCAGCTAAAGAGAATTTGTTTTTCTGCTTGCTAGAAGCACTGGGAGGCAGGGAAAAATCCTCTCAACAGACAGTTGTTTTTTATCTGTCTTCAAACTTTGATAGTGGCTTGCAGTTTGACTTGCAGTTTTCTCTGGCTGAAATTGAGTGTAATACTTTGAGTGAATGATAGATAACTTATTTTTGCAAGCTTCTGTGCAGTGTGAAATTTACTGATGATTTCTGGGTCCTTAATAAAGCTGGTAATTGCTGCTTGCTTAACTTGTGGTTGATTTGCACCCTCTTGGGAGAAAGCTAACATCCCTGAAAATAATGTGGCAGAAGCTTTAGTCTTGATGATTTGCTTTTCATTTTCCAAGTTTTTTAGGGTTTAATTTATGACTGTTGACTAGACTGCTGGAGCATTGGTCTTCATATGGTGGTGTGTATGTGTGACTCCAAAGGCATGCATCTGGATGTCAATTTTTAACTATTCAGCTGTTTTGTAAGATTAACTCTTCTTTTTTAACTTAGAAAAGGGGAGTGTTGGAGAAATTTTCTGAGTGCTTACTCTGGGAAGTTAAGCCAACCAACAGCCATTGTAAGAGATGGTATTGAAAAAGCAAAAGTTAGGTAAATTCCTGCTCATTACTGTCTGCTATAGTTAGTTTAGGGTTGGAGTTGGTTAATGAAGAGAAGAGTTGCTTCCAAAAATGGAGTGTGCTCTTCTGGACACAATAGCCAAAAGTGTAGGAAACATTTTTTACTAACACTCCACGTGCACACCTGGTAAATGGTTTGATTATTGTTATTGAGCCTCTGGCTTTTGTAGCTAGACCGTGCAGTAAACTGGCAAATACCAGTGTTCGCAAATTACCTAAATTAAGTCTGGGTCACGCATCTCATCTCCTGTTTCTTGTTTGCTTTAAATGAATCCAAAAGTACTGCTAACAGCTGGAATCCCTGCTGAGGCCAGCTTGATCTCCTCTGGAGCTGTTCCAGCCATTGCTCTGATAAAGCTTGATATCATTTCAACAGTCTCTAGGAGGACCAGAATGATTTCCCTTCATTGTTTAAGGTTTCATTCAAATATTCGCTGTGCCAGGAAAAAGGATATTTCACTTCTGCTTTTCTTCTTTCGCTGCTGCTACTAGAAAACGTTTTTCTTTGCTTTTCTGAAAGTTAAGCTATAGTGTGGCCTATGCTTTAGGATTCTGTGGTAATTGTTCCACTTAATCTCCAGGGATGGAGTGTTGCAGTTGCAAAAGGTGCACACTGTAAATAAATAAATTATGCATCAATGTTGGAGACAAAGCACATGTTCTGCTAAATGAACATATTATGTGGGGGAGGCCGGGGAAAACTCTGGCCTTTTGCCTAGATTTCCATAGTAAATAAAACACTTAAATCCCTTTTAGGATCTGCTCTTCAGTCTGCTGTTCAGTAGCTTTTTGTTTTTGGCATTAAAAATAGCAGAAATATTGGATTGATCTTTAGGCAGTTCATTAATCTTGGAGCAACATCTACACTCTGAATAGAGACTTGAGGCCACCATAATTTTTTGTTGTACATAGACTTAAAAACGAGGTATTATTGGTCAGCAGAGTTGTATTCCCCTCGAGCATCATCCCTGTGGTATGGTGAGCCAGGCTTTGTGCCTCACTGGCGGGGTAGGTGCCCATGCCTTTGGCAGCAGCTGTGTGCTCCCAGAACAGCCCTCCTTGTTGGAATGGCTGCCCCCTCTCCTTGTACTCTTAGCTCTCTGGATGTGTTGGGTTTGCAGGGCAAGGTTTTCGTAGCTGAGAGGCTGCCAGGGTTGTTTTTGTGAGAAGCTGCCAGAGGCTTCCCCCATGTCCGACAGAGCCAATGCCAGCCAGCTCGTGGTTTCCACCCGATTTATGCCTTTACCTTGTTTCAAGCAGTGTGCTCTAGACTGGTCCTTCCTGCCATTATCAGGCTGATAGTGAAATGTAGTGCAGCTCTGGTGCCATTTGTGACAGCAGAATGACAATAGAGCAGATAGGATCTACAGCAAGGCATCTACCTAACTGCCAGGTGTGATGGAAGAGGGCTTATTACTTGGAATTAAAAGCACGTGCTTTTGTTTAGCATAATGTCCTGACCCTGCAGGCCACTTGGCATCTGTGGCCTGAGGTGTGGAGAGCAGGTCCTGGTGACTTACTGCTGCCTGCAGGTACTGTTCTGGTGATGCTTGGAGGGGGGAAAGTTAATTCATACACGGCTGACTCCAGGGGATAGATTTTGTTCTTGGTAGCAGAGGGTTCAAGGGATCCACTGCACTGGCTGACAGTAGCTTCTGTGCTGGTGTTTGTTGGCACAGTAAAATTTCCTTGTGATTAAACCAGCATGTGCCTGTCATGTCCCATGAGAACAGCATGCCTTTTACGTGTACTTTGAAGAAGAAAACAAGAGTTCTGGGGTTCCTAGATAAAAATTTCAATTGCTCTTAGTAAAGCCTATACTGTCAATCTCCAGCTTTCAATTAACTGTGCATATCAGATCATTGGAACAGGTCATACAAATGGTGCACGATCATATCCTCATTCTGTGGGACAGGCATGTAAAATACTGCTATGTCTGAAGTTAGGGTTTTATGGTCTGAATGGATGGAAAAGTAGATGGGTAAAAAACTGATTGGGTGGTTGCACTTGGAGAGTCATGGTCAAGCAGACATATTATACTGGAGGCTGCTACCAAATGGGGCATCACAGGGATCTGTCATGGGATCTGTTGTGTTAAACACCTTTATTTTTATTTATCAGTAACCTGAAACAGATGGCAAAGTGCACTCTTCAGCTGTGCAGAAGATACCAAACTGAGGGGGACCAGTTCATGCCCTTGAGGGCAAGGAACCAGATAGACTGTGGAAACAGGCCAACAGGAGCCTTATGAAATTAGACATGGGCAAATCTGACTCCTTCCCCTGGGAAGGAAGAGCCCCTTGCAGAAGTACAGGTTGGATGCTGCCAGGTGCTCTGCTCCACAGGGGAACCTGGGAACCCTCAGGTCATCCTGGTGGCCAGTGAGCTGAGCAAGAGCCTATGGTGTGCTTCCTGCACAACTCATTTATGGGAGCACAGCACATGGATTGAGGGGTGGTAATTGCTCTCTCCTCATCTCTGCAGATATCCCATCTGAACACTATCTGCAGTTTTCCAGCTGAATTTAGTCCATCATTTCCCATCACTCTTGGTGCTAATACTGGTGAGCAATCTGTAGCTGTCAGGAGACTGGGAACAAGATTTCTACTGCAGTGGCTTGAGGGGTGATTGGTATCACTGCCAGGTAGCCCCAGTAGCGAAGAGTGACTGAGACAAGGATCTAGTACCCTACCAGCAGTCTCACCTGCTCTTCCCTGCATTCTGCTTAGGCTGCTAAACAACTGCTGAGTCAACTAAGTTTAATATGTTTTTGCTGTAAAAAACCTTTTAAGACCTGTTGATTGCCGTGTGGTTTGGAGTAATTCATGTTAGGCTTATCTCCTCATTCAAGGTGAAATTTAAACCATGAATTAAGTGTTTGTATCAGCAAGTCTGAAGATGATCAAAGAGAGAAGTGTGTTCTGAAAGTTGTTTGGTTAGTTCTGTGGCTCAGTCCATGAAAGCAAACATGCACTGCCCTGTGCAAACACAGCACAAAGGAGTTGCAGCTTTTTGCAGACTTTGCTCTATGGACTTTTACCAACACCTCCTGGGGACCCTCACTTTGAGTTGGTCATAAGGCTGTATATGACAATGACTGGAAGATATGAATAGAGGAGGATGACATTCTGGGATTGCTTTCTACTTTCATTATGACTGGAAAATTAGTTTTGCAATGACTGCTTATCTGTAGAAACCCAAGCAAATTTCAGCTGAAACTGTCTCAAAGTCACGTAGCTTGTAACAAGCTTGTACTGTACGTACTACTGCTCTAGTCTATTTTTTTTCCCCATTCTGTTTTAGTGTGTATATTGGGAATTATGAAGGGTTTTTATTTTCCAGTTTTGAATTTCACGCTGGTTGAGCTGTTCTGTGAAAGATGTTTGTGCAAAGATACTTTCAGGTGGTGTCTGCTCTAGATTTTAGATTGATCATCTGAAAGATACTGAGCCAAACTGGTGGTGGGAAGATGCTTATCAAATTAAAACTGAAGGTAGGCATCTTGTAGAATTAATTGTTTTACAATCTGTATATTTCAGGCCATGGTTGCTTGCTATCCTGGAAATGGAGCTGGGTATGTTCGTCATGTGGACAATCCAAATGGTGACGGGCGCTGCATCACTTGTATTTATTACCTGAATAAGAACTGGGACTCCAAGGTGAGTAAGCTATGGGGTTGAGGCAGAACAGGAAGGAAAAGACACTTTGGAAACTGAGCTTCGGAGCTCGCTGTGTCTGTGAACTCTGATGAACTTCTGAACTGCTGGTCCATTCTTCTTTTTTTTTTTTTTTTTTTTTTTTTTTCCCCTGGGTGTTTCTGGCAAGTAAGAATCTGAACTGTTTCCTTTTTGTCAGCCCAAATTTGTGACTTTATCATTCGTGATACTTCAGGCTAACCTGAAAAAGATATTCAGCTCCTTTTTCTTATTTGTGAAGCAGTGGGGCTTAGGAAGAGGAATAAACACATGGTTTGATTCCACCAGTGAGTCTCTTGACAGAATAGTACTTTTGTTCCTGCCTGTATTACTCTAAGGCAGTTAAGTCAGCCTTGAATATGTCATATCTTTAAATTAGAAACAAAAGAAGGATTTGTAAAATTGCTGGATGTCTCTTTGCAAGTCTGTTGCCGTAATGCAGCACAAACCGTTCACAGGGGTTTTCAATTTAAAATTGTCCAAAGTTTTTTGCTTCTCTAACCTCTTTTTAGGCCAATATGCTCTTTAAGCACATGTAAATGCTATGAACCCCCATAAGTGAGCTCACATACAGAGGCAATGCCATTGAAAAATGCAGTGTTTTAGAAAGGCACATCCCTTTACAGAGAGTATGACAGTGAAATATCTCAGTGTAATTAAATGAAGGAGATGTGGGAGGAAATGCAAATATCCAGTTTATTTTGTGTGTTGCACCCTTATCCAAATAGCGAGGAGGCACCCAAGTGAGCACTAAGAAAAGCTAACTGAAATGCAGGACACTGATGGAGTTTATTATGTAGATGTGACTGTGATTTTATGTAAGTGTATTCTGGAGGACATGCAGTATAAGAGTATGATCATATTGGGCTTTGAAAACAACTATGTGGCTTTAAACCTGACTTAATAGTTTCTCACTGAGGTTTGCATATGCCATGGAGGTACCACGTCAGGTCAGTGCTGCACTGACAGCATCTTCCCTGTGATGCAACATTAAAGTCTCCAAAGAGCCCTCTAACAGCAGCAGGAGGAGGCAGGGTTCATCTTTATCTTTTGAAGTTTCTAGAGTGTGTGCAGATCACCAAGACCTTTTTCCTGAAAATCATGGCACATGGAAAGACAGACATTATATGGTAGAGAAGCCAGGCTTTGTTTTAAGTAGGGAATATGGTGGCTGGGATCTATAATGCATTTGAGAAGTTTTACAAATCTAACAATAAAACAGACTTCACTCTTCCTGAGGTGTAAAAGTTAGTTCCTAAAGGATCAGGCACAGGTTCTGAAATACCTTAAGCAGTATCTAACAGTCTTTGGGGAGAGAGCCTCATCTCAGACTGGTCAGGTAGAGCAGCTCTGTGGTATTCACTGGTTCTAGAAATGTGTCTGGAAGCTCAGAAGTTTCTCAGTGTTTGCTGCAGGGCTGGTGTTACCTTTATCTTGGTTCATTTGCTTTAGACAAGCTGATGCTGAAACGTTACAAACTGTTTGGTAAAATGAAAGTGGCCAAGGGACACAGTAAGGTTTTCCAGGGTTGTCATGTGGCTGTCGTGTTTATTATTACATGTTTGTTCCCCATTTGTTAGGTGTGCAGGAGGGATAAATAAGTTATTTTTCATGTGAATATGTGGCTGTTTATATGCGCAAAAAACAATGTTTCCTTTTCTTTCAGCTGCATGGTGGAATTCTTCGAATATTCCCAGAAGGAAAGTCCTATGTAGCAGATGTTGAGCCAATTTTTGACCGATTACTTTTTTTTTGGTCAGATCGAAGGAACCCACATGAAGTCCAGCCTTCTTACGCAACCAGGTAAGTAGCATATTTAATTTTGTTTTTTGGCTAGGAAAAAACCCAAAGCATGTCTTCTACCAATATTTTTATCCAAAATTATGGCCATCATGTTTAAATACATGTGCATAAAATATAGGCAGATGTTGAGTGACATTCCTGGTTTTGAGTCATTGGGAATGCTCTCATTAAGTAAGGAGGAGCAAGCTCGAATGGTACATTTCCTTGTGTGTTGGAAGAAAAGGCCCTTAACCATTGGCAGGAGAAATCTTCCAAGCTGGGCATAGCTATTTAGCTGGGAGGTGCTGGGTTGTTCTTTTGCCCTTGTAACACTGTAGGGAATGTTGGGGCTACCGTCTGTCAGCAGGCTGTGAAAAGCTGATGTGACGCAGGGCAGCCCCCAAGCTGCCTACAGGCATCCCAGAACAGACAAACATGCAGAGGTCTGGACCTACTTTTGCCCTCTGTTACCAGGGGCTGTGCTCTCTTTTGTGCCTCCAGCAGAAATTCTCACCTATATTTTTATCTGACTTGTTAAAATACACACTAAAATGCTGTCTGTTTTTGCCTATAAAGATGTGTTATTTTCATTCAACTTTTTTAGTCTACTAATCCAGTTTTGTTTTTGCTTTCTCCATGAGCATAAAACTCCAGTGCTCTATTTTAATATCAAAGGTGGAAAGAAATGCAAGGTTTCTTTCTTTTATAGATACGCCATGACTGTGTGGTATTTTGATGCTGAAGAAAGAGCAGAAGCCAAAAAGAAGTTCAGGAACTTAACAGGTATGATTTTTTATAAATGTTCACCAGAAAGAATTTAATGCATTTTGATATTCCAAAGTCAGAGCCAGGCCAGGAGTGGTTCTGTAGCTACAAGCATATGTACTGTATTTTTAGAAAGCTTTTTATACCTCTAATTGCAAGTCAGTTATTTTATGCAAAGTGGAGAAGTTGTGACAGATCAGGCCTGGCCCTAGAATCCTGATGAAAAAAATGGGGAGCATAGGAGAGACAATTTCTGATTTGAGTCCCAGATGACTGAGATTTTTTTTCTACCCTTGTGACTATTCTAGTCACAGGGAGTCAGCTCATCTTTTGTTATTTGGGAGGTATATTTTGCCTCCTCCAAATCCTGTTTAGTACCCTGTTTTGACTTTCACACACAGTTTAATGATTGTGTTCTCTGAATGTTCTGAATGAATAGGTCTGTCTTCTGCATTAGTAAAGGGCAGAAGCCCACAGAGAGAAGACCCAGCTTTCTAATGACAGCCACAGTACCTGCTGCTGTTGTAATAGCATATGAGTCAGACTGTCCAGATGTGTTCCAACAGCCTACCTGGGACCATGATCTAAGGTTTGCTGTTTAGAGCAGTTTAAAACCTGGTCTTCAGGGGCTGCCTCCTCAAAATACAGTGTGGAGAGCACATTTTTAAAAATGTGTGCAGCTGGGCAAAGTTGTAATTAGTCAAAAGATTTTCAGAACAGACTGTTGTCATCTCCGTAGCTTGTATGCAAAGCAAATTCTGGTTTCACCCTTAAAAAGAGGGTCATGGAAAAGGAGCAAATAGTTGGTTGAAAGTATCACTGATCTGGGGTCTCAGAGTTTATGGGGCTACTTAAGTATTGCATGAATCATCTTGACAAATGTACAAGATCTTTTTTGTGACTGTCCTTATATATGACACCTGCGTGGTGTCATATAGCATTTAAATCCACATAGTGGATTCATGCCATGATTCTGAAATGGAAAGTGTTGTCCATTGAAAACAAACCAACTTTTTTCTGTTTCTGAGTTTTCAGATGAATACAGTCAGAAGCCCCTGGTTTAACCACTTCTTGCTTCTTCTTCTTTTTGATATAGATGCGAGGAAGAGAGAAGCACCTCTTAATGAAGACTAATAACTGTTCATGAACTCTTTGTGAGGAAATAAGATCCCAAAGATGACTTCCATTTCCAGCAAATCAGGGCAAAACATTTTTATGCACGAAAATGCACTGGTTGTGTCTAGGATGTGCATCTTACGCTGATGGTACTTAAGGCAGCCTCTTGTTATGCTGCATCTGGTAGAAGAAGGACTTGTTTTCTCTTTGCCTTTTGCTGGAAAAAATAACCAGGGTTAAAAAAAAAAAAAAAAAAGAGTATCTGATACTCAAGCCTAGTGGTAGTGGCTCAGCCAATTGGCTTTTGATCACTCTTTTAACTAAGATAATGGTCATTGGAACTAGTGGTAAAAAACTGAGTCTTATTTGCACTTTATGGGAAAAAAAGGTTCTAGTTCAATGGGAAGATATCTTGCAAGTTTAAAATCAGTTGTCAGACTGCTAATGGGCACAGAGAGATACTGGACATGGGAAATTAAATTGGATATTTGTAGAGGGCCATTTTAGTCTGTCCCAACTGGACCTGTTGATGTATTGTTCATCATTTTGCTGTGCAGAACATGGGTTCAGCTCTTCAGCAGCATGACTTCCCAGATGTTTGTCTACACAGTCATTGCATTTTCTGGATTTTGTTTGCTCTTCAGAGGTACATCCTAGCTGTGCAGCTGTACTGCCCTTTCTGTCCCATGACTGAGAGGAAAGTAGTTATGTATCTGTTCACAACTTCATAAAACTATTTTTTTTTCTGTTTTGAGCAGGATGGGTTGTATGTTTTCTATTTTCACAGTTTGGTGAAACAGCTGTTTTCTCCCAGAAGTCTGGTAAACTGGGGAGGCTTATGGCACACAATGCATTGGCCCTTAAGGCCAGTGATATGTAGAGAAGTGTTTGCTTTGCAACTTCTCCATCTGCTGTGTTCTGTGTGACATAGACATGAATCTGAAAGGAAATGTCTGGCAGTCTGACAAATATATGATAAATAATGGGTAACTTAGACTTGATTTTATGCTGCATATTCTTAGTGAACGCACTTGTTTAATTTTGTGTGCATATGTAATTTGAATGAAACAGCAATTCCTTTTCATTTTCATTCATAGATCTATTTCAGTGATGCCAGGTAACTGCACTGCTGTGCCCAAGCTGTGAGATCAGAGTTACTCAATGGCAAAGAGCACTTTTTTTTTCTCCATTATATTTTTAAACTTAATGAGTAACTGGTGATCTATTTCCAATCTGTCTAAACTTCTGCAACCAGCACTTACTGTGCAGTTCAGGATAGCTGTTAATGAAGCTGGGAGCTGGCAGTGGATCTGTTTATCACTCACACTAATTGTTCTCAACCTAATACACTCGCATTCATTTTTATCTCATGCTGTCAGTGTGTATGTCAGACACTATTAAATATTCCAAACAGATGCTCCCTTCAGTGTCCCATATTTTCCTGTGCCACCTGCCCATGGTGGTGAAGGTGGTCTGTCTGAACTGCTGGCCCCTGCACCGCTCCCCCACACTCTGCTGGGTTGTTGTGCTGTGCCGGGCTGCACTTGAGCTGGGGAATGGAAAAGTAGTGTGCAATGACAACTGTTAAATGTCAGTGACAGAAAGGTAACAGCTGCATAGGACAGAAAAGAAATAACTTTCATGACATAAAAAATGATAATAGAAAATGGGGTATTTTTTAAAGCAGTTTGGTTTCTTAAAAAGAAAAGCTGAGCATCATTCAGCCTGCCTGTGAATGCTGAATGTAAGTACAGCAGTGCTAAGAAACCCCTTATTCTCTCTGGCTTCTCCCAGAGATCCAGCTGTGGTCTTATAGGCCTGAGCACTGTGATCCCTAAGACAGGAATATGAGGGAACATGTGTGACTAATATTCTTAAAACTCAAGACTAGAAAAAGACAAAGAACGTGCTTAATGTCTTTAATGTTAGGAAAAACATTATTCTAGTACAGTTGCTTCTTAGTAACCCCAGAGACTTGAAGAAAACTTACTGAAACCTTGAAATTCTCATTCTGAAGTGTTCTTGTGGGAGGTGAAAGAGTTTGGGCTCTTCCTTGAGAGTGAGAGGTAACCGTTTGAAATGTGAGAGGTGTTGGAAAAGACAGCATTACTATTTAGAGAAGGTGATGGAATACAACCTGTTGTATTACTATGCAAAGTTGATAATGGCACATAAATTTGAAACTCCTACATGATTTTTAAAGAAGGAAAACCAGATAAAACAGAGCAGAGCAAATATTACTTTGCTTCTAGAAACTGTAACCTTAAAAATGAACTAGAAAGCATTGGTAGTACACATCTTAACTGGAGCCTGGAACAGTGGAAAAGCAATGTGGTAGAAGGGGAAAAGCTTTGTGTAAGGGCTGAAAAAGGAAGGTACTTCAGTTACCACTGTTGCTGCTACCAGGTTTCTGCAGTGGTCAGCAATGCATGGTGAATGGAGCATGGAGCAGTATAGTTGCATTTATTGTAAATAAAGTATGTATTTTATTTTTTGCAAGTATCTTCCTCGTCTATATTACATATAAAGACAACAGAGCAATTATTCTGTGAGAGAGTGTTGTCTTTATTAACACTCATAATCAAGTGCAAAAAAGTGGAGGGCTTGAAAGCTCGAAACCAATTCCTCAGTCCTCTGTTTCAGATCTCTACTGTGTCTCCAGTGGGATGATCTCCTTGAAGAAGCTGTAGTTTATTGGGATGGGGTTTAGGGGGTGTTGGTCAGTAGGAATACACAGGTGTGATGTTTCCTACGTAGATTTCTCTTGCCTGTCTCTAGGATTGTTGCAAACTGCTCTGTAAGAATGAAATTGTCTGTGTGAGGGAAGCAGGCTTCTGCAGTAGGAAGGGCATTTCAAAGAGATTTTTTCCTTGTGTCTTGTCTTCATAGCAAACTATTTGAGTCAAATGTCTAAACAGCACTTGTCAGCCAATTGTGAAAATGAATGCTTTCTCTATGGCATTTAACTTTGAATCCTCCAAAAATTGTTTTTTTTTTTTTTTTTTTTTAATCTTTAGGTAATGTGCCTTCATTGTTCATATCTGTGAAGATGTTTCATGGTTTCATGCTGCATGTGCATGTCATGTCATGCAAGTTTTTGATGGCTCTTAAAAACATGGTTGCCTTTTCAATTGTGTGGGGAAAAAACATGCAGAGCCATGAAGCTGCAATTTTCAGTTGGAGGTTTTTGTTGTGCAGGGAGGTAAAAAGGCCAGGAGACAGGGCTGAAAATCAAGAGACTTTTTTTATTCATAAACCTGTGACCACTGGCCTTTTGAGCAAAGTAGTCTCTAATAAATCTTTTTCTCTAGATTACTTCTGGTTCTATGAAGAATGACTTCTACAAAATAGTGTCTAAAAAGTTTCACTCTTTTTTCCTTTCTATTTTTAAACAGTTTTAGTCCTGTGTATTTTTTAAAATGTTGAAATATATTTTATGTATTTCTTGTTGCAAAATAGCTGGCTCTAACACCACTTGCATCTAGAAGAAAATGTGTCTATTTGCAGGCAAATGACTAGTTCTACTTTGACTGTGATGTACTCCCAGCAGATATCTGAGAGTGAATTATGACTACATCTTCTCTTGTCAGGTTGTATGCTGGTCAACAATGCTGGCACTTTGCATTGGATTCATATAGAAACCCCCTAGTAGTGTTTTACCACACATCACATTTTGTGTTCCTGTTACTGTTGGGGGAAAAAAAAAAGTTGCAGGAGTCAATAAACACTGGGTCATATTAAACACTGTCCTGTGCAAGTCTCTTCAATCTTTTGTCTCACGGTGGCCAGGGGTGCCAGGGGTGCCAGGGGTGGGTGCAGTGCCACACAGCTGCATACGGGGTGACACTGAAATCTGTATCCATGACTCTTCTGCTGTTGGAGAGACCTTTTTTTGTTACCCTCGGCTTGGCACATTTCATTGGTCACTTCCTGCTATTTTGAAGTTATTTACCTTGCTAGTGACCCTCTTCTTGAAATGCCTATTTGTTTTCACGCTTCTGTTGAACCAGATAACATTCTCACGATTCAATTGTTGTCTGATAAGTTTTATTTTTAACAGTGTTCACATCCTCCCCCTGCTACTTTTCCAGTCTGAATCCCACAGTTTTCTCCTGTGGCTGTGTGGGAGACTTCTCCTCACTCCCACTAACAGTGCAGTTGAATGAAAGCCAGGGCATTTTCACTCATTTGGTAGAGCTGTGAACTTTCTGATTCCTTTGAAATCTTATGAACAGTGAGAATTTCCCTTTGCCTATTTAAAACATGGTATGTATCGTGGAGGGCTTGGATTTGACTTGTGGGGGGTTTTTTGTGGGAGAGGGAAGAGATGTCTAAATACCTTGCCATTTATTTAAGAATTTCTTTTAGATTGAGGAGTTTTTAGAGCATAGGGAGAAGACCTATGGAAAGCCGAGGGGTTTCTCTTCTGAGCATGCTTCTCAAAGAGTAAAGGTTTGTGGGGATAGCTTGAGAAGAAGCTGGCTGTTGGCCATCCAGCTGCCAAGGACTTTGAACTCTCACTAAACTTTCTATAAGCAAATATGTTTGCAGTAATTGTTATCTTACAGCTATTTAGGGGTTTATTTCCTCCCCCACCTACCCAAAGGGATATGGCTAAATATATTTTCACTGACAATTCTCATGACTCTTGAGAATGCATCTGATATCAGTGAAAATTGCAAAGGAGCATGACAGTGGAAGAGAGGTTAGTAAAAACTGATTCCCCTTTCCCACATAATGTTGTCTCTGTGGAGTACTTGTACTTCAGAGAGTTGGTTAAAACTCCCATCCTCTTCCACAAGGCATAGAGTTTATCAGTCTTGTGGAAAGCAGGGATAATTTCATCTGCATGTGTGCTTATTTTAAACAAAGCTGGAGATGCTAAATAAACCACACTGGGTCAACTGCAGTCAACAGCAGTTCTTTCGTGGTGGCAAAGAGAGTCCATGCCAACATGGACTTTGCTGTCCTTAGTGCTCCTTTGCTGGGCACCCACAGCCTTTCTGCTAGAGAGGAGGAAGTTTGTGATCCCTGATCTTGGCCGACACCCTGGACCTGATTTGACAGGAGGGGAGTTGAGTGTAACTGGCTCTTAAAAGCCTGCTGTGTGTGGGGCTGGTGAGGAGCATGGAAAGAAAGACCCTGTAGTCCATACTAGTAGAGCTCTGAAAAGTCACTTGTGGTTACATGGGTTCCCAGCTCCCATCAGGGTGCTGGGTAGAGGGGCAGAGCACAGAAGTCGCTTCTGAAGCCAGGCCAAAGCTCTCCCCAGGCAGAGTGCCCAGCTCTGAGCTCACACCATGGAGAGTCTGCTCACTCCTGCTCTTCAGGATGGGCTATCCTTCCCTGGCAGAGGGCGTCGAGTTGTTAAAGTGGATGAGAAGAGAGGTTACTGTCATTGTGCCCTCTTGTTGAACCAAGAAGTTGGTTAGCTTCCTGGAAGGGACTTGGCATCCCTCTGCAGCACCCAGAGGTTGTCTGTCAAGGACACTGCTGATCCACCTTGTGCCTGGGAAAGGTCTGGTTAGAATGCAGTCTTGGGGGGTTGATGTGGCATGCAGTGCCAGCAGGTTGTTTTTAATTTACTAAACACTATTTCATGCCAGCTTTGATACCTGTCCCACCTATACAGTGGTTCAGTGGATGGCCTGTGTTCATGACTGGGATACATGGTAACACACTACACCATGCTCTAAGCAAGGGAGAAAATGCCTGCTGTTAAGAGGTGCCAGCCACTTGTTTTATAAGTAGAAAAAAAAAATCAAGGAAGGAAAAAAAAAAGACATCTGAACAGACATTTAATTGTCAAAGGAAGAGTCTTAACAGACTAAAGCTCAGCTGTCTTCAGAGAGTTTTCAAAAGCATACTGCAAACACTTCTGTTTCAAAGCTTATGCTCCTTTATCTATGAGAAGCTAAACACTGGCTAATTCTTTAATTAGTTCCCAACAAAATGTTTTTCTCTGTAGCCAAGGCTTGCTAAAGGATAATTATGTCTTTAGTTTAAAAAGAGTGTCAATACAGAAAGTTGTTTTGATTTTCCTTTCTTCAAATATTTTATTTTGCTTTTACTTAGCTTCTACTCTCTTCATTCTCAGCTGCAATATCTTTCCTTGATTTGGGAAAGGTTGATTACTTTATTTTTAGCTCCCTGCCCTGCATGAAGGGACGTGATGGACCCAAGCCAGTGCTGTGGTCTGGGTGCAATTGTACCAGTGCAGTGCTTGGGTCTCTCCCAAGACCAAGGAGATGGAGGAACCTGAGCCACCATCAGTTAAGCAGCTCAGCTTCTTAAACTGTGATAACTGTTTAAGTTAATAACTGTTTAAGTTTATTTAACCATGTGGGTACCCGAGTGTTACACTGCATGCCAAAGATCTACATTTGGAGCTTCCCAACCTCCTGCCTACAACCACAGTCATCTACATTTATTTTAGCAGAGTTTCCAGAACACCAACAAATTTCCTGCTAGTTTGTCAAAAGCCTAAGTCTTGACAGGGCTGAGTGGACACAAATCTTCTAGAGCCCCACATGGGTGCTGTGGTTTAACCCCAGCCAGCAACCAAGTACCACACAGCTCTATCCCCCACCAGCTGGACTGTGGAGAAGAGCAAAAGGGTAAAAGTTTTAAAATTCATGGGTTGAGATAAACATGGGGAAAGGGAAAGCGAAAGTTGTGCACACTACAAAGCAAAATAATTTAGTCACTGCTCCCCCTGGGCAGGAGGTGTTCAGCCACCTCTAGGAGAGCAGGCCCCTATCATGTTTAATGGTAACTTGTGAAAGGCAAACACCATCATTCCAAATGCCCACCTCTTCCTCCTCCTTCCCCCCAGTTTATATACTGAGCATGATGTCACATGGTCTGGAATATCTCTTTGGTCACTTGGGGTTACCTGTCCTGGCTGTGCCTCCTCCCAGTCCCCCACATATACCAGCCCCCTTGCCATTGGGGGAGTATAAGTAACAGAAAAGGTCTAGATTATGTATGAGCATTGTTCAGTGGTAAGAAAAATGTCTGTGTTATCAGCCCTGTATTCAGCAAAGATCCAAAACAGCTGCTGTGAAGAAAATTAACTACCCTGGCCAAAGCCAGCACTGAGACAAAAACAGGAGGGAGAGGAATTGTCCCCTCTACCCTTCTCTGATCCCTGTCTGTCAGGGCATGGATGCAGGATGCCAAAGGTCAGACACCAGGCTTACCCAAGGAGAGTCAGACTAGCTTCATTTATCCCAAAGGAGAAGATCCTCAGTATTAGCCTACACAGTATGTCCATGTGATGAAGGAGGAGTGTGACCTTTCTGTTGAACCCATTGAAGCTGTTACATTTCTGAGGGAATGAATATCTTTTCATTGATTCAAGAGGAAATTTGTGTGAACTCAGATATTGTGGCTTCTGTCCTCAAGAAAGGTGGAAAAAAAATGTTCCCCTATCAGTTCACTGGAAAAAAATCTACAAACTATAACCTGTGAGGACAAGCTAAAAGATCTGGTACTGTTCCTTCCAGGGACAAGGAGAGGGGGAAGACAAGTGAAGGAGAAAGTAAAAGCATTATAAGGGTCTTAAAATACAAGAAATGTACTGCAAAGAATAAGGAAGTAGTTTGTTCTCTATACCTGTGATGCATAACAAACAAATAATGGGGTAAAATTGGAGCAAGGAAGTTACGAGTCATTTGTTGGGAAAAACTTACGGCTGGGATGCTGAGCCACTGGAGTGCCAGAAGATGTTGTGGAGTTGCCCTTCTGAGAGATTTGGTTGAAGAAATGTCTGCTAGGAGTGATGTAAGTAGAAGTGATTTTTTTTTTTTTTCTTGGAGCAATAAGTAAGGACCAACCAGGCTAAATGACGTGTTCTCTGTCATGGTAATGTAAGGATTATTTTGGAACCTACATGGTCAAGGCATGTCATGAAGCGAAGAGGTATGAGTTTGTCCTGTTTCAGTAAGAGTTATAGATACCACTACCATGCATTGTTGTAGGACTAGACCAGGGCTGCCCTTCCCCAGGAGTGAAGTTCAGCCCAACCCTGCCATGAGCAGTTTTTCTCCCCTGCCCTTTTATATCTGTCACGATGCATTTGCAGTTACTCCAGGCATGCACTGCACAGCAGGTTGGGCTTGGTGAGCACAACCTCAGGAGGATCCTGCTGCCTGGCATTGCTCTGTGCTGAGCAGCACCTCTTGTCTTCTTGGGCAGCAAATAGCTGAACCCACATTTTCCACAGCAGCGAGGCATCAGTATCTCCTTTTGAACCCACTTGCTCTAAGATAGTCCATGCAGGTTACACTTTTTTTTTTATCCAAACCTAAAGCTGTGCATTCCTCTCATCCTGTTTTTCCTGTCTCAAATTCAAGAGCTGCAATCCTGAGTGTGATGCCCCTGTGTATCTTGACTCAAGGTACAGCAGGAAGCAACTTTTCCTCTTATCCAGAACAGCCATGAAGCTGGTTGGGTTCTCTGTTTCCTAGAAAATGTGTTATAAGTAATTTTTAATCATTCACTACTAATGGAAATAATATTGGGGGAAGGGAATGATGGAGAAATATACAGTAGGGTATCAGAAGTTAGCCTTTGAGGGCATATGGTTTTAAAGGCAGGAACCTCCCCACTCTTCACAAGTTCATGTTCTGATTAAAAAGAATGTGCACGTGTCCGAGGGCCAATGTTTGCTATGTCCATTAAACATTTTCTCCCCTTTGCAAACCCATGTTGCTTTCCAAGTATATTTTAAGTAATTCTCAGCTGAGTCATTAATTCACACATCTGAAAGAACTCGAGTTAACTAATGTGATCATAAATTCAACCACTTTGAATATTGGTACTTGAGCCTAGATGTGTTTAGTATCAATATTAAATAACATGAGTAGTTCTTGTAAACTTTTCCTTCACTTTTAAAACTGGCAGTTCATCAAAATTTTATATAAAATTGGAACCTATACTATTGTTGCTGCTTTAAACATGTCAATAACATAAGCGAAACATTTTCCCTTTATTGTTAATGTATTTCCTTTGCTTAGCCTCTGTGACTGTGCTCAGGGAACACGTGAAAATTGTTGGGATCTCAGCTTCCTTTCATTCCCCTTGTCAGCAAATCATAAGATGTAGACAAGGCTGTTTTGAAGGACATGGGGGTGTCCCCAGCCTCTGCAGGTGGCATGCCTTCCCCAAGCTGGCATGGCATTTTGAAGGGATGGATCCCTCTGCCATCCCCCAGCAGCCTGACCAGCGCCACCATGTGCAGCAGCACAAAGGAGTCTTCTCCTCTGCCATCTTAAGACTCAATGTCTCAATTTGCTGTATCTACTGCTGATTTCGAGGTTTTGTTCTATTATATTTATGCTCTGTTTGCTGAGAGTTGAGGAATAGATAAAAGCTCTAAAGATCATCTGTTTCATCATCCAGACCCCTGCTTCTGCAGCAGCAACCCCATGATGGGTTTCTTTAAGGGCTTTCTGGGGCAGGCTGAGGCTCCTCAGTGCCTTTGGCACCCGTGCAGGGCTGCAGATGTAGGGTCAGCATGTGGCCTCCCATTCTCAGGGAATACAGACTGGAGAGTCCTGCCCAGGTCTGGAAAATGCAGCATCTGCCACAGCATCCCAGGCACTGCACAGCTTAGGCCTTGCTGCCTCAGGAAGAGGCTCACAAGAGCTTTTCCTGAGGCCCTGAGATTGCCTGGTTGGCACTGGTACACCAAAGTTGTGGCTCAATCCTTGTATGGGCCATTCACTAAGGAGTTGGCGCAATGATCCCTGTGGGTCTCTTCCAACTCAGAACGTTCTGTGATCTAAGAGGAGCATGAGCCAAGTGGGATGGTCATGGCTCAACAGAACCCTCAGCAGTGTGACACTGTGACTGCAAGCTCTCCTCTGCCCATTAATGCCTTGTTCTTGGTAACTACCTGTGAGTTTGCAATAGAAACTGATTTTAGGCTCTTCTGCATGCTATCAAAAGTTCTTCAGATGGATTTCTTCTTCCTCAGCTTCTCTCAAGCTGAATCCAAACCTTACTTCTCGCTCTTTTCTCCTCCCTTGAAAGCATGTCTCCAAGCACCACCTCTGCCAGGTCCTGGTGCCATCTGGAAGCACAGCACCGTGCTCTCCAGCCCCAGCAGCTGCTGAACACCAAAAGAATGCTAAAAAATAATCCAAAGCTTGTATTTCTCATTAAAAGTGCTAAATTGTTGGTGCACAGCCCAGAAAGTCTATATGGGTTCGGTAAATACTCTCCCAATTATTTAATAAATAAATTTACAAAGACATAATACAGCTACACCATTGTTAGGGAAACTGGGCAGTAATTAGCAGGCATGAGGTGGAGCCCCCTTTCTGCATGGGTCTCCTAGGGAAGAAGGGAAAAGCAAACCCATGGGCACCAGCCTCTTTCCTCCCAGGGCAGAGAGGTTTAAATCAATCCCAGTTTAGAAACAGTGTAGGCACCAAATGGAGAAAGTAGTGGGTATGTCTTGGAGACCTTTGGAGCAGTTGAGAAAACAGCCCAGGACTGGGCGTCATCCCAAGGGGACTCAAAGTGCTTGCTTACCTAATGGTGAGCCAAATTATCCAGACTTATGTACACACAAGTCAAGCAAAATATGTGAATTGACATTTTACTTGCTAAACACTCTCCCAGTTTGCACTGGAAGAAGTAGCATCCATATGTGCAAAGAGGGTTTTTGGCTCAATCCCCACCATGTGTGTGCTTTATACTGTCTCGTTTTCTGCCCCTGAAAAAATCCAAGCAAGAAGGCAAGCCCTAGTTTTAGGCAGGGACTGGCAAGATGCAGCAAAACCCAGGGGAAGCTGGAGCTGTGGAGGGAAAAGGAGAGTTGCCCAGAGCAGTATCTTCCAGTTTGTCAGCATGTGCTCCTTTGGTATAGACAGCATCCCAGTGGCCCAGGGCACTGTGAGGGGGCTGGCCATGCAGCACTGTGTGAGCATGGCCTTCACTGTGCAGGGACATCCCCTGCCTTGCCTTCCTCCTGAGGGATGCACCACCCCACAGCCATGCCATTGTGGTGGCACCCAGAGCTGGGACACTGCTGCCAAGATAATGCTCCATGGACATCCAGCAGGCTGTGGGCCATGGCTTCACACTGCTGGAGGAACATATCTTCCTGCTGGAGTCCTTTGAGCTCATGGGGCAGCTTGGGAAACAATTCCAAGTGTGAGAGCTGCCAGTGTCAGGTGCCTGCTTCTCACCTGGGCTAGAAGATGGCCTTCAGAGGGGTGCTGGAGCTGGCTGCCCTTGCTAAGAGTAGCATAGGCAGGGAGGCATCCTCCCCAATGGCAAGGTGTTGGGATGAGTGCCTTCCCACTTGTTCACCTTTCCCAGTGTGAGATAAAGGAAGTTTTGCAAGCATTGCAAGCATGTGTTTTTCTTCAGTTGTGCCGGGTAGCTCTGGCCCAAGCCAGGATGTTGTGGCAGCAGTGACAGAAATGTTAAAGAGCAGGGAATGTGGAGCTGGTTCCCCAGGGTGCAGTAGGTCTGGGTGACACATCCCAGAGCCATAGACATATTTTACAGATCCATAGATATATTTTAATGTGGCTCTAGCAGGGTCACGTGCATGGCATCCCCTGCATGCTTGTGTTTGGTGGATCCCTGGCAGGTGGTGCTGCTCAGGAATGTCTGGCTGTGAGCCAGGAAGCTGTTTTACACCATGACAGTGCTGGCACAGGTGAGGACCTGTCTGTCCCTCACCATGCTGGCAGGCTGTGCTGGAGACCTGCACTGCAGCAGTCTGGTGAGACCTTACCAGTCTCAGCATCTGTGGAAGGGCAGAAGGCAGCTGCCAGCCTCCTCCAGGCACTGTTTGCTTGCCAGGGACTGGAGTAGTGAGTCTCAGCTTGCTGGGTCGGGGCAGTCCAGACTGACAAGATATTGCTTCCCAGGACCCTGATATGTTCCTGCACCTGTGCCTTTGCCTCCAATGCTCTGCCTGTTTCCTACCTGCCCTGCTGCCCAGTTCCCATGCACAGACACTGAGACCTGGCTCCTGCAGAATGTTCCAGCTGAGCTCAAGCTTATGCTTACTCAGCTCAAGCTATCAGCAATATCAATTAGCACCCAGTGTTGATTTATCACTTGGGTAAATTAGAAAGCTGGGGAAGTTCAGAAACTTCCCTGCAGAGTGCCCATGCCTGCACTGGAAATCAACAGGTGAGTGTGGGGGCTGGAAGGGCTGGGGCTGTGAGGGTTGTCCTGGTGGCTGTGACTGCAGTGACAGGACACATGCCAGAGCCAGGGTCCCTGTGTGTCTGACTGGTCTGATGCCTGTTCTGTCTTGCTGAGGTGGACCTGGGCTGGTGAGCACTCCTACAGGCTATTGCAGCACATGAGCCTCACCTGCAGTTGTCTGTGGACTGCTTTGCTACCCAGAATCTGCCCATGGCTGTGAACAGAGACCCAGGAGCATCCCCATCCTCAGTACCACCCCATGGCCACTGAGTGACTCTGGGCTGCTTTTCCCAAAGCTATCCTGCTTGGCCCTTGATAGCCTTAGAGTGACATGTTGGTGTAGAGGCAGGTGGCAGAACAGACACCACAAACTGCAGGTATGTGGACCCAATGCCAGTGAGTTTTGCACATCCTTTAATTTAGAAATTATTGACATTAATGGTGTTGCTTGTCAGGTTTAGTGGGGTGCCCAGAGTTGAGCAGGTGGGGACACATTGCTGGAAGAATGAGTCTTGCAGATCAAACTCAAACTGCAAGAGCGAGCCATAGCATGATTTCGCTTGTGCACCATGCAAGGCTGCAGTTTGAATGCCCTTCAGTTGTTCACCTGCAGTCTTAAAACATATTTGCAGTGGAGAAATCTGCACAGTGGTAGCCATCTAATTTGTCTTTCCTGAGCAACTGGTGCTCTGCAAGCAGCTGGTCAACATTTTCTGTCATGGTTCTGGTTGCACATTGAAAAAAATTATCTTCTGCCAGTATTTAAGATGAAATTGCTGTACAGAGCTTCTCATTGATGCCTGAGGAATGTGAAATTTTCCTATTAGAAATGTCTCAGGACATAAAACAACATAATCTTAAAAATAATTTAATATGAGTCCTGGACAGAAAGTAGTACCAAAGCCATTCAAACCTTTTATTTTTATCCTCTGCAGTAATTAATTGCACATATCAGAGCCTACACTTGTCCTTTTAAGTATCAGAAGAAAGATTATGAGAAAAGTTCAATAAATCAAACATGGAAGTGTTGCCACCAAGTGGTACAAACTGTATTAGGCAATGACTTGTAACTTCTAGATCACTGTGACGTATCTGAGATGCCCTGATGTTTTATAAAAAGATTCCTTTTTGCTTTGTTTACCTTTTTTTTTTTTTTTGTGTGTGTGTGTGTGTGTGTGTGTGTGTGTGATTTATTTTACTTCCCATGATGTTAAATGCTGATGCTTGCACCCATCTCCATGGAGTCATAGAATGTATGACATGCCTCTTTCAGCTTCTTCTGGAGCTGCAGGCAGTGGGGAGGAAATACAAAGGGTCTTCTGCATGTGACTGTTCTGGCAGTCTTTGCTGAAGTCCCCTGTCTTTTTGGGATGTGGCAGATCCCTCCCTCCTCAGCCTCACATGAGAGAGGAGTGGCCTTAGCAGAGAGAGTGGCCTCACAGTGGAATGTGTGCCCCAGGTCTTGAAGACTGGCTGAGGAATTTCCCAGCCTGCCCCTGACAATTCTAGTGCAACACATCCTGAGGAACTTGAGCACTTTTACAATCATCTGCAGATTTATGATTTTTAAATGATGCTTGTGTGTGTGCTGAGGTGTTATGTTTTTCAGCTAAGGTATTAAATATGTTGTACTTCAGCCACATCATTACTGTGCAGATTCCTTTGCTTCCCTGTTGTCTAGAAAGCTTACTGGGAAAAAACAAAAAAAAAAAAAAAAAAAACCCCAACTTTTTAAAACTTTTTTTTTCCTGGAAAATAGACTGAAGTGTTTCTTTGCTGTTTATGTTGTGAGGCACACTTTATTCTTGAGAGATGTCTCTCCCATAGGAACAGGGCTCCCCAGAGCCACTGGGGACACAAGACAGCAAAAGGCAGTAATAGGGGGTGATGTAGAGACTTGTGCACATGCACACAGAGATCCCATCTCTGGACAGGCACATTTCAATCCCAGCAGGTGCCAGGGGTGCAGAGGGTCTGCAGGTCTCATTCCCTTCTGCTCCCTGTGCAATGTGGCCTCTGTCACCAGCAGCTGACCAGCTGAATGGTCCTCTCTGCTGCGGGGTGGGAAGGTGAGGGTGGTGCACGAGAGGGGAGAGCTGAAACTTGTGGTGGGGCCTCATGTAGATAGATAGTGGTGATAGTGCAGTGCTGGATTGGCTGCTTGGATTAGTCAAACATCTGGATAGGAGCCCAATTGAAAAAAAAAAATAGGTAAAAAGATGCTTTTTTCAAAGCTGACATCTTTTGTCAGTTTTTTTCCTCAACAGCCTCTATCTTTCTCTCTGTCATGTGTTCCTTAGAGTGCAAACCTGAAGTACTCCTATTTTTTTTTAACACTGTCAGTGCTGCCACTATTATCTTCAGACCAAGCAAATTATAGCAAAAGGCAGAATCAGTGACCAAGCTCCTTTTATCCCAGCTGTAGTCTTCGTTAACTACAAATCACAGTAGAGGAGTTAAATTAATGCAGCTGATCCCCTGAAAGGAACCCCTAGAAGGGAATTGGTAAATGTGTGTTGTTTAAGCTTAAGAGGAGAAAAGGCCTCCAAAAATCTTGCTGCATGATTTCCAAAGCTCATACAAGTGTGAGTACATTTCAATTTTATTTTTTGACAAAGCAAAGAGAATTAAAATAAATGCAAAGAGTGATGTTAACCTCAATAACAAAAACTAGCATTTTTACCCAGAGGGAGAGGATTAAAATTAGGATCATATCTATATAAAATATGTCTTAACAGGAGCAGGGCCAGCTAAAATGGCTTATATTTTAGTCTGTTATACAGAGTAAGTTTAACATGATCATTTTTTAATAGCTAATTATTTTCCAATATGATGTCTCTTCTTTAGACATCACAATTGCATGTTGTTCTTTTCTTCTTATTTTTACTGCTGCTCCTTTAATAAATGACTAATAGAGATAAATAAGCAGACAATTTAATATAATAAATTCACTAAAAGATGAAGTAATTATTTTGGAAAATGTTATAACAAAATTAGGTTTTCTGTCTTTGCCTGTGAGGTTTTGCAGATGGAAGTGGCCAAATCTTTAGACAGAGTTTGTACATGGCTATATCTGTTATCTGTCTGTCACACCAATGTTTGTAAACAAAATATATACTTTTATCCTCCTCTCTTGAATGATTTCTCTTACTGAAGAGAGAAATATAAATAGAAACTGTCATAAAACCATGTAAAAATGAGACACAAATGAATCACTGGACAACTGTAACTTCAACTATAATTCTGTTCATCAACAAAGAGTAGTTTTAAGCAAGGTATTTGGCAACTATACAACTATTTAGAAGCATCTTATTTTTATTAAGATTTTAAGAAGTCCAGGAAGCTTTCTAGTTGTTTCTACTTTTGCTTATGGTGTAGATACAATGCCTGTACTGCAGTTGTTAAATCTCTAGTGAATCTCTGTATCTTGTTGAAAAAAACAGAAACAAAACAAGATAAAGGAAAACCAAAAAGCTCAAGTATATTTTTTTGAGGAGAGTGTGCTTATTTTGGTGATCAAAATGGTAGGCCAAATATTACAGAGCCATAGTGGGGTGAGAACAAATTTGGAAGGAATTTGCCCAAACTAAAATGTCATGAGCAATAGGCAATGCACTAGCAGCAAAGACAAGCCTTGCTTTTTTTCAAGGCAGTAGGTGACAGATGTGGCACACAGCATGTCAAGGGCCAGGATCATCATCTTTGGACCCACCCCAGTCCTTCTGATCCTGTGTGCATCTGGAAGAAGATGCTCTCAATCCATCAGGGACAAGGGGGCAAGTGATTGGGTTTGCAGCTACTTGCATGGCAACTGGATTAGGTACATGCTCTTCCAGACTAACCTTTGCAGGTACCTGGAGGTCAAAGAATCAGAATCATTTAAGTTGGAAAAGACCTCTAAGGTCACCAAGTTCAATCAGCAGCACTGTGTTTGCCACTAAACCATATCTGTGGTTTGCTTGTCTTTCTGGACTGCAAATGAGGATTAAACTTGATAATGGTGGTTGAAGAGCAGCAAAGAGTTTCTGGCCCTGAATGTTTCACTTAATTTATTTATTTTGCAGCTGTTTTTGAAGGAAAGGGAAAAATTATCATGGGGCATTAAAGCTAAAATACCTAAACTTTCTTTCTTTTTGGTGTGTAAGAAGAGTCTTAAGCATTTAAGTAATTGAGCTGCATGGCTAATCTTTTAGCACTGAACTTTAAATTAGGTAAAAGTATATGAAAGGATTATAAAATAATTGCTGTATTAGAACTACAGGGCATGAATGTCGACACAAAAGGCCTTTCCAGACACACTATTCCTGCACACTCAGTGAACAGGTACATTGGAGAATCCTGTTTGCATCCATGTGGTTTCAGCACTGTGGCACCTTGTCCTGCCATGTCCTTGGGGTAACACACAGCAGGAAGGGATGCTGTCCCACAGAGCTGCTGCAAATTTTCAAAGGTATCTCAAGCACCTGTACTTAGAGGAAGCCACAGAGGTGGTGAAGGGTGTGGAGGGGAAACCATATGAGAGTGGCTGAGGTCCCTTGGTCTGTTCAGCTGGGAGAAAAAGACACTGAGAGAGAGACCTCACTGCAGCCACAGCTTCCTCATGAGGGGAAGAGGAGGGGCAGGCACTCATCTCTTCTCTGGGGTGATCAGGGGCAGGACAAGAGGGAATGGCTGAAGTTGTGTATGGGGAGGGTTAGGTTGGATATTAGGAAAGGGCTCATCACCCATAGGGTGATTGAGCACTGGGACAGGCTCCTCAGGAAAGTGGTCACAGCACAAAGCCTAGCAGAGTTTGAGAAGACTTGGACAATGCTCTCTGGCACAGGGTGTGACTGTTGGGGATGGTTCTGCACAGGGCCAGGAGTTGGACTCGATGATCCTTGTGGGTCCTTTCCAACTCTGCATATTCTGTGCTTCTGTGGCATCCTTACATTGCTGAGCTTTTTTTCTTTTTATTTATGTATGTATGGATTGATTTATTTAGTTATTCTTTCATATTAATTTCTTTAGGGAATATCCCATTTTGAAGACCCCTACCCCGAGTTTTTGTTTTTCTTACTTTCTCTACTATCTGTGCCATGATCTAAGAAACATATTTGGGATTTGCTACTAATTAAATGTGTTAATAGTGTCACATGGCTGCTTCTCCAGAAATAGCTACTGGCATGAGTAGAACTTGTAATTTTCCAGATGCAATGTTTCCTCACTTTGTGTGGAAAAACCCCAGGAAAACAAAACAGCACCTGTGAAGAACAAGTATAACTGCAGTTCACTGTAGCCTCTCAGTGCAGAGTCATGAAATCCTTCCTAGACCACATATAAGGCTCTGTGAAAACTGAGGCCTTTCCACTCACAATGTGCCATTGCTGCCATAGCTGGAATTTATTTTTTTGGCCTCCCTGCCCACCTCCCTGCTAGCCCATGTCTGTGGGGTGCAGGGCTGTGAGCCCAGAAAGGCTCTGGTCTGGGCAGTGGAAAGGGGGCTATTTATGTTGCCTACATATAGGACTCTGTGTTTTTCCTATGTTTTTACAGAGACTATAAATAGGCAGAAAAGTACAGGAAGGAAGAGTAAACCTCTAATAAATTATATCTTAAAAGGATCTGAGTAGAGGGAGGAAAAATGTACCTCCAACAACAGGAACATTTAAAATAAGCTTATACTGAATAATACAAATTCACATGAGAAAAAGGTCTTTACTTCTCTCAGTGTGGGAAGACACAAAGGTTTCATGCTTTATGCTTAAGTAGGGAAAAGGTCAAGAATCCTTTTGCCACACTGTGGTTAAGAAAATCATGCTGTTAAAATTGTATTAAATGGGACTCCTGATTTCTTGTAGCCACAGATTTAAGAGCAATTGCTTCTCATTTAGCTTGTCCAAAGCTTTGTCCAGCAAGAACCTGGCATTGCAGGAAGCAAAAAATACTGTGTAACTTACAACAAAATGCATCAATCTCATCCCTGTTGCTTTGCACATGGTCTGTGAGAGAAAGCTGCTTGTCTCTTGGTTTTACTGGTGGGCTGTGGAGAAAGGGACCTGAATTTGAATGGAAGGTGCTGTAACATGAAGGTGCCATAGCAAAATTGTGTTTTCCAGCCTCCAGCCTAGCGCTGCAAAACTCTCCTTCTTCCCTTTCTAGTAAACACGATGAAAAAAGACATGCAATATAAATTTGCATGCGCACAGAGTGAAGGATCATGCCGTTTTTACAGACAAATTTGAAGATGAATTAGTCTTTGAGATACTGTCTGTTTAAGGATTATGTTGTTAATAACCTAAATTTGACACAGATTTTCTCCCCCCTCCAGTCACTACCTCTCTGAAAAGTCTCTCTTATGAAGCAGTGTCATTAATAGCTTCCTGTAAGGTTTCTTTTAGAAGTGGCAGAAAGGTAAATAAAAATGAATTAATAGAGAGTTTTGGGTTTGTAGGCAAAATATGCAAATATCTCACTGACAAAGCCTTAGTAGCATTAAAGGCTTTCAGATCCTATCCTCAGAGGCTCTGCTTGTGGAATCAGAAGCCTTTAGGCAACCTTTAACTTAGTTTACATGTAATACATTCTCTTTCTCCCTCTCCTGTTCCCCCTGTAATGTCCTCTTGGACCAATTCTCTCTGGTGCAGTTTCCAGCTTCACAGTTCATGAATTATATTTGCAATCAATAAATAAACCCATTATCAAGTTTTGTATTCTCATCATATATTGTCATTTCTCATAAACCATTTCATTGTATGGGTCAGCTCCACTGAGCACGTGCCACTCACCTTTATAGCTCAGCAGAGGGCTGTCAGGTATATGGATGGGATATGTTTGAAGATCTAATCAGATTTCAGTTGTAATGAACAATTATGAATAAGACTGTGCTACCATTCATCATTATTATCATTATTTTTAACACTATCACTAACACTGAGTTAGTGATCAGCACTTAAATGCTCTTTGAGCCCTGGTCTGGGACATATTCTGACAGTATGGAGCAGAGGTTCCCAGACCCACCCATATCACCAAGGAAAATGTTATTTCTGACCTATAACATCACAGCATTTATCAGCTGTTTGAGAGAACTGAACAAAAGCTTCTTGCATGCCCCTTACAAGGCTGTCAAGCTCCCACTGTGGCAAATTATAAAGTTACTAATTTTGGGAACCAACGACCCGCTGTGATGAACACCTCCTGATAGCTTATGCAGATTTCTTTGGGCATGGCATGAAAAGGCAAGCCATCTTTGTGGTGATCAGGCCCTTGGACAGTTACTGATTTGTGCCTTGAATTTTATCTGTCAGCCCAGACAGAGTATTAAATGTTGGTGTCACATGTAGTTATCAAATGATAGTATTACAAGGTCAACTGACAAATAATATTCTAACATAAAGACTCCAAATTGCCTACTTTGCTAACCTCTGACAGTGTGGAATCTTGTACACAAATGAAAAAATGAGTCTATCAGTGACCAAAATGGGTAGAAGCAAGCAGAGAGGGTCAAGGAAGTTGGAAGCAAACATTCCCAGCTAAGTGCACTTTCATAAGCACAGGAAAATCCAGCAGTATTTGAACTTTTCCTTGTAACATGACCATCACTACTGGGGGTTATTAGAAGTGATATTATTACTGCAGTAAACCACACTACTGACACTGATACAGCTGCTAACAACAGCAGCATCCTTACTCAGTAGGGCTAAGTAGTACCACAGCACACTTTTAGGGAATTACAAGTAATTGGTTTTTTTAGATTCATTTAATTATCACTCTCTTTAATGTTTTATTGTCCTCTGGACCTGACCAAAATAGATGGGGAGAAGATATTTTGAGCCAACACAAGAATTTCTCAAAGGAGGCACTTTGGATTTCCCACTTTTTAGAGGGGTGTGTCAGCTACAGGGAGATATCTTTCCTTCTGTAGTCTCTGTAAGAAAGGAAATTTAATGGTCAAAGCAAAGGTCTAGAATATTGTAGTGGTTTAATTCAGTTTCAAAAAGACTCCTCTTCTCTGCATTGGAACATGAATTTAAGTACTGGAAGTAAATGCATGACTTGGTGACCAAGTCTGTGTCTCATGGCAGTGTTGTGTAGCTGAAGTGGTGCATGTTTGAGGAAATCCACAGCTCAGCACCATGCCTTTAAAGCTATGGAATAGTTTTTGAGCTTTGTTTTCTTATTTTTAAACTTGCCAATAAGCTAATGCTGAAGTTAATATTTATGAAGTTTGGGAAAATTGTTTTCAGGGTATGATTTCTGGTAATATGAATTTTCATATTCTAAGCAGCTTGATTTTAACTTTAGTGGCCCTAACTGTATTTAGAAACTTTGTGCTGTGCTCACACCCACACAGGCCAGTGTATCCCTGACACTGCCAGCCAGGAATGAGGCATGCAAGGCAGGGCTGTGGTGGAGTTCATGTCCTGTGCTGCCCTGCTGTGACTCTGCCACTCAGTGCTCCAGCTGTCTGGCTGGTGTGAGTCCCTGCTTATCATGGGGAGCCAGAGCACTTCTGGAGTATGGGGATGTTGGAGCTGTGACACAAAGAAGCAGAGAAGGCAGATGTCCTGCAGACACTTAATGATGAGGTTAAAGGATAGCTCCTATCTCAAATGTCAGTTCCCACCCCCTGCTCTCATGGATGCTTTCTCTGAAGTGCGCTGCGGATTCCTGTAAGTACAACTCATCTGCTGCAGGGTAAGATAGAGAAAACATAGTAATGAAAAGGTGCTTTTGATCCTTCACAAAAAACTATTTGCTCATAAAAATGTGCCAGAAATCATAGGCAGAACCGTACAGTCATGACAAATTATTTTGCTATTGCTTTCATTTACATTTTTGGTTCACTTTTTATTGTTCCTAATTTGTCTAAGATTTAACTCTACAAATTGTGCATATATAGAACAGACTTCTCATTAGTTTCAGCAAGGTCACTGTTTCAACGGGGTTTTACCATCAGAAGGGAGGGTTACCATCATCTGACCTCTCACCTATGACCGATTTGTTTAGAAAAGCATTGTTATAATTTCTGCTTGAAGGGTGTGTTATGTAACTTGCTGTCAGATGTCTGATATATTTTCTAAGGTGTATACTTATTCAACAGCTGATTGTTTAAAGATATTAGATAATTTGGATTGTATATATAGGTTTATGCACTGCATATTAAACCATGTTTCTTTGACTGTGGGACTCCATGTAGCTGTGGTGTATCTTATGTTAATGACAAGACTATGTTTTACTTCAGATACCAGATACTAGGAAGATGAGAACTCTGATTTGTTTTTTTGCCTTTTTTGCCTTTCTGCTTTAATATTTGCATAAGAATTACATGATAGTCTTACTCTCTCTTCAGAATTCTTCCATCATAAAGCACATGAGCAATCTGCTCTTGCAAACAGGGAAGACATGCTCCAACTATTTTTTATACCCTTATAACCCTTAAGTTATGCTTCTCTGTATTGACCTACTGTGTCTGCCAGTTATTTTTCTGAGCATGTCTGTTGGTTGTTACAGGGTCAAGGCCTTGAACACAAGCCAGACTGGTTGGGGAGGGGCTCTTTCCTTTGTTCCAGTAGATGTTTGCTAGAATATCTAAGTCCTGCAGCAGCACCAACTGTCCCAAAGCAACATCTCTCCCACCATAAGTGGACTACCACATTTCTGATTTGAAGACACAAGGGAACCATGACAGTATACACAGGACAGAAGCAATAAGCCTCCACAGGGCACAGAGCAGAGGGCTCACTTTGTGCACCTTGGGTGTCCTATGAGGCCAAAGTTTAGTTTCCTGATGGATCTCTTTGACTTCCTCTGGATCTCAGTGTACTTGATGATATGCTGTCAAACAAGCTCAAGACAGACTGTTGGGATCAATTTGCCTTCTCCTCCCGCACTAAAGAGACCACTACTATGCTTGCAACATTGAGGGAGGTATTTCCAGGCACTGAGGTAGAAAAGCTGGCAAAATCTACTGAATTTATACCTAAACTGCTCCCAAGATTCACTGCTGAGAGCCTCTTTCCTCATCCTGCTTGTGTGGGCTGCTGACTTCATACCCCAGCAAGCAAGCAAGGGGACATGGTGCAGTTCACACAGCTGCACCTTGTAGTCCCTGACCCCACCTCTTGCCAAGTAAAAAGTTGCTTTTCCAGCATTAGTCAGTAGTGATGTGTATTCAGAGTAGACATGTTTCATGGGAAGCAAGATCCCACGTCTTAATGGGATATTGGGGAAGTTGTTGCAGTTGACAGAGCACCCACGCTCTCTAACACCTTGACCAGGTGGGAGATTCTCCTGGCATCCTTTGGCTGTGTTTGTACAGAAAGCAAATACCCATGCTGCCATTTGACATGCATCTTAGGCAATGCAGATACAGCTCTCTCAGAAGCTGAGGGACAACATTCTGTTGAAAATGAGGGGTTTGCAATGTCTTTGTGATTTTGACTTAATCACAGATGAATAAAAGCAGAACCGGTTCTCATCCTTGGTGATCACATTCACTTCTGCAATAGAAATAGGCTAGGCAAATAAATGCAGATGAAAGCTTTTTTTTTTTTTTTTTTTTCTCCAGGTGAGCTCTGGTTGAGACCCTGGGGAGAGATCTGGCCACTAATAAGTTATTGGCAAACCATCAGATCTGGTACAGCTAACTTTGGTGTATCAGCTATTCCCATCTCTCATCTCCACATGAAGCAAACTTAGGTTGCTTTATATAGCAGGCCCCGTTGAGCCTGTGTCCCGATTTAATATCAATCTAATATAGATTGGTTAGAGGTAGTCAGCATGGATTTACAAAAAGGAGGTCATGCTTAACAATCTTGATTCATTTCTCTGAGGAAGTGACAATGAAAGTGGACAGCGATGAAGAAGGAGACATAATTTACTTGGACTTGAAAAGGCTCTTGATACAGTGCCACATAACAGATTAATTTATAAGGTTAGCAAGTATGGGACTGATAGTAAAATACTCAATTGGATATAAAATTGGCTTGGTAACAAGGCCCATGGAATGGCAGTAATGGTAACAGATCATGCTGAGGAAGTGCTATGAACCCTGGAGTGTGTGTTTGAAGATATTCTAAAAATAATAAGGATGGGCAAAGCCAAAAACAAAAGTGGTGGGAAAAAGAGGAAAATGCTGCCAAAAAGAACACATGAAGGCTACAGTCTCATGAGAAGCAAATGATCGTGCCAACATGCAATCTGAAATTTGAGGTATTAGTGAAGAAAATTGTCTAGGAACTGAAGGGGCCCAAGTCAGGCACATAAGCTGCAGGTCTTGTAGCAAGGCAAAAGTATAGAGAGCAGCAAGAACCTTTCCTTTTAAATAGGAGAGAGGGCAAAAATTACAGCTTTTTTGAGGTGCCAATGAACAATAAATGGGAGGCATGTTCTCAGAAACTGATCTTATCCTGAAAAGTCCCAAGATCCCTTGGTCCTTATTATGAGGATGAATCATATAATTTAGGTTGTGTTTTCAGCTCAAAGAAATTTTCAGAGAATCCTGGTTCTTTCTATTTTCTATGATCTAAGGAGACTGGACTTCCTGAGATGAAATAATTTTTTGTCACTACCCTGCAAGATACTACGTTGCATGCTGTAATAAAGCAGAAAACTGGGTAGGAGAAAGAAATGAAATACAGGAGAGTCAACAGAGGATGTTAAGAGACCTCAGAAATTCACAATACTGAAAAGAAACTGGAAACTAGTTTCAGTGAATACTCATCTCCTTACAGTGAAAACTTTCCCATCTCTTGGATGATGTTAAAAGAAGGTCTGGGAAAGCTGTACTGGTGACACTGATGTGCCATCACTTAGTACTTCTGTCAGTTCAAGAAAATACAAGCTTTGATGTCCAGCAGAGTTTCCACCATTGCTTTCATATAAAAGCCCCAGGCTGCCAGTCCCACTCCCACAGACCATGGGTGAGAAGGCAATATTCTCAGGCCTACCCATGCCTAAACTCCCCACCTGTTTCAAAGGTAGGAATCTCTGGATGGATCAGACCATGCAGCTTGGGAAAACTGGGAAAGGCTTTTAAATTAAACAAAGAAGAGCTGCTCCCTTAGAGTCTGACTGGAATGGTACAGGATTAGAAAGGAAATTATGCAGGGTAACAATTAGCCTAACTGGTCAGTGGTTCATGCTATAGGCGGCGCTTTGTTATTTGATTATGAGTATTGGCTCAAAACTTGGTCTTGGAGCCATTAAAGTCATTAGTCAAGCTCTCATTGATTTGAGCAAGACCAAGACTTGACCCTTTGTGGCTGCTCAAAAGACAGAGATAAACTTTTCAATCAATCAAGAGTGTAGACTCATTCTGCTGGGGTCATATGGTTAATACATCCTGTTCCTGTCACTTCCGCTATAAATCTGTGAATGCTTTTAAAGCAAGAGGAAAACTGATTCCTTTCCTTCTGCCAGAAAATATTATGTTCCCTTTTATGCCAAACAAGAAAAACAAGGAGTCCTTCTGCTCAGGAAAACTTGTGAGGGGAAAGGTAATCTCAATATTTCTATGTCTCTAAAGTCAGTGAAAGGTAATTTGAGACCAAGTACTGGGCAATACAGTCTGCTGTCTGCAAAGCATGCAAACCTTCTCCCACTGACATCCCATAAGCCTTTATTGGGTCTTGATGATCTTTTTTCCCAAGCATTAAGTCAGTACCCATTGTTCTGTTGGTGTCTACAAAAAGATCCCTTATTTTCCACATTACATCTAGTCTACACAGCTCCTACAAGTTGGGAAAAAACTTATGACTTCCTACAAATTTAATCAAGCTCATAGTTATTGGGCTTATCTGCTTGGCTTCAGACCTGAGTCACTAAGCTCTCTGTATTTACTTCTAGAAATGTGAAATATATTATATGAAAAAAATATGAACTATGAGATTTTGTTTGCTGAAAGACCCACCTCATGGTGATTACAGAAATAAAAGCTATTCTTCCACTCTCTCTTGCTGACTTTAGGATGCTGAACAAGACTGTAGGGGGGAACACCCAACCTGATTCAGGTCAATTAAAAGAGCTCTGAATCCTTGGCTTATCTCATGTCCTATTGCTTTCAAAAAGATCCTATTTGGTCCTGTTAGGTCCATGAAGATGATCAGAAGTCTGGGGTGTCTTTTCTACGAGGAGAAGCTGACATAATTGGGGTTGTTTAACATGGAGAAGAGGAGGCTCCAGGGAGACCTCCTAGCAGCCTTGCAGTATACCATAAGGGGGTTTATAAAAAAGGAGGAAGAAGGACTTTTTTTATACAGACAAATAGTGACAGAACAAGGGATAATGGTTTTAAAAAGAAAAAGGGCAGGTTTAGATTAGATGCTAGGAAGAAATCCTTTGCTCAGAGAATTGGTGAATCACTGGAACAGGTTGCTCAAATAAATTGTGGACAACCCATCCCTTGAATTGTTGGATGGGGCCTTAAGCAACCTGATCTAGGGGGTGGCATCCCTGCCCATGGCAAGGGGGTTGGAACTAAATCATCATTAAGGTTTCTTCCAACCCAAACCACTCTTATGATTTTATGATTTGCTGAAAAATTTTGGATGTGCTTTGATAGATTTTATAAAAATAACTTCCAATTCTCACTTATGAAAAGACAAAAGAATAGGTGAGAGAGGAAGATAGGACCTTTATTATGCATATATACATAGGTACCACCCTGTCCAGTCTGAAAGCCCAACTAACCTTCAGGGCTAGCACATCTGAATGTCTGTGTGCATGCATGTGCATGTTTTATAAAGGATTTGATCTTACCTGAGCATCTGTGGCTCTGGTGACATCCCATTTGTTAACATTTCTGTAGGCTCTTCAGTAAACTCACTGGATAGATGACAGTTCATTAAATTAATTGACAATGCATATCCAGTCTTCCCACCCTCCTCCCCCAGCCCTAAAATGAAAATAAAGAAATTACAATGGTAAGAAGGGAAAATACTATGCAAATAGCTCTGAGAGCACTGACACATTTAAACTAATGCATTTCCTAAAATCATAGCAATGAATGTGCTGTCAGGGGCATAGCAGATACTCCAGTGACACGAGCACTGTGCAAAAGCACCAGTGCAAGCTGTCAGAGCTGATTATTTAAGTACTCCTGAAATATTTTTCTTTCACTGTAACTTCTCAGAGTCACGAGGCTTCAAAAGAGCCCTTTTCCTCTTGCAACCCTTCAGCTAGCTTTTAAATACCTGCATACATCACCTTGCAAAACAAGTGGGTCAGAACAAATTTTGTAGAGACAGCAGTTACTGAGATCAGTTGTTTTGGGAAATGTTCTTTGATGAAATGACTCAAGAAAGTTTGCCCAACTTCCTGCGTGGTGCAGTTTTTCCTCAAATATTAGCAGCTAGGCCTACTCCAAAGAACCCGTTTTAAAGGACTCAACACTTTCAACCAGTTGATTTTGCTTATTAAAGTTGCTGTAGATAACAGAGATAGATGAGTGCAACAGCATCACTATGAAAATCCCCCATGAAATGGCCTTTCCATAATTTTCTTTTATACACAAAATTCCTCATTCAACTGCAAATCTTACAGCAGTCTATTAAGTTTGACCATCAATTCCATGCTCTGATGCATGTGTAGGCAGTATGGTGGTGATATAAAACAGCCCTTATAATAGCTCAGAAATGCCCCTCTCAAACCCCTTCTTGGAATTAGTGGCTTTAGTAATACTGCTTAACACTTATTTGGAACAGGCATGTTATTCTTCTATTAAGCTTTATTCTGGTCATTCTTTCAGTCTGCATTTAAATTCTGTTTTCCTCTTGGTTGGCATTGGCACCCTTAGCTACCTCATAAACAAGATGCATTGCCAACTGGAACATGCAAGCAGAGCTGAAAGCAGCACTGCTAACCTTTGCTTCTTTCTACCCCCTGCAAGTTGGAGTTGTATCAAACTCAGTGCTTGGAGCCTGGGAAGTGGGCATCCTGAACTTCTTGGAAGCTCAAAGAGCCAGACTTCAATCTATTAAGGTACTGGGCTGGCTCGCTGAGCTAGAATTGTGCACACTTTTTTTAAAATCAGCCCAGGGAGCCAGATTCACATGCTCTTACTTCAGCTGAGTGTATCTTTCACTGTAAAGAGTTATGCTGCAAACTGTGAATAGACAGTTTTAGTCAGCATTTATAATGTAAACAGATTTTGACCCAGAATGACTTGCCCAGTAGCATTAATTTCTAAGTGGACATACAGAAGAGAGGCACTTCAAAGTGCTTGGAGATTTTGGCTATTGGCAAATTTGCATTCTCAGAGACTGCATAAATAACAAAATAAAATATGGAATTTGGAAATATTTGTCAGAGGTGGGAGAGGCTCTGTAAAGAAAGGTGATGAATGAAGAACTGCAGTGGGTGAGAAGGCATCCACTGCCCTCCTGTCCCACCTCCAGCCCATCCTCTGTACATGCAGCAGCAGCCAGAGCTGGCACACAGTGATGGGTAGCTGGGGAGGCAGCTCCTGTGCCTTAGCTTCTCCCTGCTTCTCCCTGCTGACACCAAAACCACTTGCCCTGGTCCTTTTTTTTTTTTTTTTTTTTACAGAATTTGTGCAAGTCGCTCCCTTTTTAAGGCCAACCACTGTGTGTGGATATCTGTGCAATCAAAACTGTATTTGACTTTTTTTTGCCCCTTTCATTTGTGGGACCAAAGCTTTTTTTTTGTCTTGTCAGCTCTGCACTGGCAAATATTTCTGTCCTCAGTTGGTAAGGCAGAATGTCTAGCAGCACGACACCAACAACTTACAGGTCGCCACTCTGGGGAAAGAAAGTACACATTTAAAAGAATCAGCAGCCTAGGTAGGATATAATGTGACTGAAGACTGTTCACTGTAACATTGTAGAGTACAAAAATGAAAATATAAAGTGCATTTTAAATGATTAATGTACAAAAGCTGACCTCTTCCAGTGTGCATTAATCAAGGAAAAAATGCACACTTTCTATAGTGGTTAATGTCGCAGGTCCATTATTCAGCTTTGATAATGTGCATAAAAATGCTCAATATGACAATGAGTTGGGGTAGCTGAGAATTTAGAATGGTGGCAAGTTTGTTGTAGTATTTGGATTAGCATTCTTAACCTACATCTTGACAGCTTCCTTTCTTCATTTCACAAGGGTTAATAAAATCTTGCTTTTTCCTCTTTCATTTTTGGTTATTTTTTTCTTGTATTTTAGTTTTTTTTTTTTTTTTTTTTTTTTTTTTTTTTTTTACAAAATGATTAAAAAATACCTGCTCAAACAAATACTACCAGCATTCATTAGTCAGGATGATTATATGTAAAAGAAATGATGCCAGATAGTAACAAATCCAAGAGAAGTTTATTATGAAAATGGCACCTGCGGGATGAAAAAAAATTAAGTTACATAAAGACAACCATGTATGACATGTATGAGAATCTACAAAAGTATAAAAAGAACCCTGTTGTAAATGAAGTATGTACATTTCTGATTTGCAGCATTATCAATGATCAATGAAAAAAATGTTTCAAATAAGCCAGGCACTCAAGAAGTTAGATTCGGTTAGCTTAACACAAAATAAATGTACCATAGCTGTCACTTTTTAACATTTTAATTTTTTATATTGTAGAGTTGGTAACACTGCTAAGATTTATACGAACAGAATCCCTTTCCCCATTATTCAGCTACTTGGCACCAGTCTCCTCATAAAAGATTTCATATATTTGTACAAGAAATAGTTAAAAACACAGACACAGTCTTCACAGGTAATGAAGTTTTTTTTTCATTTTGTAATTTTAAACACTATGGATTTAGACAGCAGCTGTGATTATCTGTTAGTTTAAATCACCAGAAATCATTTTGACACAACACAGAAACATTTATAAAAAAAACCCAAAACAACAACAGCTGTCTAGCTGTTCTTTGTAGCTGATAGGTGCAGTCCTTTGATTGTTCCATAGCTAGAGCAGAGCTTCCAAAATTAAACTTTGAATTTCCCAATCAGCTTTCTCGCCTTTTTCAGACCTACATAAATCCTTCCCATGGAACCTTTAAAAGCTCATTAATTAAATTTCTAGCGTCCAATCCCTTTTTTGCTATCACTCCTCTGTGGCTTGGACCTACTTCTCAAATTCAAAGCTTCCGCAGAAATTGACTCAACGCAGTGAGTGATCAAGAATTCGAAGGACAGCTGAGTTAATACATTAGCATTGCACACATAAGCGAATACATATGACAATTCTAAGCTCAGTTTCCTTTTTAAACAATGCCAGTTGACCTTTGAAAGAATTTCCTACCTCACTGTTAATGGCTCTACATATTGCTCTGCCAGCCTACCTAGGAGAAAACCAAAGAAATGCACCCTCTGCTTACAGTTCGAGCACAAGGACTCTGGGAATGTTAACAACTGAGGCTATATGGCGTCAATTTGCTTAATATATCTGAGCATTACTCTGTAGTGCATTGTGGGGTACACTGGAAGAGTAAGTCACACCCAGAATTCCTCTGTGGGAAAAATGGCTCCATTAACCTTGAGCTAGTTAAGAGTCTTTTATCTCTGAGAGTGAAGAAGAGAGAACGAGAGAGCGAGAGAAAGAGAGAGGGGAAACGTGTGGAGGAGGAGGGGAGAAAGGAAGGGGGAGAGAGAGGTTTGAGAATACACAACAGCAAAGCAACAGCAGAAATTAAAAGGTATACAGACAGTGGAAGCAGCATAAGGTGACATTACAGAGGAAGGCCACCACACAAAAACCACTAACCCCCAAGAATCACTGGTTCACTAGGACTGCAGGAATGGGACTTTACCACTCCGGACTAGAGATAAAGCACAGAGAAGACAAAGGACAAAACAACTACATTAGCTTAGTATATACTGCATATAGTAACACACATTGAAACTGCAATGGGACTGACAGCCAAGGACACTTACACATTGTACACATTACAGTTCTCACATCTGTTATTAGATGCCTTAACAAACAGCTGCCAAAGATGGAGTGGAAGAAGAATTTATATTTGACAGTCATTTGGAGTGTTTGACACTACACTGTGATTTCTGGCAACAAAGACAAAATAGGAGATTTCTTTTCTTTTACTTAATGTGCAGTTTTCAGTTGTAGTTATCTATTTCAAGCTTATTAACCCATCCTTTAGTTTTAAAACATATTGGTTTCAACACTAGAAATAAGGAAAAGGAAAACAACAAAAAAAAATACCCAAATCAAAGAACAAAAAGAAATTTACAACCTTCCCTCTATAATATTAAATGAAAAACAAAATAAAACATGTTAAATAGTTCTTCTGTTTTTGTTTTTTTTTACTCTGAAGTGTTATTTGATGTTGTAAAATTAGCCTCAGTTACACTGAGAAAAAAAAATAAAGCAAAACAATATGCACCTAAGAAACTGCTCCTCGCGTCAATTACATTGAGTTTTTTTGTTTTTAAGCTCTTTTTGAAAAAGGCTTCCTGACCCATTTAAATTTGATGTGAGGCTATGCTTGTTAGTTTGGAGGTAACAAATTTTAAGTCCTGCAGCAAATGTTAATGAGGGCTTTTGTCTTAACTAACCAAGGAGACTGCAGCACCCCACTATTAACCAGTACGGAACACATTCTTTCCAAAAAACCCAGCCCACAAGCTGCATATTGTATGAAGACATTACAGATTAATAAATGATAGCACCATGGTTTTAGAAATTAAGTTAAAGTTTCTGTAATTAACATTTAGTCCAACTTTTTAACATTCTAGTCACAGGCCAGAAATTAACTTTTTAAGAACCCAAATTATTTTATGTGCAAGTAAGAAAATCTTAACCATAAAAAGAGAATTAAACTCTGCATAAAATTCTAAAATACTATCCCCTATTTTAAAGGAATTAGGAACAAAACCCCCTTTTAATTTGACTTAGTCAAACAGGGCACATTGTTTATGCTTGTCTCTTTTAATCTTGATCATATCAAGATAATTTTGAAGTAAAACCAATGGTTGTCACTTTAAAATCTCTTTACCACAACACTGAGTATTCTATGGCAGAGGCATACACATATTAAAGGCATCTTAATAAAGATGCAAAGGAAAAAACACACATCTTAGAAGAAGACAAAATGGCAGGCAACTGGTACTTGGACTCTCTGAAGGCAAAAATAAAAAAATATCTTTACATTAAAGAATAAGTCAAGTTAAAGAGAAAGGGAATGAAATGGGGACCATCATATTGAGATAATAAGCTGACCTGCTCAAATTCAAAGTGCTAGAATTAAAGGTCTAAATTAAAACATAGTCTATGCCTCAGAGTATAACACTGAACACAGTATGTGGTCATATTTCAATCCTCTTTCCGTTCCAGAGTCTGTGTAGTGTGAATGCCATTGCTGTACACAGGAAATGGAAGAGTGGAAAAAAGTCCTTCGGCAGTTGTGAACACATTCCCTGCAGGCATTTGGGTCAGGCTGGCCCCGCTCACAGCACTTCCAAAGGGTCCCGACATGTTGAGTCGGTGAACGTGGTGGTAGAGCATTTCCATCGGTGTTTTAGGATCCAGCCCAAAGCTGGGGCTGTTAACATCAACAAAGTTAACAGCGTGGGTGTTGGGGAGGAGGTTGCCCTGCATGGCTAGAGTAACTTCAGCTGGAGCATACCGAATAGTGCCAGTGGTGTAGACCCTCTGAGCAGCAGTGCTGGTCGCAGCAAGGGTTCCTGTTACCCTGTGAACCAAAGGAAGCACCACGTTGCCCGCTTGTAACCTCTGGAGGGCTTCCAGGTCCCCCGTGTACAACAAAGAGTTGGACGCCGTGGGACCTCCTGGATGTTTGTCCCTTGGAGATGCTGAAAGTGGGGGTGACAAAGGGTCAGAGGACACTGGAGCCAAGGCCGAGTTGGATGAGGTGCTGAACTGAGTTTTACGGCTGGCAGTATTTTCAGTCCCTGGTGGGGTGAGAACAGAGTCTGGAATGGAGACATGTAAACTACTGCTGGCTTGGGGGGAAGGGAAGTGCTCGGAGCTGGGGGGCTTGGTCATACTGTAGGGTGATTCATTCCTTGAGATTTCCCTGTTGGGTGGGTAATTCCAAATACTGCTATCATTATCAAAATTGATAGGTTCTGAGATTTCTGTTTTAATTTTGAGCACTGAGGCACTGTTTGGTGACGAGAGCAGCTGGGGCTGGTCCACCAAAGCTGAGTCAAGTCCATTTGGACTTGAGGTGCTTGACAGCCTTCTCCGGGTCATGCTGCCTCCCTTCTGCTTTTTTCTCCTCTTCTTCCTCTTCTGATGTTTGCTGGAAGACTGGGCATTTACTTCACCTGCACTGTCTGAGTCCTTGGCACTGTCGGAGGTCAGCGATTCACAGTTCTGCAGCCGCAAGTCTGACTCACTCTCAACATAGCGCTCCACCTTGATCTGCATAGAGCCAAGAGTGCCAAAACTGTCCTCAGGGGCCTTTTGATTCTCGAAGTCTGAGTTTTCAAAGCTGTCATCACTGTCCCTGCTGTCCTGGTTGCTGGAGCTGTTCCCATCCTCATTACAGTTCATTTCATTATCTGACTGATTTCCTGACTTTTTCCTGTCGGATTCAGGGTCTTCACTGTTTTCTGACTGGTTTCCTTTCTCATCTGACTTTGAGTTCTCATTGTCCTCTGGAGCAAAATGAAAGTGAAACAAAGCATTAGCAATAGGAACATAATACTATAATCTAAATCCAGATTTCTACCTACCAATGAGATTGGATTTGCTTTAACATTTTTTGGCAAAATGCATTCTCTTCTGTAGAGCTGCATTTTTTTTCGGCGTCGTGTTGGGAGAGTTTTGATCACCAGGAATGTCTCTGATTCAGGACTGTCAATGCACTAGAAGCCTATGCTATATGGCTGCACCTCGATTGAGGGGGCCTTTTCATCTGCTCACTGGACAAGAATCATGTTGACAGCTGTGAGCACAACAGCATTGTAGCTGTGCCATCCAAAGAGGAGGCAATGAACAATCCCATTATCACTGTTATGTTCTGGTGATTGTTCTTTCGCATCCATGTTCTCCTACAGTGGGCAGGCATCCACATCTAGCACTTTTTACTAAAGATTCTAGTATTCTCATTTTCCTTTGACCATTGCCACTTTTGAAGTGGCATAGAGTCTCTGGCTGCAGTGGAATTACTGCTGATTTCTTCCTGTGTGAGAGGAGAAGCAACTCGTGTTTAAATCTGAATGAATAAATAAACTAGTTAAAATGAATGAATAAACCAGTTTATTGCTAAAAAATTATGCTATGTTGTTAGACTTTTCTCATATTCTCCTGAAAGACAACAAATATGAAAAAATACAGAAAAAAGAATCAGCCAGTGAATTAAATTCTTGATTGATCCAAATCATCTAAAGACCATTGAAAATAGCACAGCTACAGTCCTGAGAAGCTGTCACTCTTCTTGCCTGAGTTCATTTCATTATAATTCTAATACGGGTGAGATAAACACTCTAGCCCACTGGACTCGGAGAGCCAAAGCAGCTTTGAGACTGAATATGCTCCATTATCACACTATGTTTGAAAGGGTCATGAAAGGTTTCAGGAAACCCTGTCCTTTACAGACCAGCCAGAAATCTTTTGTTGCCTAATAAAAGATGTTTTTCACTCATCAGAGCCAAGTACTACCCTTTTCAATATCCTTGTTTTAGGTGGAGAGGGGAAGGACTGGTTTGCCTCTAAAGATATTGGTTACTTCTGGAGCCATGTCAATACCAAACTATTTCCCAGAAGTGCAGAAGGTGGGTTTGACAGGAAAGCTGCCTGAGCATTCAGGACACTGCACTTCACAAGTCACTTAGTGGGACTTTGGCTTGTGTGAGCAGCAGCAGAGAGACCCTTCCTTTTGAAAAATAAAACCTATAGGAACAAAGTAGCAGCTCTAAACCCCTAAGTCTCATCCAGCTTTTTGTTCCAGCCAGGATTGAATTTGTCCTACAATTTTTCCTTACTTTTTTTGAAGATGCTTTAAGGCCATGGTTTCTTGCTGGGGAAGAGTGGTCTTTGAGTGAGGTGGTCTAAAACTACACAATATTTGCCTGGGATTATATTACAGCTCGAACTGAACTTATTGGTTTCATCCAAAATCCTGTTCAAATTTCAGGTCCTTTGGCATTTCTATTTAATTCCTTTGAAATAAACAAGTCCCTGTGTCTTCTGTCTTCCAAGACTCCCAGACATCTCCTTCTGAGATGTAGATATCTGTGCACCTTTGGAATGCTGTCATGCTCTGCATCAGCTTTAGAAGTCATGAACATACATGTACTTCTCATGTTCTCACGTGGAGAAACTGTTCATATGGGAAATGCAAACTGTTCTCCACATATGTGTTATTTGGCTGTTCAGGAACAAGACAGCATACAGGAAGCACTGGGAATGGATGAAGAAATTCCCAATGACAGTGGTCAACAAGCCTGCACATTGACTTAAACTAAGCTGTCAAAGGAGAACAAACAAAAGCAAAATATGAAAAAGTACAGCCATAATGTAGTGCAATAGAATGGAATAGAATAGCCCGATCCTCTTCTTGCTTTTTCTTGATTTATATCACCGTGATCCATTTTCTCTAGCCTGTTTTTAGTTGTTATCATAGACATGAGAGAAAAATCATCTATCTATCTATCTATCTATCTATCTATCTATCTATCTATCTATCTATCTATCTATCTATCTATCTATCTATCCATCCATCCATCCATCCATCCATCCATCCATCCATCCATCCATCCATCCATCCTACATACAACAGCTGAGTAACATCTTCACTACTTGGGCTACAGGAAGACACACTTCTTTCAAGGCCAGATTATTTGCACCTGTGCCTAGGTAACCACTGTTAAAACTAACAGGGAATGTGTGAACCATCTGTGCACTGGACCATCTGTAGAACTAATTTATACATAGAGCTTGACAAGTATACTCAGCTTTTAAAAAACAGATGAAGTTCCAGACTTAAAGAGCTTAGAAACAAATTCTTGAACCCACAGATTTTAATTAAATATAACTTTTAACCCAAGAAAACTCTCAAATTTTTCAATCTTCACTGCCCCCTAGCGAGACTCTTCAAGAATGTATTTATACAGGGAAAAGAGTTACAAAGATTGACAGTAGAGACCTCTCTGTAGAATGTCTGCCTACTTTGGAAAGAGAAGAACTTGGATTTTATCCAACAGTTGAAATCCCAAATCCTCTGCACAAGGCACAATACCTGTTCATAAGCACAGCTGGGAAATCAAATATTTAGCTTGGTCTATGTAGACAAGAATGCATGAAAAAAGTGAAGAGAAATTCTGAGGAAATGGAAATGCTAAGATCATTAAAAGATTTTAAAGTGTTTTTCAATTTAATTTTACATTTTTTGTTGTTATAATGGAGCAATACTTGAGGAGCAAAAGCTACTGTAAGAAGTAAAAGCTGACCATGTGGCTTTCAAGATATGAACCTCTTGTGGATGTTAAGGCACACCATGTGTGTTACCTGAGTTGTCCTTTGAGTCTGATTCAGAGTCAGAGGTCTCCGAGGATTCTGAGGTTTTCTCTGGCAGATGAGGAAGTTGTGCAATATCCATTGGAGTGTCCTTGTACTCTGGGTTACTGAAGAGGATACAGCAAATATAAACACAATTGGATGATTTGCAGTTTCATGATTTTTTCCTTTTTTCATATCAAAGTTCAGGAACAAAGAACATAAATAGGAACAATAGCAGATTAAACACAGAAACATGTATTTTTTTGGCTTCAGAGCTTCACAGCAGGAATTTTGTGAAGGTTTATTTTAATACTGCAGTGAAATACTTTTTTATTGACCAGGTACTAAACCTTGTTTGATTCTAGTGAAGTTATAGAGCTATCAAAGCATCCTTGCTGAAGTGGGACATCATGACTTGTGTGACATCTAGCAGTAAAGCTACACTGTGTAATCATCCAACAACTAAATATCTTGATTTTGATCCCATTACTGTGCCTGGGAGGACAGAGAGAGTGTTTTAACTTTTCCAATCAGTTTGTCTCCCACTGGCAATGTCTATTAGAGTTATCTCCATAGAAATGTTCTCTATCAACCTTGCCAGAGTCCTTTCAATACCTGTTTTGCTCAACATTCCAGTTTTCCACATTTTAATCAAGCATATCATACATGAAGTTATTACGAAGGTGCTCAGCTAGGGCTAAAGAAGTGATCACTGCTCCAAAGAATCTGCCCAAAAATTAGATAAAATAGGTTATATATTTTTTAAACACTGCACACATACATCCATATCAGCAAGAAACCAAAAACAACCTCTCTAACTATGTGACAGATGCACATGTGCATGTTAAGATGCATATGTTAGGGATAAAGAACTGTCAACACACCCATTATAATCATATCTTCATCTGCTCATGTGGTGCTCACCTGTGACTTGTTAGCAATGAACATGACTGCAATCTAAAAGAGCTACACTGCCAGACAAATGGAAGAAAACCCTACAATACTATGCTTTTGTACCTTTTGAAACGTGTTCCTTTCTTAAATGCATGCAAATTCAGGGGAACAGACTAAACATAAGTGGCAGAGAATATTAAAAATAAAAAAGTCTTTAATAATTTTTGAATAGGTGAGCATTTCCTTGCACTTCAAATTCAAGTCCTGAGTCCTGCACAGAACAATAAGAGGCAGCACTTGGGGTGCCTGATACACTATCACAATGACAGTATGCTCATATTCAGCCTCTCAGAGTGTACTGTGAAAACTCAGAGTTCACACAGTTCACATTGAGATGCCATATTATGATTATCATCTTTATAGCTTCGTCCTGGCAAAGTGACTTTATTCTGCTGCATCCCAGGGCAGTCCCCAAATTTGTCCCCTCCAAGCCAAAGATGTTTGAGGGCTTTCACACTGTGAATAACAAGTTGCTAGAACAAGAACAGCATTAATCCTCCCTGTCACTGTAATTAGTCTATCCTTTCACAGACAGCTGAATCATACTTTCTAATGCATGGAAATGTACACAGACCAGTACTCCTGCTAAGACTAGACCTAATTATGCCTTGATCTGTTATTAAAATATTATTTGGACATTTGGATCTTTTGTGGATTCCAGTACAATGAGAAATCTAAATTAAAAATACAAATTCAGAGAAGATGTTAATATTTCTCTAACAAATACACTCAGAAAATCAGGGGTTCTGGGAGGAGACCTGGGGAAGACCAACTGCTTTTCCTTTTTTTTTTGTTAGGTATATTCTGCTTGTAGAGAAAATTATTTTGTGGGATGTTTGTGGACTAGCTTCACCTATTGTCTGGAAAGCAGCAAAGGGGACAGAGGCAGCTGTTCATAATTCTTATGGATGACTTTTACAGCTAGAGCTGTAAATATGAGAACATTTCTGGGCATTTTGCAGCCCTGCTAAGGACCAGGGCAGTGAAGCTGCCCCAATTCAGAATTGTCAGCCTTAAGCTGACCTCTTGAAATGCCACATTCTGCCTCACACTTGCAAAAAAGAGACAAAAAAGTAGCAGGATAAGGATATATTCAGAAAAGTCTGTGCTCAATCATATCAGGACAAAAAAATTGCAAGTGCCAGTGAAAACTCCACTGCTGTGCAAGGTTTCCCACAGTAGCCCTACAATGCTCTCCTGCCAGGGATTTCTTCCTTCTCTTCCCCAAAAGGGGAATCAGAAGCATTTCAACATGCAAGTTTAGGCAGGCACAGTCTCTTCAGGGCTTGCTGGACTTGGCATAATAAGTCACAATCTAACCCCTAGACATCACTTTGAACTCTCATGGCATCAAAGGGAATGTAACAAACCATGACAAGCAACTTAAAAAGAGAACAGGCCAGAAAATGACAATTGCATTTCATGACAATCTCAAGGTCTCCAATTTTTTTG